>OY728125.1:1670658721-1671891088 GCA_963277665.1 Viscum album | reverse complement strand
TTAAAAAGATGAATAATAGGAAGATACCAAAATACCTTGGCAGGGATCTCTGTAATCTCTACATTAGCATGTGATTTATCTTTCAACTTATACCGTGATGTCTCACATTTAGGACACTCCAATAGAAATTCATATTCCTTCCTATATATCATACATTCATTCGAACAGGCATGTATTTTCTTGTATCCCAATCACATCGGGCATAGTATTTTCTTGGCCTTATAATGTGAATCTGGAAGATCGTTGTCTTTTGGCAGAATATCTTTCAATAATTGTAGTATATCTATAAAACTTCTATCACTACATCCATGTTTCGCCTTCAAGTTAATCAATCTTAAAACCACTAACAAAATTGTAAAATCCATACAACTAGGATACAATGGTTTTTTAGCATCACCATATAGACGTGCAACTGTCAATTCTATCTCAATTTGTTCTGCTATAACATCATGAATCATTTCCTCAATTCCATCAGAGTTACCATCTTGCAAATCATCATCATCAGTAGATCTGACATTTTGTCCAGTTTCATCATTCCAAATACAAGGGCTATAACTCAGATTAAAACCATGAAAAATCATATGATCTTTGATCTCTCTACTTTTCAACTTCTTCATATTCAAACATTTCAGGCAGGGATAGAAAAAAATTTCATTTCTTGGAACATTTCATTTATCAAATTCCAAAAAGGCATCAACACCTTCCTCATATTCATTACCCATTCAATGTGTCGTAATCCAACTTTGAAACAAATATATGCTTATTTAAAAAAGATATGCATGAAAAAGATTTTAAAAAGAAAATATAGTTATATTTAAAAGTATTATATTTATATGAAAATCATTTTAGGATTACATCTCTCATATGGATCATGATATAATAGTATAAATTCATCTTGGATTATTTCTTCTTAAAGTACACAAAAAATACATCCTGGTGCAACTGGATACCAAATTCACCCTTACATACACAAGAAATATGAAGTATAAATATTAAAATATGTGTACATTCACTACTTAAAATTACACATATCCCACTGATTTTAAACCATTGAGATAGCCCCTTAAACCATTGGGATAGAATATCCCAAAATTTTCACACACCGTTGTCATGATGGTCATTGCAATAGCCCTATACCAACAGTTCTATAAGAACTATTGGTATAGACTTCTTGAAGTTAATATATGACAATGGTTTCAATGAAACCATTGGGATATATATATACCAACGGTTCAAGAACGGTTGGTATACATGATGTCCAACATATAATATATTCCAACGGTTTCATGGAAACTGTTGGGATATATGTATACCAACGGTTCAAGAACCATTGTAATAAACTCTCTAGTATATAATCTACTACAAGGGGGGGTGGGGGCTGTCCATGGGGGTGGGGGTGTCTAGGGGGTGGGGGGGGAGTCCAGGGGGTGGGGGTGTCCATGGGGGTGGGGATGTCTAGGGGTAGGGGGTTTTCCAAGGGGGTGGGGGTGTCCAAGGGGTGTCTAAGGGGGTGGGGGTGGTGTCTAAGGGAGTGAGGGGGTTGTCCAAGGGGATGAGGGGTGTCTAGGGGGTCTCTAGGGGCCTGTCTAGGGGGTTGGGGGTTGTCCATGGGGGTGGGGTGTCTAGGGGGTGGGGGTGTCCAGTGGGTGGGGGTTGTCTAAGGGGTGGGGTGTCCATGGGGGGTTGGGGTGTCTAGGGGTGGGGGACTTTCCAGGGGTGGGGGTGTCCATGGGGGGTGGGGGTGTCCAGGGGGTGGGGTGTCAAGGGGTGGGGGATGTCCAAGGGGGTATGGGTGTCTAGGGGTTAGGGGTGGTGTCTAGGGGTTGAGGGGGATATCCAACCCCCTACCCCCATTGGACAACCCCTCCGCCCCCCTAGGCGTCACCCCCCCCCCCCCCCCGGACACCCCCACCCCCATGAACATCCTCATCAACACCCTGGACAACCCCCACACACCCCAAACACCCCCCCCCCCCCCCTCCACCCCTACCCCATTGGAAATCCCCCTCAAATCCCAAGACATCACCCCCCACCCCCAAGACACCCCTACCCCCCTTGGACAGCCCCCCACCCCCTGAACACCCCCACCCCCTTGGACACCCCTGGAAAACTCCACCCCCTTGGACAGCCCCCCCCCCCCACCCCCACCCCACACCCTAGACATCCCCCCACCCCCCTAGACACCCCCCCAGACACTCCCCCACCCCCCATGGACAGCACCCATCCCCCTAGACACCCCCCTCCTCCACCCCCTGGACACCCTACCCCCTTGGACAGCCCCCTCACCCCCTAGACACTACCCCACCCCCCTGGACACCCCCTACGACCTTGGATAGCCCCCTCACCCCTGGACACCCCCACCAACTTGGACACCCCCTACACCCTTGGACAGCCCCCTCACCCCCTGGAAACTTCCCCCCACCCCCTTGGACACCCCCTAGACACCCCCACCAACTTGGACAGCCCCCCACCCCCTAGACACCCCCACCCCTTAGACAGCCCCCGCCTAGACACCCTAACCCCCATGAACACCCCCCCCCCAACCCATGGAACCCCCCCCCCCCAGAAACCCCCACCCCCAGGTTACTCCCTACCCCCTTGGATAGCCCCCTCACCCCCTGGACACCCCTACCCCCCTTGGAAATCCCCCTCACCCCCTGGACACCCCCCACCCACCCCCTTGGACACCCCCTAGACTTTACCACCCCCTTAGACAAACCCCCCCACCCCCTGGATAGCCCCCTCCCCCTAGAAACCCCCCTAGACACCCCCCCCCCCCACACACACACACACATGAAAGTACACACACGCACATGTGATAGAACACACAAGGTAGCAACAAAAATCGTTGAACTTGCATGATATCACTCCCATGGTTTATTTTACCAGAAAATAATTTATCATAGTATAAAATAACACAATGAAACTTACCATGATATCAAGAACAATGGTAGAAAAGTAACATCTCAAAACATAATTTTAGGGAATCACAAAAAAAAAAGATGAAACTGAGGTGTGTGAGGCTTACTTGAGTGTTGCGAGTCGACCTGATAGATCTGGTGATAATGAAGATGATGAATGATGTTGGAAAAACAAGGTTTGAGGGCACAACTTCCAAAAATAATTTTTAGGTTTTCTGAGAAAGAGAGAGGATTCATAGGTCTCTCGATCAAAGAAAACAAAATGAAAAAATACAGGGCGTGATAAATCATTAAAAAACTTTCTCTCGTCAGTTATTTAATAACCGACGTGATAAACTGTTTTTTATGGTTATAACATCAGTATTTAATAACCGATGTAGAAAATCCTTTATCACATCAGTTATTTTATAACTGACATGATAAATGAAATTTTATAACATCGGTTATTTTATAATCGATGTGATAAATCACCGAGATTTGATTTATCATGTCGGTTATAAAAACCCGATGTGATAAATCTAATATCGGTATTTTTGACGTCAGTTATTTTATAACTGACGTAAAAAATAAATTCTCATCGATTTATCACATCGGTTATTTTATAACCAATGTGATAAACCAATTTTTCTCTCTTTTCACGTCAGTTATATAGAACCTAATTGAAAAACGCCAATGTGTTAAACGTTTTTTTCACTAGTTCCCCCCTCCCATTTATTGATCAAATTCTTGGGAGACTAGCTAGGAAAACACAATATTTTTTCTTGGATGGATTTTCTGGATATTTTTAGGTTCCTATAGCACCATAGGATCAATAGAAGACGAAATTAACTTGTCTATTCAAAACATTTACCTACAAAAGGATTGCATTTGGACTATTCAATGCCCCGGGTACCTTCCAGAGATGTATGGTGAGTATTTTGTTTTTCAATGAAACATGCATGGAGGTATCTATAGATGATTTTATAGTGTATAGATCTTTATTTGATTAATTTATATTTAGTTTGCGAAAGTTTTTTAATCTTTTTATTGAGAAGAATCTGGTATTTAACTTTGAAAAGTTCTATTTCATGGTAGAGCATGGCATTTTCATAGGGAATGTAGTGTCAAAACATGGCATAGTGGTTGATAAATCTAAGGTAGATATTATTTCATATTTATCTTATCCATAATGTGTGTGTGATGTTATATCTTTACTAGGGCATGTAGTATTTTATCGGTGCTTCATCAAAAATTTCAGTAAGATTGATCTTCCTATGTTGTGATTACTTCAAAAGGATTCTGACTTTGTGTTTGATGATTATTTTAGGAATTACTTTTATGAGTTAAAGAAGTGTCTGACCAATCCACCAAATATACAACCCCCATGATGGGAGATTCTTTTTGAGATTATGTGTGATGCATCCAACTTTTTGGTTGGAGCTATCTTATCACAGAGGATGGAGGTATGTTCACATGTGATTTCCTATGCATTGAGAACATTGGATTCAGCCCAATCAAACTACACAACCATGGAAAAGAAGTTTATTACTATCATATTTTCATTAGGTAAATTCCATTCATATTTATTGGGATCTGAAGTTGTTGTTTTTTCTAACCATGCAACTCTGAGGTACCTCTTGAAGAATCCAGATGAAAATCCCGGACTCATCCAATGTATGCTGGTTCTTTAAGAATTTGATATTGATATAAAGGAAAATAAGGGGTCAGAAAACCTGTTGGTGGACCACATGAGTAGGATTACTCACACACTAGAGGATGACACCATGTACCAGGTACCACTTTGGGACACTTTCCAGGATGAGCATCCTTATTCCATCTCAGGTACGCATCCCTGGTATGCTAATTTATTGAACTACCTTGTTTCCTATAAAATTAATACAAATTTAAATACATATCAAGCCCAAAAAATAAAAAGTGACTCTAGGTTTTATTTTTGGTATGATCCCTACCTCTGGAACATGTGTAGTGACCAGGTTATTTGGAGGTGCATTCCTGATCATGAGTTTGAGTCTATTATACATTTCTAACATACACTTTCATGTGGAGGACACTTTTGACCCCAACAAACAGCTAGAAAATTCTTAAACTATGGATTATATGGGCCTAGATTATTCCATGATTGTCATGTGTTTTGTAATTCATGATCGTATTTCCAACACACTGGGAAAATTTCAAGGAGACACAAGATGCCCCAACAACCTATATTATTTTGTGATATTTTTTATGTATGGGGCATCGATTTTATGGGTCATTTTCCTAGTTAATTTTTTCTTTTATATATTTTGGTTGTTGTTGATTATGTGAGTAAATGGGTGGAGGATAAGGTCATCGGGACTGATGATTCTCATGTTGTAGAGGACTTTGTCAAGCCACGGATTTTTTGTAGGTTTGGAGTAACAAAATCCATCATCAGTGACCAAGGGACACACTTCTACAATCGGAACTTGGCTTTCCTCCTTTAGAATTATGGGATCACACACAAAATATCAACACCATACTACCCCAAAACAAATGTCCTAGCTAAGGTATCAAATCGGGAGTTGAAAAAATTTTTGGAGAAAATCGTGTATCCAAATAGGAAGTATTAGAGAAAGTGATTTGATTATGCGTTGTGGGATTATAGGACAGCAAAAAAGAACCCCATTGGTATGTCTCCATTTTAGATTTTTTTTTTTTGAAATCTTTTCATCTCCCTGTGGAATTCGAGCATCGAGCGTATTGGGCTATAAAGAAATGAAACCTTGATTTGGAACAAGTTGGAATTCAACGAAAGCTGAAAATTCAATAGCTTGAGAAGATTCTATTGTCATCATATGAGAACTCAATGCTCTACAAGGAAGGATAAAAATCATCTCATTACAGAATGATCCAACAAAGGTAGTTTCATGTAGGAGATAAAGTTCTACTCTATAGTTCACGACTGAATTTGATGCCTGGTAAGTTGTGTTCTAGATGGTTAGGTCCTTATGTTGTGTATAATTTTTTTTCTTATGGTGTAGTGGATATCACACAAGAGAACATACAAAGGAGATTTACAGTCAATGGGTAACGTTTGAAGAAATACATTGAGGTATTTCTTACCAATGCAGTTGATTTCATCACACTACATGACCCCATCATTACTTGAAAAATATCATGTTGTTCCTAACCCTTTCACTTTTATATTACTTTTCCTATTTAAAATTATACATTTCACGTGCACATATCATATCATAGGTTCACATTGAGGAAAATTCAATATTTTAAATGCGGGGGAGGGGATAACATTTTGGGGTAGATATTTATGATTTTAATTTGTGTGTTTTATGTGTGTTTTGTGTTATGTTTTTGGTAAAAAATTTCAAAAAAAACAATAAAACAATAAAAAAGGTTTTTCATTTGGTGGAATGATAAGAATAAGAAATATTTCATTATTAAGAGTTGATTTTTTATAAAAATTTAAGTCTTCTATGATATGATTGGTTGTGTCATTATAAAACTTTTTAGATTATGACATCATTATTTGAGATATTTTTTCATGGAAAATTGTGTCATTGATTTCTCTGCACAACTTTTCACACAACCATAACTTGTGAAATTTTTCCTACTCAATTGATGGTATATCCAAGTTAGGTAAAAAAATCATCTTATATCAATGGTTGGTCTATACGCACGTTTCACTTCTGATCAATTTTATTGCTATACCAAATTTACCTATGAATGTGTACCTAATATATGAGAGTTGTATTCCCTCAAAAAAATCAAAAAAAAAATCAAACAAATAAAATCAAAAAAAATATTTATTAATAAATAGGGGAGTGATGAAATGTACAACACGTGGGGATATCTAGGTCGGGAGCTTAAGGTTTGACTTTAGGGAATGATTAAGTGAGTGGATCTTGAAATTTGAATGCAAAGTAATGTAGAACAGGTTTGGTGAATTAAAATAGGCAAGAATAATTATTTTACTTGACCTGAATATACTGAATAGAGGGTGTATATATGAGTTTTAAATGTTTGGCACACACAAACGTTGGATATTAATGGCACGGTGGACCCATAACTTGTTTTTCTATGATTGGTGTCTTTAATCTCACAGGATTTTATTTTGATAGAATTTATTAGACAGTGAATTTCATATTAATTTATATTTACTCCTGATATGAATATTACTTCACCTATATTGTCACTATGGATTGAGGAATTTGAACTTGCATATCTTGTCACAATTTTTTTAGAATGCATGATATGTGACATTGCCCAAGAGTGAAAAAGGGTAAGTGTGGGGGAGTTTATAAAAAACAATTTTATAGAGTATTTTAGAGATAATAAATGATATAAGTTCTTTAAATTGTGTTAAATTTGTTTATTTATAAAATATTTCAGATTAGATCATTCATTTGAAAATTTGATGAAGATTCTAGTTTTACCCTTTAAAATTAACTATAGTAATTCAGACATAAATATTTTTTATATTTATTATTTGAACTTAAAATTTTGTAATGGTGTTGATGACTTAATAGGACACAACTTTAATTCAGGGAATGGGATCTAAAATATTCATTTGATTAGATTAAAAGGTATGTGAAGTCAAAGATGGGCTGGACTCACCAGATTGGACATTAGTTATGTATTTGGGCCATAACTTAGTCATTAGTGCTTTTATTGGGCCTAAATTTGGAAAATATCTATAGAAAAAAAATCAAAAATAATCCTTCTGTAAGGATAGCTCGTTCATGCATTTTAAAGGTCAAACAGGCTGTGAAACTTGGAATAAAATATTTGGCTGAATTTCCCCATTCACACTTGAAACCACTTGTAACCTATCCTACCCTCCACTATAGAAATGTGTTATTTTCTCGTTTGGATAGGTTTAGAAGTTTCATATAGGATTAGGAGTAGAGAATAATTGGTTCTATACCATTTCAACTCACAATTTGAGGAGGGAAGCTACCAAGCTAAGATCTCCTCCAAAATGCTCTTTTTTTCCTCTTCTTTGTTGTAATATTGTTGTCCTTTAAATAAACTCTTAGTTTCTCTTCCTTTTCTTCTGCTATTTTCAATTTCATTATAATATTAATATTCCTATTTTTTATGGAAATCAATATTAGAAACATGATTGGGTTATACCATTTTAATGACCTTTTACAAATGTAAAACGTTTCTATGATGACTACGCCACCCATGGAAGAGTAATTCTTCTTAGTAATCGATCTAAATCTAACCATATTCACTTATTTATTTTGAATCAATGAAATAATTTAATTCAGACATTTTGATTTATGAATTTTTTTTTTAAATTAAAATAAAATAAGCAAGCAATTGAACAATTCTTACAAAAACACATGAGGCCAAGAATTGTATAAATTGTGAGAGTGTGACCTTAATGGGTAATATAAAACCACACGAGATTAATTTGTAGAGTTAAAATATAATTTCTAAACTCAATTAATCCTCATTTATAGAATGGATATGTTTCCTAATTTACCACTAACCATAATCTTGTATTGTAATGACAATCAATGTAGGGTGATACGATTGCATGTTCCGAAGCTAGCCTAGGGTTTAATTAATTTCATCATTATGGTTAAGTTAACTTCTATAGGGTTCGAGGGTTGGAAATTAGGTGATCATAATTAAGTTGATTTTAATTTAAATTATAATGATTAATAATTAAGTGAAGAGATATATTTATACCAGTTATTCGTTTTAAAATAATTTTCTAGAAAAAATCTTCTCATTCTGTTTTATTAATCAAATTTCATTTCAAAAACAAGAACAAAAAAATACAATATTCTTCCAGAAAACATAATATTATTATTTTATAAACATAAAACCACCCTCAAACTTATAAGTTTGTTTATTAAATTTTATTTTATTTTCAAAATACCTTTAATAGGTTTTTAAATTACTTACTCCTTTAAGAGACGACCTTCGTCAGCCACTCTACTACACCTAATTACCAAAAAATCACACTTCATTTGAGAGTGCCCACGACAGCGCCTTCAAAATTGGATGGTATGTTAATTATACAGAATTATTATAATGTTATATTAATTATTTATATCCATTATATTTATCATTATACCCATCCAAATAAATTAGTGTTGAATAACAAATTACACCACGGTGTGGAGACAGTAAGCCGTATGTTCGCACGCATGATGATATTGTTATTCCTATGATGGATAAAATGAAGAATATGGTTCTATAATGATTATAATAACATATCAGTATGTGTATAACACTATATTTATTAATTTGGTTTAGAAACAACAAAGAAATAGGAAGTATAAGAAGAAAATAACTTTGAAAAATGTGATAAAACAATTACTTTTTTTCGGGTATTTTCTTTTGATTTGCACAAAAAGACTCTATAGAATGGCTTTCTTCCCAAAGTATAGCCTCTAGGATGTAGTGAGGGATGTTGAGAGAGGAATGGGTAGGTTTTTTCCTAGGAAAAGGGCTTTATAGGTGTGAATAATAGATAAAGAGAGGTGCCCTTTTATAAAAGAGGTAAGGGGCACTTTATGAAGTTATCAAAATATTAAATTAATACAAATTACATTTCAACTCTAAATGTATCCAAAGTGATATTTTAAATATAATATGAGGAGCGTTTGAAATAATCTCAAACAAAAAAAATTTAGGCATGTTCTTATTTCATTTTAATCCTTATCATTTGATTTATCCTCATTTAATCTATTTAATTTTAATTATGGTAATAATATTCTAAATATTAAATGGTTAGAAATATTTACTTATATGGTTTCTATTGACCATAAATAGATACTTTATGATATTTTAGACCTTATAATTATCATTTTTTAATTTTTAATGACTTATATATTTTTTAAATGATTTAATAAAATGTTATTTTTATAAAATATAAATAGTGTCGATTTTGACACTATTCATTAAATTGACTTTAAATAAAATATAACATGAAATAGTATTTCTAAAAACCCATTTAATACACTCCTAACATGTCATATTCACCTATAAAATCTATGTATCACTTCAATTATATTGAATTATATTTATTTTAATATTTTTAATAGCATTTATTTGATATTTCTATTAATAAAATAATTACTTCTTTACTATTGTGTCATTATTCATGGATACTATTTAGTCTATAAAAATTATAAATAAATTACTATGAGTCTAATGATACTTTTATACTTCTAGATACTATTATTTATCAAATTTATCTCAAGGTTATCCCTATATTAAAATTATTGAACTTATAAGAAATGAGAGTGTGACGCTTTGTCACATTCTTTAATTTTAATAATATCTATGTCATTTTTATGGACAAGTGTCAATTAAATGATTAAAAATCGATCATTATTATATCTTTAAAATTATCCTAGTAATTTGGCCAAATTATATATTTTTATGAATTTTATATCATTTAATAAATTATTATTTATTTAAAAAACTCATTTATGTCAATTTTGACACTATTTATTATTTGACTTTTTAAAAAATAATAAAAACATGATTCCTACAAAAAACTACATTAAATCATCCCTAATATGTAAATTTCTTCCAAAAAATTGTTTATGGCATAAAATGTTTCAAATTATATTTATTTTAATATTATTAATATCATTTAAATGATTCTTCCTTTAATAAATTAATTACTACATGATCATTATGTCACCATTTAATTTAATTATTTATTTTATAAAAATATAAATAAATTAAAATAATTTAGATAAAGGATTTTTATTTCTAATTACTATTTATTGTTAACTATATCACTCATATAACCTCATATTAAAAATATTTTACTCATTAAAAACAAAAGCATAACAAAATTGGATTTTCTTTATACATAATATTATAAATATATTAAAGTCATCCAAGTGGATTCAAGTACTCCAAAAATCGGCCCAAGGATTATTTTGGTCTAAAAAATTTATCCAATTAAATTATGACAAGTTTTAGGGTAATTATAATATAATGCTTACATTTAATTTCCTGATTTACCCTTAACCGTAGTAATAAGTAAAATTACTAATGTTACTATTCATAATTCCCAAAAATAAAAGAAACTTATTTAAATAATATAGACCCCTTGATTCCAAATATGGAATCAATTTTTCAAAATTCAATACACAAAATTTTTAGTAATTAATTTAAAATTAATCCCACTCTCGGAATGAAAAATAGGTTTTAAAAATTAAAACATTACAAAGATTGAAATGTTTCTACATAAAAATTCATGGTAAAATCAATTACAATGAAAAAAATTGTATTAAATAATAAAAATATATTCTATTTTTACTTTAAAACTATTCACTAACATAATTTATCCACATTAATTATTTCTTTGAAAAATTTGTTTTCAATTAAAATTTAGTATATTTTTACTATTCATCAAAATTTAAAACTTATCAGAAAAAATATCAAAAATTCATCCCAAGTAAATTTTTATATCCTGATTCCAAATAATAAGTTTTTTTGTTAAATTTAATATATAAAATATTCAAAAACTAGATTTAAAATGGGTACGTCCTCAAAAGGTGGCAAAACTTCACTTTTTGAAAAATACTTCTTTTATTCGAAAAATATAATCTTTTCTTATATCATGTCTATAAAATAAAAAAGATGAATGTTGAAATTATATGAAATATATAAAATTCAAAATTTGGTTAATACTATTCATAAACACTAGTTTAATGTTTAGGTTATATATTATATTAAATAATAATATTTTATTAATATATTATTGTTCGGTAGAACTGGGCCCTACATGTAATGAAAACCAAATCATTGTTGTTTGTAGCGTAAGATTAACATGGTGTTGTGTAAAAATGAATCAAGAAACATAATTAAATTTATTCAGAAATAAAAATATAGTAATGTCTTGGTGTGTTACATTCTCCCCTCCTTCAACAAATTGCATCCTTGCAATTTTTGAATTTGGATTTAGTAAATAGTGTTTGGTTATTCAAAATTCATTTATTGAAATCCTGCATCGGTTCAAGGGTTGATAAAACATTCACTTTAAAATAAATAAATAGAAGTAATAAGGTTACTAGTGATAACATATACCAGGGTTCCATGTAGGAAAACATGGATATGAAATAAAAATCTAACCATCATGTTCTAATGGAGAGTGATAGAGAATATAATTAAGAGAAAGTAAACAATCATAAAGCTATGAATTTATGATAATCTAAGGGACCATTTGATTCATCGGAGAAATTACTAGGATATAATTTTTTGTTTCAAGATCCTTTCCCTATAGTTGAATAATTAATTTACTTTATAGACTAAGAACTTGAGGAAAAATAGTTACTTGATGAGTATAGTTTCATCCTTTAATCAATTTCTACCAAAAACTCTTCTTTCTTTCCAAAATATAATAAAATTCAATAATATTTGATTTATCTTAATCGTAATGGGTTCCAAAAAAGAACTTGTACTTCATATTTCATAGAGTTTACATAAATAAAACTATGATATACTAACCAGGACATCACGTAGGACAGTGGTATGTGATGCACCCTTGTCACCCTTTGGTTGCGGGTTCAAGTATCGTAGACTAGCTGGACGCGACGAGTTGTCACCCGACCTACGGGTTGTCCTTTTCTTAAAAATATATTATTTAACATTTAAAAAATAATATTATGAAATATTTTAACCTTAAACAATACTTTCAAAAATTCAACTTAATCCATTCCAACCTTTATACTTATCCAAAATACTTCTGTCTAAACTCACAGTCCAAAATTTTATAAGGAATGTCACATAACATAATGTAAATATTTTTTGGTCACATACCAAACACGTGAAAAACTTCATCATGTATTCTCTTAAAACATGTTAATAACCTATATTACCATAAAACCTTATTGAATACATTCATTATTCCTTATTCCTTATGTAAAACATGGAATATTTGATACACTCCTTCAATCCAAAAATGTTTTAAACTCCAAAAATGATGGAATAAACAAACCATTAATCAATTACAAGGTAGTCAATAATATCCAATTTACTTTATCCAAATCATCATTATCCCTATATCAGAAACATATTAAGGGTTATCTTTCTCTCTACCATATATTTTTCAAAAAATTTAACTTACAACTATGTCACTTTACTTGGTATCATACAATCTCCAATACTTAATGAAATAGTACTACAGTACAATCCTTATATACTCCATAATTATTATAACCAGTAAATTTCTAATAAAATATTCAAATAAAATAATTCTTAAATAGGAATATTAATCATTCATCTTCATATATGGAAGTATCATAACTTGATCATTATCTTATAGAATTATCTGGGGTATATTCCTTTGACGATTAGGACATTGATTTGCATAGTGTCACATCTCCTTGTAGTTGAGGAATTGTACATTGGAAACCTTTTTCTTACCCTTTTAATCAAAAATTCGATGTCCTTTTTCTCCACACTTATAACAAACTCCCATTCCCTTCAAGAATTTACAAGGGTTATTCTTTCCACAGTTGTCACATGTGGGAAAATACTTATTTCCCTTCTTCCCTTTATTCATATTTTCTCTGACATCCTCTTCCTCTCTTGCTTACCTTCAAGTCCATAGGACTCAAATAATTCTTTACTTATCTTATTAAAACATGATATTATTTCCTTATATGATAAGAATACATGGGAGAATATTTCCCTTCGAAATTTTTTCTTAATACCATGAAATATATAATCCTTATTACTCTTTATATCATGTGAATTGGTGGAGTTCTCATTCCTTCTTCTAGGCACCATTTCTATAAGATGTCATATACTAGATTAGATTATAAAGTAATGTACTTTATATAACTCTAAATATGGTATAGAACATAACATAAATTTATGCATCATAAATCATTGAATCATAAACTTTAGTTACTTTGGGGGAATCTTTACTTTTAAATCCTTCATAATTTTAGGTAAATAAAATTTGAATTATCCTAAGCATATCCCCTAGGAGTGTCAAACCATGTGCACAGAAAGGCCTATTTTCATGTACTAGGTAACCTCGAGTAAAGACCGGAACACCTTATCAGAGTTATTACTCCTAAGTAAACATGTTCCAAAACCATGTCCACTTGTAGTATCGAGAAAAGGATTTATTTTCTAAGAATACCTACATAATCTATCCATTACAAAAAATTAGGATGTTCCGCTACACTTATCTTCAAAGTTTATCTTAGGGTTATGATCCCTAATATAAGTTTTCTAAATATAATTTCTAAGTTTTTTTCTAAACTTTCTCTAATACCAACTATAATGCCCCGACCCTAGAATCTCGGAGCCAGTGCATTATTTTAATACATTGTCATGATAACAAGGAATCAAATCCCAAAGGACCGATCAGTTTAGCAGTCTTGGAAAATAGATTTCATTCATAAACCTTACATTTCAATTAAAAAAATAAATTAAAACATAGATAATTCTTTGATAATGACATTATTATCCTAGATTAACCTGGTATATAAATCATAAAGCACTTCTTGACATCCTAGGAAAATAAAACATAAAAAGGGGTGATCTTAGATGCTCAATAAGGTTAAACAATATGGTGTAAGCTATCACAAATAAGCATAAACTTTTAAGGAAAGGTATAAAACTAAAACAAAAGACTTTTAAACATAATATTCAGCATAATATGACAAGAATAAATCAAAATAATGTTATTTAAACATTCACATGGATATTCTACTAGTATAATAATCACATGTAATATCAATAACTAAACTCATAATGAGGGAATTCATAATGTCTGACATCATAAACATACTATCAAGGTCTCGTTCCAAGACCATAAATAACCATACCATAAATTCCTTGTACAAAGACACTAGTTTTCTTCATGATACCTACCAATGAATTGATTGGCTATAGAAGGCCTCACCCGTCACTTATGAAATCTAATTTATTCCTCTTATAAAAGGGGTAAAACATAACATAAACATTCATATTAGAATTAGCATACTAAATGTTAATACTTTAACCATAAACCATGAATGGTTTCAAAATAGAACATCCACAGTCAAATATATCATAAACCCTTCAATAAAATTTGGAATATTGTATCTTAATAAATAAAACTCAATTAAGCATAAAATCCAATGAAGGATATTGACATAGATGAGAATAATCTAATAAATTCATTAAAAATATTTGAGAGAAATTTCCCTTTTTAACTTTGAAATAATTTTGAAGTCACACAATTATAAAAGAAAAAATTTCTTTTGAAAATAACCTTGTAATATTGTAAGGAAAGATTCAAAATGTTAAGGCATCACAATGGTGGAAAATAGCTTCTAACTCTGTATAAGTTAAAAAAACATTCTTTCCTTAATTTTTCAAAAGGTTATAAAGTACCTTATTTGGAAAATGATGAAAATATTCCTTTCAAAACATTTTATAAAATGTAAAAGATGCATAAAAATAACTTTAAACAATTATCAATAATATTTTTGAAATACATTTTTAAGAAACATTTATATGGATGATAAATGTGTCCCAGTTGATACTTACGTATAAACAACCTTGGATAATAATGAGATTTTGAAATTAACCATTACCTTATACCTTTCTTTATTTGAGGGTGCGTTAAAATTATTTATAATGGTTAAAAAAATTTATTAAATTATAATAGAACTATATTCATATTTATGATATAACATATGATCCTCTCATATCATTTTGTTAATAATATTTCAGTATTATCATTATTTCGGGTGATAACTGCATCATTTTCCTAAGCATGTTTTGTTGTGTAAGTCATGTTTGTTGTGCATGGGTTGTAATTTATTCATATCCAGAATGATATAAGTTTTATAATTATTATTTTTACTCATCATATAAATTTTATAATCATTCTTGAGTGGTTAATATTGGGAATGAATTGCACCGCATCGTGGGGACGGTAGGCCGTATGTACGCATAAGTGACGGTATCATTCCCTTGATGGATAAATGGTATGGAATTGGATAGTATATTAATTATAAATAATAATTATAATGTTATATTCATTATTTATATTCATTATACTCATTATTATACCCATCCAAATAAAGTAGTGTTGAATAAAAATTTACACCACGGTGTGGAGATGTAAGTCGTACGTACGCACGCATGGTGATATTGTTATTTGTATGATGGATAAAATGAGTCTCTCATGATTATATTAATATCTCAGTATTTTTATGATACTGGAGTTATTACTTTGGTATAAAACTACATATAATAATAAGAAGAAGAAGAAAAGAACTTTGAAATAGGTGATAAAAACAATTATCTCTTTTTCGAGTATCTCCTTTTGATTTGCAAAAAAGGACTCCTTAGGATGGCTTTATGCCCAAAGTATGGACTCTAGGATATAGTGAGAGAATTTGAGAGAGGAAATGGGTAGGTTTTTTTATATCCAAAGGGATTTAGAGGAGTTAATAAAAGATAAGGAGAGGTTTCCTTTTATAACAAAGGTAAAGGGCACTTTAGGAAATTATCAAAATATAAAATTGATATAAATTTATTTGCAACTCTAAATGGATAAAAAGTGAATTATTTTGAATATAATATGAGGATGGGTAGAAATAATATCAACCAAAAAAATTTATACATGTTTTTATTTTATTTTAAACCTTATCATTTTGATTTAACCTTATTTAATCTATTTAATTTTAATTGTGGTAATAATATTCTAAATATTAAATGGTAATAAATATTTAATTATATGGTGTCAGTTGACCATAAAATGGAAATTTATAATATTTTAGACCTTATAATTATCACTTTGTAATTTTTAAATATTTTTATGATTTTTAAATAATTTAATAAAATGTTATTTTTATAAAATATCAATAGTGTCAATTTTTACTCTATTCATTAATTTGACTTTAAATAAAATATAAACAGAAAAATAACATCGAAAAGAACCATTAAATACACTCCTAAAATATCATAGTCACCAAGAAAATTCATTTAGAACTTCAATTATGTCGAATTATATTTATTTTAATATTCTTAAATTCATTTATTTGATATTTCTATTAATAAAATAATTATTTCTTTACTATTGTGTCACTATTCATGGTTATTATTTAGTTTCTAAAATTATAAATAAATTACTATGGGGAATATAATGATTTTATATTTCTAGAGACTATTCAGGATCAAATTTATCTCTAGGTTATCCCTATATTAAAATTATTGAACTTACAAGAAATGAGAGTGAGAGACTTTGTTACATTCTTTAATTTTAATAATATATTTGTCATTTTCATGGACAAGTGTCCATTAAATGATTCAAAAACGATCATTATGATATCTTTAACATTGTCCTAGTAATGTTTCTGAATTATATATTTTTATTAATTTTATATCATTTAATAAATTAATATTTATTTGAAAATTTCATTTATATCTATTTTGACACTATTTATTATTTGACTTTTTATAAAATCATAACAACTTTATTCCTACAAAAAAATTACATAAACTCGTCCATAATATGTCAATTTTATCCAAAAAAAATCATGGATGACATAGAATGTATTAAATTATATTTATTTTAATATTATTAATATCATTTAATTGATTTTTCCTTTAATAAATCAATTACTACATAATAATTATGTCACCATTTAATTTAATTATTTATTTTATAAAATTATAAAAAAAATTACCATAATATATATAAAAAAATTTATTTCTAATTACTATTTATAGTTGACTATATGACTCATATAACCTTATATTAAAAATATTTTACTTGTTAAAAACAAAAGTATAACAAAATTGGATTTTATTTAAACATATTATTATAAATATATTAAATTCATCCAAGAGGATCCAAGTGCTCCCAAAATATACCCAAGGATTATTTTTGTTGAAACATACTTACCCAATGAAATTAGTACAAGTGTTAGGGTAATTATAATATTATTATTACCTTTAATTACCCGGACCTTATGGCTCCGTTTTCTCCCGGCGATCTCGCTCGAGCACTCCCCTCCTCCTCCTAGGTTTTCCCTATGGAAATGGTGCGACCTTTCATCTCGCTTCCCGGAATCAGGATTTTCTCTTTCCCACTTCATGTTCCTGTTTCTCCCTTCTTGGTTTGATCTCTCTACTTCGGTTGACTTAGGGTTTCCTCCTCTTCACCTCATTCTTCCTCTCCTTCCATGATGTTTATTTTCCTCCTCTTTATTGTCGGATCTTGCAACGAACTCGACTTTCTTCTTTTTGCCTCCTCCTTCACAATTTCCCTTGCTCCTCTTCTATTTCTTATTTTGACTATTTGATTTTATTGGTTCCATTTCAAGGGATGTTTGATGTTCAAGACAACGTCTGCTCTGGTCATTTGATGGATTTTTGATGTATTTTAGATGGATTTGTGTTCTATTTCAGGGGTGCAGGTCTGACGAAGAGTGTTTTCTGAGGGTTTTCCAGTACTGGCTTCATCGTGGCTCACTGTGGAGGCCCTGTCCACCCCTACTATGCTCTGGCTTCCAGGTCCATTTATCATTCCCAGGTTGGTTGGGTGAGATAGTTTCTGCAGAGGTTTTGGGATGTGTTTGTGGGGTGGTAGGGTGTTCTAGGAGGCGCGACTTCCAGTGGCTTTCACCCTTTGATGGTTATTCATTTTTGCTGCTTTCGATGTTTGATGATGATAGTGGTCCGACTTGTATTTCATTTTTTTGGGTTATTCTTCTGATTATTTCCCAATTTTTACATCGGTATGCTGATGATTCCATTTTGGAGGAGCCGATGTCGGTAGGCATTCGTGCTGGTCACAGTGTTCTGGCGGGATACGAGGGATGATCTGTTTGGCTCGGGGATCGCGGCTCCTAATGCACGCAGGGATCGATATATTCAGTGGACCGAGGTGGAAATATGTTCGATGTGGCAACGTGATGTTGTAGGGTCAGTTTGATGGGCTCGAGGGTCAATCAACGCGCATCATGGTCATGCTGTTTCAAAATTCAAAATTTGAATTCTCTGTTTTGAAATTTGAATTCTGCTTTTCCAATTTGGGTGTGGGTTTGTAATGGTATGGTTTCCAATTTGGGTGTTGGTTTGTAATCGGATGGTTTGGTTGTGTGTGTTTCCACTTACCTTTTAAAAGTGGGTAGAAAATAACAAAAAAAAGTCATTTTGGAGGAGGTTACCTTTAATTACCCGATTTACCCTTAACCATGGTAATAAAAAATTACTGAAGTACTATTCATAATGCCCAAAAACAAAATAAACCTATTTAAATAATTTGGAACCACTAATTCCAAATATGTAATCCTTTTTTCAAAATTCAATACACCGAAATTTCAGTAATCAATTTAAAATCAATCTTGTTGTCGAAATGAAAAACAGGTTTTTGAAAGTTAAAACATTACAAAAGATTGAAATATTTTTACATCAAATTTCATGGTAAAATTATTTCCAATGACCAAAATTATATTAATTGAAAAAAATATATTCTCTTTTAACTTTAAAACCATTCAATAATATAATTTATTCGCATAAATTATTTCATTGAAAAAAGTTGTTTTCAATTAAAATTTAGTATATTTTTACTATTCATTAAAATTTAAAACTTATCATAAAAATATCAAAAATTCATCCAAAGTAAATTTTTATATCCCAATTCTAAATAATAAGTTTATTTTGATAAATATAAAATATAAAAGTGTCAAAACTAGATTTAAAATGGATGCGCCATCAAAAGGCGACAAAACTGCACTTTTTGAAAAATACTTCTTTTATCTGAAAAATGGAATATTTTCTTATATCATGTCTAGAAAATACATAATATGAATGTTAAAATTATATATAATATATAAAATTCAAATTTTGTTTAATACTATTCGTAACCTCCAATTTAATTTCTATGTTTTATATTATATTAAATAATAATATTTTATTAATATATTGTTGTTCGGTAGAATTGGTCCTTACGTGTAATGCAAGCCAAATCATTGTTGTGTGTATCATAAGTTTAACATGATTTTGTATAAAAAAAAAGCAAGAAAAAAATAAATTTATTCATAAATGAAAATATTGTAAAGTCTTGGGGTGTCACATCATCATGGTCGGGTTCTATGAGGGATGTGACTAAACTTTCCAAAGCATTAACTTGAATATTAAATGATTGAGGAACATGGGTCACCATTAGTAAGGAAGGGGACTATTCCATCAGTTAATGGGTGAATTCTAGCAGAGGAACAAGCTCTTTATTTCTAACAATATAGTCACCCTTGATCTGTTTGATGACTAGCTCAGAGTATCCCTTCACATGTAAATAAAGGACATCAATCTTGAGGACCAACTCAAAACTAGCAATAAGGGCTTGGTATTCTATCTCATTGTTGGTGTATCCTTCTGATTACAGGAAGGAGTACGACAATATGGTCTATGTCAGACTGATGAAGATGATCCCGAGAACTACCCTGTTAAGCTCAGGGTCTTTGATCCTTCTCCTAGTCGAGCTCTGGGAGAAACCATGGAAGTTAATATTTCAACATGGTACATCCTGATCCAATGTGAGAATAGTTTCATCCTAAAAATCAAAATCCAATGGCATATATTTATGGTATGGATGTGTAGCTATGAATTCTTCCAAGGCCTGGCCTTTAATGGGATTCTATGGGACAAACCTGATGTTGAACTTCTAGAGTATTACCACTCAGCATGCCAATTATCCCATCAGCATGGGGAAAATGAGAATATACTTTAGCGGGTCTACTCAGGACACCAACTATATCTCATTGTGCTACAAATAATATCATAGCTTCTACACTATAAAAACCAACAAAAGTCAACACTTCTCGATGAGGGAGTATTTGGTCTCTGTGTCGAGGAGCATGGAGATAATATAGTAGAGGTTAGTTTTCATTGCCTCATTCTTTTTCTAGGATAGAAGGGTGTTGAGGGACCATTCCAAAGTAATCACATAAAGGAATAAAGTATTTATTGAGACATTTGGAATTTTAACTGGAGACTATAGTAGGTACTTATTGTTATCCTCAAAGGCATTCTGGCAGTCTTCATCCCATTGGTAAATAGTGACTTTGTTCATGATCCTTGAAAATGTCTTACACTTGTCAATCATATTTTCAATAAATTGGTATATATAGGCTAATTAGCATTTGAGGCCTCACAATTCCAAGAGATTTCTTAGGAGAGACATTTGACTAAGAGACTTGATTTTCTATGGGTCAACCTTGATGCCCATTTAACTTACAACAAATATAATGAATTTCCTAGAGGTAATCCCGAACTTGAGATAGTTCTAATGCTGGTGGTAATTGGCCTTAAGATCATCCACATAACATTCCACAAACATCACAATAATTATCTTAAATATGTGGTGCATGGCTCGCTAGTAAGTGTCTCTAGAATTATTTAAGTTGAAAGGCATCACTTGATAGTAGAAAGTTCCTTAGGGTACCCTAAAGTCGATTTACTCTATATCCTCAGGGTCCATTTGGATCTAATTATACCCATAGTATCCATCCATGAATGGGAGTTTTTGAAACTTCTTTTTAGCATCAATCAACATATATGTCACTAGTAAGGGAAAATAATCCTTCAAACAACAGTGGTTGATGTCCTAGAATTTGATGCAGACTCTGATTTCCCCATTCTACTTTCTGATAAGGATAATGTTGGAAAGAAACCTGGGGTGTTGGACCTCTATGACAAAGTTTTCTTTAATAATCTTATCAACCTCAGCCTAGATTATAACACCGTGAGAGGGATTCATCTTTCTGGAAGGCTGTTTGAACCTGTGATGAATCAATAGAAGGCAAAGACGGTGAATAGTGACCTAAGAGTCTAGCCCTGTAATCTCATCATAGATCTATTATAATATGTCATGGTACTATTTTAGGAAGGTTATGTACTATTTTTTCTCCTCATGGTAAATTTCTGCAATGATCAGTGTCATCCTCATATCTTCCTCGGTACCAAGTTTCACCTAGATTAACTCATCAAAATTGTTGTAGACACCCTCTTCAAATGTAGGAGAAGCATCTTACAAGCCCTATTCATCATCTTATATAGGGGGATTAGAGGGAGAAAGTGGATCTTCTTGGATATTAGACCTTAGGGAAGAACCAATGTCTACATTGGATAATATAGAATCCTTGATAAGGGGTTATTGTTCTGCTAAGACTATAGAGACATAGGCAGTTGATCCAATTTCATTTCATTTCTATCTATGAGTCCCACTCTTGATATCAAAGAAATGGTAATGAGTTGACCTTCTTCAAGACATCTATTATTTTTTGGAACATGAGGGAATGTCATGGATCTATGGCTATGGGGTGAACCTCTATGTACTTCATAGGAGTAGAGACTTCTGGTATCAGTTGAACATGTACTCTATAGGAGTACGAGGTAATTTGTGAGTGCCCTTTTTTCTTGGTAATGAAAAAACAACTCCCCTAGATCTGTCTTTGTGGACTCTAATCAATGAATTTGTGGAAGAAATTAGTCCTTCAAGTCTACCCATGGATGGGATACAGTGGCAATTAGATATTTAGGGGTGTTTGTGTGCTCAATCGTATTAGTTTGAACCTTATTTCCTTCCCTTTTATAGTAACCAGAATCCATAGAGAGGACCTCACTTGAGTCAAAGGGGGAAGAATCTACCAAGATTACCCCTACCTGACCATCAAGGGATTACTTAAGTCATTGGTGGTATAAATTGGGGACTATTGCATGAAAATGAATCCAGGGTCTTCATAGTAGTGCATTTTAAGTGGTATCTTATGATACTACCATTAATTTAGTTCTATATACCAATCCACTTAATTGAGTCTTCGATCAGTTTTTTCTATGTTATTTCTACTTTCACTTATCATACCCCTTAATTTTTTTGGTTGGAGGGATTCATATATGATTCCATAAGTCCCATATTATAGAGTGTTATGGTTGGGATGTGGTTGATCCCGAAGCTGTTATCTTCTAGGAAGCAGAAAATTTATACACTATTAAACCAACATGTGATATACATCGGGTGTATGTTCCCCTGAATAATGAAACCCTTGTATTCTCTAGAAAAATAGATAATTGATCAACATTCCTCTTACACATCCTCTTCTATGTAGTATGCCTTAGTGGTAGCTACCTCAACCTTAAACTTAAGGGGTCTTTAAGGATTCAGTAAGGGTCTCTCACATTTCCTTTGATAAGCAGAGTGCCTCAAGAATAAAAATCCTCATGAGAAATTCATCTAGGTTCTTTGGAACATCATACTTCCATGTTAGGGGTATATTTTTTCCTGTGGAGTGTCGTTCCTTGGAAATGGGTGTATCAGATTTCATTGGCTAAACTATTAGGGTCAGGATAGTATTAGAGATATCCTACTACTAGATAGATGGTCTCATCTGAACAACTAAATTTTGGGTATTGATTGATTGGGATAAGGGCCTAGATAGATATAAATTATCACATTGATCCAATGGCCAAGTTATGTGGTTAATCAATACAATCAACTATGGGGTCACACCTAAAAAAATAGACTAAGATTTTTGTTCTTTCTAAGCCCTACACAAGGAATGCTGCCTAGTCTCAGTAGCATGAACATCTTGGTTTGAAGTGCTAACATGATCATTCGGTCTGTTGGAATTTCCTCCACCTCTCCTTCAATGATTTCAGATGGAGGCACCTAAAATTTCCTCATATAATTCCTTATTGTTGGGTGTTATGAATTAGTCTACTATCTTGACAACATTCAGAAAGGTGTACTCTTTCTCCTCATAAGTGGAATATTCTAAGGCTGGGCAGACCCTGGGTGTATCTCCCAACTCACGAGGCATGAAATCTCCAAGGGTGAGAGTAGGTTGTGGAACCATTAGTGGAATATAATTTCCCTCATTCTATTGAAATTTATTCTTTAGATACTTTTAAATTTGTGGCATGTATGTAGAGGTAGTGTTTGGATGAGGTGTGAAAACCATAAGAGATTTTGACTTGCTCAAGTGGGTTTAAATAGTACCATAGGTGTGAGAAGCTACTTTATCATCCAACCAATCATCATAATTTTGGATCCCATGGCTAGGAACCTATTTCCAATCACCATAGTCTTTACTTTTACAATTGATTTTATAAGAAACATGTTTCACCTATGTTGGAACATCGCACAATTTGACCATACTGTAATCTACTTAGTCCTAGATACAATCTTTAAACACAAAGCATTCTTTGATAGTGTTTCTGAGAATCCTATGGTAAGGGAAATAGTCAATTTGGCCATTGATTCTGGCCTTCTGGGGTCTCTTTCATTCTGGAAACATTAGTATTCCCTTTTCTAAGGTGCAGATGAAGTATCCAGATACTTGTGCATCTTTGAAGGAATATGTCTTATTCCTTATTTCTATAGAAGGAACCCTAGTAACCGAGACTTGATGGGGGGTTGGGCCATATTATCATTTTGAGGTGGATACACTTGGTGAGTTTATTCCTGAAAGGGCTGTATTGGGCAAGGATATACTTTGATAATCTCATCCAAAAATAGGTCTAGTTACTGTACCGACTCAGAAACCTCTATATGCACATCGGCAACTGTCTCTATTTTGACAGGCCTCCTCAAAAAAATCATAAGTGGAAATGAGTGTGATTTTTTTATAGTACACTACAAAGATTATTCCAAACACTGATACTTTTTGGAAAACTCTTTAAATCCACCTTGGTAATTCAAGTAGATGAGGGTTGGTGCCATCTCATTCTTAAGGTTCTTCATACACATCAAAATTAGTTGTTCTTGTGACTTCATCATGTCAAGTGAATACATGATTCCCTTCCATACGGTGATGAAGTTGTAAACTCTATCATCAAGCCTATTTTTCATTTAAAGAGTTTAGTGATGCTTCTCTTGAGAGAGGTGTAGATTAACTAGTTGAGGAACTATCTATGGAGGTCTTCCCAATGGGAAATAGACCCTGCAGGTAGTTGGCAGTACCAGATAAATACATGCCTTTTAAATTATGAATAAATCATCAAAACATGGTGGCTTCCGACTATTCTAGAGTCCCCAACATTGTAAAACACCTTGAGAAGAAGTGGTCTATATGCTACAGTGGGCTACCCATCCCATTAAATGGGGTAAATCTTGGATTAACAAAATTTGGGGTCAATCAACCATGATCCACCCATATTGGTTATGAATATCCCTTAGGAATTATTTCCGCCTATCATATTTATAGAGCCTCAATAAATAAAATTAGATCAGTTATTGTGTCATCATATTGAGGGTTTATGGTTACCAATGTGTTGATAGGATCATCAACTCGATGAGTGGTGTGGTATTAATCCTGAGTTGGATAATCGTGTTGCTCGGGAGGGGTGGGAGAATCATATCTTGATCATTTTCCATATCCCACAGCCTCTACCCTGACTAGGTTCATGAGGACACCAATTTTAAATCAAATAATTTGACCAAATCGTATTAGGTTTCCCACTAGAGGACAGATAGGGTCCCTTATAATGTTGTGAGGTTCTATCCGCTACTCGATAATGAGCTCAGTAGTGATATTTTTATATTCCTTAAGTTCCTGAAGAAAGGGAGTTGTCTTGGGGTCAAATAAAATTTGGGCGTAACTTCATATGGGTCAGAAGGATCAATATATCCATTTCCATTATCGATATATCGATGAGTAGATGACAACAATTCATTGGGGGACTCCTCAGACCTTACGCCAGTCTCTACTGATGAGTACGGACACCTATTATGGGTTCTTCTTGGAACTATGTCACCCCTTGATGTGGTTTTTTCCTATTTTCCTTGTATTAGAGGCCCTGGTTATCTAATCCTCTAGTCGGTTGACGGTGACCAAATTAACCATGGAAGTATTCAGATAAGAACCTTCACAGTCGGTGGATGGTCCGGATTAAAAGGCTTATTATTGTCATTGGATATGGATGAAATGGAGGAAAGTATACTATACCCAACCTCTTATATTCACATGTGGAGATTACTCTTTCATGGACCAATGGATCATAAAAAACTCTTAACATAGGTTTGATGGAGGGTTTGATGATAGCCATACAACTTAGAAAACTAAGATATTGGGAGTGATGTGATATCAGTCCTCTTGAACTACTGGTGAATGGCATCAAGGTGCTCCCAGATATACTAAAGGTGGTGAAGTGTCACCTAGATAATCTGGAAAAAAACTGCCTGGTCCTCAGTGAGGGACTCCAAGATGACAAAATCTAGAGCTGCAGGTGGCCAAAACATGATTGATAGTTTTTTGGTGTCTAGAAGCTCCCACAAGTATTTTGGTTTACTACTAGGGGACATTACTACTCCTATTCGGCCCAAGACTATATTGGTATGGTCCAAGATAAGGTTGGAAGCACCGAGGCATACCTTCTTTGTTGTTGATCTACCAAGAGAGAGGAAACTACATGGGTCAAATATCCACTACACGCTAGAATGTATCTCAGAGGTGGGTCCAACATGAAGATAATATCCAAATAAGATTGTGTGTTAAATACTTCCTCATGCGTGAGGGAGGATATATTCCTTTAAGTATTAGTGGAGTTATCACTATCATCTAATGGCATCAAACCAGAACATAACATTTCTCCAACTTCCAGTGTTGAGGTGAGGTGGAGGGAAATTGATGGTTCTAGAGATGGTTACACTGAGAGTACTTGTAAGGAGGCCAAAATATCCTCCACCTACAAGTATCTATTGATGTATTTAGGGATCTTGTGGAATTTTGCATCCAAGATCATAATCCTTAATCGACAGGCTTCTTCCTTAGAATCTGGCAATGAGGGTGAAGGTTCTCTCATTGAGTCATTCATTTCTTCAGAGTCTATGAGGTCAATAGTGATATAATACTTACTTGTATATTTTCTCTGATGGAATGGTAATTCTACAAGCTATAATTGTTGAGAGTCACTTGGGTTCCCCTCATCCACGTTATGGCCTGCATTATGGGCATGTCCCCCATGAAGGGTATTTTCCCTCCTGCCCAAGGATGATTCTTCGGAGAAGGGAATTTTCTCAACATGGGGAGGAAATCCACACTAATTAGTGATAGTGTGGAGATAAAATCTCCATTAGTTTTTGGTGTCATGGGTAGGACCAATATACTAATAGTGATGGCATGGAGAGGACCTTTTCATTGGTATTCGTCATCATGAGATGGCTCGTGATGGCTGTTGGTGGTGTCAGCAACTAAGAGAGTAAATGTGTCCTACCTAAGAGTCGATTGGGGTATAAATACCATGTGGTTGAAGATGAATCCCCATTCACCAATTTCAAGGATCTAGTGGGGTACACTGGCAATGGTGGGGGCCACTAGATCTGAAGAAGATGCCTCTTGTCGTGAAATGTTCTGGGTCTACCCCCGACGTCGACGTCAGGTGTCCTGGATAGGGTCTTGAAGAGTGGGGATGAATTTAACCTTATCTTTGACCTATGGTGCTATTCGGTTTTGGAACTGGCATGTCCTGGTGGGAGCCCTTCTAAGCAACTCCTGAGTAAAGGCTGTGATAGGTACAACTCTAGCATCCCCTACCTCCTCGGTATAGGGGATTGATCTGTCAAAGTGCTCTAGAGAGAGGCTCCTGAAGTGGTTTTCCATTGTAAAGGGGGTAGTTTACCCCTTCACGACCCTCAATGGCAGTAATTTTTTTGATTCGTTAATTCATCGATATCATGGTGGGCCGTATCCCTAGTGGGAATTACCCATTCCTGTTCGTATCACCGAACAAGTGCATCGATCGCCCTTTGTAACACCCTGAGATTTTAAAATAGAAACATCATATTCGATAACATATGTTATATGAAACACCAATATTATAATAAAATATAATACCCTGAGACTTTATGAAATATTTATATTTAAATAAATTCAATCACTTTGGGAGTTTTCAATGCACACAACACCGGGTTTGAACAAAACAGGATACTCTATTGTTATTTAAACATAACCAATATAACCTAGTTATTAAGTTGGAAGTTATGAATATTAATAATTGAATTATATATTTTAAAAATTTATAAAATAAATAAAATGGATACCTATTTATTAAAAATAAAATTATAACAATTTGAAAGAAAAATAAATGTTTTCTGAAAAAATGCATTTTTTAAAAAAGAGGTTTAGTCACTCTTTGCACACATTTATAATTAATTTTTACCACTTTAATAAAATTAATTTGAAAAAAATAAACTTAATTTTGAAATATACATGTAAAAATTAACTTAGGGTGAATTTTTTGTATTTTGTTTTTTAAAATTTTTCATTTTTTGTTGAATAATGAAAAATACATAATTTTAATTAAAAAATATCTTTTAATTTAAATTTTTTATAAAGTTAAATTATATTTTAAATTGGTTTTAAAGTAAAATTTGTTATATATCTATTAATTCAATTTATGTCATTTTAATCATTTTAATATTTAATTTTTATATAAAAACGTTGTAAACTTTTGAACTTTTTCTCTTTGAAAAAACCTGTTTTTTCATCATGTCTGTGGGATTAATTTTAAATTAAAATTTTCCAATTATGTGAATGGAATTTGAAAAAATGGATTATATTTTTTGAATAATAATAATTTATATTATATAATATGGTAATCTTAAATTTTTACCATAATTAATAGTAAAAATAGTAAAATTTATTTATCACGGTTAACATAAAAATGTGTTTACCAGGGGTTAAATTAAAAATATAAAGATTAAAATGGCCTAACAACTTGTATAGAATATATTTTATGACCCTATTTCAACCCTATAATGTATAATTATTTATAATACTCTATTTTTTGAGCCTTTTTCAGGAGATAAATGTGGTTACACATTTTTCTTTTCAAAAAATTACAAGTGTGTCACTCACATCACTTATAAAAGGTCACCACACTCCTCTATTATTCACACATTAAAACCCTTTTTGTTCAACCAATATATATAAAAATTCATTCCCAAATTCCCTCCTATCATCATAAAATCATTATTTTTGTCAAATATACAACCTAGTAATGCTTTTGGTGCAAATATAAGGAGGATACCTGAAGAAGAGGTAGCGTTCTTCAATAATCATTTTTATTTTATTTCTTCCTCCACCTCCTTCAATTATTAGTAAAAATTATGATATAATATAACCTAAGTATATTAAATATATTTTTATTTTTTTATTTTAATTTCATTACTTACAACTATTTCCACTTCCATCAAATGGGTTATGAAATCATCATTCGTGTGTATGATGGACTACTGCCTCACAAACCGATGTCATTTTTTTCCATTACCACCTCTCACAGTTGTGTATAATGATAGATATAAAGTATGTATATGATATTCATAAAATCATACCATTGGGTTCATTATATCATATATACCTTTTTACTTTACATTTCATAGGGGATACGATAACGTCGCTTGTGTGTGCAGCAGACTACCGCCTCACGAAGCAATATAATTTGTTTTTCACTAACGCTTTACATGAACAATGGTAAGGATAAATTTAATGAATATATTTGATATAAATGAAATCATTATAATATTAATTAAATATTTAAAATTATGAAAATATAATATTTTATTTTATTTCTTACCTTTTCACTCACTGAAAGATGACAACGTCGTTCGTGTACGTGTGGACTATCACCTTCACGAAGCGATGTGACTCTCTTTTTATCACCACACCACACAGATGATATGTATAAGTACATTTAAAGATAGAATATTTTATTTATTATATTATTATAATTATTTAAATATAAAATATTACTTATCACCTTTTCATAATGATCATTGAAAAATGGAAATGTTACTCATTCGTACATATGCCCTACCGTCTCAATGATCACAACGCGCTTCATTTCTCAAAATCCATATTTAATGATTGGTATTAACACTATAATTGATGTATAAATATAATAATTATTTCATTATTATTACTATAGATATTATGGAACTATGATCAAAGTAAGAGGACTGAAAATAACAAATCAAAACATATATGAAAAACAAAGCGGTTATCACACGAAATGTGATTTTAACAAGGAATTAGTAATAACCAGGTAATTAATGATCATAGGTAAATAATATATGGTATAATATATATAATTATGGTTCTATAATATGTTTTTAATAAAATTATATTCATTATACAGGTTCAAACATGTACTAAGGAAGTCGATACTTTTGGTAAGGGATTTCTAATCTCTCTTTTATTTCTGGGAGACAAATAAAAATTCACCACTCACTTATTTTTCATGTTGTATATACTGTAACTTTGAAAAAATATATATTGAATCTAATAATTTTCATGATATTTAAAGTTTCATTTTATTTTATCATTTATTGGGGATTATTATTCAAAATATTACTAAAGTGGTATGGTATTTTTATCTCACTTTTTACTTCAGTAAGACACATGCAATATTCACCACCTATTTAATTTATTTGGGGTGTATACTAACCAGGAATTTATTTTATTATTATTATCCTGAAAATTATAGTGATTTACATATCCATTTTAGGATCTCTCTTTCATGAGGTCTATGATTCAAATTTTACCAAAGCGGTATGTGATTTTTTTCTCAATTTTCTTTCCTTGAGACATATGTTATGTCATACACCTATATTATTTTATGAGTTATATATAAAAAAATTTAAAAGTAATATAATTAATTTATTTCATTCTCATTATATTTTAAGTTTCAATTCATGATGTTCCTTTATGGGGATTACAATTCAGTGTTACCAAAGTGGTAAAGATTTTATGTTACAATCTCTTCGTTTATCGGGGTTTTTTAGGATTATTTTTTAATGATAAAATATTATAAAAAATATCTCAAAAAATTATTAATTTTATTATAATATTTTTATTCCATGATAATACATGTTTGATTTTTATTTTTCTCTCTTTTAGTACTCAAGATTTCAAGATAATTGTTTTAAGAAAAATCATCTTTAATTCTCTCTTCGGTCGAACAATAGTTTTTCTTCCAAAATAATATTTTCAAAAAATGTTTTGAAAAATGTTTTTAACATTATTAAAATTATTTATTAAAGAAATTATTCCCCGTGTTAACCTTTTTTACAAATTGTTTTGAAAGTAATCTTTATATCATTCTCCAAATAATGCCTGTTTGGATTTTACTGATAATGTTAATAGAATGTTTGTTTTAACGTGTATAGAATGAATGGAAATTTTCTACACCATGATCACTCAATGTTTTAAAGATTATTTTTTAATTTTTAAAATTTTATTTTCAAAGACAAGTATTTTCCAAATGTTTTTTAAAATTTTTGTTTTAAAATTTTATTTTCAATGTTGAAAGGTTATTTACTAAAAAAATATTTTTAAATAACATTTGTATGGTATTTATACTCACTAGTGACATAAAACCTTTATTATACTTATGATAAAATAAGGATATGTTTTATTTATATCATAATTATTATTTATTTGGATTGCTTATGATCAGTTTAACTGGGGATGTACAATTTTATTACCATTCACCATTTTCCTCTGGATAGTTTATGATTGTTTTTATTGATTGTGGTAAGTATTAACATTCCATATGTTATTTTTTTAATAAAGATGTTTAATTTGATAATGTTTATCCCTTTCATATAAGGAATTAATTAGACTTATTAAGTAACAGTAGGTCCTACTATATCCCCTTGATGCATCGATAGGTCTCATGAGACAAACTAGATTGGGTTTTGGCTGAGGCTTACCCATTTATAAAGATCTCTTAGAATAAGGCCTTGATAATATTAGATATCTTGAGACAAGGAAATAATAATATTTTTTATATGTATATCATTATTTATTCCATAATTATGAATTTATTTATTGATATTCCATGTGATTTTTTGATTAGTTTGAATATCCATGGTTAAATTTCATGATCATGCGATTATTTATATGGAATTATTTGATCATCATTTATTCCTACCACATTTTTCTCGAGTTATTGATTAAATGTAATGTGTTTCAATTTTTTACCTTTACATATTTATTATAAATTATTTATTCATATATTCTTGTTGTACTCTTCCCCTTACTGAGCATCTAAGTTCTCCCTTTTCTTATGTTTTATTTTTCCCAAGATACGAGTAAGTTTTTTGTGATTGATATGAAACATCCTTTATACGTTTCAAAGTTTATTTTCAAATAAAATAATTTATAAATTTTTTTATGAATTTTTATTTTTAAAAATGGATTTTTAAATAAAATATATTTTCCTAAAGAAATTTTCCAAGTGATTAATCTTTCAAAATAATTTTCCCTCAAAGATAATATCCTTTGATGAAAACTTTTCTTTAATAAGGATATGATTCAAGCATTTCATTCTTATTCATTATTTGAATGGTTTATATTTATGATTACAATATTTGTATGAAACCTATTTCTCTTCCATGGGTTATACCATGATAAAATTATTATGAAACCTACTTCTTTTTTCACACTTTATGTTATGATGAAATGATGAAATGATTATGAAACCTATTTCTTTTCCACAGGTTATGATATGATGAAATTTTTATGAAATACATTTCATTATATGGGTTGTGATAAGATAAATGTTTTATGATCTTATCAAACACATGTGTATGATTTTCATTATGTTATGGTGGTTATTTTATTACCAAGGATGACGGTTACGTTATAACCAAATATGGGTGAGACTTATTTCTCCCTCTAATGCATTGAGTAAATATTTATATGACATGATATATAAAGGAATGGAATTGGGATTGAACCTAATTTAGTAAGGGACTTTCTATGCTATGATGGTCTTGGGAGTGAACGTTGACTACTATGATGGTTTTGGGAGTGAACTTATTCTACTATGATAGTCTTAGCAGTGAACCTTGACTACTATGGAAATTATTTTCCATGCTTATGTGTATGCCATAATTCCATGACTTATGAAAATTTTATACTATCGTGGCTCATGTTCATTGATTTCCATATGATTCATGTCTTATAAATTGTCAATATTTATTCCATGACGTAAGATTATGATCTTTCATATGTATGGTATAGTTTTCATATATCATGCTCATGTTATCATACACTTATGTTCATGTTATGATTATTTATCTCCCTTGTTTACACTTAATCAGCATCTGAGCTTTCCATTTCTTATGTTTCCTTTCCCCAAGTTATGAATAAAGGTTTTAAGTAGGGTATGTTTGAAAATAGTACTAAAAGAGAAGATATTTATAGGACATATTAATGATCATTCACTAAATTAGAAGATTGTATACCTAGTCTCCAAAGGTACTAAACTATTATGGTTATCATCCATGTATTTGTGTAATTTATTGAATATTCATCTCAAAATATGTAATATCCATGTATGAAAATCATGGTTCATTATAGTTTGTATTAGAGGAAGTTTAGTAAAAACCTTGGGAACTAGATTTAGGATAACATAGATTAGGAAACATAACCCTATGATAAAATTTGAGGATAAGTGTAGAAGAACATACTAAATTTTTATTAAGGAAGTAATTATGTGGTTTCTTCTAGAAAATAAATCTCTGTTTAAATACTATAAGTGTATGTGGTTCTTTAATATATGTTCATAGGGGTAATAACTCTTAAAAGGGCACATTGGTCTTCACCAGATCATCTCCTAGTGCATGAAAATGAGCCTTATTGGGTGCCTAGTTTGACATTATTGGGTAATATGTTTAAGATAATTCACATTTTCTTTACAAACCATTATAAATTATTTTAAAATAAATATATACCCAAAGAAACCACTTTCATGATTATGATATAATCTATACCTAAATTTTGCATTTTTTGTTAATTATTTCACTTTTTTGGGGATTATACATTCTGTTTCATAATGATATAATCTAATATAGTTTATGTCATAATTTATAAATGGTTTCTAGTAGAAAGAATGGGAACTATGACAATTCATAGAATACAAAGAGTAAGAATTGTCGTTTTTTATAGGATTAAGCTAAAATTTTGAAGGGAACTAGTCTCCCAAACATTGTCATCATATGAGGACATGATATAATATGATAAAAAGATAGATAAGGAATTATCTAAGTACATTGGATTTTAAGGTAAGTAAGAGAAGAAAAATATAGAAGAAAAAAATATAGATAAAGGGAATAAGGGAAAGAAGGATTTTCCCACATGTGATAATTATGGAAAGAAACACCCTAGTACTTTCTTAAAGGGAATGGGAGTTTACTATAAGTGTAGAGAGAAATTTAACCAGGATCATGATTTAAAGGGTAATAAAATGGTTTCTATGTTTAATGCTTTAATTATAAGGATATGTGGCACTATATAAATGAATTCCTCAAGAATCAAAGGAATATAACTCAAAAGTGGCTAATGGATTATGGTCAAGATTATGTTATTACCACAAATGAAGTGGAATGATTAATTTTCTTATGTTTGAATTCAAGAATTATGTCATTTGAGAATTTTATCAATGATATCCTGGTTATAATAATTATTAAATGTATTAGGACTGTACTTTAGTACTTTTTTATTAAGGATTTGAAAGAGTATGTTGAATAGTATTGATGACCAAGAAAAACGATTCAATGGAAAGTTGAACTTCTTAGAAAACACATGATTGATATAAATATAACCCTTAATATGTTACTGATGTTGAGATAATGATGTTGGGATAAATAGATGATTGATATGGAAAAATTAAATTGGATAGTACTAACTACCTTGGAACTAATTAATGATTTTTTTACAAAGTGGTTTATATTATCATTGATAGTTTTAATAAAAATTTTAAATTTAAGGAATATATTAAATAATATATGTTTTATTTATAAAATAAGGAATAATTCGTATTTTTAATAAGGTTTTATGGTAATTCAGGATATTATCATGTTTTAAGAAAATTCATGATAAAGGTATTCCCAAGTTTGGTATGTGAAAATTAAGATCTAATTCATGTTGTTTGTAAGTTTAATGATAAGTTCATTTTAGAAATTTAGTGACTTCTTTCTAAATTTTTGGATATTAATATTTTGTAAGGGTCAAAAGTTCAACCATTTATGAAATGGTTTACATTGAAATTTAGACTAGGTTTTAGAGATTGATGTATTACTTCACCATATGAATATTTATGCATATTGGATAACCAGTACTAACTATTTTTCTATAATAATAACTAGTGATCAAAGGAATGGTGTATCATTATATTGTGAAAATTATGATCCATTAAAAGTGAATTTTAGTGCTTCAAGAATAAAAAATTATTTTTGGAAATTCATTTCTTGGGGTAAGTGACATGTTGAAAATTGATCGAAGTGCAACCAAAGGATAAAATTTTTCTTATAAAATATAAACATATCAAGTAAGTATATTTCTTTGTATTCTTATATAGTAAAATAATTCCTCAACTTTAAAGAAAATGATCTTGAAAAAAAAATTATCCTAATACCTTTATTTATTTTGAAGTTATGGTCTTTTAAATCATCACAAATTAATGGATTTTATTTCCTTAACTTTTCATTAAGCATTCACTTTCTTGAGATCAATGATCTCTATCACTCCTTATAATTATTTACATTTTTCTTCCATTTCCATACCTTCACTTTCCACCAATGTTCTCCTATTTAGAAACCTAGTTATTTAATATGACCTATGTGCTTTTATTGAGAGGATTTTTTATCAACCCTTCTCATGATGTGGTATTTCAATAAATTTATTTTCAAATTTCAAACCCCATGATTACTAAAATCAAGATTAAATTGCAAGGACATAATTTATTTAATGGGGGTAGAATGCAACGCCATGGTATTTTAAAATAGGAAAATCATGTTAAATAGTATATGTGACAAGTAACACCAATATTGTAAAATAATATAACACCATGATAATTTATGATATAATTATTTTTAAATAAATTCATTCTCTTTGATATCTTGCAATGCATGCAACACCGTATTTGAACAAAACACGGTACTTTATTATTATTTAAATATGACCAATATAACATAGCCATTATGTTATAGAATATTAAAAAAACTAAATAAATTATTTTATTTACACATGTATAAAATAAATAAAATTGATATATATTTATAAAATATAAAATTATAACCTTCTGAAAGAAAATGAAATGTTTTTTGAAAAACTGTATTTTTCTAAAAGGCAGTTTTGTCTCGCTATGTGCACATAATTAATAATTTATTTTTACCAATTTTAAAAAATATATTTGAAAAAATAAACTTTATTATTTAAATCTATATCTAAAATTAATCTTAGGTCTAATTTTTGGTATTTTTCAGAAATGTTTAATTTTTTGAAGAATATTGAAAAATACTGGATTTTAATTGAAAATTGTCACTTCATTTAAATTATTTATAAAGTTAAATTATATTTTAAATTGTTTTTAAAATAAAATTACTTATATTATATTTTAATACAATTTATTTCATCATAATAATTTTCATATTGAATTTTTATATAAAAACTTTGTAAACTTTTGAACATTTTCTCTTTAAAAACCCCACTTTCTCATCGCATCTGTAGGATTAATTTAAAATTAAAATTTTATAATTATGTGCATGGAATTTTGAAAAATAGATTAAATATTCTTAATTATAATAATTTATATTATATAATAATTTCATCTTAATTTTTTACCATAATTAATAGTAAAAATAGTAAAACTTATTTAATACGGTTAAGGTAAAAATGGGTTTATCGGGGGTTAAACTAAAATGATAAGGATAAAAATGACCTAATAACTTGTATAAAATATATTTTATTTACATATTTAGACCTTAAAATTTATAATTCTAAATAATAATTCATTTTGGAGGCTTGTTTCACGATAAAAACATGGGTATGGCTTTTTCTTTTCAAAGCATTACAAGTGTGCCACTCACCTCACTTATAAAAGGTCACCCCCTATCTTGTCTTCTTCACACCATAAAACCATTTTGGTTCAGAAAATAACTTCTAAAATACCTTACCAAATTTCCTCCTATCATCCTAGAATCATTATTTTGGTCATAAATCTAACCTATGAAGGATTTTGGTGCAAACCTAAGGAGGATATCTGAGGAAGAGGTAACGTTCTTCAACAAGTGTTTTATTTCATTTATTTCTCTACCTCCTTAAATTATTATTAATCCATTATGATATAATAAACTAAGTATATTAGATATACATATATTTTTTTTATGTAATAATCATACCTACAACCATCTCCACTTCCTTCAAATGGGTTATGAAATCATTATTCTTGTGTACGGTGGACTACCACCTCACGAACCGATGTCATTCGTTTTTTCCATTACCACCTATCATGTTAGGGTGTGATGATGGATATAAAGTATATATATGATATTTATAACATAATATATCTATATTGATAATATTATATATACCTTTTTACTTTCCCTTCTATAGGGGACATGATAATGATGCTTGTGTGTGTGGCGGACTACTGGCTCGTGAGGCGATGTGATTCATTTTTCACTAACACTTTACATAGAAGATAATAAGGACAAATTTAATGAATATATATGATATAAATATCATAATTATTATATTAATGACATATTTATCATTATTAAAATATAATATATCATTTTATTTCTTACATTTTCACTCACTAAAATATGATAACAGTGTTCGTGTATATGTGGACTATCACCTTCATGAAGCGATGTGACTCTCAATTTTCATCACCGCATCACATGGATGATATGTATAATTATATTTAAGGGAATAATATTTTATTTATGATATTATTATAATTCTTTATAGATAAAATATTACTTACCTATTTTCTATAGTGATCATTGAAAAATGGAAACGTTACTCATGCGTGTGTACGACCTATCATTTCCATGATCGTAACGTACATCATTTCTCAAAACTAAATTTCATGATTTGTATTAAAAGTATAATTTATGTATAAATATTAAAATTATTTCATTATTATTATTTTGGAGATTATGTAACCATGATCAAATTAATAGGATAAAATAACAAATTAAAACTTATATGAAAAACCAAGCGGTTATTTCCTGAAACGTGATGTTAAGAAGGAATTTGTAATAAATGGAAAATGAATGTAATAGGTAAATAATATATGGTATAATATATATATATTTTTATATAATATATTTATAATAAAATTATGTTTATTATACATGAGTTTCGAATGTGTACGAAGGAAGTGGATACTTAAGGTAAGGGATTTCTTGTCTCTCTTGTATTACTGGGCGACATATAAAAATTCACCACTCACTAATTTTGCATGGTGTATTTGATATCAGTTTGATTTATTATATCATGAATATAATTATTTTAATAATATTTAAAGTTTCATTTTATGTTATTATTTATTGGGGCTTACAATTCAAAATATTACTAAAGCGGTAAGGGATTTTCATCTCACTTTTTACTTCTATGATACAAATACAATATTCACAACATATTTATTTTATGTGGTGTATATAATGACCATTAATTTATTTTATGATAATTATCATAAAATTATTGGGGGCTTACTATCCATTTGGGGATCTACCTCTCATGGGGTCTATGGTTCAAAAGTTGCCAAAGCGATAATGGATTTTTGTCTCACTTTTCCTTTCTTGAGAGATATATCATGTTATATAGCCATATTATTTTATGAGGTGTATATATATCCACTTAACTTGTAATATAATTAATTTATTTCATTATCATGATATTTTAAGGTTCATTTAATTTTATTCCTTCATGGGGCTTATAATTCAATGTTACCAAAGTGGTAAATATTTTAAGTTACAATCTCATCGTTTATTAGGACTGTTTATGATTATGTTTCCAATGAAAAAATATTATAATACATATCTCAAGAAATTTTTTACTTTTATTATCCTCTGTTTATGTCATTAGAATACATTTTATACTTAATTTTCCTCTCTTTATGTACTCATGAGTTCAAAATAACATTTTTAAGAAAAATCATCATTATTTCTCTCTTCGGTCAAAAACTCGTTTTTCTTCCAAAACCTTTTTTTATAAAAATATTTTCAAAAATATATTTAACATTATTAAAATGATTTATTAAAAAATATTTTTACCCAATTTTTAATTTTTATAAAAAATGTTTTTAAAGGAATCTTCATGAAGTTTTCCAGACAATGAACGTTTAGATTTTATCAAAAATGTTAAAGGAATCTTTATTTTAACATGTATGGAATGAATAGAAATTCATGTAATTATGAATATTATTTTATTTGAAGATACCTTTATAAGTTTTGAGGTTATTTTCAAAAAAAACTATTTTCAAATTATTTTAAGAGGTGTTTTCAAAGTGGAAATTATTTTTTTCTCGAGAAATTTTTTAAAAAAATTTTAAAGATCCATTTATAAGTTTTAAATTTTATTTTCAAATAAAATTATTTAAAAAATGTTTTATGAATTATTATTTTCAAAAATATATTTTCCAATAAATTTTATTTTTCTTAAATAAATTTTCCAAGTGATTTATCTTTCAAAATCATTTCACATCTAAGATAACATCCATTAATGTAACTTATTTTTACTAAGGATATGATCCAAAGATACCATTTTTATTATTTATCTGAATGGTTTGTGTTTATGATGAAATATATTTATGAAACTCATTTATATTCCATGGGTTATACCATGATAAAATTATTATGATACCTGCTACCTTTTCCATGGGTTATGCTATGATGAAATGACGAAATTATTATGAAACATGTCTCTTCTCCATAGGTTATGATATAATGAAATGTTTATGAAATGCATTTCATTTCATGGGTTATGATAACATGAATTTTTTATTATATTGGGTAGTTCATGTGTATGATTTTCATTATGTAAAGGTGTTTATGTTATAACCATGGATAGTGGTTACATTATAACTAAGGATGATGGTTATGTTATTACCAAAGATGGGTAGGACCTATATATCCCTCTAATGAATTAAGTAAATATTTATATCTCATGATATAGATAGGAATGGAATGGGAAGTGAACTCGGTTTAGTAAGGGACTTTTTCATCTATGATGGTCTTGGGAGTGAACCTTTTATACTATGATGGTTTGGCGAGTAAACTCATTCCACTATGATAGCCTTGGTAGTGAGCCTTGACTATTAAGGAAATGATTTTATATGCTTATGTGTATTCCACAATTCCATGTCTTATGCCAATGTTATTCTCTCATAGATCATGTGCATAGATTTTCTTATGATTCATGTCTTATAGAATTTGAATATTTATTCCATGACTCAAGATTCTGATCTTTAATATGAATTGTATGGTTTTTAAATGTTATGATCATGTTCTTGTACCCTTATATTCATGTTATGCTTACATATCTCCTTTTTTACACTTATTGAGCATCTGAGATTACCATTTCTTATGTCTCTCTTCCCCAAGTTATGAATAAAGGTTTTAAGTAGGGTATGTTTGTGAATAGTACTAAAGGAGAAGATCATTATGGTATATATTGAAGATATTTCACAAAATTAGAATATTGTGCACCTAGTATCCATAGACACTAAACTATTATGGTCCTCTAGTGTGTGTTTGAGTAATGTATTGAAAATTCATAAAAAAGAAGTAATATCCATGTATGAAATTCTAATATCACGATAACCTCTTATGAAAGAGTTATATGGGTGAAATGAGGCATGGGAACCTAGTAGAATAAGACACGATGGTTTCTATGGTAGGAGTGTAGTTATGCATGATTTTTGCACCAATGTTTCCTCTTCCCCTATGCTTATTACTGATAGGTCACTGGTTTCCTATAATTTAAGTTCTATAGGTTATGTGGATTCATCCATCATCATATATATAATGAAGTTGATGCCAAATTCCCTAACTTTATCCATTCTTCTGGAAAGATAAGAGGGATCCACGTTGACGATGTCGCAGACCAAGGATTCCCAACTTTATTTTTCCCAAGTCATGGGACAATTTCATGCTAGGCCCACTACTTTCCTAGTGGGACCTAGCACCAAATATCTAGAACTGGTGACATAAAAATATTATAGTTCCCCAATGCTACGAGTACACATAGATTAAGGATAAGAGTTTCACATTAGTTACACCATTTTTCAACATTTCTCGCTAGGGATGTGCATTGTCCTTCCTTCTGGTGGCACTACTACAAAAAGTGATTTTAACAACTTTAAAATGATATTTTTCAGTGATTATTAGCACTGAAAATATAAGAAGTATTAAAATACCTTGTACTTTATCAGTTATAGGAAAAGTGATAATAAAGATACCCTTTATCAGTGATATATGTAGTGTTGATAAAGGGACCCTTTATCAGTGCTTTATTTGGCGCTGATATAGACCATTTTAGCTACGGGATAACTCTATCCCTACAGTAGCCATGGAGTATCCCTATAAAATCAAACCCATCTAGAATACATAAAAAAATAATATAAATGTATAGTAAACTATATTGGAATAAAAATAACAATTTTTATTAACTTTTTAATTTAAAATTTACAAACAAAATATTTATATTAATTTAATAATTTAATTAACCAAAAAAATTCAAACCATATACAAAATAAAAACTAGAAGACTCTTTTCAATGATCAAACAATCTATAAAAGTATGTCCCTAAAATAAAACCAATGTTTATTTTAATAACATTAAATAAAAATTAAACAAATTATAATTTCAATGTTATATAATTCACATATGATAAATTATATTATTAATTGCTGCATATATTAATGATATTATCATTTAATCGTGTGTCAAATTGATATGTGGTTAATTACTACACATTATAAATATATTATAGAATATTTTATTTTAGTTTAAAATCAATTCGAGCACATTTTCTCATTTTTTTTCTATGTGAGGTGTGTTTTAAACAAAAAAGATACTTATATTGAAAACATACACTTCAAGTCATACTGGTCACATCACGTGTCGGATTGATATTTGGCTGATTCCTACACATCAAAAATTAATTATAGATAATTTTACTAAAGTTTAAAAAAATTGAACTCGTTTTCTCAATTTTGGCTATGTGATATGTGTTTTAAACTAAAATAACATTTTTATATTGAAAACACTCACGTTGATTCATACCAACCACATCGTCTATCAGATTAATGTTTGGTTAATTACTATATATCACAAATGAATTATGGATTGTTTTCCTAAATTTTAGAAACAATATGAGCTCATTTTCTCAGTTTTGACTATGTGAGGCGAGTTTTAAACTAAAATGACACTTATATTGAAAACATGCACATTTAGTAATACCAACCACATCCTATGTAGGATTGAAATTTAGATGATTCATAAATATCATAAATATATTATGGATCATTTTCCTAAAGTTTGAAAGCAATTAGAGCTTGTTTTATTGGTTGTGTCTATGGGATATGTGTTTTAAACTAAAATGACTCTTCTATATTGAAAGCACATACTTTGAGACATACTGGCCACATCATGTGTTAGGTAGATGTGTCATCAATTCCTACACACCATAAATATATTATGGATCATTTTTATAAAATTTGAAAACAATATGATCTTGTTTTTTTTGTCTATGTGATACGTTTTTAAACTAAAATGACACTTTTATATTGAAAACGGGCTCTTTGAGTCATACCGGCCCTATTTTGTGTCAGATTGGTTTGAGTTCAACTCTAACATGTCATATATATATTATGGATCATTTTCCTAAATTTTGAAAATAATATGATCTTGTTTTCTCAATTTTGGCTATGTGATATGTGTTTTAAGCTAAAATTAAACTTTTATATTGAAAACACGCACTTCAAGTCATAACGATCACACATGTATCGGATTTACATTTGGTCAATTCCTACATTTCATAAATATATTATGGATAATTTTTTAAATTTTGAAAACAATTCACTCTATTTTTCTCGATTTTGGCTATTTGATATGTGTTTTAAACTAAAATGATACTTTTGTATTGAAAACACGCGCTTTGGGTTATATCAGTCACATCGTGTGTCATATTGATGTGTGGTTAATTAATACACATAAAAAATATATTATGTTTCGTTTTCATAAATTTTGAAAACAATTTTATCTGATTTTCTTGGTTTTGGATATGTGATATGCGTTTTAAACTAAAATGACACTTCAGTATTGAAAACACGCACTTCGAGTCATACCAACCACATCATGTGGAAGATTGACACGCGGTCAGTTCCAACACATCATAAATATATTATGGATCTTTTTCCAAAAATTTAAAATCAATTGGAGCTCGTTTTCTTAGTTTTGGCTATTTGATGTGCATTTTAATCTAAAATGGAACTTTTGTATTGAAAACATGCACTTTGGTTCATATCGACCACATCGTGTGTCAGATTGATGTGTAGTCAATTCTAAGACCTGAAAAATGAATTATGGATTTTTTTACTGAAGTTTGAAAATAATATATATATTTTTCTTAGTTTTGGATATTTGATCTGCGTTTTAAACTAAAATTGCACTTTTGTATTGAAAACATGCACTTCAGGTCTTATCAACCACATCAAGTGTCAATTTTATCTGTGGTTAATTCCTATTCATGAAAAATGAATTATGGATCATTTTATAAAATTTTAAAAATAATTCGATCTCATTTTCATAGTTTTAGATATTTAATGTGCATTTTAAACTGAAATTTTACCTTTCTATTGAAAACATGCACTTCAGATCATATCAACCACATCATGTATTGGGTTGATGTTTGGTCAATTCCTACATGTGAAAAATTAATTATGGATCTTTTTCCTAAATTTTAAAAACAATCCATTCTCATTTTCTCAGTTTTGGCTATTTGATGTGTGTTTTAAACTAAAATGACACTTTTTTATTGAAAACATACACTTCAGGTCATATCAACCACATCATGTGTCAGATTGAAATGAGGTCGATTCCTACACATGAATAATGAATTATGGATCTTTTTCCTAAATTTTGGAAATAATTTTATCTCATTTTCCCAATTTTGGCTATTTGATGTGTGTTTTAAACTAAAATCAAACCTTTCTATTGAAAACATTCACTTTAGGTCATATCGACCATATCGTGTCTCAGATTTATGTGCGGTCAATTACTACAAATGAAAAATTAATTATGGATCATTTTACTAATGTTTTAAAACAATATGAGATCATTTTATTGGTTTTGGCTATTTTATTCATGTTTTAAACTAAAATGGTACTTTGTATTTAAAACATACACTTTGGGTCATATAGACCACACCGTGTGTCAGATTGATGTAAGGTAAATTCCTAAATGTAAAAAATGAATTATGGACCATTTTCCTAAAGTTTGAAAACAATCCAAGTTTTTTTTCTCAAATTTTCCTATTTGACACACGCATTAAACTAAAATGAAACCTTTTTATTGAAAACATGTAATTTAGGTCATATCAACCACATCTTATCTCAGATTGATGTGTGGTAAATTTCTACACATTACAAATGAATTATGGATCATTTTCCTAAAGTTTGAAAACAATATGATCTTATTTTCACAGTTTTGACTATTTGATGTATGTTTTAAACTAAAATAAAACTTTTATATTTAAAATTCATACTTTGAGACATAATAACCACATAGAGTGTCGTATTGATTTGTGATCAATTCATACATGTGAAAATGAATTATGGATTCTTGTCCTAAAGTTTTAAAATAATCCAATCTTGTTTGCTTGGTTTTGGCTATGTGACTTTCATTTTAAACTAAAATGAAACTTTTATATTTAAACATATACTTTGGTTCATAATGACCACATCATGTGTCGTATTATCATACGTTAAATTCCTACATGTGAAAAATGAATTATGGATCATTTTCCTAAAGTTTGAAAACAATGTGAGCCCGTTTGACCAGTTTTGATCATGTGAAGTGTGTTTTGAACTAATGTGTAAATTTAACAAAATAAGTATTAGATAAAAATAATAATAAAATTAACTAAAAATTTAGAGAAAATGATGAAAAATTAACTAAATAAGTAGTATGAAGACACCTCTTCATGATATCAGTATACACTTTAACACCATATATTCTTCCCATTCATTTCTAAACAAATTTACTTCCTCCATTATACTTATCATTGAGAAATAGATAAAAAATAATATAAATGAATTATGATACTAATGCTTCACACCCTAAATATATTTCTAAGGTCATAGCCCATACTAGTTCACAAAAATAGTAGGTAATCCCCTAAATTTGTTGTTGTCAAATATTCTAACACTATCTACACTACCCGCTCATATCTAAATAAATTTACTTCTTATTTTGATTATGTAGATTGTTGAAAATATTAGCGGTACTGAGAAAATATAGATAAACAAATGATTAAGAAATTTTTTGAATGAAATTGTAATTACCTTCAGAAATTAACGATTTGGATATGTTATTCTTTTTATGGTTTGTGATATTTATCATAAATTTGAAAACATAATATCCACAATCATTGTTGTTATCATGCTTCAGACACTGCAAAAACATAGAAAAAAATAATTAAAATTTTTTGAAATATGTTTTGATCATTAAATGTTTCTATATATACTTTAATATGTTCCCATTTGAAGTAACTATAGGCTTATTATATTCGGTCACTATCTTTATACCACGATTTAGCCTATATTTAGTGATTTCCCTATCATAGAAAAATATTGTTAAAACACAAACTGAAACATATAATTCGAAGTTTATCTATAAAATGTTTGTTTTATTACATTAAAAATCCGCAATACACATCATGTGCGGTTGGTTTGATGAATATCCATGCATTGGATCCAAAAAATAAATATTTAGGGTAACTAGATTGATTGCGAGCAGCATCCAATTCTTTTTTAAAATAAATAAATAAAAAATATATTTTATATTTTATATGATTAGATTTTAGAGTTTTACCCCTACATTATAGGCATTAAAAAGAGTCTGTTTTTTACTATTTTCTTCTCAAAAATCTCATTTAGCACATATTTTTTCTTATTAATTTCTTTCGACTCTAATTTAATTTTGTCTATAGAAATAATTCAGGGATTAATGATTCCAAATCATGATTTGCAGGGTTTTTCCTTTATATAGTATTAGTATACATGTCGGTAGAAAATATGAATTTTTAATAACTTTAAGGAACATATTAGATCATTTTTTGGACATACATATTATTAAAATGTACCTTATGTATGTATTCACAACTGAGACTCCTAGCCATTAAAACTTGAGAATCTCATTTATACTCTCAAGACCAACCATGTCTGTAATGATAGTTCCAAATATTTTTTCTTCATATGAAATTTAGAACACATATCCATCTTTCAATGTGATGTATGAATGAAGTTTTAATGATAATATATGTTTCAGTGGAACTGGTGGGGAGAAGGTTCTCCCAAAAGGTCCTTTTGTTTTCTTGGTTGATTCACTAGATTATCTTGATCTAAACTTCCATTTCATGATAATTTTATCTGTTTGTTTTACCATACCTCAATTCAGACCTTTTTTCATCAACTATTATAGGTTTTTCATTTGGAAAAATTTATTAATTATATACCACATGTATCTTTATAATATTAAAAAGTCATGATATGAAATTATCAATATAATCATTGACCATTTTAATATCCATATCATCAAGTGGAATAGGTAACTCAATGATCATCTCTTGATATACCTCAATCCAAACTCTCATGTGATATTTTGGGATTTATTTTTTATGTAGTGTATCTCCCAAGATATTATACATCATACCCCTTCCAAGAAGGAAGTGAGTGTGTGTTGATAGATATAAATCACATACAAATTTACCCTAAAAAGTCTAGTAATATAAAGTTATAATAAGTTGTTTGATTCTCATTTAGGAGAAGGAGTAATGAAAAAATTTATTAACTCAAGTAAGGTATGTGGTTGAGGGTAATCAATAGACTCCAAGTTATTAGGTCGTTTGGTTGTTCATGTTCTTTTATTTATTCCAATATCGGTTCACTTTAATCCTTTCACATATATTGGTCTGTCAAACCAGACCTGAAAATAATATATTTCAAAGAATCTATTTGTGCCTGAAATATTTTCATCATATAATTTGTATCTTCTTGTGTTTTTTTCTTCTCAAAATATGTTCTAGGACACACTCTAAAACCTAGACCTCTAACGTAGCCATATTTTTTGTCTATTTCAAAGCTACTGAAAGTAGTTTTTCTTTCGATGTGTCCATTGTCTATTATTCTGTCTAAACCATATAAAAAACATATGAACATAAATAGATATTTTTATGTAATTTTGTTATAAATGATAATGATTAAATCATTATTAAACAAGTTTTTCATACTACTTTTCTGTTTTCATCAACTAGTTTACCCTCTTTATTTATGTGGGACTCCTTTTATAGCACATGATGTGGGATGGAAGTGGATTCAAATTTTGATTCATCAATCTATAAATAAACGAAGTAACATATTTTGTTTCATATCACATAAAACATTTATCATTTATTTAAAATACATACCAATTTATTCTCTAGTGAAATGTACCTCATCCTTGCTTTGTGATTGGGGTACATTGGTTTTGATGCATGTTGTTTATTTTTAGCACTCCTTTATTGTTTCATAAATTAAAATTTTTGAATGAAATTGGTTAAAATAAATAATGTCAAATAATATATTATCAACTACAATTCACCTGAAATGATTTCTCATTAAAAATATTTATGAATGAATTCCATGTTTCATGCTTTATAATGTGTTCATAAGTAGTTGGTTTGTGGGGCTTTACTTTACCCTCAACATCCCTAATATATAACTTGTTAAGAAGAGTTTGGTATCCTCTATGGGATTTTCTAGTTTCTATTAAGACATGTTTTTTATAAAAATACTCTAAAATAAATGAACTCATCAATGAAAAATTAAAATTAAATCAAAGTTTCATTATATAATTTTTTAGTAAAATAGAGAAATTATATTGTAACATTACCATTATATCTTCCCAAATGGTTTCCTTCATTACAGTTTGGACATGGAACCACAAATCTATATCCGTCAGAACATTCATACTCACTGTGAACCCAACATAACTAATGAACATTGACTTATTAGGGTCAATAGGTTGGCCACATTGATTCCATCCAACCTCAAATTTAATACCATTACTTCTTGCCTATATAATTTTATTCAGCACTATGATGTTGTGTTGTTATTTATTTTTTTCATCAACATGTTTTTGATCCCCTGATAATTTTTCAATTTTAGCATCAACCACCTGTTCTTCCTCGAGATTGGTAACATCATAATGTACAGAAGACATTGTTTTCAAGATTAGTCAAATATTCAATTTAGATTATGTTAATACAGTATAGAACACATAATATTATGAAGAAAAGAATAGTATATTAAAAAATAATTTAACCTTATCATTGAACTATCTTAATTTTTTTAAATTTTGAATGGATTTATATCATCTATCAAGAAAACTAATCCCTACTTTATGGTCCCCTATATTGTAAAAGATATTGTGTACATTGGGACCACCATGAACTGATTTTGATATCCCAATGAAAGGGTCATCCTCAATTGAAATTTCATCTAACACTATTGTTTTTTAATCACCAGTGGGAAATTTGAACAATTCTTGTTTGTTGTATCTGAGACATAAAATACTTGCACTGCTTGTGATTTTATTATTAATGGCTCATCTTTTTCCCATTCCATATAGAAATTCACCTTCATGGAGCCCATTTCATCAAATTTCACTGCACTCTTATTATCAACCCATTTTCAATGGAAATTAGAACTTGAAATATTTTATAATTCAACTTGTATATCTATATTATAATGTGAAAATATGAAATATTCTCATAAATTGGATTTCTATACTTAGAACCAAATATGTTCATCGCTTCTTCCACAAGCGTAACTCCACTATTTTTTATCATAATACAATTATCATGTTCTTTTATATATAAAATATAAACATTGATTACAAAACAAGTATAAAATATAACATTTGAATTCAGTCACTTGGATAGATATCAAATTCATTTGGCAATTGAATTTATATGTTCATATAACTCCTTATATATACAATGTCAGAACTATCCTATAAACTGTTGATTCTAAGTATTTGATATCCATCCTTCGACCATTGATGGATTCAAATATATAAGAATTAATTTGTGGGATTAAATGTATGGATCAACATCTTCAATATTATGTAAATTGTAAAGATATGCTTGCTTCTACTCTATAATGGTAATTGCAACAACAAATATTCCAAAAATACCTTTACCCATAAGGCGTCTGTTGGGAAGAAACTTTGGGAGACTGATTATATCAATATATGATAGTTAATTGGTACATAATTCAACAAATTTTTCAACAATATATCGTTATTCCATACAAACTTCCAGCCAACTTTGATTATTGACATACCCTTTTAAAATATTTATATACCATTCAATGGGGTACATACATCTATAATGGACGGGACCACATAGTTGAACCTCTCTAACCAAGTGAACCATCAGGTGGACCATTATATCAAATAATGATGATGGTAAGAACATATCTAATTCACATAATATGACTTCAACATCCTTATTCATGATTGGAAACTTCACCAGATCTATAACTTTACTATATATGGATTTTAAAGTGAATCACATTATAGTTAATATTTATTGTATATTTTTAGATAGAAGGAAATATAAAGAATTGTGCATCAAATCTTGCATAAAAACATGATAGTCATGTTATTTTAGTCCTTATAACTTTAAATTAGTCATTTAAATGACATTATTTGTATTTGATGAATACCCATCTGGAAATTTTACACCATTAAGGAAAATGTAAAATCGAAATTTTTTCTATTTGGATAGAGTGTAAGATACTAGAGGAAGAAAATTCCTCCATTTACTCTTCATCGATTCCAACTCTCCCTTTATCCCCATGTCAATCATGTCCAACCTAGCCCTGATGCCATATTTTGTTTTTCCATGAACATTTGGTAACATGATAATAATACTATCAAATATATTTTTTTCTACATGAATTACATTAAGAAAATTTTTGATGTACAAATAACTATAATACGGTAATTTAAAGAAAATTATACACTTTTTTTAAATTAATTTCATAAGGTTTTTCAAAAATGGTTTTCTAAAAATAGTTTCAACATCTTTTCTTTATTGAGTTGTTGATCACCCATTAGTGAAGATAGTGTTGTACCTTATTTGGTATTCCCATAGAATGATTTTTCCCAGGATCTATATGTATGTTAATAAGGTGAAAATTTCTGATGTCCTAAAAACACAGACTTCAATGACTGTTTCAACCAAATTGAGTGTGTGTATTCTTCACGAATGGAACACCCCTACATTCCTTTCATGCTATAGCTTGAAAATTTTCCATGATCATGAAATAAATTTATCATCCCATAAAATATGGCCCTCAATGTGAATTATTCACTTCTATGAGGACCATACATTGTAACACATGTATCCCAAATCAATTTCAGATCTTCAATAAATGGATCTAAATAGAAATAAATATCAGTATTAGGTTGTTTTTTCTATATATAAGTAGAGACAACATAATTTATTTTCACTTCATGCATAACCATGGAGGAAATTTATAATTTACCAACATGATTGCCCATATAATTTGAGTACTACTCGGTACACAAAAATGATTTATTCTATCTATAGATAATGCAAGATAGAAGTTTCTCGACTCATTTACAAATTCAAGATACTCATAATCAACTTTCCTCTACTGAGGAGAGTCTTCTAGATGATGTAGTTTACGATCTTTAATTATTGTATCTTCATGTCATGTCAATTGTATCACGGTTTCCTAACATCCATATATTATTTTAAACTGTGGAATAATAGGAAATTACCATATATCTTTTTCAGTACTTGATTCATTTTTTATGTATCAATCCACACCACACTTAGGGAATTTTATGAGTGATTCATGGTACTTTTGAAAAAATATTCAATAATTTGGACAAGTATATATTTTTTAAAGATCATTCTCATTGAATTTATCATTCCTTTAGTGTCATATGTTCAATAAGGAAGTTCACTTTCTTCTGGTATAATATCATTCAGGAAACCAAGTAGTTTTAAAAATTCTATGTTTCTCCATCCACTCCCAGCTTTAAAATTATATAACTTCAATACAGCTGACAATGTTGTGTATTTAGTATAACCAGTATACAATGGTCTCTTAGCACAACTATTTAAATTCTCAAACACCATTATAAAATCATGAAGGTAGTTTTCAATTTCCATTTTCATTTCTTTCATATGATCTCCATCATCATTTACACTGTTATTCATAAAACATGATTCATAAACCGAAGTATCATCTCAATCGTTGTGCACATTCAGTTTTTTCCCATGTTTAGTCCAATATTTATAGCTCCGGTATATTTTGTAATAAGTCAAATGTTCTTCCAACTCTTCCAGACTAATTTTTCTTGAATAGAAACAATGTTAACACAGACAAAGGATTTTATAAGGTTCATGTTCATGTTCTATTGAAAACCTAATGAACTCTTTAACTTTATATTCATACTCTTTTGTAATATGATTAGAATACGTCTATTTTTATTCATATCCATCCTATTAGGTTCTGAAAATATTCATTTTGTATAAAAAATAAATAAATACACATAATATATTCATAATCAAAGGTGAAAGTTATATATAATTATAATAAAGGTAACCCAAAATTTGAATATCATCAATTATGATTCTTGAAAATCTATCATTTTACACGAGGGTGACATGAAATAATCAACCTAGGGTAAATATTTGGTTTTTAGTATAGGTTCTCAATTTGATGTTGTGTGGGACAAAAGGTGGTAATTCTAAGATGGATTTTGTAACCTTTCTAGGTGGGAGTCCAACAAGTGGGAGGAGTATATGTTTTTAATTTATTCACATTGTATGTGGTGGTTTAGGTGGTGTTTCATTGCTAGTATGGGTGGATATTTAAAAGAGTGGTAAAGATCAGGTGACTTTCACTTTTCAATGGAAAAAATGTCACATATGATTAATTTGAAGATATAGAAAATACAACGATCAATTGAAATCATATAGGACATTTGACCACTGATAAGTATCAGTCAACCCTTGATCATTCTTTCCTTTAATTATGATATTTTAACAATGATAGGTAGCCACTTTAAGAATAAATTTTTCCTCATTTATTCTCATTTTACATGTTCTAATACACTTTGCATCATAAATCAAGGGATTTAAAATTATTATTTCATGTATAATTATAAATTATCTTATTAACAATGTTAATAAAATGGATTTCTTACTCAAATAAATCACTTAAAGACATAAATTAATCTAATCATCCGAAATAAATATGTTTTAAAACAAAATTTATTTATTATTGGATGGAAGACTTCCCTTAGGAATTATTTTATCTTTATTTCTATTTAATTGTGACCTACATTTCTAAATTTATGTAAAAATATCTTTCCTTAGAACATACAAGGTCATGTAATCACCAGATTTTGAGACAGGGTCTAGGATCTTCGAATTTCATGAAACCAATAGATGAAACTGTTATTAACGGAAGAAGTGAAGTTGGATTACATGTTACTTTATTTTTCTATAGATTATTCTAGACCATGTATTATAGTAATACCAACAAATATATTTTTAATATAACCCACTAACTTCTAATTCTTTATCAAATTTTGTAAATTCATATAATGATTGAACACATTGTTTCTGTTTCTATTTATATCATTTGGCATTGTTAACATATATCATATTAATTATTCATATAGTAATATAGATGATATTTAATTTTTCATTATCCATAACATTTATAGGAAGATAAAATTTTCCATTCTATTCACACATTTTTCAACCATTTTATAAATTTATAATGTTTATATTTAAATAAATATTTTTACAGTCATAAATAAATTAGTAATTTTTTATACAAAATGATCAACATATCCTAGTTAATTTGTTATAACTTTTCATTTATCTTGTTCATCTATTTTTTTTTATTCCTTATATATATTCCACCCGATTTATGTACCTTTTTCTATGCATGGATGCTTCATACCATTCTAAAATTATTATATTTCTATTTTAGGAATGGGGTGGTTATATATATCTTAAAATATCATGAAATATACTTTATAATTTTATTTAATTTTTATACTTGTCCTATAAATATTAAAAAAGATAAATCTCCTCACTAGTTATATTTCTCTATACACACATATGATTTTATTGTTGTTTATTTTTTTATATGAATTTTAAACACCATATCATAAATAAAACTATGTTAATTCATCCCATTAAATAGATATCATTCCTTTTAAAGTGGAAAAATATCTATTTTCATTTGAATCTACCTATGAAATTTTACAATCCATCAATATGTGTCTTATTGAAAGGATAATTCATTAATTGTTGACTATATAAACCTTAATATTTTTTCTAATTAGTTAATGGGTTTAATAAATAAATATTATTTCATTAAATATCATTTTTTATATATAATTTCCTCTTAAAAAAATTTCTTTAAATATATAAAAAAATTAATGTCAACCTATAGTGTATTTTAAAAAGGGTCACTACTCAAAATTGGTAGTTATATCCTTGGAATGGTTAGATAAAACCCATTTTCACACAATCCATTTGAATAGCTATATAGATTATAAATGATCAGTGATTATCTATTAACTCTTATCAAATAAATTTTTTTCTAACCTATGTATTTTTCTTCCTCAAAAACACTAATATAGATTTTACACTTTAATAAAAATTGAGTCTTCACCAAACATAAACTTACATCATGATATTTTCATGCCTTATCCTTATTCGTGGCATTTAGATACTTTTCCTATGGATATAATAGCTGAATAAAAGTAACAAAAACATTATCTCTTACACTTTCTACTATAAGTAAGCACTTAAAGTTGAAATAAAGAATATGTATAAAGTTTAATACTATTGAAAATGCATAGTTGAATCCATAATTTTTAGATTATGATTCTTCTTCAAGAGAATACGTATGTATTAAAAGTGAATGTCTAAAATGTCCATTAATATAATCATTAATGTTTCACAATAGTAACAAGATTCTTTCATTTTTATTCTCCCCTCTCTTTACATTGAAAAGTTATATTGAATTTTAGCGGTTTGAAAATAATCATGATATTCATAATTTCTCAATTAATTATAGATTTTATAAAGAATTCACAAAATTCATATATATAACTCAAAAATAATTTTAACCATTCTAGTATCCCATCTTTAAAAATAAATTAAGTCAATGTAATCCATGATTTTATCCTTGAATATAGGAAATCCCAAAATTAATGCACTTAGTGATTTTTCTTAAAAAATTGAATTTCATATATATATATATATATTTATATATATATTTGAAAAACACATTTTAGAAATAAATTTGAAAAAAAATATAATAAAAATACATGTTATAAATCTAAAACCATCTTTTTAAAAATTACCATCTATAATTTCTCATAACTGTTGAGAGAGGCTTTGGACTTCCTTGAAATTATAAACTCAATCTACCTGGTCATACCTCTCTAAAATATATTAAAATTTTATAGTATTCAAATTCAAACATTAAAGTCATATAAATCTGTAAAATAAAAAAATATTTGATTTTAAAATACATAAATGTAGTCAATATATAATATGTAATGGTAAAATGCAGTATTTTTCACTATTCTTCAAAAAATGAAACTTCTTAGAAAATTACCAAAAAAAATCCCTAAGATAATTTTGACATTTTTAATTCAAAAATGAATTTTATTTTGATAAATGAAAATTATAAAATTTCAAAAATTCATTTTTAAAATAGGTGCGACATTAAAATCCAGAAAAACCCAGTCTTGCGTGTAACGCAAGCTAACTCGGTGTGGTGTGTAGCATAAGCTTAACATGGTGTGAAATATAAAGAGATACAAAATAATATGTATTATAACATGAAAATATTGTAATGTCTTTGGGTGTTACAGTCTTCCCACCTTAATTAAATTGTGTCCTCGCAATTTAAAATTGATCTTAGTAATCAAGGAATTGATATTTGATAATACTATTGTCGAAGAACCCACAACGTGAATAGGGTTAAAAATTAATCTTATTAATAAGAGATAAATTAAATTGAAATGGTCACGTAACTAATTTATGTATTAGGAGAACATAGGTGTTAACTAGAAACATGGATACAGAGGAAAAATCTAACAATCAAGTTCTTATGGAGAGTTCTAGTGAACATGGTTAAGAGAAACTTAAAAATCAAAGATCCCTAAATCTGTGATGATCAAAGGGCTATTTGATTCAACAAAAAATAAGGTACTAGGTCAGTATTTTTGGTTCCAAGATCATTTTTCCTACAGTTGAGTAATTCTTTCACTCTCTAAGGATAAAATTAAATATACTTAGTGGGTATGTATTTATAATCATAATATTATCCTCTCATGGTGCCTTGAACTATTCATACTTCATATCTTAGAAAAAGAAACATCATATAGTGATGTAATATATAAATATCTAAAACCAAATTCAAAGTTTAGCTTAAACCATTTCATAAATGGTTAACCTTTCTAAAATATTATGATCCAACACTTTAGAAAGATGGTCATTGAATTTCCAAAATGAACTTATCATTAGCCTTTAATCAACACGAAGCAGCTCGAAATTTCCACATTCCAAACATATGAATAACTTAATCATGTATCTTATTGAAATATGTTAATAACTCAGATCATTATAAAAACCTTATTGGAAACATGAATTCTTTCTTATTCCTTATGTAAGACACATTTTATTGGATATATTCCTTAAAATAAAAAGTGTTGTATAGACCACTTTTTGAAAAGTGATTAATCAGTTCTGAGGTAGTTATCACTTTTCTGAATTAATAATTTCTTCATAATTATCTTAAATTCAAGAACATATTAAGGGTTTTATTTCCCTCAATCATGTGTTTTCTAAAAAATTTAACTTTCTATTGTTTAACTTTTCTTAGTACCATTCAGCGTATGATATCAAATCCTTAACGAAAAAATATTATAGTACAATCCTCATATATTCCATAATAATTATAACCAGTACATTGCTGATAAAATACTTTTAAAACATTACTAAAAGATCCAAATATATAGTCACATTAATCATTCAACGTTAGTTATAATAACAAAATAAGCATAACTTTGACCCCATTGCATATAATGAGGTATTTTCCCCTAATGTTTGGTTCATTCGTTTGCATAGTGACCAATCTCCTTATAGTGGAAGCATTGCACATTGTAATTTTATTTATTTCCCTTATAATTATGAACTTGGTGGCCTTTTCCTCCACACTTATAACAAACTTCCATTCCCTTCAATCATGTATCAGGTTGTTTCTCTCCACAATTATCACATGAAGGAAATCCCTCATTATCTTCTTTCCATTATCCATTTTTTTTTATTCACCATCCTCTTATTCTCTAATTTCCCTTATAATACATAGTACTTAGAGAATTATTTATCTATCTTGATAGCACATAAAACTATTTCATCATATGAAGAAAAGGTTTGATAAACTAGTGCTCTTTGGTGATTTGGATTAAGACCTTCAAAGAAGTGATCGTTCTTGCACTCTATGTTGTGTGTATAATCTATATCATACCTAGACAACCTTGTAAATTTTGCTTCATTATATAAAACACTTTCTTCTTCCTTTTTCTTTAAGATAATTAATTTCATATTCATCACAGTTTTTTTATCATGAGGGAAGTATTTATCCAATAATATATCCATAAAAGTTCTCTATTCCATGAGTTCAATTTCTTCTTCCTCCCTTGTGTTCTGGATCAGAGACCACCACTGATCGGAATCACCTTGGATACAATACACCATAAGTGTAACATCTTCCACTTCACTGCATCCCTAGGATGTAAATATATTCTCCAGAGTCTTAATCCATTGCTCAGCTACAATTGGATTAGTAGTCCCACTAAACGTTGGGGGATTTTGTCGCATAAAACGATCTAGTATAGGATATTATCTATGTGGAATAGGTTTCTCCATCCATGAAAGGTTATGTGTCATAACCTGATTAATCTACCCTAATATATCCATAACTTTCTCAATTTCAATACCAGTTATATTGACTTTTTAAGTAGGGAAATATCTACATTTTCCACGAGTACTGATACCATTCTTCCTTTCAGGTGTCATTTCTAAAAAATGGCATATACTGGATTAGATCATAAAATTATGAACTTTTTATAACTCTAAATATGGAATAACATAAATTAAGAAATTTATGCATAGCTAATCTCATAATCATAAACATGGATTATTTGGGGATATCTTTACTTCTAAATACTTCATAATGGTAGGTAAAGAAAATGTGAACTATCCTAAGAGTATCCCCCAGGAGGGCCAAACTAGGTGCACAGTAAGGCCCATTGTCATATATCAGGTTACCCCAAGTTAGGCCCAGAACACCTTGTCAGATTTGATGCCCCTAGGTACATCTGTGACAGAACCACATCTACTTGTAGTATCCAGATAGGTATGTATTGCAATTAATACCCACATAATATTTACCTTACCAAAATTCTAGGATGTTATTCTATAATTATCCTCAAATTCTACCTTAGGGTCATGTTTCCTAATATATATTTTCTAAATCTAGTTTCCAAGGTTATTGTTAAACTTCCTTTGATACCAATTGTAACACCCCAACCCTAAAGCCCATAGTCGGTGCATTATTTTATTACATTGACATGATTATAAGGAATCAAATCCCAAAGGACCAATCAGTTTAGCAGTCTTGAAAATCCAGATTACATACATGATGCCCATAATACATTTGGAAAATAAAAATAAAAATATGATACATAATAAAATCAAATAAACAATATCCTTTAATCTCAATCAAAATATTCCTCTTCATAACGTGGGGAAAGGAAACATAATAAGGATAAGCTCAAATGCTCAGTAAGGGTAAGTAAAGAGGAAGAAATTATGAATCAATTGAAATAAACCAACATGGAAAGGTAAATAACTAATAACACATGCCATTAAAATAACTAGATAATGCAATATCGAAAAAACTGAGAAATTGAAACACATTCCATTAATCAATAAACTGAGAAAGAAGTGGGTCTATAGATATATCGATGCAAAATATCATGGATAAATAATTATAATAACTAAATTATTAACAATGGAAATTTTTATTTTTTATATGCCATGTTTTCTAGGTATATAGAACCATTACCATCAATACCTTTCACAATATGGTTTAAAACATACTAGTTACAAACCAATTTGTCTTGACCAACCTTAACTCTATTTTCAAGACCATTCACAAGACAGTTTATAACTTATTGGTTACAAACATTAAGGGTTATTCCAACCTAATTTTGTCCCATGATAATACTGATACATTTATGGGATTTCATTAACCATTCCCCAACCCGTAGGGATTACTATAAATGGTCCCCAACCCATGTCTTACCAGTCTAAATCATTCCTCATATATCAAATAATTTATTTAATTAATAAACAATGTGTATTGTCATAAAATATCCATATTGAATAAATAATACTAATTTATCAATAATTTACCAGGGTATATAAGTAAAAATAAGTATTTTTTAAGTTGATGAATGTAAATACCATTAATATATCACTAAAACATTCTTGAGGAAAATAAACTTCAAACATTTATAGTGTCCCATACCACCTTGAAACATTTGAATCATAATCCCTATGAAGTATTAATATTAAATGAAACTTATAATATCATGATATAAATTTGATTCATTATAAAAAATGTCAAATGAAGTATATCCACCATATAAAAATGACTAGGTTCATAACAATAAATAGTTATCCTTGGAATTTAAATTGAGACGAAATCCATTACCATAACATTCTTCTTTGGTTGTGTAATCTTTAGCCTCTTGTGTAGTGGTTAAAAATATGATACTAACATATAAAATAACCATAATCATGTTTATAATATCATATATCTTATTTTTATAATATCTTATTACTCATTTGTTGACAATCTTTCATTATTTTCACTATTTTGGGTGTTATTTTCCTGGTTTACTCACGTATGTTTTGACTTATTATTTGATTATTCTGCTTATTAGATCATGATTTAATATTCTAAAGAATTTAAACCATGACTTAATTATTTTATTTATTCAGTAAATGTTTATTTATAATAATCTATAATGTTTGAAGATAATAAATGAAATGCATCATTAATGGAGACGGTAGGTCGTACGTATGCATGAATGATGCTTTCATTTCTTTGTCGTATTAAAAGAATGAAAAGTAAATGATAAATTTTTATATTATAATTCCATTATAATATCTATGTTATATATGTTACATATGTTTATTAAAATAATCCTTAATACATTCCATGTATGGAATGAACGAGCCGTATTGCTTTGAGGGGGTGGTAGTCCACACTTGCTCTAACGAAATTATCATATTTACACAAGATAGAAAGCATAAAGGTATGTTATAAATAAAACTTATATAAGAATAAATAAATTATAAGTATAATATATATCATATATATATATATTTTAAATCATAATTACCACCATTATAGGTGGTGAAGGAAAAATGAACAATCATCACTTTGTGAGGTAGTACTTCGTCGTATGTAGAAATAGTGTATTTGTTACCCATTAGATGGATGTGTATGTAAGTGTAGGTATAACCATTTATAAAAAAATATCCTATTATATTTAGGATGATATTTTTGTTATATAATCATATAATAATGATATTTTAGGGGTGGATAATGGAAATGAAACTAGAGATCTTGTGAGAAGATGTTACCCCTTAATCGAGTAACTCCTTTTAGTTTGTAACAAAATGATTACTTGGATTGTTTCCCGCCCAAATTTAGGATTATAGGTCTAGGGGAGGGATTTTTGGAGACTATTTGGGCATATTTTGGATGATCCAAAGTGTCTTGATAGGTGTGATAAAGGGGTAGAGTGCTTTCTTTTTTATAGTGGAGGGGGAGTGGAGCTCTTGTAAATACTGAAAGGTATTCATTAATGGTAGGTCTACCTTAACTAAAGTGCCTCCAAGAAGTAAAAATAATGTATTAAATCAAAATAATGATCGATTAAAACCTACACTACACAAAAATATGTTCATTTTAGTAATTTTGTTCCTTAACTTCTAAGATTCCCCAATTTTATCATTTTGGTTTTTATTAAAGCATCTAGTTTTATAATATAATTAATTTAACCATTAAGACTAAACTAAAGTGAGTTTTATCAGAAAATATATATCCACTTAATTATAAATATTATTTTTAATTTATAAAATAAAAATCCCATGTGTTTTTTAAATAAATTTTAAAACAAGCGCACGTGACGCGCTAAAACAATGCTTAAACCTGAACCGTGTTAACAATGTTTTTACAGTATATGGGACAATATGTTAATTATAAAAGATAAATTGATCCATTAATAGACCATATTTAACATTTATTAACACTTTAAAATCACTTGGAATAAAATAGTATTTTTATTAATTTTAAATCATTTAATAAAATATCATTTATTGTAAAATAACAATAATGTTAATTTTGACATTATTTATTTAATTTTAATTTTAAAATATCAAAACAATATTTGATTTGAAATATATTGATCTTAAAACTATGTAACATGATATATTAATCTATAAAAATATTTAGTGACAACAATTCAATCAATATACTTCACTTTTAATATTTATAGTGTCATTTATTTTAGTTAATTATTAACCAAATAATCACTATGATGGAATTTCTTAAGCATTTCAAGTAACTAAATAATATCTAAAAATTATTTATAAATTATTATGATAAAAATAACCCATTTATATTTCAGAAGGATATTTATAAACAAAACTATGATGTTTTGTACATATCTCAAAGTTTTATAAATGTTAAAGGTGAGGAAAGTTCCCTTTTTGTCTTTTTCCTTACTTAACATTTTATATAGGCAAATTAAATTTTATAATATCTAAACCATTTTAAAAAATTCAAATCATAGAATTATGAAAATTAATTTTAATTCTAATCTCACAGATGTGGTGAGAAAGTGGGTTTTTAAAGTAGAAACATTCAAACATTCAATAAGTTTTTATATCCAATTTTAATAAACAATTGATTCTAATAACCTAAATTTGTTTAATATATGTATAATTTATCAATTTTGACTTTAAAAACAATTTAAAATATAATTTAACATTAATAATTATTTAAATGGAAAGAACATTTTTAACTAAAATGCCGTATTTTTCACTATTCATCAAAAAATGAAACTTCTCAGAAAAATACCAAAAAATAACCCTAAGATAATTATGAAATTACAAATTCAAAAATGAAGTTTATTTTGAAAAATAAAATTTCTAAAATTTCTAAAATTTTGTTTTAAAATATGTGTGCTATTAAAAGGCGGTAAAACTTAGTCTTGCGTGTAATGCAAGCTAACTCAGTGTGGTGTGTAGAATAATCTTAACATGATGTATCTTATAAAGAGAGAGAGAAAAATATTTATTCTAACATGAAAATATTATAATGAATTGGAATCTTACACTTTTCATAGTAGAAAATACAGCGATTGAATATAATAATGGTTTCAAAAATAAAAAAAATAAATTATTATATTTTTAAAACAACAATATATACCTTTGAGAAAATCAGGGTCATTACATAAGGCCCAGGGGATCTAATATAGTGATTTGAGTAAATGTTTTTTCAAAAAGAAAACGTTACTATATTTAAAATGTTGTTTGTAAACTAGAATTTAAAATTTAAGAAGGTGTTTTTATGTGGAATTTAAATGGATAGAAATACTTCTCTAACTATTTTAGAAAGTTAAATTTAAATTTTATGGTTTTGAATAAATCTAGGGAAATATTTTATTTTAGAAATTTTGGGATATAAACTAAGAATTTTAAATGGGTTTACTTTATTAAAAATCATAAGGAAGATTATACTTTTAAAAAATATTAGGATACAAAGGTATTTTTCAAAAACCCCTTGGAACTTTCCTAGAATAAAATATAGATATTCAATTCAAGAGGTTAGAAATTTCCCAACCAAAGTTATATATCCATATTCAACTAGGGTTACCACCTTTCATACCCATTTTTCCACATGTTATTGTAATTTCCCCAACCCAGGAGCCACTAAACTGGTGCCCCAAGCCGAGTCGTCACATGACCTCAAGCGCGCCACCTCATACGCCAAAGGTTGCCGACTAGCGATGAGATTCTAATGAGTCACGTGGGGATACTATACCCTCTTTACCAGAGTAAGCTACAACATAACACAATATTAATAGCAGAATAATATGAAACAACTAATAAACATACAAGTCAAACATCTCCCAACTGGGTACAAACCATAATTCAGAATTAACAATGTCCGGACATACTAGTAGTGCAAGTGAATAAAACACAAAAATAAGACAAATGGCCAAATCCTAAAGTGGGAACCAACTATAAGTCTATATCCTTCTACATGTACATCCCAAGCCCACTAAACATCTTAAAGTAGGGCATTTTTCCTTTTCTTGTACTACAACAAAGATATCTGCTCGGGTACCCAATGGTATCCCGAGTAGGGTGTGAGTACAAAACTCAAAAGGCCACTACCAATGGTGTCTAAAAAATATCTAGTCTAATAGATAGTGCATGTATAAGGACATGGACTTAAACCTTACATAATATTGAATTAAATGAATAATTCACATTGATTATATTTTCAGGTTTAGAGTTTTAGAGAATTAAGACATAACTATTACATCTCAAAAGATTACAAAGTAGAAACTTCTACCGAGTATCCATTTTTTTCAAAAAATAAAAACTCTTAAAAAAGTGTCATGTCTAGTTCCATATTTAAGACAGCATGACTTTTCCTTGATCCCATCCTTGACCCTATTCCACATTATTTCATGTAAAAAACATTTCAAAAAAAACTTGGGATGAGCATAAAAAAGCTCAGTAAGGGATACACAAAGAAAGAAAACTGTTAGTTTTTCAAAACAACAAGTAAACCATGAATACTTTAACATAAGTAGTACTTTTCACCTTTATGAAGTAGTAAATACTCTTCACTGAAAAAAAGATCACTACTTACCCTTTTGTAACCAAAAGTTTATCATAAAACCCATATAAAGAAACACATAACATATAAAGGTAACTTGGGACATAAACATACTTAAATGGAATAACCATACGGTATACTTCCACACATATCAATAAATGGAATATCCATATGGCCGGCTTCCATACCCAATGCATTCAAGGTTATAACGTAACCACCCATCCTGGTTTTCACGGCACCACTCGTCATATGGTTTATCACGTAACCACCCGCCAAATGTCCAAGTACCATCATATAACATAAAATATTTCAAATATAAACATTTCAATAATAACATTTAATTTTAAATCACAAGAAGTAATTTCAAGATATTCAAATAATCAATCCATTTTCATAAACCATTTAAAAATATATTTTTGAATCAAAGTGTCCCATACCACTTTGAAGATTTTAATGGAATTATAATTTTAAAACATTAATGTCCATATAAATAAATACTCAAAACCATTTTTAAAACATGGACTTTAAAGATAAATATTTAGAATAATAAATCCTTAAAACATTTAAAATTATATTTTAGTTAAAGAGTTTTTAACAAAATGAGAGACTCTTGAATAAAAATAATTGAGGAATAACATTTAATCAAAACTTTATAATATCATGAGAATAAAGGGATTCATGGTATAATATGAAAAAGGATAGTATATACACCATATAATATTGAATTGGTGAATAACAACAGTTAAGTCTCAATGGAAATGTAGATTGAGATGAAATCCCTTACAAAGACAGTATCCTTAAATTAAGGATAAATCAATCACATAATTATGTGTACCAAATATAAATACACCCAATATAAGTGGATATTAAGTGTAAAACAATCATAGTTCATTCACACATATTCATAGGATGACATATTCAATAAGTATAAGTTTAACCCAAAGAATTGAAATTGGGTTAAGAAGTTCCCTTGCAAAAATTCGAAAGCCTAACGACGTCACTTTAGAATTAAAAAAATGAGTTGATGAGATAAAAATGGTATCTTTTCACTTGGAAATAAAATTTACATCAATAAGTATATAGAATAACATATCCCAACATAATAATATGTAAATTAAAATACATAACAAAAAGAAGTCTTTTAAAAAGAGTAGGGTGAAAGGTTCCCTTACCGCTTTGGTAACTTACAAAACATAGCCACATGAAAGAAGGATCATACAATTAATATGTAAATACTCATAAATGAAATTATATTACAAAAAGATTACAATCATGGGTAGTACATACACCACACAAAAGGAAATAGTGGCAAATATAGTATGAATCTCACAGGAATAAAAAGTGATATGAAACCCTTTACCACGTTGTAATCAACTGAGTCGTTTGACCAAAATTTAATAACCACCAAATCAATCACATAATACCATGAATATAATGAAAATAATGATAATATATATCAAATTTCAGAACACAATACACCACATGCAATGAATATGTGGCGAAAAATTGAAATCTCATGGAATTAAAAGTGAGATAAGAAAATCCCTTACCTCGTTGTCCGACTTGACCCATTTGTTTTTTAATCTCCTAAATAATAAACTAATTTTAATTTATAATTTCTTAAGATCATTTTTTTAAAGTTTATTATTCCTTTTATATTACTTATTACCATGTTATAAACATTATGTAATCATTTAAGTTAATAACGGTGGTTTTGTCGATATTTGGTACTTGAGTAAAAAAAATGAACACTTATAATTACAAGTTGTTCATGTGGTAAGATATCCATTATGTTCAGAATGATATTAATGATTTATATATCATATATATCATATATATCCATTATATACATGTATTTATAATAGTACATAATGTTTAGAGGTAAGAAATGAAATGCACCGTTCATGGAGACGGTAAGTCGTACGTACGCATGAACGCTACTTCTATTTCTATTTATTATTTTAATGGAATTAAAAACATAATGATATTTAGTTATATTATAATTAAAGTATAATATCATATACAATATTATTAACTCCATCCTTTATACGTCCCACATAAGGCATTTAACGAGTCATATCACTTTAAGGGGGCGGTAGTCCGCACTTCATCTAATGAGATTATCGTATTTAACCACTATGGAAACGATAAAGTATTTATATAAATGGAAAAATACAGAATCATAAAGAAAACATAAAAATAATATATATCAAATATAAATACAATTCCATCATAATGGCCACCATGAGAGGCGGTTGGAGATATTTGAACAATCATCGTTTTGTGAGGCGTTAGTTTTCCATCCAAAGAAACATTATGTTATTCACCCATTAGATGGAGGTGTGTGTAAGTGTAGCTATAATACTTATCATAACAATATACTAGTATATTGAGGATACTTATTTAGTTACAAAATAAAGTAATAAAAAGATTTTAGGGGTTGAAGAAGTAAAATAAAAGAAAACAATTTAAGAGAAACTGTTACCTTTAATTTGGGTAACTCCATTTGGTTTGAACCAAAGGACTTCTTGAAGTTCCTTATGTAGAAGGTAAGGCTTCTAGGAGGAGGAAAGAAATTTAGGGAGATTAGTTGGGTAGATTTTGGACGAGCCAAAAGGCTTGAGAGGTGTGTGGAATTGGTTAGAACCGGTCTCCTTTTATAAGGGAGAGGAGGGTCTCTTTAGGAAAGTGTGAAAACATTATTTTATTATATAATTATATTCGGTTTCTAATGGTCCAAAAATAATTATAGTCGAAGATAAGATGACTCATGGTCTAAATAAAATCATCCAATAGTAATTGGAAAGGTTTTGGATAATATTTTAATCATTATAATCTTATTTATTTAAATGATATATTAATAAGGTAAACACTGCATCATTATTGTGTCATAAATAATTTAAATTATTTGATTTATAAAAATTATAAAACAATTACCATGATATGGGAAATTGTTTTAGCTTTCCAATGAATATTTATAGTCGAAAATATAATTTATATAACCCCTTCTAAAAATTAATTTACTAAAAGATATTTTCTTTTGTTATTTTTGCCTTTACTTTAAGTTAATTAATCAAAATTGTCATTATCACTCCCAAGTGGCTCAATGGGGTTCCCAAATCGACCCAAAGATGCCCATGGTCGTAAATGACTCAACCAATAAGGTTTGGACAAGTGTTAAGGTAATTTTGAATTATTATAATATTCTTTCAACCTTGAATTACCCTATTTACCTTTAACAGCGGTAAATAAAAGTCAAAAGTTACTATTCAAAAAAAATATTTTCATCTTAATGAACCACATTTTACTTACTAATAACAACCATGTATGTCAGATTTTAGAAATTCAATTCACAGAAGTGGTAAAATTTCATTTAAATAAAAAAGTCAGTTTTTTTAACTATTACCAAGTGGTTTCACTATTCATCAAATTTGAAGTTTTTCAGAATAATACCAAAAATTCAGCCTAAGCTATATTTGATATTCCGAATTCAAAAATGATGTCTATTTTACCAAATTAAAAACATATAAGTGGCATTAATTAATTTTAAAATTAATTCCTGTTATCAAAACAAATAGCGTGTTTTTAAAAAATAATAACTATCAAAAGATTGATACTTGTTTATGTCCAATTTCAAAGTGAAATTAATTCCAATGACCAAAATTGGATTAAATGGTAAAAATATATTATAATTACACTTTAAAATCAATTAAAAAGATAATCTAACCATATAAATAAATTATATTAAAACACAATTCTGAATTAAAATACAATATTTTTCACTATTCATTAGAAAATGAGCATTATCAGAAAAATTCCAAAAATTTACACAAAGTAAATTTTGGTGTCCCCATTCTAAAGAATGATTTTATTTTGTCAAATAGAATTTATTAAAGTGACCAATATTAGATTTAAAGAGGGTTCTCCATTAAAAGGCAGTAAATCGACCTATTAATGTAAATTATGCTTAAAATTAGATTCATTCACATTTTATTCCTCTAACTTTTATTGGATAAATGTAAATACATTTAACAAACATTTATAATCATATTTTAGTTATTTTGGTTCATTCACACCAATACAACGACTAGGAGTTAACTACCATTTAAAATAATAATATTATATTATTAGTGTGCAACGTAAGATTACAAAGAAACCTGTTGTTGCGTATCAGGTACACTATTGAACATAGAAACCCCGTTAAAGTAAAATTAATATTTAATTCACAAATATTAATAAATATGAAAATGTCATATTCTTCATTTATCCAGGATGTTACATCCTTCCCCCCTTTTGAGAATTGTGTCCTCACAATTTTAAAATTGGGCTTGGGAACTCCATTGAAAGCCCCACATCGAAAAAAGAGTCAATAAAACTATCACTTTAAAATAAAGGAAGAGAAGTAAAAAGGTTAATTGAGAAAAAATATACTAGGATTACATGAAAACATGGATATGGAGGAGAAAACAAACCATCAAGTTCTGATGGAGAGTGATAGAAAACATGTTTAGAAAAAAGTTAACCACCAGAAAATCACAAACTTGTGATGGGTTAAACATTATTTGATTCCCCAGTAGGAAAAGTTAACGGATAAGGTTTCTGTTTTAAGTTATTTTTCATTGAGGAATTTATTTATGTGATTAACTAAAAACATAAGGAAATATACTTACATGTCATATAGACATTCATTTTTACTAGATTTCTAACACAAACTCATATTTTCTCCAAACGATGAGTATTCAGGATGAATTTTTTTCACATTAAGAGTGCTATAATCAACTTTGAGAGAATCACATAATCCAAAAAAGATATAAGTATATAATTCCCATTTATTTAGACCTTAACCAAAACCAAAATGGTTATCACCAGATCAGGTAATCCCCAAAAAGGACAATCTTTTACAAAAAGAAAAACTACTCTTGATCTCCAAAATTTGTCAAACAAAACCCAAAGTTCAACAAAGACCATTCAATAAACAGCTATCCATAAAATTCTTCAAAATAATCCAAACTAATATTGAAACCCAAATCTCAAAAGGATCTAATCACATAGTCTTCCAAGATAAATCTTAACATTTTTCTCCAAATAACATCAGTTACTCTTAAAGTCTCATATTGAAAAGTAATTAACCTAATCACATATCCTCCATGATTGGTTAATCATTTCTATAGATAACCCAAAATCAACTTATTATTGATTCATAAAATCATTTAACTAAAAATAATTAGTCATACAAACCAGGGACTTCATGTAGTCCAGTGGTAGGTGATAAATACCAGTCGCACTTTGGTTGTGGGTTTGATTCTCGCAGCTTTATCCGACGCGACAGGTTGTCACACGGTCTGTGTGTTGTCCTTCTTTCAAAAACTATATAATTTCATAACATTCCCAAAAAGAGATAAATTCATCAAAAATAACCATAACATATTTTAACCAAGAAGGTTATCTAATAACTCTCATTTTGCATCCCAAAAAAGTATTAACCTATAATTTCCTCAAATTCAAGGATCATATAAACCCAAATGGTTCTTTATAACTATATCCACAAAAGAAAAGATAATTATTCCTTGAATAAAATTTTCATATATCAAACTTCAGGGTTACACATACTATAAAAAACACTTCTAATGTAATTCCCATCTTCAAAAGAGCCTTAATACTTTTAAGCATTTCACCATCCTAAAATCTACCATAACACTTGAATCCCATATATATTGACTTCTTACTCATTCAACTTTCTTCATGATCCATTAACCATTCCTTTCCAAATTATTATGAAATACTTCTTTCCTACAAAAAAATCATGAATAATATCCTAAGATTCAATAATTTCAAAACATGTGTTAAGAAATAATTCATACCTTTCATTGGTCATTGTCAGTTTCTTCATCCTCAATAGAAATGGCATTAGCTATTGGTAAAAAAATATTTGTACGATACTGGTGATCCCATTCCCGAAACTTCTTCGTAGTATATGTGTTTTTATAATGACCATGCACAACACATTTAAAACATTCAATTGATTCCTCATAAAGAACTTATTTCCCTTTCCTAGAGTCAACTGGATGCTTCCTTTTTCCATGGAAGGTTATTGCTTTATGACCTTCATTTCCACATCTATAGCATCTTTCTGTCCCTTTGAAACATTTTCCTAGGTGTTTCTTTCCACATCCTTGACACATAGGATTTTGAACATACTTACCTTTATGATTATTACCTGAACTTCCATGGGGATTTGTTTTTCGCGTATATGATACCTTATAAAAATCACTATGGTTCAAGTGGTCAATCATGACTCTAGATAGTTGGTTGAGAATAACCACAAGAGTTCTCATTAAAGATCTCATTTCATTCAATTGCTCATTCAGAAAACTGTCATAGTTTTCTTCACACCCATTGTTACTTTGATGCCTACTTGATCCAACCATTGACTAAAACCAGAAAGGTAAGTGTGAGTATATCAGTAAAATAATCATATAATATCTTATGAGAAGGGTAAATACTAAGATATAATTATTCATGTTATCTTAAACTCATTCACCTTATCTAAAAAAACTATGACTCTTTCTTAAATCCTAACCATTATGGTAATGTCACTTATGCTTAAAGAATACCCTAACCTCTAAAGTTATCTAAACTGACCTCTGATACCAACTATAAGGACTCGGCCTTAAACCTTACATAATATTTAATTAAATGAATAATTCACATTTAGGATCTTTTCAGTTTTAGAGTTTTAGAGAATTAGGACATAACTATTACATCTCAAAAGATTAAAAAGTAGACACTTCTACCCAGTATCCATTTTTTCATAAAATAAAAAATCTTAAAAAAAGTGTCATGTCTAGTTCCATATTTAAGATAGAATGAATTTTCCTTGATCCCATCCTTGAACCTATTCCACATTATGTCCTGTAAAAAACATTTCAAAAAAACTTGGGATGAGCATAAAAAAGCTCAGTAAGGGATACACAAAGAAGGAAAACTGTTAGTTTTTCAAAACAACAAGTAAACCATGAATACTTTAACATAAGTAATACTTTTCACCTTTATAAAGTAGTAAATACTCTTCACTGAAAAAAAGATCACTACTTACCCTTTTGTAACCAAAATGTTATCATAAAACACATATAAATAAACACATAACATATAAAGGTAACTTGGGACATAAACATACTTAAATGGAATAACCATACGGTCGACTTCCACACATATCACTAAATGGAATAGCCATATGGCCGACTTCCATACCAAATGTATTGGAGGTTATAACGTAACCACCCCTCCTGGTTTTCACGGCACCACCCGTCATATGGTTTATCACGTAACCACCTTTCAAATGTAAAAGTACCATCATAGCACATAAAATTTTGAAAATATAAACATTTCACTAATAACATTTCATTTTAAATCACAAGAAGTAATTTCAAGATATTGAAATAATCAATCGATTTTCATAAAGCATTTAAAAAGAGATTTTTGAATCAAAGTGTCCCATACCACTTTAAATATTTTAATGGAATTATAATTTTAAAACATTAATGTCCATATAAATAAATACTCAAAACCGTTTTTAAAACATGGACATTAAAGATAAATATTTAGAATAATAAATCCTTAAAACATTTAAAATTATATTTTAGTTAAAGAGTTTTTAACAAAATGAGAGACTCTTGAATACAAATAATTGAGGGATAACATTTAATCAGAACTTTATAATATCATGATAATAAATGGATTCATGATATAATATGACAAAGGATATTATATACACCATATAAGAGTGAATTGGTGCATAACAACAATTAAGTCTCAATGGAAATATAGATTGAGATGAAATCCCTTATAAAGACGGTATCCTTAAATTAAGGATAAATCAATCACATAATTATGTGTGCCAACTATAAATAAACCCAATATAAGTAAATATTAAGTGTAAAAAAATCACAGGTGTTGGGTCGGAAAAAGACGGGGAATGAGGGATGATGGAAAGAGGGGGGGTGAATTGCCTTTTAAAAAAAAAGATTGACAAATTAAAATCAAAGTAAAGAATGCAGCGGAAAGTAAAGAGGCAATCACACAAGAAATTGATAACGGAGTTCGGCCAAAACCCGGCCTACGTCTCCGCTCCCAACTCAACCGTTGAGAGATTCCTACCGCTTGCTTTTCAATGGTTTTAGCAAGAAACCCACTAGGCTTTGAGGTAGCACTAGGACCTATTACAGCTTGCTTTTTGTGGTTTAGCAAGAACCCACTTGCTTTTGATGGTTTAGCAAGAACCCACTAGCCTTTTTAACGGGTGAAGGCTAGCTCACCGAAACACAAGCCTTTTAAAAGGAAAGGCTTGAAGAAACCTCTTCACACCTTAATGGTGGTGTGAGAACCCAAAAGAAAGGGGGATGAGAAAAGAGTTTGGTTTGTAGACACAAACCCAAATTTAAAGCTCAATAAAAAGTAAAACAATAAAACCCGTATTTGGGAAGACTTGGGCGCCTTTGATTGGATGGAGATGTTGAAGGCCGCTTCCAAGCTTCTTTGGAGGAGCTCCTTGGATGTGGAAGTTGTTGGAGCTAGGTGGGTTCCCTTGGAGCAATCCGCCGGAGGTTAGCCAAATGATGGGAAATGTGTCCGTTGGCTTCACAATGCTTAATTATGGTCCGGCGATTGTTCCGGGGCTTCAAGGTCCTTTATTTATAGAGGGGGAACCCTCATATGGCCGTTGGAGGCCTTTGGAGCCGTTGGAAAGGTCTTCGGAGCCGTTGGGAGTCAAGTGGACAGGCTGGTCAACAGCCCAACGGCTAGTTTGACTGTGTCCACCGGCTGGCCGGTGCAGTGCCACCGGCTGGCCGGTGCCTTGACAGTGGCTGAGAATTCTGGTCCAGGCTCTACCGGTCGACCGGTGCCAGAGCCACCGGTCGACCGGTGGTGAGGCAGTAGCAAACTCTGTTCAGGCAGGAGGCCACCGGCTGGCCGGTGCAAGGCCACCGGTTGGCCGGTGCTGAGGCAGAAGCTCAGCCTTCTTCCCAGGTGCCACCGGCTGGCCGGTGGTGAAGCCACCGGTTGGCCGGTGGACTGCATTTCAGTCCAGTTTGGCCTTTTTGCCTTCTTGGCCTTCTTGGCCCAAATCCTTGGCACCTTAAAAGAATGCCTATCATCCAAAAACACTTAAAACAAAATTAGATAAACATGAGGGTGATTGTGATCATGAAAATAAAACCTTGAGGGGTTCGAGAGGTACAACAATCTCCCCCTATTTTGATGATCACAATCACCAAAACAATTAAAATAAAAACATAAATGAAAGGCATGCTTTTAAATGATCAAATGAAAACAAGCAATGCATGAGAGAAAAGGTTTTTCCCCCAATCAATCAAGAAATTCTCCCCCTTTGTGATTATCAAAATAGAGTGGGGCATAAAACTTGATTGAGGGAAAGAATTGAAAATCAAGATTTTAAATCAATTGAAAATAATACCAAATGTTGAAAATTTTGAAATGAAAATTGAATTGAAAAATTTGAATAACAGTTTGAATTGAAAGTTTTGAATCAAAAACCAATTGAAATTTGAAATTTGAAACCAAATGAAATTTTTGAAATTGAGAGTTTTGAATCAAAAATGAATTGAAAGATTTGAATGAAAAATTCGAATTGAATATTTTGAAATGAAAAATTTGATACCAAGTGTTGAAATTGAAAGCTGGAATCGAAAATTTTGAAATTACAAAAAAGCTTAAAAGATCCTAACTCCCCCTAAATAAAAACAAAAAGTCACCGGGGAGAGGGATTTTGAAAGGAGACAATTTTAGGTCCGGAGAGACTTGCCAAAAGAGATTTTTCAATCCATACTTGTTTCATGGCGGGTCTTCTCCTATAGAATTCATCCGAAAAGAAAAAACTTTTGGGTTGACCATACCGGGCATTTTTACAATTGCACTCATAGATTAAGTGCCCGGGTTTTTTACAATAATTGCAAAATTTGTATTGGGAGCTCCCCCTTACAAAAACAGTTTGAGCATGGGAGGAGGAGGCTCGGTTGGTATAGCCAAGTCCATTGGTGGTTCTAGAAACACGTTGAGAACCAAGGAGATTGGACAAATTTTGTTCACATTGGGTGAACTTGGCTAGGGTCTCTCTTAGATCTTTGATGGTTGATTCCAAAGAATCAACATCGGGAAAATTTTGGATTTTAAGGGTGAGTTCCTCCTTCTCTTTGAGAAGTTGGTCTTTTTCGGAGGAAAGTTTTTTAAAAGACTTTTTTAAAGCAACAAATTTTGACGAGAGTTCATGAAAACCTTTTTCTAATTGGTCTCTAGCAAATGAGAGTTCTTCATAAGAAAGATGATTTAAAGAATTGGAATTTGAAGAACATGAGGAAGAGGAATCGGAAGATGTTACCTCATGGAATGCCATTAGGCATTTGTTACCGTTGTCGCTTGAGGAGGAGGAGGAGGATGATGAAGAGGAGGTGTCACTCCATGTCGCCTTGAGGACCTTCTTCTTTCCTTTTTCCTTTTGCGTGGCCCGTTTTTTGTTGAGTGGGCAATCGGGCTTGTAATGGCCCTTTTCGCCGCACCCGTAGCATTTTACCTTGGGCTCGGATCTTGCGGTGGGTTCTTGCTTTCGTGCCTTGAGAGATTTCTTCTTCTTCTTGTGCTTCTTCATAAACTTGTGCATTTGGCGGGCGAGATTCTCCATTTCCGAGTCGCCGCTTGATGATGAGGAAGATGAGGAAGGAGATGAGGAAGAAGATGAGGAGGAGCTTACTTGCTTTTGTACCTTGAGGGCAATGTTCTTTGGTGTCTTCATTGGTGTGCCCTCCTTTTGAGCTTGCCTCCTCATCGTGATCTCGTACGTCATAAGGGATCCGATGAGCTCCTCTACCGGCATATTTTTGACGTCCTTAGCTTCTTGGATCGCCGTCACCTTTGGTGCCCATGAGCTCGGAAGGACCCATAGAATCTTTTTGACCATTGCTTCAGCTGAAACATCATCACCAAGGGACTTTCTCCCATTGCACACATCAGTAAATCTAGTAAACATTTCAGAAATAGATTCATTTGGATGCATAGAAAAAGACTCAAAATCCTGTCTATACATATCCAATCGAGTATCCTTGACTTTGTTGGTCCCCTCATGGGTAACCTCCAAAAGTTTCCAGATTTCATGTGAGGAGGTACAAGTGGACACTCGATTGAATTCATTTCGGTCAAGGCCGCAATGGAGAGCGTTCATGGCTTTGCCATCAAGCTCAAAGTTTCTAATGTCGGCTTGGGTCCATTTGGATTCATCGGGAGAGGAGAGGGTGTAACCTTGCATGACTATTTTATAAATGGGATAACCTATACTTCTAAGAAAGGTGGTCATGCGGGTTTTCCAATAATTATAGTCGGTCCCATCAAAAAATGGAGCCCGGCCCAATGAGAGGCCCTCGGGGGCGAAAGAGGTTGATGCCATCAAAAAGAAATAGGATCTTTAATTTGAAACCGTTTTAGGGAATTATTCAAATACTTCCTCTGATACCAAATGTTGGGTCGGAAGAAACCCCGATGAACGGAGAATGAGGGATGATGGAAAGAGGGGGGGTGAATTGCCTTTTAAAAAAAAAGATTGACAAATTAAAATCAAAGTAAAGAATGCAGCGGAAAGTAAAGAGGCAATCACACAAGAAATTGATAACGGAGTTCGGCCAAAACCCGGCCTACGTCTCCGCTCCCAACTCAACCGTTGAGAGATTCCTACCGCTTGCTTTTCAATGGTTTTAGCAAGAAACCCACTAGGCTTTGAGGTATCACTAGGACCTATTACAGCTTTCTTTTTGTGGTTTAGCAAGAACCCACTTGCTTTTGATGGTTTAGCAAGAACCCACTAGCCTTTTTAACGGGTGAAGGCTAGCTCACCGAAACACAAGCCTTTTAAAAGGAAAGGCTTGAAAAAACCTCTTCACACCTTAATGGTGGTGTGAGAACCCAAAAGAAAGGGGGATGAGAAAAGAGTTTGGTTTGTAGACACAAACCCAAATTTAAAGCTCAATAAAAAGTAAAACAATAAAACCCGTATTTGGGAAGACTTGGGCGCCTTTGATTGGATGGAGATGTTGAAGGCCGCTTCCAAGCTTCTTTGGAGGAGCTCCTTGGATGTGGAAGTTGTTGGAGCTAGGTGGGTTCCCTTGGAGCAATCCGCCGGAGGTTGGCCAAATGATGGGAAATGTGTCCGTTGGCTTCACAATGCTTAATTATGGTCCGGCGATTGTTCCGGGGCTTCAAGGTCCTTTATTTATAGAGGGGGAACCCTCATATGGCCGTTGGAGGCCTTTGGAGCCGTTGGAAAGGTCTTCGGAGCCGTTGGGAGTCAAGTGGACAGGCTGGTCAACAGCCCAACGGCTAGTTTGACTGTGTCCACCAGCTGGCCGGTGCAGTGCCACCGGCTGGCCGGTGCCTTGACAGTGGCTGAGAATTCTGGTCCAGGCTCTACCGGTCGACCGGTGCCAGAGCCACCGGTCGACCGGTGGTGAGGCAGTAGCAAACCCTGTTCAGGCAGGAGGCCACCGGCTGGCCGGTGCAAGGCCACCGGTTGGCCGGTGCTGAGGCAGAAGCTCAGCCTTCTTCCCAGGTGCCACCGGCTGGCCGGTGGTGAAGCCACCGGTTGGCCGGTGGACTGCATTTCAGTCCAGTTTGGCCTTTTTGCCTTCTTGGCCTTCTTGGCCCAAATCCTTGGCACCTTAAAAGAATGCCTATCATCCAAAAACACTTAAAACAAAATTAGATAAACATGAGGGTGATTGTGATCATGAAAATAAAACCTTGAGGGGTTCGAGAGGTACAACAACAGGTCATTCACATATATTCATAGGATGACATATTCAAGAAGTACAAGTTTAACCCAAAGAATTGAAATTGGGTTAAGAACTTCCCTTGCAAAAATTTGAAAGCCTAACGGTGTCACTTTAGAATTAAAAAAAATGAGTTGATGAGATAAAAATGGTATCTCCTAACTTGGACATAAAATTTACATCAATAAGGATATAGAATAACATATCCCAACATAATAAGATGTAAATTAAAAGACATAACAAAAAGAAGTCTTTTAAAAAGAGAAGGGTGAAAGGTTCCCTTACCGATTTGGTAACTTACAAAACATAGCCACATGAAAGAAGAATCATACAATGAAGATGTAAATACTCATAAATGAATTTATATTACACAAATAGTACAATCATGGGTAGTACATACACCACACAGAAGGAAATAGTGTCAAATATATCTTGAATCTCACAGGAATAAAAAGTGAGATGAAACCCTTTACCACATTGTAATCAACTGAGTTGTTTGATCAAAAGTTAATAACCACCAAATTAATCACAGAATAACATGAATATAATGAGAATAATGATAATATATATCAAATTAAAGAACAAAATACACCACATGCAATGAATAAGTGGCGAAAAATGGAAATCTCACGGAATTAAAAGTGAGATAAGAAAATCCATTACCTCATTGTCCGACTTGACTCGTTCATTATTTAATCTCCTGAATAATAAAATAATTTAAATTTATACTTGATTAAGAACCTTTTCTTAAATTTTATTATTCCTTTTATATTACTTATTACCATGTTATAAACATTATGTAATCATTTAAGTTAATAACAGTCATTTTGTTGATATTTGATACTTGAGTAAAAAAAAGAACACCTTATAATTACAAGTTGTTCATGTGGTAAGATATCCATTATATTAAAAATGATATTAATGATTTAGATATCATATATATCCAGTATATACATGTATTTATAATAGTACATAACATTTAGAGGCAAGAAATGAAATGCACCGTTCATGGAGAGGGTAAGCCGTACGTATGCATGAATGCTACTTCCATTTCTATTTATTATTTTAATGGAATTAAAAACATAATGATACATAGTTATATAATAATTATATTATAATATCATATACAATATTATTAACTCCATCCTTTATATGTCCCACATAAGGCATTTCACGAGTCATATCACTTTGAGGGGGCGGTAGTCTGCACTTCCTCTAATGAGATTATCGTATTTACCCACTATGGAAACCATAAAGTATTTATATAAATGGAAAAATACAGAAGCATAAAGAAAAAATAAACATAATATATATCATATATAAGTGCAGTGTCATCATAATGGCCACCATGAGAGGTGGTTGGAGATATTTGAACAATCATCGTTTCGTGAGGCGTTAGTTTTCCATCCACAGAAACATTATGTTCTTCACCCATTAGATGGAGGTGTGTGTAAGTGTAGCTAGAATAATACTCATAAAAACATCCTAGTATATTTAGAATACTGATTTTGTTACAAAATAAAGGAATAAAAAGAGTTTATGGGTTGGATAAGTAAAATAAAAGAAAACAATTTAAGATAAACGGTTACCTTTAATTTGGGTAACTCCCTTTGGTTTGAACCAAAGGACTTCTTGAAGTGCCTTCTGCATAAGGTAAGGCTTCTAGGAGGAGGATAGGGATGTAGGGAGATTAATTGGGAAGAATTTGGATGAGCCAAAATGCTTGATAAGTGTGTGGAATTGGTTAGAAGTGGTCTCCTTTTATAAGTGAGAGGAGGGGCTCTTTAAGAAAGTGTGAAAACATTATTTTATTATATAATGATATTCGGTTTCTAATGGTCCAAAAATCATTATAGTATAATATAATATAACTCATGGTCGAAATAAAATCATCCAATAGGAATTGTAAAGGTTTTGGATAATATTTGAATCATTATAATCTTATTTATTTAAATGATTTATTAATTAGGTAAACACTGCATCATTATTGTGTCATAAATAATTTAAATTATTTGATGTCTAAAAATTATAAAACAAATACCATGATATAGGAAATCGTTTTAGATTTCCAATGAATATTTATAGTTGAAAAGATAATTTATAGAACCCCTTCTAAAAATTTATTTACTAAAAGATATTTTCTTTTGTCATTCTTGCCTTTACTTTAAGTTAATTAATCTAAATTGTCATTATCACTCTCAAGTGGCTCAATGGGGTCCCAAAATCGCCCCAAAGATTCCCATGGTCGTAAATGACTCAATAAATAAGGTTTGGACAAATTTTAAGGTAATTTTGAATTATTATAATATTCTTTTAACCTTGAATTACCTTATTTACCTTTAACTGCGGTAAATAAAAGTCAACAGTTACTATTCACCAAAAATTATTTTCATCTTAATGAACCACATTTTACTTACTAATAACAACCATGTATGTCGGATTTTTGAAATTCAATTCACAGAAGTGGTAAATTTTTATTTAAATGAAAAAGTCAGTTTTTTTAACTACTAATAAGTGGTTTCACTATTCATCAAATTTGAAGTTTTTCAGAAAAATACCAAAAATTCAGCCTAAGCTATATTTGATATTCCGAATTCAAAAATGATTTCTATTTTACCAAATTCAAAACATAGAAGTGGAATTAATTAATTTTAAAATTAATTCCCGTTATCAAAACAAATAGCGTGTTTTTAAGAAACAATAACTATCAAAAGATTGATACTTGTTTATGTCCAATTTCAAAGTGAAATTAATTCCAATGACCAAAATTGGATTAAAAGGTAAAAATTTATTCTAATTACACTTTAAAACATATTAAAAAGATAATCTAACCATACAAATAAATTAGATTAAAACACAGTTTTGAATTAAATTACAATATTTACCACTATTCATTAGAAAATGAACTTTATCAGAAAAATTAGAAAAAATTGCTCAAAGTAAATTTTGATGTCCCCATTCTAAATAAGGATTTTATTTGGTCAAATATAATGTATTAAAGTGACCAATATTATATTCAAAGAGGGTTCTCCATTAAAAGGCGGTAAATCGACATTTTAATGTAAATTATGCTTAAAATTAGATTCATTCACATTTTAAGCCTCTAAATTTTATTGGATAAATTTAAATACATTTAACAAACATGTATAATCATATTTTAGTTAGTTTTGTTCATTACCACCAATACAACGACTAGGAGTTAACTACCATTTAAAATAATAATATTATATTATTAGTGTGCAACGTAAGATTTCAAAGAAACCTGTTGTTGCGTGTCGGGTACGCTATCGAACATAGAAACCCCTTTAAAGTAAAATTAATATTTAATTCAAAAATATTAATAAATATGAAAATTTCATATTCTTCATTTATCATGGATGTTACAGCATTCAAGTACAAAATATATGGTAAGTAAACAGGGGACAATTTGTGTGCCATTGGTTAACAAGGTTCATTTTATTCATAACTAGCATTTATCCAAATTCTATCTCTTATACCATCTTTACTACATAATCCATTTTTAACACATGCTCTTTGGGTTAGACATATACATTATCCATACCTGGGTCTAAGGAAATAAATCACTATTCATAGTGGAAATAAGTCAAGTCTCTATCTCACTAGGGCTACACATATCACATTAATGTAGGTTTCGGGCACAGTGGAAGCACGTTGGTGGGTGTACCCAACTTTAATTTTAGCGTTAACAATGATCAATCTGAGATCCGTCATGATAATAAAACTCCGGATCTTTGGAATAGAACGAAGAATGAAAAGTAAAGAGGGGAGTCCCAGAACTATATCGATACGATCATCATATATTAGTTATAATCAATTTAATTAATTGACAAGAATTACCTTGATGGAATTCTTTATTTGTTGATATCTCCAGTCACGATCTGATGTGATCTATCATTTCGTCGTAGAATCCAAGTGTAGGATTCCTCTAGCGGTGATCCACATGTGCTCCATGTATCTATGGACATCGCTGAAAGGATCTTCGGGTGCTAGCACGGAAGAGCCTTCACTTGCGATGTCCGCCTTCGATCACCTTGATCTGGGGGAGGTGGATCTCTCTCTTGTAGCTTGAGAGTGTTCTTGGTGGAAAAATAATTATCTCTTGTCTTGAGAGATTTTCCAAATCCGTTGTGCACAACCAGAAAAAAATTTCTAGGCTCATGAGAAATATATAATTGGGATTTTTTAAATTGCATAGAATAATAAAATTAATTAATTACCCAAAAGCATTTATTCATTTCATTTAATTCTAAGTAATACCCCATGTCTAATAATAACATTTGACTATTATTATTACTTGACATGCACCCAGCGAATTACACCTAATATTATTTATTTAAATAAATAATATTATTTCTCATAAATTCCCAGAAAAACTACACGGCGTGTATATATTAATATATACGGCGTGTACTTTTATTTTCTATTTTTCTTAATTTCCTCCACCGCATTTATAAGACCTTGAATAATGACTATTTATTTCTCACATAAATATCACTTCATTACTCGCTAATAAATATATTATTTTGCCCACAATATATTCTCTCAAATAACTAGTGTCAAAATAAATGCGATCAAACATCCTTGAATAATTATTAAACCACATTCTGGAATAATCTTTATTCAACTTGTTAAATTAATATTTAACTGATATACTTGGACACACTTAGTGTGTGACCGTCTAGGCCTCTTTATCAGTGGCATTAGGTGGAGCCTGCCTAAAGTCCAAGGTTAGCATCTAGCAACACACCAAGTAACCCATAGATAAAGAATTTGATGCCGCAATGATGTGTCACCTCCTACGACCGCTTACCGTGTATTGTAATCTCTTTGTCTCGATATCTCGAATCAAGAGGATTGCATGCTAGTGCCATCAACCCATGTGCTCAATTATTCTTTCTTTGACTTTCTGGAATTGAACTTTCCCATTCCTCACCATGGCCATGGATTTATTTAGGCTATATAAATTCTATCAAAGGGCCTAAGATATCTACTTATGTTATGGAATAGAAGGTACAAATCCTTTCTCGCATTATATATTAATGTAGTATCACTCGTGACGCACCCAACGTACCCTACCTCGCTATGAACAGTGTGTTGTCACACTTTTCATCAATAAATCTAAGTGCATGAGTTTTAATACCCATTAATAATAATCTTAATGTCTAATGATCAATACACATGTCCGTAGATAGGAACATCCAATGACACTATGAAATGTGTATTTCCTGCTGGCGGGTCTCATTCTCATAATATCCTCCTGGATATTACCAAGGGTGCACACCATGAGAAGGTTCCTCAAAGTTTTATGAGTCCTCACCCCTAATGGCCTGTATTATTTGTGTCCCTCAAATAACATCATCCGGCCATAAAACATATATTCAAGAATAGTGTTATATCACTTTTGGGTTCTCATCATAGCAGGGATCCTCTATGACACTTTAATGAAACAGATATCCTTAGGACATTATCACATTCATTGTCACATAGAAGAACAATCATGATGTGATAAGGTATTTATTAATGAATAAAGTACGAAGTAGTTAGTTCTATGCCACCAACTCCAACAGACTCCCACTTGGACTAGAGCCAACTGCTAACAACTTTTCACCTGCTAACTCTCACATGATATTCATGCTTCTGCTGAGATAGACCTTTAGTCATGAGGTCTACCACGTTCTCTTCCATGGACACTATGCTCACTGCAACTTCACCCATTTGATAGAAATATCTCAAGAGGTGATACATCCAGAGTATGTGCTTTGTTCATTGATGTGACCTTGGTTCCTTTTCAAGAGTCACCACTACAGTATTATCACAATACAAAGTGATAGGATCTTTACTACTAGGAACCACATTAAGCTCCTGGAAAAAGTTTTGAATCTTGATGGCTTCCTTGGCTGCATCAGAAGCTACTATATATTCTTACTCTATTGTAGAATCAACAACAACTAGCTGCTTTGAACTATTCCATCTCACAGCTCCTCCATTGAGACAGAAAACATATCCAAATTGTGACTTCTGATCGTTCTGATCTATCTGAAAACCAACATCATCATACCCTCTAATGAAAAGCTCCTCGTCTCCTCCATACACCAGGAACATATCCTCAGTTATTCTTAGATACTTAAGGATGGTCTTAACAGTAGTACAATGTTGTTATCCAAGATCTTATTGATATCTGCCAACCATGCTTAGTGTATAGGAAACATCAAGCCTGGTAGATAACATGGAATACATGATGGATCTTATAGCTGAAGCATATGGGATCTTACTCATTCTATCTTTCTCTTGTTGTGATTGAGGACACATTTTCTTAGAAATATGTAGGCCATGTGACACTGGAACCAATCCCCTCTTGGATTGTTCCATACTAAATCTCCTTATTATTTGGTCAATATATGTACCCTGACTTAGTCCAAGCAGCCTCTTGGATCTATCACGAATGATCTTGATCCCTATAATGGAGGCTGCTTCACCCAAGTCCTTCATGGAGAAACACTTGTTCAACCAGTCCTTAACTGACTGTAAGACTAGTACATCATTTCCAATAAGAAATATGTCATTAACATATACTACTAGGATAACAATATCATTCCCATTAAACTTCTTATAAACACATGGCTCACATCCATTCTTAATGAAACCAAATTCCTTTATAGCTTCATCAAATTGAATGTTCCATGACTTTGATGCTTGCTTTAATCCATTAATGTATTTCGGAAACTTTAAAACCCGTTTGGATTCACCCAGTGTCAAAAACCATTCTGGTTGTGTCATATAGACATCTTTCTGAAGGTTCCTATTAAATAATGTCGTTTTGACATCCATCGGCCAAATCTCATAGTCATGGTAAGCTGCAATTGAAATTATGATTCTTATCGATTTAAACATGGAAACAGGTGAGAAGATTTCATCATAGTCAATTCATTAATGTTTTCTAAATCCTTTATCCACTAGCCTTGCTTTATAGGTGCTAACTTGACCTTCCATGTCCAATTTTCTCTTGAATACCCATTTTCATCCAACAGGATTTACATCAACTAGCTCATCGACCAGGACCCAGACTTGGTTCTGATACATGGAATCCATCTCATAATTCATAGATTCTATCCATCTAGAAGCTTCGGAACTTTCTACTGCTTCCTTGTAGGATAGAGGTTCATCATTGTCCAAAAATAATGAGTCACCATCCTCGGTGACTAGGAAACCAAATCTCTCTGGTTCTCTTACCTCTCTTGAGCTTCTATATAGTACTTGTGTTTTTGGAACCTCTTCCATAGGTACTTGTAGAAATTTTTCCTATACCAACTCCTATGTATCTTGAGCATCAACTTCGTCGAAGTAAATCTTTCTCCCACTATCCCTTTTGAGGATATGCTCCCTCTCGAGAAAGACGGTTTGTCTGGCGACAGTCACTTTCTTGTCTGAAGGGTTATATAGGTAATATCCTTTTGTTTCCTTGGGATATCCTATAAAGATACACTTTATGCCCCGGGGTTCTAGTTTTTTGCATGAGAAGGCCTTAACAAATGCTTTGCATCCCCATACACGTGTGTGCGACAAAATGGGTTTCTTTCCATTCCATAACTCATAGTGAATTCCATTTGCCGCCTTAGTTGGTACTTGGTTTAATGTATATTTTGCAGTCTGTAATGAATATCCCCAAAAGTATAATGGAAGATCTGCATGACTCGTCATTGACCTCACCATGTCTAATAAGGTGTGGTTCCTCCTTTCACTAACATCATTCCACTTTGGTGTATAAGGAGAAGTGAGCTGATACAGAATCCCAGACCCTCATAGAAGATCGATGAACTCTTGGTTCTGATATTCTCCAGCTCGATCCAATTGAATCTTCTTTATTTTCCTACCAAGCTAATTCTCTACTTTATTCTTTAATTCCTTAAATTTCTCTAAGGATTCTAACTTATACCTCATTAAGTAGACATATCCATTTCTACTCAAATCATCAGTAAAAGTAATGAAGTAATAATATCCACCCCTAGCTTCTACTGGGGATGGTCCACACACATCTGTGTGCACCAATCCTAGAAGCTTTATGGCCATTTCACCCTGTCCACCGAAAGGCGGCTTGGCCATCTTACCTTGTAAACAAGCATGACATCTATCAAGTGGTTTTAGCTTAGTAGATTCTAAATATCCATCTTGGAAGAGCTTTGTCAAGCACTTTTCATTTACATGACCGAGACAGTGATGCCACAACTGGGTGATTTATGAGTCATGTGAGTTTGTTTCCTTATTGATTTCCAACACTTGGTTTTCATAATTTAATACATACAAACCATTATTTAAATGTTCCATACCATAACATACGTTTTTCTTATAAAAGAAGAAACTCTAATTTACAAACTTGAAAATAAATCCATCCATATCCAAACATGATATAGAAATTATGTTTTTGGTAACACTAGGCACATAATAACAGTTATGTAAAACCAAAATCATCCCATTTGGCAATGAGAGGTGGTAATCACCAATGGATAACGCAGCCAGCCTCACGCCATTGGAAGCTCGAAGATCCACCTCTCCTCTTTCAATCTTTCTAAATCTACTTGGTTTCTTCATTTGAATATAGATATGACCCCCACAAGCTGTATCTAATACCCAATGTGTAGAAATAGAAATATTACACTCGATAACGAACGCACCTTTAGCATCCCCACGCTTCTGGGTGTAATTCCTCTTCCAGTGGCCTTGCTTTCCACATGAAAAACATATAGCCTCTCATTCCTTGCCCTACCTCTGAATCTTCCCCTTCTTGGAGGGATGGTTCTTGGGGGATTCAGACCGTTTATAAGTCCTTGGCCCCTTTTCCTTGTCCTTTGTTTTCTCATTCACCATAAGGATTGTGGGTTTTTCAGGCCCCATGTCCTTATCTACCTGGATAATTAAGGTCAGAAGTTCCAATAAACTCTTCTCATTGTTTATCATGTTATAATTGACAATAAATCTAGAGAAGGTCTTTGGCAGTGATGATAGGATGAGATCTGTAAGCAACTCATTTGGGAACTTAATCCCTAAGATGTCCAGGCATTCGATGTAGCCAATAAGTTTGACTACATAAGGCCTAGCTGGCGCAGGCTCTCCAAAATTAGTTTTAAACAAAGTATCGGATATATCATATCTCTCCTATCTCACCTTCTCTTGATATATATTCTTAAGGTGAGACATCATGTTATACGTGTCCATGTTTTCATATTGCTTCAAGATCTCATTAGACATGGCCGATAGCATGAAACATTGTACATATGTGGCATCATACATATGTTTCATGTATAGAGATGGTTCCTCATCACTGGCCTCTTTTCCAGGCGCAACTAGAATAGTCTCTTCCAGCACATACAATTTCCTCTTGTGGCGAAGGATGACACATAAACGCTTCTACCACTCTTGGAAATTGGAGCCAGTGAGAAGGTTTTTCTTCTAGAGTATGGTTCGCAATGATATGTTTGAAGTCATTTTTCTTTTCATTTCTACAAATTAATTTGATAAAAGGTTTAGTACTTTATTATGATAAAACTGAGACAAATAAATAAATTAATACTTATTAGTCTCCCACTATTTTATCGAAATCCAATAGCCCTCAACATTGACTTCGGAATATTTGGTTGCCTGAATATTCTAGTGGAAAGGATCCATATTTCCCTTATCATTACCCCAACTAGTGTTGGTCAAGTAACTTGAAGGGTTTTAGGTAGCCATTTCAAATGCCAACTGCATTAACTCGCAGCTCCTTGATCCGTCGAGTGGACTCTCCAATCCTAAAATCCTTTTATTTTTGGATTTCTTCAACCTTTGCCTCTTGATAACACCAAGTCCTACTGTGGAAGTTAACCCTTAATGTGAATCAATTCAATTCAACCCAAAACCTTGAATTAGAATTCCCCGATAATTGAAATCACCCCAACTAGGGTTGGTCAAGCACTTTGAACTATGGTTCAATTCTAACTAAGATTATGAAATCTATACCGACTTAATATTTCTTTGATGGATTTCATCCTTAAACGTAAATTTCCATTTTATTATCTTTTATTACATGATTTTTAATGCTATACCGACTTAATTGTGTGATTGTGACAACACACCCACAATAAATAAACCATGTAACTGACAGAAATAAAATAAATGGTATGATCATGAGATTGTTCTATTGGTTAGTATATCTATCCATTGATAAACTAACCCAATACCTATGGGAGAAGCACCTTTAACCTTTTGGGTTTGTGTTTACAGCTTTCCACCAATCCACCTTTGTATCTCCTTGGATTGGTTTCACCTTGGATCCTAACTTGAGCCACCTCCACTAGATTGGGAGCTCCATCCATTACATATTCTTTTATCTCACATGCAGTTGAGGGGTAAAATGGGGTTTTACATAAAAGAAACCTTGGTCGCACAGGCCCTACATATTAATGAGAAGAAGGCTCGCAGGCCAACAAATTTAATTTAAATAAATAAATTAAAAGAAACCATTCATATACAAAGGTCTTGGTCTAGCTCATGATCATCCATGCATGCAACGATATTTACACATAAATAAAACTAGAATTCCATTCTTTAACCATTCTTTTTTAAGATAAATCACACTCTAATCAATTAATTATCTTTAATTAATCAATCATTTTATCTTAAACCATTTTCTGGATTTCCTTGATATTCTCATCCATTATAATTTTAAACAAATAAATTCATTTAAAATTATCTTAGTACATAACTTGTACCTTGGAGCCAACCCGGTGACTTCCCGTTCATAAATACCTAATGAGTAGAAATGAACATTACGCAGATGATAAATTAAACACATATATATAAAACACCTATCACATGTTGTGCCTCAGCTGTATGCCTACACTATGGTACACGTCTCAAGGGTTTGTATAATATAATAATAAATTCTAATAAATCTATTTAATTTGGATGAGTACACAGCGTGCAGTTTCAACTACACGGTATGTACTTTTGTTCACCATCCATATGAAGTACACGCCCAGGGACATGGCATGTAGATGTACTTAAGAAATTTTCAGAGAACACAGCGTGTTCAATGGGACACACGTCGTGTAGTATCTGTGTTACACGGTTTCTAGTCGGGCAAGCCCTGTACGGGGTACACGGTCCAACCCTAACCCAAAGGGACTATATGCCATGTTTCATGGGCCACACGGTGTGTAATCTGGAAACCATGTGCCACCTGTTCCTGGTGAACACATAGAGTCATAAAGACTTAGATAGGATCCATTTACATGGCCGGATTTGGCCGACCAGTCCAATGCATTGAACCTAGACTACATGGTGTGTACTTCTGAATACACGTAGTGTCTTCCGATGTTGTACGTCCAGGAACATTTGGAACCTCCAGATGAGATCCTCTATTTTATTTTAATCAAAATTAAAAGAAAAACTTTTTCTTGTAAAGTGAACGAGAAATGAGAGAGGAGGAACAAATCTCGAGATTTAGATTTAAAGAATGATTAACTTAAATTGAAACAACTAAATTATTAAATTCGTAAATCACCAATGAAAAACTAAATAATTATAATCAACGATATGACTCCCTCTGATACCACTTGTAGGTTTCGGTCACAGCGGAAGCACATTGGTGGGTGTACCCAACTTTAATTTTAGCGTTAACAATGATCAATCCAAGATCTGTCATGATAATAAAATGCCAGATTTTTGGAATAGAACGAAGAACGAAAAAGAAAGAGGGGAGTCCCAGAACAATATAGATAGGATCATCGTATGTTGGTTATAATCAATTTAATTAATTTAAAATAATTACCTTGATGGAATTATTTATTTGTTGATGTCTCTAGTCATGATCAGATGTGATTCGTTGTTGCGTCATAGAATCCAAGTGTAAGATTCCTCTAGTGGTGATCCACACGTGATATCTCTGGACATCGCTAAAGGTATATTCGGGTGCTAGCATGGAAGACCCTTCACTTGCGATGACCACCTTCGATCGCCTTGATCTGGTGGAGGTGGATCTCTCTCTCGTAGCTTGAGAGCGTTCTTGGTGGAAAAAGAATTCTCTCTTGGCTTGAGAGATTTTCCAAATCCATTGTGCACAACCACAAAAAAATGAATAGGATAATGAGAAATATATAATTGGGATTTTTTTAATTACATAGAATAATAAAATGAATTAATTACTCGAAAGCATTTCTTTATTTCATTTAATTATTAGTAATACCCCATGTCTAATAAAAACAGTTGACTATTATTATTACTTGACATGTGCCCAGTGAATTACACCTAATATTACTTAATTAAATAAATAATATTATTTCTCATAAATTCTCAGAAAAACTAAATGGTGTGTATATATTAATATACACATCGTGTACTTTTATTTTCCATTTTTCTTAATTTTCTCCACCGCATATATTAGACCTTGAATAATGACTATTTATTTCTCAAATAAATATCACTGCATTACTTTCTAATAAATATATTATTTCTCCCACAATATATTCTCTCGAATAACTAGTATCGAAATAAATGCGATCAGGCATCCTTGAATAATTATTAAACCATAGTCAGGAATAATCTTTATTCAACTTGTTAAATTAATATTTAACTGAGATACTTGGATACACTTAGTGTGTGACCCCATAGGCCTCTTTCTCAGTGGCATTAGGTGGAGCATGCTTAAAGTCCAAGGTTAGCGTCTAGAAACACGCCAAGGCACCCATAGAGAAATAAGTTTACACTACAACAACGTGTCACCTCCTACAAACTCTTACTATGTAATGTAATCCCTTTGTATCGATATCTCTAATCAAGCAGGTTTCATGCTAGTGCCATCAACCCATGTGATGAATTATTCTTTCTTTGAATTTCTAGAATTGAACTTGATCATTCCTCACTATGGCCATGGATTTATTTAGGTTCTATAAATTCCATAAAAGGGCATGAGATATCTACTTCTATTATGGAAAAGAAGGTAAAAATCCTTTCTCGCATTATCTATTAATGCAGTATCAATCGTGATGCACCCAACGTATCCTACCTCACTAGGAACAGTTTTTCATCACAGTTTTCATCAATACATCTAAGTGCACGAGTTGTAATACCCATTAATAATAATCTTAAAGTCTAAGGATCAATACACACATCTGTAGATAGGAACATCTAATGACACTATGAAATGTGGATTTATTACTGGCGGGTCTCGTTCTCATAATACCCTCTTGGATATTACCAAGGGCGCACACCATGAGAAGGTACCTCAAAGTTTTATGAGTCATCACCCCTAATGGCCTATATTATTTGTGTTCATAAAATAACATCATCCGGACATTGAACATATATTCAAGAATAGTGTTATGTCACTTCCAGGTTCTCATCATAGCAGGGATCCGCTATGACCCTTTAATGCAACAGCTATCCTTAGGAAATTATCACATGAATTGTCATGCAGAAGAACAATCAAGATATGATAAGGTATTTATTAATGAATAAAGTAAAAAGTAGTTGGTTCTAGGCCACCAACTCCAACAATTAACACATTATCCTCACCTTGATGCCTCGGTCCAGGTAGATGCAACCATTAGGATAATAGAGCCTCCATCCCCTTCCCTAACCCTTTCATTTTTTGGGTGGAGTTTAGAGCCTCAATTTAACACGACCCATGGGCGTAGATATTCATGTCAATACCCCACTCTACCAAGACATGTCCACATGCCTATTTATCAAATTACTATAACCATACCATAACACAACCCAACATAACCAATTCAATTAGAATTCACAATAAATAACAACAATATAGGAATTAATATTATTCCATAACCTATTAACACATTTACTAATTAAAATTCATATCCATTTAGCCAAATTCCCATTCTTGTGCCTTAACCCATTAAGTGTGTTCAAAATCTCCCATACTTAGCCAATATCCATCAATTACCATATATTAACCAATTTAGCTCATTCACCATTTCACAAGCATTTACCCCTTATGAATTTTAGGTTTGATTCTTATAATACATAGCACAATCACTTTATCACATTAAACCCATTAGGTATGCCCCATAATTTCCCATATATTAACTCATTCCACATTCATCAATTACCTTATTCAACAATTTACATGTTCTCAATACATAATCCATTTTAAATTTACATACTTGTCATTTCATTTGTACTAGTCCTCTTTGGAATTTCAAAATAATTCATATACCATTCAACACAATCCCATTTAGCCCAATTAACCCACATTCAAATCATTCCAAAGAACCCTTTATGAAATTACCCGAAAACCTAGGCACAAACATCAAAATTCCATTTACAACTAAATCAGTTATTTAGACATGTTCTACATGGGCTTCATATTTTCACTCAGCAACCCTTTATTTGGCCCTAACATTTTCTAGGTTTGGAAATTTCAGCGCACCCCATGGGTGGCCTTAAAATGGTCAAGTCATCCTCTATGAACCCCATGGGGACCATGATGGGTTCAAGTAATCATTTAGACACCCTAATTTTCCAAATCATACTTAAGGTAACCAATGCACAACAATAGAAAGGAAAAATCTCAACACACATTCAAAAATATATAACAAAACTATGGGATATAAATTGTAGACCACCTACCTAAAATTATATGATGAACGCAATTTTAATCATGGCCTTAGATCCTGATTCAACCACCCATTGAAGCCTCAACCTAAATCTCTTTAGAAAAGAAAGGTTTTAGAGCTTTGGATGGAGATAAGGAAGATATGCAATCCCTAAACCAAAAAGAGAATAAAGAGTGAGATTATCCTTACTCGGATCTTCAATCTATAACTGACGTCACTCCAAATGACCAATAATCGAAGGAGAATCACCTCTTGGAAGATCTTGGAATCTTGGATCATTTCTAGGGTTCAAGGGAGGAGAAAGGGAGGAAATCCTGAGTTGGGTATAAAATCCCATAATGGAATTTTTTAAATTTCTCAAAGTTTATAGGACACACAGTTTTCCAAATCATGTGCAAACTGTGCGGATGCTACTATCTGAAATCACCCCCTTTGCACGGTTACCTGGGATTCCCTCAAGGTTTGCACTAACCATGCGCAAACCCTGCAACATTACTAGAAACTCCTTTTTCTTCCTCTTTCATGTCTCGAACCCCTGGAAAACCCCCAAACCTTCTCATAAACTTGTAAAACACTTATTTCTATCATAGGAAGGGGATTAAACTTAAATATAAACAAAAACACACCTTGAGAAAAATATGGGACCTTGCATCCTCCCTACCTTATAACAATTCGTCCTCAAGCCTCTCTTCCAAGCATCAATAATCTTCCATAACTAGAGATCATTACACTAGACCTGCCTATCCATTCCCATCTTCCAAGTTTCTAGTTTCACATCATAGTTCCCATTGGACAAGGATCAAGGGCACAAACTTTCCCCGCATGTCTTCCTCACTACAACCACAACACAAACCGAAAACTCCTCAAGGATGCATCAACTTCAACCATACCCAACCAATATAAATTCACAGAGAAAACTTAGAAGATATTTACTGACTCAAAACGCAAAGAATATTCTCACATAGCATCACATCATCATGGAGGAACCAATCAGAACCCCCTCGGTCTGATCCACTAAAAAACTGGTGACTCAAATCAATTTCCCTCATTTTCCTTTGATTTCAAAATTCTAACAATGAAAAAACTCAATATCTCCCAAAGGATAATGTACAATCCTTCCAACCACACTTCCTAACTTACGTTGGTTCACCACTATCGAGGAAAGATCACCCAACTCTCTAATCAACTTCCACATCACCTGATGTGTTCCATCTCACCATGCCCGAACATCCATAGGTCATTACCCTACATTAGCATTCAGTCGCACCATCAAAACCATTCGGGAGGACATTCCTACACTATCCATTCAAGTACTAAGATCAACTTGACCTCACTTAGGTAAAACTTCATTCAAAAAGTTACTTTCCACCACAAAATCAACTTGAAGGTGGGTCACTTTCACCACACTCATTCATGTTTACCATCTCAAGTCAGACTTCCCCCAACTGGCTTGTCCCAGAACACCCACCTTCCACTGATGATACACTACCCATTTCTCACCTTTCCAAGTTTCTTATTGGCTTGAAGTATATCATTATCATTCCACACACCCACTAAGGTCATTCCCCAAATTCTGGTATAATTACATCATCAGGGAATTACTTCCCTCCAGACCGTCATTGGGCTTCACCCTCAGCATTAAACTGCATCACATGGCCAAGGTTCCATCAAATTCATGATGTTCTAAAATCACCTAAGGAAAAATTACCCGAGTCTAACCCTGATATTCATTAGAGTTATAAAACCAAACCTCTCTTGCCAAAACCTATTATCATATCCAACCACACCCTTCTATGACTTCATCACAGACATCTCAAGCTTCACATAGAACCACCCTGAGCTCGAAGCCAATAGTTGGCTCATCATTCACCACATACAAGGCCCACATGGCCTCTCTAAGGAACCTAACATGCACCTCACAGGTTCCTCATTGGCATCCCTATTCCCAACATCAACTTTATTTTCTTCTCTCTACATCCAGGACTGACTTATCACTCCCTACCTTAAAAGTGTAGTTACCATTTCTCTCTATGAGGGATTCCAACCACCATTTCTTACACTCAATCACAATCCAAACCCCTAAACTTAGACATGAATATATATATTTTTCCAAAAACAAGAAAATGAACATCACCCAGCTCCCATTCTCGGCTTCCTTGAACGGCACCCAAGACATAAGTCAAAATCCAGTCCATCCCGAGGACCTCACCAGAATCCATCGAGGGTGTACATCCCATCATCATGCTCTACATATACCATTTCTATAAGGATCTGGCCTTAAAACATTACATAATCTTGAATTAAATGAATAATTCATATTGAGGATCTTTTCAGGTTTAGAGTTTTAGATAATTAGGACATAACTATTACATCTCAATGATTACAAAATAGACACATCTACTCAGTTTCCATTTTTTTAAAACTAAAAACTCTTGAACAAAAGAGTCATGTCTAGATCCATGTTTTAGACAGCATGGCATTTCCTTGATCCCATCCTTGACCCTATTCCACTTTATGTCCTCTGAAAAACATTTCAAAAACCTGGGATGAGCATAAAAAGCTCAGTAAGGGATACACAAATAAATAAAACATTAGATCATCAATATATACATAACATAAGCTTTTTAACATACCTCATGAAATCATAAGATTTTTGAAATACACATAGAAATCATAAATCATAAAGGTAACTTATGGCATACATAAAATACTTACATTGTAGCTATCGCAGCTATATAGGGAGTCACATTTGGAATACTCATCACAGTATATTCCCTAAATCTCTTTGGAGAAACATTCACATTTACCTCATTCATGTTATCCAATTCATTGGAGAGCTATCTCGGGCTCACCCGCCCTAGGTTTATCATGGAACCACCCATATACGTAACAATGGCCAAGAACCATAACATAATCATAACACATAACTTAAGCATAAAGGAAATATAATGTTCCCACATTATAATAACAATATAATATTTTATGATATTGAAATAATAAATCCATTATAAAACCCATTTTCAGTACCAAAATATGTAAAAAGATTATATGGTATTTATTTTCCTTTTAAAACATTACGGCTTTTTAATGAAGCCAAAGGTCAAATAATACTCACGGCGGCGGAAAAGGTCGTTGTCACCGCTTACGTAAAAAAAAGAAACATTGTTTTTTTTCATTTAGTAAAATGATTTGTAGAGAAAAGATTCCCTTTGAATGAAATTAAAATTCAAAATGGTTTTATACACCTTATAAAAGAAACTCGTGTATAAATCAAAGTATACCTCAATGAAAGGATATTGAGACAAAGTCCCTTATAAAGACGGTATCCTTAGATTAAGGATAAATCAATGACATAATTATGTGTGACCAAAATAAATACACCCAATATAATTGGATATTAAGTATAAAACAATCATAGGTAATTCACACATATTCATAGCATGACATAATCAAGAAGTAGAGTTTTAACCCAAATAATTGAAATTGGATTAAGAAGTTCCCTTAAAAAAATTCAGTAGCCTAACGGCGTCACATCAAATTTTAGAAAATGAGTTGACAAGAGAAAAAAGGGTATCTCATCACTTGGACATAAGATTTACAGCAATAAGTATATAAAAGAACATATCCCAACATAAGAAGATGTGAATTAAAATACATAACAGAAATGATCCTTTTAAAAAGAAGAGGGTGAAAGGTTCCCTTACCGATTTGGTAACCTACAAAACATACCCCCCATGAAAGAAGGACCATACAATTTTGATGTAAATAACCATAAATGTATGTATATTACTCAAAGATTAGAATAATTTTCAGTACATACACCACTCAAAGGAGATAGTGTAAAATATAGCATGAATCTCACAGGAATAAAAAGTGAGATAAAAAACCCCTTACCTCGTTGTAATAAATCGAGTCATATGAAAAAAAGCTAATAAGAACCAAATGAATCACATAATACCATAAATATAAATAGAATCATTATAATATATATAAAATGGAATTACAAAATACGCCACATGCAATAAATAATTGACTAACAATGTAAATCTCACGGAATTAAAAGTGAGATAAGAAATCTCATTACCTCAAGTCCGACTTGTCTTCTTCATTTATTTATATTCCTGAATAATAAACTTTGGTCAATTTATAATTTCTTAAGGAATTACCTTAAAGTTTATTATTGAATTCATATCACATATTATCATGTTATAATAATTAGCTAATTATGTGAGTTCATATCATACGTTTTGTCGATGTTCGGCACATGAGTCAAAAATGAACTTGTTCGAAGAGAATTATCCATGTAGTTATAAGTACATCATATTCAGAATGGTGTTCTTGATTTAAATATCATATATATCATGTATATATGTATTTAATAATATTACATAATGTTTGTAGATAATAAATTAAATGTACCGTTCATGGAGACGGTAAGCCGTACGTACGCATGAACGCTACTTTCATTTTTTTGTCATATTATTGGACTTTAAAACTAAATTATACATAGATATATTATAATTACAGTATAATATATATGTTTTATAGGTAACATAAGTTCATTAATTACATTATTTATAAATTCCATGTTTGGAATGAATGAGTCACATCACTTGAGGGGGCAGTTGTCCACACTTCCTCATATGAAATTATCGCATTTTCACAACATGAAAAGCCTAAAGGTATGTTTTAAATATAAAATACAGAAGCATTGAGAGGAAATAAATATAATATATATCATATATAAATATAGTTCCATAATAGTGGCCACCAGAAGAGGTGTTAATGGAAGATTGAACAATCATCATTTCGTGAGGCAGTAATTCGCCACCCACAGAAACAGTATGTTCTTTAACCATTAGATAGGGGTGTGTGTAAGTGTAGCTATAATCCTTATCATAACAACATCCTATTATATTTAGGATACTTTTTTTATTATGGGGTCAAATAATAAGAAGATAGTGGTGAGTTAAGAAGGAAAATAAAAGAAAGAAACTCGAGAGATGACATTACCTCTAAATTGGGTAACTCTTTTTTATTTGAGCCAAAGGCTTCCTTGGAAAGACTTATGTCCAAAGTGAGGCTTCTAGGAGTAATAGATGGATTTGGATAGATAATATGATCATAGGTTGGACGATCCTATGGCTTTAAAGGTGTGGGTAATGGGGTATAGGTGGGGGCCTTTTATAAGAGGGAGGAGGGTCACTTTTGGAAAGTCTTGAAATGTTACTTTATTATAAAATGATTTTCGGATTTTAAAGGTCCCATAATGATATATTTTGAGGATAAGGTGATAAGGGTTCTAAATACACACATAAAATAGGTTTTAGACAAGTTTAAGTCTTATATTTTACCTTATCTTTTCATTTTATTTAAATCGTTCATTAATGAGGTAATCACTGCATCATCATGGTGTCATAAATAAATTTAATTATTTAATGTCTAAAAATTATAAAAAAAATATAATGATGTGCGAAATATTTTTATCTTTACAATGAATATTTTAGTATAAGATATCATTTATGTAAACAAAATTAAAATTGTTTTACTTAGGATATACAAACCTTTGTTATATTTCTCTTCTTTTTTAAAAATAAAGTCATAAATGTCACTATCACACCCATGTGACTCCATGGGCCCTCAAGTTTGGTAAAAATCTTACCATGGTCGTCCATGACTCAAAAAAGAGGATTTAGACACATGTTGGGGTCATTTTATATTATTATGATATTATTTTATTAGCCTTAACTACCCGATTACTAATTAATCACGATAATTAAAGATAATTATTGTCGTTACTTTTCATAATGTCCAAAAACAAAAGAGTATTAATTAAATAATTTGGACATTATGATTCCAAATATGGAATCCATTTTAACAAATTTCAAACACAGAAATTTCAGTAATTAATTTAAAAATAATTCCCATTGTCAAAACTAAAGATGGGTTTTTAAGGAGTAAAATTTATCAAAAGATTGACATGTTTTTACATCCAATTAAAAAGTGAAATTACTTCCAATTAACAAAATTATATTAAGTGATAAAAACATAATTCAATTACACTTTAAAACCAATTAAAAGGACAATCTAACTATATAATTAAATTAGATAAAAATGCAGTTTTGAAGTAAAATGCAGTATTTTTCAATATTCATTAAAAATGAAAATTTGTCAGAAAAATACCAAAAATTTATCCAAAGTAAATTTGATATTCCAAATTCAAAAATGATGTCAATTTTACCAAATTAAAAACATATAATTTGCACTAATTAATTTTATAATTAATTCCCACTGTCAAAACAAATAGTGTGTTTTTAAGAAACAATATCTATCAAAAGATTGACACTTGTTTAAGTCCAATTTCAATGTAAAATTAATTAAAATGAACACCATTGTATTAAATGGTAAAAATATATTTTAACTACACTTTAAACCCCATTAAAAATATAATATAACCATATAAATATATTATATTAAAAGGAGGTTTTGAATTAAAATACAGCATTTTCATTATTCATTAAAAAATGAACTTTATCGGAAAAATAACAAAATTTTATACAAAGTAAATTTTGATGTCCTGATTCTAAAGAAGGATTTTATTTTGTCAAATATAACATATAAAATTGAAAAAAATTATTTTTGAAAAGGGTTCTCCATCAAAAGGAGGTTAATCGGCCTTTTAAAGAACATTAGAATATTTAAGCTTAAAATCGAATTCTTTTCTTATTTTAAGCCTATAACTTTTATTGGATAAATGTAAAAAAAATTAACAAACATATATAATCATTTTGTAGTTAGTTTTTTTCATTCTCTCCATTACAAAGGCTGGGCATTAACTACCATTTAAAATAATATTATTATATTATTAGTGTGCAATGTAAGATTTCAAAGAAACTCGTTGTTGCGTATTGGGTACGTCATCGAACATAGAATTCCCTTTAAAGTAATATTAACATTTTATTCAAAAATATTAATAAATATGAAAATGTCATATTCTTTATTTACCTAGATGTTGCATCCTTCCCCCCTTTTGGGAATTTCGTCCTCGCAATTTTAAAATTGGGATCGGAAACTTCATTGAAATCCCCACATTGGAAAAGGAGTAAATTAAACTATCACTTTAAAAGAAAGAAAGAAAAGTGAAAAGGTCACCCGAGACAACAGATAGTAGGATTCCATGAAAACATGGATATGGAGGAGAAAACAAACCATCAAGTTCTGATGGAGAGTGATAGAAAATATGTCTAGGAGAAAGTTAACCACCAAAAAATCACAAACTTGTGATGGGTTAAACGGTATTTGATTCCCCAGTATGAAAAGTTAACAGACAATGTTTTTTGTTTTAAGTTACTTTTCATTGAGTAATTTATTTATGAGATTAACATAAGGGAACATACTTACTTGTCATTTAGACTTTCATCTCTTACTAGATTTCTTACACAAACTCATATTTTCTCCAAAAGATGAGTATTTAGGATGACTTGTTCACATTAAGAGTGTTATAATCATCTTCTTGAGAATCACCTAATCCACAAAAGATGAACTATATATTTCCCATGTCTTTAGACATTAACCAAAACCAAAATTGTTAGTACAAGATCAGATAATCCCCAAAAAGATAATCCTTTATAAAAAGAAATACTTCTCTTAATCTCCAAAATTCAACAAAAAGAACCCAAGGTTCAAGAAATACCATTAAATAAACAGTTATCCATAATATTATTCAAAGTAATACAAACTAAGATTGAAACCAAAATCTTTGAAGGATTTAATCACATAGTCTTCCAAGATAAATCTTAAAATTTATCTCCAAATAACATCAGTTACTCTTAAAGGCTCATATTGAAAAGCAATTAACCTAATCAAATATCCTCCATGATAGGTCAATCATTTCCATAGATAACCCAAAATCAATTTATTCTTTATTCATAAAATCATCTAACTAAAAATAATTTGTCATACTAACCTGGGACTTCGCGTAGTCTAGTGGTAGGCGATAAATACCAGTCGCACTTTGGTTTTGGGTTCAATTCCCGCAACTTCATCCGATGCGGCGGGTTGTCACACGGTCTGCGTTTTGTCCCATTTAAAAAACATTATAATTTTATAACATTCCCCAAAAGGAGATAAATTCATAAAAAATAACCATAACATATTTTAACCACAAAGGTTATCTAATAACTTTCATTTTTCATCCCAAAATGTATTAACTGGTAATTACCTCAAATTCAAGGATCATATAAACCAAAATGGTTCTTTAAAACTATATCCACAAAAGAAAAGATAATCATTCCTTGAATAAAATTTTCATATATCAGACATCAGGGTTACACATACTATAAAAAGTCTTCTAATGTAATCTCATCATCAAAAGATCCTTAATACTTTTAAGAATTTCACCATCCTAAAATCTACCATAACTCTTGAATCCCTTATATGTTGACTTCTTACTCATTCAACATTCTTCATGATCCATTAACCATTCCTTTCCAACTTATTCTGAAATACTCCTTTCCTACAAACAAAATCATGAATCATATCCTAATATTTCAATAATAGGAAAACATATGTTAAGAAATAATCCATACCTTTCATTGGTCATTGTCAGTTTCTTTATCCTAAATCAGAATGGAATTAGGTATTGGTAAACGAATATTTGTACGACTTTGGTGATCCCATTCCTGAAACTTCTTCGTAGGACATGTGTTTCATAATGACCATGCACACCATATTTAAAACATTCAACTGATCCTTCAAAAAGAACTTATTTAACTTTCCTAGAGTCAACTGGATGATCCCTTTTTCCATGGAAGGTTGTTGCTTTATGTCATTCATTTCCACATCTATAGAATATTTCTGTCCCATTGAAACATTTTCTTAAGTGTTTCTTTCCACATCTTTGACACATAGGTTTTTGAACAAACTTACCTTTATGATTATTACCTGAACTTCCGTAGGGATTTATTTCTCACATATATGATGCCTTATAAAAATCACTAAGGTTCAGGTGGTCAATCATGACTCCATATAGTTGGTTGATAATAACCACAAGAGTTCTCATTGTAGCTCCCATATCATTCAGTTGCTCATTCATAAAACTGTCACAGTTTTCTTCACATCCACTGTTACTTTGGTCCCTACTAGATCCAGCCATTTACTAAAACCAAAAAGGTCAGTGTGAGTATATTAGTAAATTCATCATATAATATCTTATGAGGAGGGTAAATACTAAGATATACTTATTCATGTTATCTTAAACTCATTCACTTTATAAAAATAACTATGACTCTTTCTAAAATCCTAACCATTATGGTAATGTCACTTGTGCTTAAAGAATACCCTAACCTCTAAAGTTATAAAAACCTCTGTTTGATACCAACTATAAGGACCCGGCCTTAAAACGTTACATAATCTTGAATTAAATTAATAATTCACATTGAGGATCTTTTCAGGTTTATAGTTTTAGAGAATTAGGACATAAGTATTACATCTCAATGATTACAAAGTAGACACATCTACTTAGTTTCCATTTTTTTCATAAAATAAAAACTCTTGAACAAAAGATTCATGTCTAGATCCATGTTTTAGACATCATGGCATTTACTTGATCCCATCCTTGGCCCTATTCCACTTTATCTCATGTGAAAAACATTTCAAAAACTTGGGATGAGCATAAAAAGCTCAGTAAGGGATACACAAAGAAATAAAACATTAGATCGTCAATATATACATAACATATGATTTTTAACATACCTCATGAAATCATAAGATTTGTGAAATACACATATAAATCATAAATCATATAGGTAACTTAATTCATACATAACATACTTACATTGTAGCTATCACAGCTACATAGGGAGTCACATTTGGAATACCCATCACAGTATATTCCCTAAATCTCTTCAGAGAAACATTCATGTTTACCTCCTTCACGTTACCCAATGTATTGGAGAGCTATCTCGGGCTCACTCACCCTAGGTTTATTATGAAACCACCCATATAGATAACAATTTCCAAGAACCATAACAAAATCATAACACATAACTTAATCATAAAGGAAAGATAGTGTTCCCACATTGTAATATCAATATAACATTTTATGATATTGAAATAATAAATCCATTCTAAAAACCATTTTAAATACCAAAATAAATAAAAATATTATATGGTATTTATTTTCCTTTTAAAACATTACAGCTTGTTAAGGAATCCAAAGGTCAAATAATACTCGCGGCGGCCGAAAAGGTCATTGTCACCGCTTACATAAAAAAAGAAACATTCCTTTTTGTCGTTTAGTAAAACGCTTCGTAGAGAAAAGATTGCCTTTGAATGAAATGAAAATTCAAAATGATTTTATCCATCGTATAAAATAAAGTCGTGTATAAATCAAAGGATGTCTCAATGAAAGGAGATTGAGATGAAGTCCCTTATAAAGACGATATCCTTAGATTAAGGATAAATCAATGAAATAATTATGTGTGAAAAAAATAAATACACCCAATATAATTGGATATTAAGTGTAAAACAATCATATTTCATTCACACATATTCATATCATGACATAATCAAGAAGTGTAGGTTTAACCCAAAGAATTGAAATTGGATTAAGAAGTTCCCTTACAAAAATTTGGTAGCCTAACGGCGCCACATCAAATTTCAAAACACCAGTTGAGGAGAGAAAAAAGGGTATCTCATCACTTGGAAATAATATTTACATAAATAAGGATATAGAATAACATATCCCAACATAATAATATTTGAATTAAAAGACATAACAGAAAGAATCCTTTTAAAAAGAAGAGGGCGAAATGTTCCCTTACCGATTTGGTAACCTACGAAACATACCCCCCATGAAAGAAGGACCATAAAATGTTGATGTAAATAACCATAAATGGATGTATATTACTCAAAGAGTAGAATAATGGGCATTACATACACCACTCAAAGGATATAGTGGCAAATATAGCATGAATCTCATGGGAATAAAAAGTGAGATAAAAAACCCCTTACCTCATTGTAATAAATCGAGTCATATGACCAAAAGATAATAAGAACCAAATGAATCAAATAATACCATGAATATAAATAGAATCATGATAATATATATCAAATGGAATTACGCAATACACCACATGCAATAAATAATTGGCGAACAATGGAAATCTCACAGAATTAAAAATTGAGATAAGAAATCCCATTACCTCAAGTCCAACTTGTCTTGTTCGTTTATTTATATTCCTGAATAACAAACTTTGGTCAACTTATAATTTATTAAGGACTTCCTTTAAAGTTTATTATTCAATTAATATCACATCTTATCATTGTCACGACCCGTCCTTGGGGCCCGTGCCGTGACTACCCCAAGCCCGCCTTCCATAGGCCATGGGCTGGCGACTAGCACCAAAGGCGTAAATACCGATAACTGGGAAGGCATTGCCTTTATAAAATTAAAAAAAACATCACAGAGTACAAGAGGAAGTAATATACTAAGAACAAAAAGAAGTGCTGAAAATTAAGTGGGCCAGAATACAAACCCAACTGAAAGTACAAATACAACTGAACGAAAGTACAACAGAAAAAAGACAAACAGCTGGAAGAATGGAAGCAGCTCCTGGGTCGTCCTCCTCGGATCCTACCTGAAGGGTAGGTATAGATAGCGTAGATCCTGGATCGTCCACCACGGATCCTACCTGAAGGGTAGGTATAGATAGCCTCTACAACTCTCTCACCCGTCAACCTCCTCCGAGTGTTGTCTCGTCGTGAATTCCACCTCCGGATACTGACTCGTCAAGAGGTCCACCTCCGGGTAACGTCCCGTCCTCGAACACTCGGCCTCCATTAGCACTGCCCGTCATCTACAACAAACACAATGATGTGCGGGCATAGCCCGTGCAGGGGTGAGTATAACGATACTCAGTAGGGACCCCGAGACCCTCAAGGTCTCTCTAAATTCAACAAGGATAACCACAAGGTAGAAACACAACAGATAACCCTTACTTAGATATAAGCTCATAGTTATACCTAAGTTATCAAGCAACCCATCTCAATCATGAAGAAACACAAAGGTTATGAAATCAACGGATAACCACTACCTAGGTATATTCCCATACATATACCTAAGTTATCAAGTGACTCATCTCAATCATGAGGTAAACACAAAGGTCATAGACTCATCTCAAACCAGGATTTTCATTATCGAAACCGTAACTCCTGAAGAGCCCCGTCTCTGAAGAGTGCAGTGATCATGTCACGACTCCGAGGTACTGATCACTAACCTAAGACTGCTGAGGTACTCCTCCTTTCGAGTAACACGGGTCAGCTACCCAAACACAGTAGTGCTTCCCGCCGGGGTCTGCCACCCAAACACAGTAGTGCATCCCCCCTAATAGCCTGCAGAGGTACTCTCCGGTCGAGTATCGCGGGTCTGCACCCAAACACAGTAGTTCTCTCTCTACCATGGGTCTTCACCCAAAAATAGTAGTGCTCTGTCCACTGGGCTAGTCGACTCACTCCAAGTCGAGTCGGTCAAGCAGTCGTCAGGTCTCAACCGGCTACACAGTCTTCGTTCTCCGTACGCTCGTCTCTAGGAGGGTCCGCTCCATGAGCTACTGGTCGATACTCTAAGTATCTCAAAGTTCCATGAAAAAGTATCTCAAAGGACCACCTCGTCATAGGGGTCTCAACACAACAGACGGCACGTCAATCGGGCGCCCGGTCTGTGAGTTATTAGTCTTTTCGTCCCAGGGGGCCGGTTGGTATCGTGTGCGGACCAACCCGAACCTATCTCAACTGTACCCCAAATTCTCATATGGTATACTCATAGGGACCGTTTCTCAACGTGATCACCAATTCCGCTGACGGTTCGTCAAACGGACGTCCGGTATGAAAGTTATCGGCTTTTCCGTTCCATGGGCCCGGTTGGATTTCGGGTTCAATCCAACTCGGCCACTATCCAACTGCATCCAAATCTCAGGAGAACTATGCCAAAAGTTCCGTCTCATCAAGAGAAATCCAACAAAGTCTACGGCACGTCAATCGAACGTCCGGAGCTCAAGTTATAAGCGTTTCCGCTCCGAGGGCCCGGTTGGTTTCGGTTTCGAACCAACCTGGCCATACCTAAAGTTCTACGAAACCTTGAGTGTAATATACCAAAACTACCGTCGCGATCCAAGGATCACATCGCAACTGACGGTGCATTGATCGGAGGTCCATATCCCAAGTTATGGAATTTTAAACGGATCTGTCCGAAATTAGGGGGTTCGGGCCCGGTCCGACCCGGCCCGATACCTCCCCCCCCCCCCCCCCCCGGGTCGGCCTGAACCGGGTCGACCCAACCCGGGTCTGGTTCTGGCCCAAAAGGACGCGGCCCGGCCGGCCTGGCGCTGGCGCGGCGCCCGCGTGGCCAGCTGGTGCGGGGGGGTGGGGGGGGGGGGGGTTACAACCCCCCACGGTTGACGAACCGGCGCAGCATAAGCCGCGCTGCCCCAATCCGGAATGGAAAAATCCATTCCGGTTCTTCACACACTGTCGTGGCTCAGCTGCGGCGGTTTGCTCCGGCGGCGCACCGCCGCCGCCTTCTACGGACCACCGGACGCGCTCCGGTGGTCCGTTTCGCCTGCCGTCTTTGCCAACGGCCCTCCCGGGACCCAATCTTCACTGCGAAGGGATTCAAACGCCATTGCGGCCTGCTTCGTCATCACCCATCGATCTGAACATCAAATAAACAAACTGCGGCCTCTTCGTGGTTTTCCGGCACAGCGCGATGGCGCCGCGGCTTTGTTCGGCCTCCACGGCGCAACGCGACAGCGCCGCTCTTCTTCGCCTTGTTCCTCTTTGTTTCCGCGTGGTGCCATTGCACCGCGCCGCCTTCGTTCGAGCCACAACATAATCAACAACAATGGGGAGGAGGTTCGGCCGTGTTCGGGCGGTCCGACCTCCTCCCATTACAACAATGACAAGCGGCCCATAAATAAAGACGAAGAATGACAAAGGATATTTCACGAACAAAAAGTAATCAACCCCTACTTTTTTTCCCCGCAATCAAATATTCCCAACCCGCAAACATATTCTTTCACGGATCAAATTTATATTGAGTTGATCCACGTTCCTTATTTTAAAATGAAACATCCATGGGAAAAGATATCATTCTCAAATTTATTCCCTACCTCGATTCACGATGGTTGATCGCTTGGTGAAGAAAGGGAAAGCTACGTTGTTCCGTAGATGTTGTTGCGGGATGATGGCGTCGCTTCATCAAGCGTTGAGAAAAGGGAAGCTGAGTTTGGCACTGGCGTTCTTCGTGTTCTTCAACGATGAGGAAGGTGTTCTTCGTGGAAGGATGAAACTCTTCAAAAACTAGAACTCTCCCAAAAACTCAACACAACAAGCTAAAACCCAAATAAAATAAGACACCTCTTATTTTATTACCCAAGCCATGCATTTCAAAATTCAGACCTAACATACTTAATTAATTGATCTTAAGTTGTCAAATTAATTAGTGTTTAGGTGGCATGAATTAATGTGGGAGGTGAGGAGAGGAGGAGTCACTTATTTAAAAAGGGGGGTTTAGAGGATTTAGGGAATTTGAAAAGGAGGGGCTCGTGTGGGCCCCACCTCAACCTTAATCCTCTCATGGGAAGTTAACAACCGGTGGGTCCCACTCCAACTCCCACACCTAGGATCTAACACTTAGAAAAGAGAAATTAAGTTGAAACACAACTTTATTTCACTTAAACTGCTTAGTGAAGAAATAAAAATAAAACAATTATATTTTTATTCCCCACTTTTTTTTACATCAACACCCGAGAAAACACACCTTCGGAAAAGGTGTTCCTAAGCAATTACCGACGCTGCGGTTTCATCGGTTCCCTCGTATTTTGATTCCAAGCACCGGTTCAAAAGATAGAAAAACTTGCTCGTTCGTTCACTGAACGTAACCGATCTAAACTTCGAAAATTGATTCCGGGCACACCGGACCTCGGAATCAGGTGCCGTCAGAAACTGAATTCTTGTAAAATCCCAAATAAATTAAGAAAAAAATTTCCTTGAAATTTCCGGGTCTTTAAATTACTCCCACCTCAGGGATTTACGTCCCCGTAAATCTTTAACATAAACTAGGGATACAAAAGCGGTACTGAGCACGCATCTGAACATTCCGCTCCCATGTGCTCAGCTGGAGGTTCTCATGCTACCTAAGAAAGCGCACAAGAGGAATCGACCATCCTCATAGGACTCGCTCCTGTCGATCCTCAACCTCTACTGGAACCTTTCAAAAGTCACCCCATCACCAACGTCCAGCTCCTCATGGTTGATGATATGCGAAGGGTCGTGCTCGTATCTCCTCAGCTGAGATAAATGGAAGTCGTCGTGCACCTGGTGCAACTGAGGTGGATGGGTCAAACGGTAAGCCACCTCGCCTACCCTAATGAGGACCTGAAAAGGTCTCCTGAACCTCAGAGATAACTTGTCGCCTTGGCCATATCTCCGTAAACCTCGTCGAGGTGATACCCATATAAGGACGTGATCATCATCCTCAAACTCTAGAGGTATCCAATTCCTATTTAGAACTGAAACTCAAAACCCTTTCTACCACAAGGGTAAGGTTGACCGACTCAAGAGTGATCAGCCACACCCTCCTATGCATGAATTTATCATGTGCTGCCTGGGGTTTCCTTTTCGTCGACCAAGGAAAACTCATCCCGACGTTGTAGTTAAACCACAACATTTTTTCCTAATACAGTCAATCTGAGCATGAACTGTGAATCCAATCCATACCGAGACCAACGTCGTAATGTCTCGACGCTGCCACCATGAGATTCCAACCGAAAATCTCGCCTCATGGGTCAGACCACACTGTCGTCGTAAGTGTGATTATCGAGTCTCCTCCCAAGGTATCTCCAGATGTGAGGGTTAATTCAACGGCTTAACCGGAAACTCTAGGTCTGGGACAAGATTCGTGGAAGGAAGGAATGATTCGTATCAACGTCTGTTACTACGACAGCTTTTTGTGGACACATATTGTCCCTCAAATCATTATTAGATCCATTGGGTTACACTTCTTGACCGCATGCAGCTACTCTCTTTCTCTGCCCTCCATCTCCCTGAGCCTAGCGGGGACTACAAAGGCGGGTGATTGTAACATGTCGAAAAGTATACCACCCCATGATACTCTCTTAGCTCTGATTCCACATCTGCTGCTCTGCAGATTTATCTGTCCTTAACATTTATTCTTCTTGAAAAATTTTACACGCACAAGTCTCCGAGACTGGCGCCAGTTTCCAGCTTTCCCACTGCTAACCTTCACTGACTGCATCCATTCAGCAAAAGAATTCTCAACCACAAAGGTTCTTTCTAGTACCCTAGCATAAGTAGGAACGCATAGAGGAAAGAGTGCTTACTCGAATATCCTTTATACACACCTCACTCTGAGGTCCGAGCTCTAAATCACTGATCGAATCGTATTCATCGAGTACCCGGAATGTTCGGTACGCCTCAATGAATACTCAGTTATCGACTCGTCGTCCTGCTGAAGCTGTATAAGCTCTAGAAAACTTTCAGCCACCTCCTCAAGCTAGTCCTCAGCCACCTGTGAGTCGGGCTCGCCTCGGAACTTGAGGGTATCTGATGTTGGAACACGTGTAAGGCAGTAAGTCTACAAGTGTCACATACCGGTACCGCCGGTTGTAACTGCTGACCAACAGGTAGTGATGTATAGCTGACACACTACCTGAAGGCACTATCTCAGGCATTGTTCCATGTACCGAAGCCTCATCACTGTGCGGACCATCCTCATGGTCACTTACTGGAAAACACTAGTATCCAAGTCTACTATCCACTCCACTGGTGTCTCAGCTAGGCGGAAAACTCTAGCAATCGCCTCCATCCAGTCCTCTGCTGTCTGGGAATCTGCCTCGCCACGTAACCTTGGAGGCCTCTACTACTGTAAATCGTGCATCGCGCTCTGCCAGCGTGCACCGTCCACTAGTACGACTGGTGGAATCTGCTACCTAACGGGTGGTGGTGCTGCTGGTACACCACCCGAAGGAGCCAACATTGTAAAAAGGTCCCCACACCGGAGCCTCGTCGCTCGGTGGGCCGTCATCGAGTACTCTCTCGAAACCCCAAATGACTATCTGCGTGGAGACATCATGAACAGATGTGAAATGGTCAAACGATTTATACCTGGTGAGCTGACCTGGTTTGAGTTGAATTTAAAACTTTTGGAAACACACTCGCAATCAGTATTCTCATGCACAAAGTCATAAATCAGAAGTCAGGGTCCTGGTGTACAGATACTTCGGCCGCCGCACCAACACTGGACTCCCTTAACTAAATACCACACTCGGTACCCTTAACACTATTGATTCACAGAAAGAAAATATCAAAGTTATAAGTTTTGCGGTAGAACCGACTCCTCTGATACCAATTTGTCACGACCCGTCCTCGGGGCCCGTTCCGTGACTACCCCAAGCCCGCCTTCCATAGGCCATGGGCTGGCGACTAGCACCAAAGGTGTAAATCCTGATAACTGGGAAGTCATTGACTTTATAAAAGTAAACAAAACATCACAGAGTACAAGTGGAAGTAATACACTAAGAACAAAAAGAAGTGTTGAAAAGTAAGTGGGCCAGAATAAAAACCCAACTGAAAGTACAGTTACAACTAAACGAAAGTACAACAGAAAAAAGACAAACAGCTGGAAGAACGAAAGTAGCTCCTGGGTCGTCCTCCTCAGATCCTACCTGAAGGGTAGGTACATATAGTGCAGCTCTTGGATCGTCCACCACGGATCCTACCTGAAGGGTAGGTACAGATAACCTCCACAACGCTCTCGCTCGTCAACCTCCTCCAAGTGTCATCTTGTCGTGAAGTCAACCTCCGGATACTGACTCGTCGAGAGGTCCACCTCCAGGTACCGTCCCGTCCTCGAACACTCGGCCTCCGTCAGCTTGCCAGTCGTCTGCAACCAACACAACGAGGTGCGGGCATATCCCATGCAGGGGTGAGTATAACGATACTCAGTAGGGACCCCGAGACCCTCAAGGTCTCTCTAAATCCAACAAGGATAACCACAAAGCAGAAACACAACAGATAACCCTTACTTAGATATAAGCCCATACTTATACCTAAGTTATCAAGTAACCCATATCAATCATGAGAAAACACAAAGGTTATGAAATCAACGGATAACCACTACCTAGGTATATGCTCATACATATACCTAAGTTATCAAGTGACTCATCTCAATCATGAGGTAAACACAAAGGTCATAGACTTAGCTCAAACCAGGATTTTCATTATCGAAACCGTAACTGCTGAAGAGCCTCGTCTCTGAAAAGTACAGTGATCCTGTCATGACTCCGAGGTACTGCTCACTAACCTAAGACTGCTGAGGTACTCCTCCTGTCGAGTACCGTGGGTCAGCCACCCAAAAACAGTAGTGCTTCCCGCCGGGGTATCCCACCCAAACACAGTAGTGCATCCCCCCTAATAGCCTGCAAAGGTACTCTCTGGTCGAGTACCGCGGGTCTGCACCCAAACATAGTAGTTCTCCGTCCTCCATGGGTCTGCACCCAAACAAAGTAGTGCTCCGTCCATTGGGCTAGTCAACTCACTCCAAGTCGAGTCGGTCAAGCAGTCATCAGGTCTCAGCCGGCTACACGGTCTCCGTACTCCGTACGCTCGTCTCCAGGAGGGTCTGCTCCACGAGATACTGGTCGATACTCCAAGTATCTCAAAGTCCCAAGAAAAAGTATCTCAAAGTACCGCCTCGTCATAGGGGTCTCAACACAACAGACGGCGCGTCAATCGGGCGCCCGGTCTGTGAGTTATTTGTCTTTTCGTCCCAGGGGCCCGGTTGATTTCATGTGCGAACCAACCCGGACGTATCTCAATTGTACCCCAAACTCTCATATGGTATACTCATAGGGACCATTTCTCAACGTGATCACCAACGACGCTAACGGTTCGTCAAACGGACGTCTGGTCTGAAAGTTATCGGTTTTTCTGTTCCAGGGGCCCGGTTGGATTTCGGGTTCAATCCAACCCGGCCACTATCCAACTGCGTCCAAATCTCAGGAGAAGTATTCCAAAAGTTCTGTCTCATCAATATGAATCTAACAAATCCAACGGCACGTCAATCGGACGTTTGGAGCTCAAGTTATAAGCGTTTCCGCTCCGAGGGCCCAGTTGGTTTCGGGTTCGAACCAACCCGTCCATACCCAAAGTTCTCTGAAACATTGATTGTAATATACCGAAACGACCGTATCGATCCAAGGATCACATCGCAACTGACGGTGCGTCGATCGGAGGTCCGTAGCCCAAGTTATGTATGTTTAAACGGATCTGTCCGAAATTAGGGGGTTCGGGCCCGGTCTGACCCGGCCCGATACCCCCCCGGGTCGGCCCGAACCGGGTCGACCGGACCCGGGTCCGGGTCCGGCCCAAAAGGGCACGCCCCAGCCCGGCCGGCGCTGGCGCGGTGCCCGCGTGGCCAGCGGGTGTGGGGGGGTTACAACCCCCCACGGTTGACGAACCGGCACGGCATAAGCCGCACCGCCCCAATCCGAAATGGCCGAAGTCATTCCGTTTCTTCCCCCACCGCCGCAGCTCAGCCACGGCGGTTTGCTCCGGCGGTGCGCCGCTGCCTTTTTCAGACCACCGGACGCGCTCCGGTGGTCTGTTTCGCCTGTCGTCTTCGCCAACGGCCCTCCCGGGACCCAATATTCACTGCGAAGGGATTCAAACGCCATTGTGGCCCGCTTCGTCGTCTCTCGTCGATTCACACATCAAATAAACATACCGAGGCCTCTTCGTGGTTTTCCGGCGCGGTGCGACGACGCCGCGGCTTTGTTCCGCCTCCACGGCGCGGCGCGATAGCTGTGCGCTTCTTCACCTTGTTCCTCTTTTTTTCGCGTGGTGTCGTTGCACCGCGCCGCCTTCCTTCAAGCCGCAACATAATCAACAACAAGGGGGAGGAGGGTCGACTGTGTTCGGGCGGTCTGACCTCCTCCCATTAGAACAATGACAAGCAGCCCATAAATAAAGACGAAGAATTACAAAGGATATTTCACGAACAAAAAGTAATCAACCCCCACGTTTTTCCCCGAAATCAAATATTCCCAACCCGAAAACATATTCTTTCGCAGATCAACTTAATATTGAGTTGATCTGCGTTCCTTGTTTTAAAAGGAAGCATCCATGGGAAACGATATCATTCTCAAATTTATTCCCTACCTCGATTCACGATGGTTGATCGCTTGACAAAGAAAGGGAAAGCTCCGTTGTTCCGTAGATGTTGTCGCGGGATGACGGCGTCGCTTTTTCAAGTGTCGAGAAAAAGGAAGTCGAGGTTGGCACCGGCATTCTTCGTGTTCTTCAACGATGAGGAAGGAGTTCTTCGTGGAAGGATGAAACTCTTCAAAAATTAGAACTCTCCCAAAAACTCCACACAACAAGATAAAACCCAAATAAAATAAGACACCTCTTATTTTATTACCCAAGCCATGCATTTCAAAATTCAAACCTAACATACTTAATTAATTGATCTTAAGTTGTCAAATTAATTAGTGTTTAGGTGGCATGAATTAATGTGGGAGGTGAGGAGAGGAGGAGTCACTTAATTAAAAAGGGGGGTTTAGAGGAGTTAGGGAATTTGAAAAGGTGGGGGATCGTGTGGGCCCCACCTCACCCTTAATCCTCTCATGGGAAGTTAACAACCGGTGGGTCCCACTCCAACTCCCACGCCTAGGATCTGACACTTGGAAAAGAGAAATTAAGTTGAGACACAACTTTATTTCACTTAAACCGCTTAGTGAAGAAATAAAAATAAAATAATTATATTTTTATTCCCCACTTTTTTTTACATCAACACCCGAGAAAACGCACCTTTGGAAAAGGTGTTCCTAAGCAATTAATGGCGCTGCAGTTTCATCGGTGCCCTCGAATTTCTATTCCGAGCACCGGTTCAAAAGATATAAAAACCTGCTCGTTCGTTCACTGAACGTACCCAAGCTAAACTTCAGAAATTGATTCTGGGCACACCGGACCTCGGAATCAGGCGCCGTCAGAAACTGCGTTCTTGTAAAATCCCAAAGAAATTAAGAAAAAAATTTCCTTTAAATTTTCGGGTCTTTACAATCATGTTATAATAATTATTTAATTATGTGAGTTCATATCATACGTTTTGTCGATGTTCGGTACATGAGTCAAAAATGAACTTGTTTGAAGAGAATTGTCCATGTAGTTATAACTACATCATCTCCAGAATGGTGTTCATGATTTAAATATCATATATATCCAGTATATATGTATTTAATAATATTCCATAATTTTTGGAGATACGAAATGAAATGTACCGTTCATGGAGACGGTAAGTCGTACGTACGCAAGAACGCTACTTTCATTTTTTTTGTCATATTAATGGACTTTAAAACTAAATTAGACATAGATATATTATAATTAAAGTATAATATATGTGTTATATAGGTAAAATAATTTCATTAATTACATTCTTTATAAATTCCATGTTTGGCATGAACGAGTCACATCACTTGAGGGGGCGGTTGTCCACACTTCCTCATATGAAATTATTGCATTTGCACAACATGCAAAACATAAAGGTATGTTTTAAATATAAAATACTGAAGCATTGAGAGGACATAAATATAATATATATCATATATAAATATAGTTCCGTCATAATGGTCACCATGAGAGGTGTTAAAAGAAGATTGAACAATCATCGTTTCATGAGACAGTAATTCGCCACCCACAGAAACAGTATGTTCTTTAACCATTAGACGGGGGTGTGTGTAAGTGTAGGTAGAATACTTATCATAAAAAAATCCTAGTATATTGAGGATACTGTTTTTATTATGGGATCAAATAATAATAATATATTGGTGAGTTAATAAGGAAAATAAAATAAAGAAACTCGAGAGAAGACATTACCTCTAAATCGGGTAACTCTTTTTGATTTGAGCCAAAGGCTTCCTTGGAAAGACTTCTGCCCAAAGTGAGGATTCAAGGAGTAATAAATGGATTTGGAGAGATAATATTATCAGATTTTGGATGATCCAAGGGCTTGAGAGGTGTGGGTAAGGGGGTAGAGGTGGGGGCCTTTTATAAGAGAGAGAAGGGTCACTTTTGGAAAGTCTTGAAATGTTACTTTATTATAAAATGATTTTCGGATTTTAAAGGTCCCACAATGATATATTTTGAGTATAACGTGATAAGGGTTCTAAATCCACCCATCCAATAGGTTTTTTACATGTGTAAATCTTAGATTTTACCTTATCTTTTCATTGTATTTAATTCGTTCATTAATGAGGTAATCACCGCATCATCATAGTGTCATAAATAAATTTAATTATTTAATGTCTAAAAATTATAAAAAAATATCATGATGTAGGAAATATTTTTAGATTTCCAATGACTATTTATAGTCTTAGAGAAAATTTATGTAAACAAAATTAAATTTTTTTTACTTAGGATATACAAACCTTTGTTATATTTCTCTTCTTTTTTAAAAATAATGTCATAAATGTCACTATCACACCCATGTGACTCCATGGGACCTCAAGTTTTGTAAAAAGCTTTCCATGGTCTGCCATGACTCAAAAAAGAGGATTTAGACACATATTGGGGTCATTTTATATTATTATGATATTATTTTATTACCCTTAACTACCCGATTACTTATTAATCACGATAATTAAAGATAATTATCATCATTACTATTCGTAATGTCCAAAAACAAAAGAGTATTAATTACATAATTTGGAAATTATGATTCTAAATATGGAATCCATTTTACCAAATTTCAAATACAAAAATTGCAGTAATTAATTTAAAAATAATTCTCGTTGTCACAACCAAAGACGAGTTTTTAAGGAGTAAAATTTATCAAAAGATTGACATGTTTTTACATCCAATTGAAAAGTGAAATTACTTATAATGAACAAAATTGCATTAAGGGATAAAAACATAATTCAATTACACTTTAAAACAGATTAAAAGGATAATTAAACTATATAATTAAATTACATGAAAAAAAAGTTTTGAAGTAAAATGCAGTATTTTTCACTATTCATTAAAAATGAACATTTGTCAGAAAAATACCAAAAATTTATCCAAAGTAAATTTGATATTCCAAATTCAAAAATTATGTTCATTTTACCAAATTCAAATCATATAAGTTGCACTAATTAATTTTATAATTAATTCTCGCTGTCAAAACAAATAGTGTGTTTTTAAGAAACAATATATATCAAAAGATTGACACTTGTTTATGTCCAATTATAAAGTTAAATTAATTCCAGTGACCACCATTGGATTAAATGGTAAAAATATATTTTAAATAAACTTTAAACCCCATTAAAAAGATAATATAACCATATAAATAAATTAGATTAAAAGGAGGTTTTGAATTAAAATACAGCATTTTCACTATTCATTAAAAAATGAACTTTATCGGAAAAATAAAAAAATTTACACAAAGTAAATTTTGATGTCCTGATTCTAAAGAAGGATTTTATTTTGTCACATATAACATATAAAATGAACAAAATGTAGTTTTAAAAAGGGTTCTCCATCAAAAGGTGGTTAATCGGCCTTTTAAAGAACATTAGAATATTTATGCTTAAAAACAAATTCTTTTCTTATTTTAATCCTCTAACTTTTATTGGATAAATGTAAAAATATTTAACAAACATATATAATCATTTTTTTGTTAGTTTTTTTCATTCCCTCCATTACAATGGCTAGGCGTTAACTACCATTTAAAATAATATTATTATATTATTAGTGTGCAACGTAAGATTTCAAAGAAACTTGTTGTTGCGTATTGGGTATGTCATCGAACATAGAATTCCCTTTAAAGTAATATTAACATTTTATTCACAAATATTAATAAATATGAAAATGTCATATTCTTTATTTACCTGGATGTTATAGTTTCCATGATCGTAAACTCCGTGAGTTCCCTCACACAACCAAACACCTTCAATTCTCTTGGAATAAAGACGGAGCTTCTCAACGTACCTAGGATGATATAAAGATATTGGGAAAGATCTTCACTAGCTGAGGTATGCTAAGAAGTTGTCAAATAACACCATCGTAAACTTATCCATTTCTAATGTCGAACTATAGGACATCATAAACTGAAAAGGATCTATATCTCCCCTACCAACCATATCTCATCAACACTTAACCACCACTTCTCAAGTGTGATTTCCAACCAAGTCTCACCATAGCTCCATGAACAAATCTCCAAGTAGTCATGAACCAACATTTCATGTGGCACTACTTCTACCACACCTCTTGAGTTCTTATGATGCATCCTCGATAACTAACAACTAAAACACAATAGTCTACCACACCAATAAAACCAACGGTCTCTCACAAATCAACCTTTACCTATGTGTAGCCCATTGCCCACTTACTTACGTAACCATAAATCTTGGTTAGTCAAACTCATTAGCCCTGATGTGTCCCCTGCATCTTACCCAATAAAAAAACCATTCATACAAACAAGTTCAGCCACATGACCACCTTTACCTCAGGTGTCACCATCAAGAAAAATAATATAACTGCACTTCAGTCACCCTTTTCTCTTCTACTAAAAAACAACTTCTAGCCCTCCATTAGTCATCATCCAAATATGCGAGTCATAAATACATATGATACAACCCTTCAAAATAAACCTTACCTCCTATCACAAACACTAGGGTTCCCTTATGAAAAATCCAGGTACAACTATACCATTTACTAAAACTTGGTGGTACTTAGTATGCATTGACACCACCTATAAAGAATATCCCATGCTTCATATTCCAAGGTACCTGCACTACTGGGATAACCTCCTATGAGGTCGCCCTTGATTTTCTGAAACTATCATTGCATAACCACAACTAAAGTGGCACCACCAACCATCAACCTTCCCACTTAGCCCTCTAGTCCAAACCCACACCATGAAACACTCTGAGTTCCATTATCAAAGTCCAAAACATCTACATGTGAAACACACACCAAAAATCAGTAGAAAACTCATCTGACCTCTCTCATAGGTCACCTTGAAGGTTCAATGATACCAACTACCTATACTAGAGTCACAACTAGTAAAAACCATTGTTACTCTCTCAAAAACATACATATCATGACACGAATGAAGCAATGTTCATAAATGGAACTCTCAGCCTTGTTCTGATGCACATTATGTCAAGCGCACCAAACAACCATTTACTCTTGGTTTCACACCAAAGGTGTACTCATTCATCGGCACTAAGATCCAAAAATCCTATCCAGGATTCAAAACAAAACTCATAAGGTCTCTACTCACAAGATCACCAAGACCCAGGCACCATCCTTAAGTTATAACATGCACTCTATATGGTCACGAACCACGAAAGTTTTTACACCCACATTATCGAACAATGCCTCATGACCCAAAGTCCACAAACCTACCAAGGGTTCCCTAAACACACCACCTAAGTCATATAATAACTGGAAAATCCTCACAATCCAAATCCAAAGTCTCAAACTAGGGCACTCTCACATCCCCAAACCACACATACAAGGGTCAAATCGATAACACAAAGAATACCCACTTTTGAACTCAATAATTCTCATTTTAAACTTATCATTCACCTGACGCTTCGAAGAATGACGGATGTTATTTAACAAAAAAAGAAAAATATCTCATGCTAACAACCTTAAAACAAACCATTCTTCATACTCTATCTGAATGGTCATCATCACACTTAGAACACTACCCTCTACCATACCTATCACGGATCATGGTCCAAAAGAGCTAACCAATTTACTTAATCAAAGTCTTTCATCAATACCTCTTCAAATCAATCATTATTTTATAACACGATCCTTTCCTCTTAGGCACATTTCCATTTTCACAACTTGTTACAATCATTATTTTAACTCATTTACACCTTACATTAGAAAATTTTCATTAGCAATTTTATAGTCATTATGAAATCTTTCTCTTTTAGACACCGAATCAACCTTTACAATTTATCACAACCCAAAATTTTTAACCAGTCACAATATTTATTTATACAATACATTCCTTAACTATTCATTTTCATTCTTTTAATTCACCCACTTTCATTACCATTATTAGGCATAATTTTCTTAAAATTTATCAAGGAAGTAAAATTAAGTCTACTCTATGTGCCCTGCACACCCATACTGCGTGTGTGACTATAATGATGCATGACACCTATTTCCTTAGGTGCCTAAAATGATGCATGAATGTACAACCTCATGACATTCAAAAAATGGGGAAAATATCATAAATCAATCAAATCACACAACATGTGCATCACCAAATGATAAAATATCATTAAATTGAAACAACACACATCAAGAACAATAATTATCACCCTGGGTGACTTGGGTTTTCCCCCATACTTAGGTTAGCTACTACCAAGCACGATCTCATTACCAAGGTCCAACACTGTCCTAATCTTCTATCTACCATCCCCAAATAGTAATAAATAGAAAATTACTCCTTTGATACCACTTTGTAACATCCCCGATCTGGGATCCACTAAACTAGTGCCCCAAGACGAGTCATCACATGACATCAAGCACGCCTCCCCATACACCAGAGGTTACCAACTAGCGGTAAGGGTCTAATGAGTCACATGGGGAGACTATACCCTCTTTAACAAAGTAGCCACAACAGAACACAATATTAATAGAGGAATAATATGAAATAACTAATAAACATACAATTCAAACATCTCCCAATCAGGTAAAAACCATAATTCAACATTAACAATGTCATGACATACTAGTAGTGTAAGTGAAAAAAGCCCAAAAATAAGACAAATGGACAAATTCCCAAATGGGTCTCCAATCTAAGTCCAGATCCTTCTCTATGTACATCCTGATCCCACTCAACATCCTAGAGTAGGGCCTTTTCCCTTTTCCAAACCTAAAACCAAGAGATCTGCTCAGGTACCCAACGGCGGCCCGAGCAGGGTGTGAGTATAAAACTTAGTAGGCCACCACCAATAATGTCTACAAAATATACAGTCTAATAGATAGTGCATGAAAGTAAAAAATAGATGGTAAGTAAACAAGTGGTGGTTTAGGTTCCATTAGTTAACAAGGTTCATTTAATTCATGACTTACATTTATCCCAATTCCATCTCTTATACCATCTTTAATACATAATCAATTTTTAAAACATGCTCTTTGGGTTAGACATATACATCATCCATACCTAGGTCTAAGGCAATCAATCACTATGAATAGGGGAAATAAGTCAAGTCTCTATCTCACTATAGCTACACATATCACATCAACACATTATCCTCACCTCCAAGCCTCATTCTAGGTAGATTCAACTATTAGTGGAATAGATCCTTCGTCCCCTTCCCTAACCCATGTATTTTTTAGGTGGAGTTTAGATCCTTAGTCTAACTCGACCTGTGGGCGTAGAGCCTCATGTCAATACCCCACTATACCAAGCCATGTGCACATGATTATTTATCAAATACCCACAACCATACCATAACAAAATCCAACATAAAAAATGCCATTACAATTCACAATACATAACAACAACATAGAAATTAATAATAATCCACAACCCATTAACAAAATTACCAATTACAATTCATAGTTATTTAACAAAATTTCCATTCTCATGCCTTAACCCATTAAGGATGTTCAAAAACCCCCATACTTATCCAATATCCATGAATTACCATATATTAACCCATTTATCCCATTTACCACTTTACAAGCATTTACCCATTATGAATTTCATGTTCAATTATTATAATACATAGCACAATCACTTTATCATGTTCAACCCATTAAGTATCCCCCATAATATCACATATATTAACTCATTCCACATTCATCAATTACCTTATGAAACCATTTACATGTTATCAATTCACAATCCATTTCCAATTTACATGCTCATCATTTCATATGTACTAGTCCTATTTGGAATTTCAACATAATTCATATACCATTCGACACAATCCCATTTATCCCAATTAACCCACTTTAGATTCATTCCAAACAATACTTTATGAAATTACCTAAAAACCTAGGCACAAACATAAATATTCCATTTATAACTAAATCAACTATATTGACATGTTCTACATGGGATTCACATTATCACTCTTCAACCCTTAATTTATCTCTACCAATTTCTAGGTTTGGGAATGCCGGCACACCCCATAGGTTCCCCTAAAATGGTAAAGTCATCCTCCATGAATCCCATGGGGACCATGAGGGGTTCAAGTAATCATTTAGACACCCTAATTTACCAAATCATACTCAAGGTAACCAATACACAATAAGAGAAAGGAAAAATCTCAACACACATGCACAAATCTATAACAAACTTATGAGATATAACTTGTATAACACCTGCCTCAAATCTGATGATGAACACACTCTTAATCATGGCCTTAGATATTGATTCAACCACCCCTTGAAGTCTCAACATAAATCTCTTCAGAAAAGAAAGGTTTTAGAGCTTCGGATGGAGAGAAGGAATAGATGCAATTCCTAAACCAAAAAGAGAAGAAAGAGTGGGATTAGCCTTATCCAGATCTTCGATCCGAAAATAATGGAACTCCAAAAGACCTAGAATCAAAGGAGAATCACCTCTTGGAAAATATTAGAATCTTGGCTCATTTCTAGGGTTCAAGGGAGGAGAAATAGAGGAATCCCAAGTTGGTTATAAAATCCCATAATGGAATTTTTTGTAATTTTCTCAAAGTTTCTGAGTCGCATAGTTTAATCGCATGGTTTTCCAAACTGTGTGCAAACCATGCATATGTTACTTTCCAAAACCACCCTCTTCGCATGGTTACCTAGGATTCCTGTATGGTTTTCCCTAACCATGAGAAAACCCTTCAACATTCCCAAAAATTCCTTTTTATTCCTCTTTTATGTCTCGAACCCTCAGAACACCCCCAAGCCTTCTCATAAACTTAGAAAACACTTATTTTGATCATAAGAAGGGGATTAAACTAAAATATAAACAAAAACATACCTTGAGAAAAATATGAGACCTTACATTATCATATTAGGGATTATCATAGGACATCTATTTTTAGATTACACTATAACAGTTTCACTTATGTCACCCTTCGGGTTTCCTCCTATAATTCCTCTCTCATTAGTCTAAGGAATTCCTTTCTTAGTGTCCACATGATACTTATGTCACCCTTAAGTCTTTCTCCTATAATTCCACTTTTAGTAGTGTTTGATTCTCTATTCTCTTATTTCTAGTATGTGGAGATAGAGAACTTACTTTAGGCCTTGTGAAAAATCAACTCAGGCGACATTGCAAGTTGACTTGAGTTGGATAATTACATTAATTTTTTAGTTGTTTTTCTCTGTATAGTAATGAAATCAACAAACATGTATTTTACAGTTTCTATTATATTGAAATGTTTATTATAGTGAAATCTCGAGTCTTACACTATCCATTTTATTTTATTTTCATAAAATAAAAATTAGAAAAACCTTGAATTCCTTATAAGTCTATTAAATCAAACACATATTTCCCTAATAGTTTGAAAATAAATCATGAAATCCACCTTAAATTTTTTTGATTTTACCTTCCATGTTAATTTTAAAAAGAGTTATATTTTACAAAATTCACTTTATATATTAATTTAAAATATAATTATTTGTTCATATTTTAAGGAATGAAAGTATTCAACAGAACAACACAATTATAAAATCATTATAATTGAAAGAAGTAAGGATGGTGACATTTTTTCCAAAATACATGATTTGGATTCTCAATTGGTTAAACTAAGAACTAATCAATAAATAAACCCTGTAGTGAAATACATATGCATCTATTGAAATTCACCCATTTTTGGTTAATTTCTTTAATTTGATATTGGATCTACTTTATGACATCACTGATAACTAAAAGTATCTAATTATGGTGTGCTATAACCTTTGGATTAATATGAATTTGACTATTATAACCATATTGAAATTATCTTTGTTGAAATATGGACACATACCAAAAGTAAATAAGGACCCACCCAAATGAAAAACTGATCATTTACCAAAATCAAAACCATCCTTCCATGTTATAAAATCCAAGAATAATTTTAATTTTTTATCATAACAAATCAAGGGTACCCTAAATCATAATCCCCCCTACACTGACTAAGCCTTCAAAAACTAATGACTAACAAAATTAACCAATTTCAATTATTTACTATAGTAATCTATAATCCATTACCAATTCATTGAAAAATAAAATACTATTGAAACACTTCCCCAAAAATTCCAATGAATTCTCATCCTCGCCTTTATCTCTTGTATGAACCCAAATACCATAATTACTATATTAACACTCAAACTCCTTTATATAAAAACTTTTATTCTAAAAGATCATTAATTATACCCAAAACATAAAATAAAAAATTTGGTAGATCGCATTCATCAAAATTAAATAAAATCTTTCCAAACCAAATTTCCTATACATAACTAGACCATAACAATTTATTAAAATCTTATTTAACTTTCAACAACCTAAGACCATAAAAAGACACAAAAAAATCACAAGAATAACATAAAGGAGGTGATACACACACTATTGTTAAAGAATAAAAAAAGTGAACCATGAAGAGAATCCATTGTGAAGTACATAAAAATAATATTTGAATATCATACATTTAGTTTTGAGGGTCTTGATTTGTTGAAAATGTTCAGTAAAGTCACAACATAGATGCGTCAACAGTGGGATTCAATGAGGAACTGGGGGGAGGCAGTAGTGGGGTTTGGAAAGGCGGTAGTGGGGTTCAGTGATAGAAACAATAGTGGGAATATGGTTCAAAAATAGTAGTGGCATGATAGAAATAGTTTGTTATAGTGAGAGCAGCGAAGTGGAGGTAGAGGGGTCCAGCAAGAGCAGTGGCATAGCGGCAGTCAGCTTCTGTAAGATCTTGAAAGTGTATGAAAGAAGAAATTAGTTATGGTTCTTCTAAAAAAGGGATAAGGATTTTATCATCACTTTAAAAAAGTGCAAATAAAGAGTAGATTTATCAGCACTAAAATCAAAAATGATGATAAAACACCTCTTTATCAGTGCTTTTAAAGAACTGATAAAGGGATATCATTATCAACACTAAAAAACCACTAATAAAATGTGTCATTATCCGTACTAAAATTATACCACTGATAAAGAATAGTATTATCAGCACTTTTTTAGCGCTGATAAAGTGATATCTTTATCAGTGCTAAAAAATCATTGATAAGGATCTAATATTAATAATTTATTTTTATTATTATATATATTTATAAAATTGTATATATAATAAATATTTATTTATTTATTTATAATTATAACTATAAATAAATATTTATTTATTTATAATTAAATATATAATAAAACAATTATAAATATTTTTATATATTTATATAATTATATATATTCATTTTAATTAATGGTTAGGAGCTTCGGCTTCTGGCTAGACCTTTTTCGGTAATTATAAATATTTATAAAATTACAAATATTATAAATATATATATATATATATTTATAAAATTATAATAAATATATTAATTATATTTATAATTATAATTATAAATAAATATAATTTGGAAAGTTCAGGATCTGAGCATGATCGGTCCTAAAAATTTATTAAGTAAAATAAAAGTGCACACAAACATACAATATAAGTGGCACAAAAACCTCCACCAAATAAACCCTTAAAAGATAGACCAAAATCCCTAAATATATTCTCATTCCCCAAATAAAATAATTGAATATCCACTATAAAAAAATCACCTCAAACCAGTTCTCGAGGTCACCTCAGGTACACGACCCACGAAAAAGGTCTAGTTAGAAACCAAATTCCTAGCCTTTTATTAAATATAAAGAAAAAATAAAACATGAAAGCGAAGAAAAGTGGATGGGGTCACAAAAAGAGACATATCCTCATCCATAAATGATGACTATGGATCAAAAAAAGAAGAATCATTCCCAAAATCAAAATCAAATTCATCAGCATCATCAGTAGTTTTCCACTCCGACTGTGAATTGCCTTGATTGAGGATCCCAAAGATCACTGCCTTGGACCTTTCCTTCTATGGAGTGAGATTGATATTTTTTGCCTTATAAGAGGATCTATAAGACACTTTAATTGGAAAAATTGGAGTAATCCGTCTACGGTATTCTTTTTGTAGGGCCTAGAGTCATCCCATAATTGATGAGAAACATTCCATTTCCATTTAAAACAGCATCTTTAAAGGAAACAGGGTCACTGCTACCCAAATAATGGAGATGAGAAGTGTGAAATAAAACCATTTTCTACTCTTTATCACTCCCATTATCCAAGATGTTACCCCATTTTCTATACATACCTGAAAGATTAAAACATTCTGAATCACCTGATGATAATCCACACTCTGCTGATCAGATTGCCTAGATCCAACATCCTACTGAACCTACCTAGATAAGTCTGAAGAAAGTGGATTCACAACACAACCTTTCTCCTGTATGATCATTGGACCAACACATTGAGCAATAACCTCATTTTTAAACTATTCATCCTCACTAATGTGTTACCCATCCTGGATAGGAATATCAACATGTTGACCAAAATCATAAGGTACTTCTTCACCAAGAGAAGCACCAACTACTACCCCATGCAGAGCCATAACATTAGAATGGGAGGGAAAAGCATAAGAAACATTTACTCCAGAAATTCCAAAACTACTTCTCCTGAAAACCAAATCCTCAATAGGTGTTTTCCCCTTATCCCGCTTCATGTAATTATCATCATTATTCCCCCATAGAGAGAATAATGAGAATTGTAATTCCCTACAACACTTCTCCTTCAAATTCCCTACCATATTGAATCCCACACAAAATTTAGGAAACATTTAATAAATTATCTTAAGATCAAAATCATCCTTATGAGTCAATAGGATGACCTTTTCTATAGGAATGGAATAGAAATCAACTTCAGTGAAAATCCTTGCAAAGTGACCAAACTGAGCCTCCTCTATGGCTTTGTCCATCTTGATGGGAACACCAACTATTGAGGAAATGTCAAAAAGTATCCTTGGATGCCATATAATCCAATTAAACCCCAATATATGAATCTAGAGTAGGGATCTACACCTGCTGACAGTGAATAGATTGAAATTGGCATCCCAATCTTGAACATGGAGCATGCCCGGCCATAGTACAATCGAGTTGAAACCCCAAGCAAGCCTCTTCAGATCAACAGAGAAAAAAATATCATGAAATAATAATATAATTATTATATTTATAATTATATAATTATATGTAATAAATATATTTATTATAATTTCATGATTATTTAAATATATATTTATTTATTTATTTATTTATTTATAATTATAATTATAAATGTTTGTATATATTTATAAATATTTTTATATTTTTATAAATATATTTATATAACTATATATATTTATAAAATAAATAAAGGAAGTATGGTTTGAGAGTATTTTATCCTATTCCAATGTAGACTTACAAACCTGTGAAAGCAAGCGGACAGGATCCTCCAACAAGTGCCCATCAACTTGCGACCTCCTTTGTTGATGTGGTCTCTAGTGTCAACAAGGATAATGATGGGAAGCTTAATAAGGTCTCCAATAGTGATGGACCTAGTGATTTGATGGAGGTTGAAGGTAGGGTCCATCCGAGTAAGTCACCTACTGATGATTATGATGTTGAGGCCCCAGTGGATGTACATCATTCAACAAATATACCGATGTAGGATACCGTGGGTAACCCAGGTAAAGAGGTGGGTAGATGTCTGGACAAAGATAAAAGTGTTGTGGATGATGAGGGATTTAAATTAGTCTTGCCTAGAAAACCCAGTTTTTTTAATCCATATGAGTACATTTCTATTGATGGTAATGCTCAGGTTTTTGTGGTGGTGGATACCCCTACTACTGGTGCCAGTGTGGATGGTCGTGAGCCTTCTTCCCATGTGGAAGAAAACATGAAGGCTAGAGGTGGTGGTGAATAGTCTACACTATAGGGAACTCTTTACCCTCTTGATCATATGGACTCTCATGATATTGATGATCAACATGATTCTCTAGTGTTTCAATATCCAATAATTGTTGAGGTAAGATATTCTGGTGCCAAGGGTTGTAGAAAGGATGTTTTAAGTCATGAATGGGGAGGTAGTTGGATGATCTTGAATGAAAATGTGCATTGGGATTATCCATCCCAATTTTCTGAGATCATGAAATCTACTTATGAATCATTTGGAAAGGACTCAATCATAAAATGTGAAGTTGTAAAGAAAAGAAATGGAAAGGCTCCTCCGATGGATTATGAGGGTGAAAGGTACCCCAAATTCCTTACATATGGAATGAAAAAATGGTTTGATTTACAGCTTGAAGTTAGATTCAAAAAAATGGAACCAGATGTCTCTAGATATAGGGAATATTTTACAGTCTAAAAATTATTATCAAAGAACATTGAAGATGGTTTTCAGTATAATTTGAGGCTTGAATTTCATGATCTTTCATGGAAATATATAAGCAACGTCATTCTAGAGGATTCCTTGGATTCATCGTTGAGTGATGAGTTTGTGCCGCCTCAACGATCAAAGTCATGGAAGAGAAGGAAACACCCAAAGAACATAGGTCTGTACCCCAGGAATTTGGGATCCAGAGGGAGTGGCAGGAGTTGACCTCTTGTTTTCTTTCTTTGTGATCATTTCTAATATTATTGTGTCTCATTTTCCTCTCTTTGTTGTACTTTTCTATTTTATTAATAATTTTGTGGGTGTGGGTTGGCTTTCCAACCCATACTTGGACCTTTTAGGTTATATTTATAAAATTTTAAATATAATAAATATATTTATTATAATTTTATAATTATTTAAATATATGTATTTATTTATAATTATAATTACAAATAAATATTTTTATAAATATTTTTATATAATTATAAATATTTTTATATCTATATATTTATTAATAAATATATTTATTATCATTTTATAGTTATTTAAATATATATATTTATTAATAAATATATTTATAAATAAATATATTTATAAATATTTGTATATAATTATTAATATATTTATTTATTTATTTATTTATAAACTAATAATAAATGTATTTATTGCAATTTTGTAATTATTTAAATATATATATATATATTTAATTATAATTATAAATGAATATATTAAGTATTTATATATAATTAAAATTTTATAATTATAAATATAATAAATATATTTATTATTTAAATATATTTACTGTAATTTTATAAGTATTTATGGGAATATAATAATTTAATGGGTATAAGATGAATGAATCATGCCTAATAAGGTATAAATTATAAAAAATGAATCATCACATATATATGGAAAGTGTGATAAATAAGGGTTTCAATGTATAAATGAACATTTATGAGTCATGAATACATAACATATGCATGTGTCGTCATAATATAGGTAATCTTAACATTCTGAACATAGAAACACACAATCATGTCCACAAATAAACTTATGATCATATAATGTTAATTATACATACTCACGCTTCAATGTATGAACATAAATAATGTCAATCATGTACGAATATCATCATTATATCTTGATATATATATTTATTGATCAAATTCATTGGAGACGTATATTTATTTAAATATATATTTATTTATATAATTATAATTATAATTATAAATAAATATATTTAAAATGAATTTATATTGAATTATAAATATAATAAATATATTTATTATTTAAAAAATATTATAATTTTATAATTATTTAAATATATTTATTTATTTATTTATTTATAATCTTATAAATACTTTTTTTAAACATTATATATATTTTTTAGTTATTAAAATATATATATTAATTATAAACATGCATTTTTTAATTAATGTATATAAATATAATTATTTTTTAATATAAATATAACAATTTTATATATATTAATGATATTTTTTATTAAAAAAATTAGTGCTAAGAATAGCACTGATAAATATATTCTTTATTAGTGCTAAAAAACACTGATAAAGGTTACATTTATCAACACTTTGGGCTAGGACTGATAAAAGTGTGGCTTTCTTCAATGCTTTTTGCTTAGTGCTGATAAAATCATGTGTATCCCTTGCCTAAATCTATGGTAGTGCCATGATGGTGACTTTCTTCTTACCGTGAGGAAGAATAGAGATCACACAACGCACATATCATGTTCGAGCTAAGCGAGTATGTTGGTGGAAACAAGGGGTCAACCACATTTTTTGAAGGCTAAAGCTGGTGGGATTTGTCTATAAATACCCTCAGCCTAACCATTTATAGAGAGATGGATAAGGTGATCGAAATCAAGAGTGACTCATAAGAAGAACTGAAATAGTGTCTCTCAATGTTTCTGCATAAGATTCATGTGTTGTTAGAGAAAATTATATCATAAAATTCCTAACATGTATGTGAAGAATCATGAATGGATTTCAATTTTCATAAAGTTGGTTTCACATACAGTGAATTTTCATGAAGAGGAAGGAAGATTTTTTATCTCATAGTTACATGAAATAAAATTCAAATAGAAGCCATGAAATTATTTTTTATTTCATGAAGGAACTGCACATTATTATTTGTGCTAATAAGAGAGATGATATCATACTCACTATACAGTGCAAATCATATTAGAGAAAATCGTGCAACCATTTTGTATGAATTGAAATAGTAACATAGTATACTTTCATGATGGATAATGAAGATCTATGCTAGTTGTGATAAGAAGGCGGCAAAGGGAACTTATCAAAAAATAATATGTGAGATGCATGCATTTTTTTTGTTCATATATACTATGTGAGGTCTGTATGAATGAAAATATATAACACTTAAGTGTTTCATGAAGGATAAAGTTATAGTATTACGTGCTTGATTTGTTTCATGAATATATTTGAGAATACCATTCATGAAAAATTGTTTTCATAAGAACAATAAGCTTACACATGTTTGATGACTATATATGTATGCATGGTGGGATGTGTAATAAAATTCCATGCACATTTTAATACCTGCATGAAAAACAGTTGAGTGAATAAAGTTGAGTTTACCTGGGTATAAGGTCATCCAGCAAACCATTAAATGTCTTATTTGGTAGTAGACAAATACTTTATGTGAATAATTAAGAAGGTAATTTCATTTATCTCATCTAGAATACATTAAAGGCTTAAGTATTGAGATGAGGTGTCTTTTCATCATTATATATAGAGATAGAAGGAGTGCATAAGAATATAATTCCAATCATGGAATTATCATCGTTTAGGAGAAATTTTTTATATAGTTCAAGGGAAAACACAAACTCAACTCTTATTCACAAGTCATAAAGTCCATCTTGTTTGAAGAAGGAAGAGAAACATATTGGGGGATCAAATTACATCTACATGACTTAAAGTTTAAACAGTTTACCATGATGATCTTCAAGAAACCTAAAATTTAATAAAATGTGGAATATTCTTCACTGAAGCGGTGCATGAAAGTGAAGAGGTAGAGTGTCTTGGGTGAGGAGTGACCAAAAAATAATCATCATAAAAATAGTGTGGCTAGCATGAATCTACCATTGAAAAAACATTATAATCTACATAACCAATGAAGAATAATAGATTTTGGCACAATAAAACATCGTTAGTGTGTGCTCCTTAGACATAGCCCTTTGTAATGAACTAAGTAAAATAATTATTTTCTGTGCATGATTTACTTACCTACATATATCTATTTGTTTTGGTGATCATGATGATAGGAAATACAGGTTGAACATGGTTCTTGTTAATATAGGAACAAAATATTAAAATAAAAAGTTTAATTTGGGTTACACCCTTATTCACCCCACTCTCAGGGTATCCTGGGGTACAATAATAATTCTATGTAGATTTTGGGAATGGTGATAATTAGGGATAGAAATAAGAAAATACTTTACTTATCTTGGTATTATTATGATTTAAAAATTCTCAATTGATACTTATTTGATTCTATTAAACCTGTTAGTTTACCCTTTATATAGCATTTTAAACTATATTTATCTTAGTCACCTACCACAAATACCGATATTGATCGCATGAGTAAAATTACTTATTCCAGTATTGTTGGTGTCATTATTTATGTTATGATTTTCATAAGAATGTAGTAGGTTCATATCTAATTTGGGTAAGCCACATTGGAATGACCTTAAGTGGATTCTTAGGTGTGTCTCATTTACTTCATCATTGCCTCTTTATTATGGTAGAAATTTTAATTCTAATGAACTAGTGACTGGTTTTGTAGATTTTGACTATGAAGGAAATATTGATACCCAGAAGTCCCTTATAGGCTATGTTTTTACTACCTATGGAGGACCCATTTCCTATAAATATAATATACAGTTCAGAGTGTCCCTCTTGACCACTGAGGCTGAATATATTTCACTAGCTAACTGAGGATGTTAAAGAAGTTATTGGCTAAATTGGTTATATTCTAAACTATATTTATGTAATTTTATTGTTATAATTTATAGTAATAATCAATATTCATTACATGAAAATATATTTTTCCATGGTAGATCTAAACATATAGACATTATACTACAGTTTAGTAGAGAAGATATTGAAGTTGGAATGGTGTGTGTTAACAAGATTCATGTAGAAAATAATCAAGATGATAGTTTGACTAAGTTTGTTCCATTTCCAAAGTTCAATAATTGTTTAAATATTTTGAACATGGTTCCAATTAAATGTCACTAGGTGTAATAACATCATTGAATTCAATTTTATTTATAAATGGTGGAGATTTGAGAAATATGATTTACTTATAAAATTGATTATTTGTTAATATTCCATTTATTATTATAATTATCATGCATTGTTTCTTTTTTCTTGTGATTTGTGTGAATTTTATATTCATGGTGTTTTTGTTGTTAATTAAATTTTATTCTTTTAATATGCATGTTTAGAGTTTGTTTCATAGTTGTTAGGCAGTTTTGTTTGGGAACTCATCCATAATATGCATGTCCTACTAGATTCTCCTCCCCTACTGTTCCATTGTTTTCTAAAAGGAGATTCCTCAATCTGAAGGCATGGCATGAAGGGGAGAGACACTGGAGGTGGGTTCCTAGATTTCTTAGAGAGAGGATATCATTTCACTGAGAGAGATCAGAAAGGTGAGGGAGGAACGACAACCTGGTTCTTGGATTTCCATACAATAATCTGACCAATAGAGATGCTTCAATTTGTGCACAATGAGGGTTTTTTCATTTTGGGGTTGCATTCATCAAACCCAAAACAATGGTTCTAGATGGAAACAGTGGTTCTTAGATTATAGAAGCTCATATGGATGGCTACGCTGAATAGGGACAGAAATGATGCCTGATTTTAAGAGTGGCATCGATCCTCAAACAGAAGAAAGGGATCGAACAATGCCTCCATGTGTGGATAGTGGTGTCGATCTAGATGGTATATAAGGATTTGACGAGGGTTGAAACAACATGATGGGTTCAACTAGGTAAATTTGAGCCCCTGTTAAGGGGGTATCGGCTCAGTATTCATGATTTTTGGATGTTTCTTGATCCTTTTTTTTGCTACTTATTTATAGCTCTCGTATACTCCATTGTTTTTTCAATGTAAAAAACCCTAATTATTTTTTCCCTGTGTACATAGTACATTGGATAATGAACGTAAATCTCAATGTACATTCTACTACTTTATTTTCTATTTTGTTCGACCTATAAATCGTTTAATGATTATCGCTTCTTGAATTTAAATTCAATTCGGAATTTGGATTAGTGTGTTTAATTATAAGTGATTTGTGAATTCCTGGTTTGGTTGGTTTTTCATTATATGTTTTTTATTTGTTATTATTTATTACTATTTTATTATAGAAATGTATATGTCAATTTTTAATTTTTTTATCATAAACTTTGATTTTGTTTTATTGGATTATTATGTACAGATTTTGTATTTCTATTGTTTATGAGAATATTAAAAGCTTAAATGTTGTAATTTCCACTACATTTGAGTTAGTACACTTCCATGTGTGACTCTTATTCACTGAATTTGATTCATTTTATTTATTCCTCAATAATTGGATATTTACAATATGAACTTCTTATTTCTATTTATCAGTTTTCATGTAATAAACTTAAAATAAACATTGTTTTCATGTTTTTGGATTTTGATGAACCAAAATATATAATAGATCTTGGGATATTTCATGGGGACCGTCTCTCGCATAGGGTCATCCCCCGTAATAAATTAGTATGAGATCCAAATTGGGTATAATTTTTTATCATCAAAATTAAGAATTAAATTATTTGCTGCATTAAATGATTTTTTTAGTGTCTTTTACTATATAGAATTATTTGATGATTTGTTCATCTATATTGTGTTCTCTCTTTGTTTTTAATTTTATAATATGTTATTAATAGTTGTTTCCTTGTTTTTTCTCTATTATCTTTTCTTATCAGATCCTTAAAGATTCATTTTGGTAGTTTCTACTTATGTGTGTCTCTTGTTCTGGGATTAGGAAGGGGTTAGTATGAGGTTAGCCTATGTGAGAGTGTATTAGTTAGTAGTTGGGTGTGTGGTAGGGTCTGTCAGTTTGTTTGGCCTCCTAGTTATGCATTTTTTCCATATGAGGGTGAGCTGGTAATTAGCTCAGGTTTATTCCTTTGGTTTGTGTCCTAAATAGGGTTGGTGTCTCTAGGTTGTGACCTGTTGATAGTGGTGATTGGTCATGGGTAGTGTTTAGAGTAGTAGTGTCATGTGAATAGGTTTGGTGATGATCAGGATTCATGGTGGTTATATCAGAATCTCTTTAGCGATGTTAGGTGGTTCCTAGATATCTTTAGGAAGCTAAACTATGATGATATTTTCTAGTCGGTGGCTGGATTCCCTTAGATTGTTGGTGTTCTTGTGGGTTTGGGGTTTTTCCTTAGGACTCTTGGTATGGAATGGGATTTGAAGTGGTACCTGGTTGATGAGAAACTTCTCATATTGTCTAGGTTCTAGGAAGTGTCTTCCCTTTAGGTGGAGGTATTTCTAAGTCTGTGATGGGTTCGAGTGGAGACTGGTTTTGCTTTTTCTATGCTTGATTTCTCAATGTGTATTTTATTTCTTTTATTTTCATGATTGCATTGGTTTTATGAGTTATATTCTTTATAGATTTTCTGAGTTTTTTTTACCATGTTTTTTCTTGAGGATGGGTATTATTGTGTTCATTACATGTGTTGTAGGTAATGGTTAGTAGTGCAAGACTTCCTCAATGACATCATATTATAGGGAGAATCATGTAAGTCTAGGTATGTTTTCTTTTTATGTTTATAATTTTTTAAATTCTAAGAATGTTTAGCAGCTTTATAATGCCATAAATATGGGTGGTGTGTGTCACATTGATGCATGATGGGGGTTGTATGATTCGTACCCTATATGTGATTTCCTGTTTAGGCTGTGATGCCCGAATTAATGATAGTAGGTGGTGCAGAATCATTATGTGGTTAGGTTTTTAACATTTTTTCATATTAAAATTTTTTTATTCATTTTAATTACAAAGGTGTAGAATTTTGAATTTTATATTCATAGTTTTTTTACTGTTAATTAAATTGATTTTTTAATATGCCTGTTTAGAGTTTTTGCAAAGATTTTAAGCGGTTTTGTATGGGTGCTCCTCCACCGTACGTCTGTACCACTGGATGCTCTTCCCCTAATTCTCTATTATTTTTTGGTAGGGCATTCCTTGATCTAAAGGCACAACATGAAGTGTCAATAACCTAGAGGCAGGTTCCCATCTTTCATAGAGAGGGGATCTAGTTTCACCGATACATATCATAAAGGTTTGGGAGGAACATAGTCCTGATTCTTATCTTTCCAGACAAGAATATGACCTATATAGATGCTTTAATTCATGCATAGTGAGGGTTTTTTTAGTTTTGGTTTCCCTACAGTGAACTCGCAATAATAGATATAGATGAAAATAGTGGTTCTTGGATAGTGGTGGATCATATGGATGGCTTCGCTGAGCTTGGATAACAACGACGCCTGATTTTGAGAGTGGTGTCGAACCTCAGACAGTGGGAAAAGCTTGAACAGTGCCTCTGTGCATGGACAACGGTGTCTATCTTGAGGTAGATGGTTTTGGAGAATTCAACGAGGGCTATAACAACATGATGGGTTTGACCAGGTAAATTCAAACCCCTGGTAAGGGGGTCTTAGCTTGGTATTCATGATTTTCGGTTGATTCTTGATCCTTGTTTGTGCTGCATATTTGTTGCTCTTGTGTACTCCTTTATTTTTTCATAGTAAAAAACCCCCCATGATTCTTCATTGTGCATGTATTCCATTGTCCAAAAAATGTAAATCTTTGTGTCACTACTACATATATGGCCTTTAAAAGTGTGCAAAAAGTGCATTTACAGTATTAAAAAGGCACTGATAATCTAAGCGCTGTTAAAAGGGGGTACCTTTTATCAGTGATAATAAAATCCCCTTTTAACAGTGCTAAAAAAGTGCTAATAAAATGGTTCTTTTATTAGTGCTAAAAAAAGAGTTCATAAAAGGGTCCTTTATCTGTGCTTTTTTTAGCGCTGATAAAAGTCGAAAAAAATTAAAAAAAAATCTGAAAATCTAAGGGTATACCCACCCCCCTTTTAATAGTGCTTGACCCCCCCCCCCCCCAATAGCACTAGGAATTCCCCCCACCACCCCTTTAATAGTGCTAGGAATCCCCCTTCTTTAACAGTGCTAGACCAGTTTCACCCGCACGCATGCACCCTTTCCTATACTGAGTTTTGAAACTGAGACCTCCCCCTTATACCCCCGCACCTTTTCCACTCACCTATATTGTTTTCTTCTATATTTTATGATATATCTATATATTTATATATATATATATATATTGTTACATTTTTTATCCATATATTTATATATATATACACACACATATATAAAATATGTTTTGTGTGAGTGTGTGTGTTTATAAATACATACATATATATATTTATATATGTGTGTGCATATATAAATATAATTATACATGTTTATATTTATTTACATATATTATATATTAATATTTATATACATATATTAGAATATATAGATAAATATATATATGTTTGTTAATACACACACAAATATATATACATATTATATATATATATATATTAATTTTATAGGTATATAAATATTCATACATTTGTATTTTAAATAAAATGGATATTATTTTTTATTTATATAAGGCTTATATATTGAGAAATACATTTTATATGTAAATATGTTTAATTATTTATTTATAAAATAAAATTTTTATGTGTGGATATATAAAAATTATGTATATATTTTGATACATTTGATTATAAATAAAAGTAAATTATGAAAAAAATTAAAATTTCATATCGATAATATCAATATGAATTTAATCCCTGGGAATAAATTCAGTCCCCACTGAAAAAGGGAAAAATACTCCCTTAAATTAGGCTGAAATTCCATCAAATGTTAAAACATTTGGGTATCCCGACTAAAAAATAAGTTTTGGAAGCCCTTTGGGACTTTATGAGGGTGAAAAAAATGTTACCAAAAATTTATGAGCTCTTAACTATCCCTTCACAGCATAAAGATCATCGTAGTATTTGATTTGATATGTGGTAGACCCCATTAATATATTATTTTTAATGAAATATATATATATATATTTTAAGTATACCCTTTTATCATTGCTAGTAAAAAAGCGTTGATAAACTCCCCTTTTATCAACGTTACTAAAAAAGCGTTGATAATGGGGGTCCCTTTAATAGCTTTAAAAAAATCATTGATAAAGGGGTACTTTTAACAGCACTTTTTTAGCACTATTAAAAGTGCCTTTTATTAGCACATTTTGTTAGCACTGATAAAGGTACACCCTTTATCAGTGCTTTTTTTAACCCTGTTAAAGGGTGGCATTGTGTAAAGCTGTTTTTGTGGTAGTGTGTCCCTTATACTACTTTCTTTTTTCTTTTGTTCAACCTATAAATCATTAAACAATTCCCGCTTCTTGAATTTAAATTCAATTCTAATTCTGAATTGGTGTGTTTAATTAAGATCAATTTATGATCTTTTAGTTTGGTAAGTTTTTCATTCTATACAGTTGCTTTGCTATTCTTGTTAACTTTTTTTATTCTGGAAATGTATATGTTAATATATATTTTTTTTTTCTCATAAGCTTTGATTCTGCCTTGTTGAATCATTTTGTATAGTTTTTGTATTTATGTTGTTTATGTAAATATTGAGGGCCTGAATGTTTAATTTCCACTGCATGTGAGTTAGTCCACTACCATGTGTGACACTTATTCACTATAGTTGATTCATTTGATTTAATCGTTACTGGTTAGAAAGTTTCAATGTGTAATTCTTGTTTCTATTTATCAGTTTACATGTAATAAATTGTAAATAAACATTGTTTTCTAATTTCAGATTTTGATGAACCAAAATACCTAATAGATCTTGGGCTATTGTATTGGGACTGTCTCTCACGTAGGGGCGTCCCCCACAAAAAATTGTTACCTTTATATGGGAACCCTCTTACCCTAATATAAATCCTTGGTATTATGGTTTACCCTTACATAGAGTCCATGACACTACCACATATCATGGTTTATGCAGTACAGGATTTTATCAGCACTAAACAAAAAGTGCTGATAAAAGGATTATCTTTATTGGTGCTAAAAAATCATTGATAAAGGTGTACCCTTTTGTCATCACTTTTTTTAGCTCTGATAAATGGTGATCTTTATCAGCGTTATTCTTAGCGCTAAAAAAACTTTTAATAAAAAATATTATTAATATATATTAAATTGTCATATTTATATTCAAAAAATAATATTTAATTATATACATTAATTAAAAATGCATATATATATATATATAATTAATATAAATTTGGTATATTAATATATATGTATATTAATAATTAAAATATATAAATAATGTTTTAAAAAATTATTTATAAAATTATAAATATATATATATATATATATTTAAATAATTATAAAATTATAAAAAATGTATTTAAATAAATATATATTTAAATAATTATAAAATTATAATAAATATATTTAAATAAAAAAATTATTATATTTATAATTATATATATATATATATTAATAAATATATATAATTATATAATTATATAAATATATATAATTAAATAAATATATTTATATTTATATATAAATATTTATAAATATATTTATTTATAATTATATATATATATTTATTTATTTAAATAATTTTAAATTTTGAATAAATATATTTAAATAATATATATTTATTATATTTATAATTATATATACTTATATATTAATAAATATATATAATTCTATATAGATATAAATGTATAAATATATATAATTATATAAATATATTTATAATTCTATACAAATATTTATAAATATATTTATTTATAATTATAATTATATATATATATATATATATATTAAAATAAGATTTATATTATAATAAGTGTGTTTGTATATATATAAAGTAATATATGAATATGATTTATATAACTTTTAATAAAAAAATAAATCTTATTTTCATAATTTTATATATATATATATATAATTTTCAAATTTATATTAGTCAAAATATTTAATAGTTTATTTATATAAATTAATTAAAAAATGTGTATATACTCGGAAGGTTTGGGATACAGGTGAACCTGGTCCTAAAAATTTATTAAAAGTTTATAAGACAGAATGAAATAAGGATGGATTGGGTCAAACAAGAACATGCCCATATCAAAAAAAAAGTAAAATTGTAGATCAAGAATAGAATCATTCCCATAACCCTGATCAGATTCATCATCACTAGCAGTTTCCCACTCTGATTGTGAGTTCCTTCGACTAAAGAGCATATAATACTTCTCCCTAAGCTTTTGTTGCTCCAGAGTGAATTGATTTCTAGACTCCTTAGAAGAAGACCTAGTATCCATATATCGATCACACCCTCATGTAGCATACCAATCATCACAGCCACGTCCTCTTCCATAGCCTTTTGGATGTCGACCTTATCTCCATGTCCTGGGAGGGACCTCTCCACATTAATCTATTTAAATGATTTTTTAAATAATTTTATAATTTAAATATTTAATTATATAATTATAATATATATATATAATTATTTTAAAAAAAATTATATACGAAATTATAAATAAATAATTATATATTTAAATAATGAATATATTAATTATATTTTAATAATGTATTATTAAATATATAATTATATATAATTATATATAAATACTTTTAAAATGTATTTATTTATAATTATAATTATAAATAAATAAATACATATCTAAATAGTTATAAAATTATAATAAATATGTTTAAAAAATAAATATATTTATTATATTTATAATTATATATCTATAATTATATATAAATACCTTTTAAATATATTTACTTATACTTATAATTATAATTATAAATATATATATATAATTATAATTATAAAATTATAAAAAATATACTTAAATAATAAATAGAGTTCTTATATTTATAATTATATATATTTATGCTCAAGACAGCTCAGTCATGGATTTGGAAACCAAACCCATGACCCCAAATTTATTAAAAAAAGAAAAATTACAAGAAAGGATGCAAGTCAAACAAGGCATAAAATGCCCACATGAGAAGAAAAGAAACCTAATAAAGTAATTCAATCCCTGCAAATCACTTTGGATCTTAAATTCATTAGATATCTTCCTCTACGCTTTGGATTCCAACCTCTCTACCATGTCATGGCCCTTTGCGGGGGATCATAATCTTCATCCAATGGTGATTCGGAGAAGTCCTATGAAGTGGAGAAAATCCAGAATTTCCAAGATAGATCATGAAATTCCATCTCTGTATTGGATCAGAATTCATCTTCAGTGTTTATTGATAACAACTTCTAAATTATTAAATAGTCAGTGGAACTAAATACATCTGGGTCCATTATAAAAAATGACTTAAGTTGCAAAAAAACCATTTTGTCGCTTCCTTGATGATGCCTCCAATGGACCTTTTTTGAAAGCACTGATAAAAGGCTTACACGTTCTTATAAAAAGAACCCTACCATAGTCATCTCCTCTCTACACCATCAAGATCTCATGGAATCAAACCGCTATCATCGCACTTGATGAAGGCTATTGTTGTCATCACTTGACTTTCTAAACAAATCAATCTCTAAATCTAAGGTATGTATCGATTTATTTTTTTAGTGTCTCTAGATATGTTCCCTGAACACCGATGGAGTTTGATCTTATTTTTATGTGTCATGTAACCACATAATGTACCCCTTCATTGTAGGTTCTATGTGGAGAAAAAGTGTGTGATGGGTCGTTCCGAACTTTGATTTTTCTCATGATCGATGATTAATTTGAGACTTTACACAACATTGAACATCGTGATCAACATAATTAAATCAATTAATATATACAAGGGATAAAATACTGGAACCAAAAATAGGATCATTGCATATTATTTATAATCAATTTAATTAATTAAGAATTACCTTGTTGGAATTCTTTCTCTATTTATGGATTTAACAGTAGATTTTCATTGCACCATCGTTGAATTATAGGAATCAAGAGAATATTCCCTTTAGCAGTGATCCACATGTGTTCCACAAATCCCCAAATTTTGTCCTATGAATCTTTGGGTACTATCATGATAGATCCTATTGCTTGCATCATTTTCCTTCGATCTCCATAAGAACCGCTTCCAAAGTGTTCCCCTTGATCTCTCTTGACTCGAGAGTGGGAGGTGGAGGAAGATCTCTCTCTATTCTTGGGAGCATTCCTGGAGAAGGGAGCTCTCTGGTGCTTTATAGGATTGTCCAAATTCATTGTGCACAACCAAACAAATGTATTGTCTCTCTTAGAAAATAATATAATTGGGTTTATATACCTCTATGGTAAAAATAAAATAATTGTACAATTTCCCTTTATTATTTATTTAATCCCTGTAGAACCCCATGTCAAATAATAATATTATTATTATTATTATTTCTCGACATGTGATTAACTTGAGAATTAAATTAAATATTATTTAATCAAATAATATTCAATATTTATTATTTCTCATTGGACCATTAAACTCAGTATGTCATTCCTCCACAATATTTATCATGCCCTGAATAATGACTATTTATTTATTAAATAAATATCACTACATTATTTTCCAATAAATTAATAAATATTATATTCACTAAAGAGAAAATAAATATTTATTAAATGTTCTTCTCAAATTATATTTTATTGAATAACTGGTGATGTAATATATGTTGTCAAGAAAACATGAATAATTATTAAAACACGTGTGGTAATAATATTTATTCAAATTGTTAAATAAAAATAATAATATATATTATTTAACTAAGATTCTAAATACACTTAGTGTGTGACCCTCTAAGCCTCTTTCTCAATGGTATTGGGAGAAGTAGCATAAAGTCCAAGGTTAGAATTTAGAAACATGCTACGGCGCCCATGGAGAAAGAAGATAATGTCACAATGAAATAATACCTCATATAAAGGCTTACTATGTAATATAATTTCTTTACCATGATATCTCTAATTAAGAATGTTTCATGAAGATTCCATCAACCGATGTGCTCGATGTCTCTTTCTTTGACTTCTTGGAAATTGAACTTGCCTATATAACACCATGGACATGGATTTATTTCGGCTATATCATTTTCATCAAAGGGCCTAAGATATCAACTTACTTTAAAGAATAGAAGGGACAAATCCTTTCTTACATTATTCATTAATTAAATATTACTCATTATTGGACTCCTCATGTATTAATCATGTTTTAATGATCACAAATCATATATATTTTGTAAAGCCTGTTAATCCTGTGTAATCTATCTCAAATCATATGCACAGATTATTAGTATCATTATATTTTAAGTAAAGGTACCCAAGATCTTAATTTCTATACATTCATTTTGATTACTATACACTATATTTGATTTACTTTATAATGATTTCTTGGATGAATGATTAAGTCTAATACATTCAATGAATATCACTACTTAAGTCTAAATACATATATTTGGCTAATTCTAAGACACTATGAGTCTAGCACTGGTTATGTTTTTCTGGAAAAGGACCCAGACATCGTGACCAGACACCGTGACCAGACACCGCAACCAGACACCGCAACCAACATTGTGACCAGACACCGTAACCAGACACTGTGACCAGACACCATGACCATCCAGACACTGTGACCATCCAGATATCATGACCATCCAGACACTGTGACTATTTAGACACCATTTCAAGGAGACACTATTTCATAGAGACACTATTTACAGAAAAAACTATGACATTGTTTCTTAATCTATTTTGTCATTTTTCATTTAACTCCTAACGGTCATATTTTAAGACTTTAAATGCACTGACATAATTAATGTTTCTTTGTAGACATGTCACCTAATAGTTTGAGGTACGAGGTGCAGAATACATGCAACATGTCAGCTCCAACACATGCACTAAAATAATAAAAGAGAAGTGCATCCCAGAAACAAAGAACACACAGAGATCATAACGACAAAGAACACGCGATATTTCCTAAGAAAAGAACCAACACATGAAACTCAACATTCTTGAAGAACACACGAAGCATTACTGAATCAACAAGTTGGACACCATATATCATAATTGTTGAGCACATCTTCGTATTGTCAATACCACGAAGAACATGATCCATATCTAGCTGACTTACGATACTCTGTTTTCCACAAGAGGACTCGATTTCTGCATCTGTTTCATCTCAGAAGTCCAGAGCTACATAGAATAACACTCAGAGCACTTCTAACCTTATCTCTATACTTCTGCTCTGTTGTGTACTATTTTCATCTTTCGAGCAGCATGTGTGTATTTGTATAAAGACACACACTATCTCCTGCATTAAACTAAAATATACAAGATATCCTTTCTCAAACATATTTTTATACTTGTGTATACCCATGGATAAGTGTGTAAGAGGTTGTGTGTAACCTTTTGTTCATACCCACGAAGAATTGTGGAAGAGGTCGTGTGACCTGGACAGTCTTGTGTACTGTTGTAAATCCCGATACATGTTGTGTATCTATTTTATTTATATAAACTACTTGGTGGTAGGTGATCACCAAGTGGAAAGGATTAGGTCTTGTCTTGAGACTGAACCACTTATTTTATATCTTTTGTGTTGTCTATTTAAGTTGTCTTTATTTTACTATTTAATTTAGAATTCACTAAATTTACTTTGATAGTTAATCTTTAAAAGAAGTTATAATTGTATTACCTTATTAGAATAGCTTCAAAAATAATGTTAATAACCAATATTAAGATTACTGAGAATTAATCAATCTTCTAAGAAGTTATTTAAACAGTAAAACTTTCATAATAGTATAACCTTGAATAACTAGGTTGTAATTAACTTTATTGCGGAACCCTTTTAAGAATACTTTTTAAATATAAATTTTGAATAGATACTCAATTCACCCCCCTCTTGAGTACTCAACTCTGACCAACACTCATGATGCACCTAATGTATCCTACCTCTCCATGAACATATGTTGTAATGGTTTTCATCAATACATTAAAGTACGCAAATCATAATACTCATTAATAATAATATTAAATTCTAAGGATCAATACACACATCTGCAGATAGGAACATCCAATGACACATGTAAATGTGGATTACCTACTGGTGGGTCTCCTCATAATATCCTACAGTGGATATTATAAAGGGTGTACACCATGATAAGGTGCCTCAAATTCCAATGAGTCTCCACCCATGGTATCCTATATCATTTTTTCCCTCAAATGATATCATCCATCTATAGAACATATATTTAAGGATAGTGTCATAGCACTTCCATGTTTTCATCATGGCGGGGAACTGCTATGACCTTTTAGTGTCACATCTACTTTTAGGACATTATCATATACTATATTACGCATAATAAAAATCATGATGTGATAAAAATTTATTAATGTTCAAAACTATAAATATAGGTAATCATAAAGTACACAAAATTTGGTTCTAGGGAACCAACTCTAGCAGACTCCAACTTGCACTAGATCTAACTGCTAACAACATTCAGTCCGCTAGCTCTCGCATGATACTCACGCTTCTATTGAGATAGGCATTTACTCAAGGGGTTGACCGCATTATCTTATGTGGGTAATCTTATTACTGTAAATTCACTCATATGATAAAAATACCTCAATTTTTGATACTTATAGATTATATGTTTTGTCTATTGGTGTGGCCTTGTATCTTTTATAAGAGCCACCGATGCAGTATTATCACAATACAATGTGATAGAGTCTTTACTACTAGGTACCACATCAAGATCAAGGAAAATTTTCTATATCCAAATAGATTCATTGGTTGTGTCATAAGTTTCTATATACTCATACTCTACTATATAATTAGTGAAAAACGGCTACTTTGAACTCTTCCAGCTCACAGCTAGTCCGTTGAGACATAAAACATATCCTGACTGTGACTTCAGATAATTCTGATATATCTGAAAACTAGCATCAGTATAACCCCTGATGATCATTTCCTCGTCTCCTCCATATACCAGGAACATATCCTTAGTTCTTCTCAGATACCTAAGGATAGCCTTAACAGTATATCAATGTTGTTCTCATGGATCATCTTGATATCTACCTATCATGCACAATGCATAGGTAACATCAAGTATAGTATATAACATAGAATACATGATTGATCCTATCTTCAAAGTGTATCGGATCTTACTCATTCTCTATTTCTCATTTTGTGTCTAAGGACACATTTTCTTATATATGTGTAAACCATATGACATTGGAACCAATCCCCTTTTTTATTTTTCTATAATAAATCTCTTTAGTATCTAGTCAACATGTATACTTTGAATTAGTTCAATAAGCCTCTTGGATCTATCACAAATGATCTTGATCCATAGAATATAGGATGATTCACCTAAGTACTTCATGGAGAAACACTTTATTAACTATTCCTTAATAGACTTTAATACTGGTATGTTGTTTCCAATAAGTAACATGTCATCAACATATACTACTAGGATAATGAATGAATTCCAACTAAACCTCTTGCAAACACACAGCTCACATTCATTCTTAATGAAACCAAATTATTTTATGGATTCATTGAATCAAATGTTCCATGACCTGGATGCTTGATTCAATCCATAAATGGATCTCTATAACTTGGAAATCCTTTTGGTGTCACCTAGAGTCACAAAACCTTATGGTCATATCATATATACATCTTCCTAAAGGTTCCCCTTAAGTAATGTAGTTTTTACATCCATCTATCAAATATAATAGTCATGGTAAGCTGTTATAGCAAGTATAATTATGATGGGATTAAACATGGAAAGTGGTGAAAAGGTTTCATCATAGTCAATTCCTTAACTTTGTTTAAATCCTTTTTCCATTAACCTTGATTTATATGTTACTTTACCTTCCATGTTTAGTTTCCTCTTGAATACCCATTTTTATCCTATGGGATTTACATCAACTGATGCATCAACAAAAATCCAAACTTGGTTCTTATACATAGAACATATTTCAGAATTCATGGCTTCTTGACATCTTGTAATTGTTGAGCTCTCTACTTCCTCTTTGTAGAAGATAGGTTCATCATTGTCAATGAATAATGAGTCAACATATTTAGTGAATAGAAAACCATATCTCTCTAGTTCTCTTACCTCTCTTTTGATCCTACATAGTACTTATGTTTCAGGAACTACTTCTTCTATAGGGACCTGTGGAACTTGTTCCTGTACCAACTCTTAGGTATCTTGAGAATCAACTTCATAGAAGTCAATATTGATCCCACTATACTTTTTAAGTATGTTATCCCTCTCAAGAAAGATGGATTTTCTGGAGAAAACCACTTTCTTGTCTGAAGGGTTGTATAGATAGTATCCCTTTGTTTCATTTGGATACCCTATAAAGATACACTTTGTGCCCCAAGGTTCTAGTTTGTTTCCTGAGAATTCCTTAACAAATTCCTAAAAAAACCCATACACGTTTATGTGATAAAATGAGTTTCTTTCTACTCCATAACTCAAATGGAATTCCATTTTTCACTTTAGTTGGTACTCAATTTAATTTGTATGCCATACTCTATAATGCATATCCCCAAACGGATAATGGAAGATATGCATGAATCATCATCAACCTTACCATGTCTGACAAGGTCTGGTTCCTCCTTTCACTAACACTATTCCACTGTGGTGTGTAAGGTGGAGTGAGTTGAGATAGAATCCCAAAATACCATAGAAATTTGATAAAATATTGGTAAAGATATTCACCACCTTGATCTGATTGAAGCTTCTTTATCTTCCATCCAATATGATTCTCTACCTCATTCTTGAATTATTTTAATTTCTTAAAAGACTCAAACTTATACCTCATCAAGTAGATATAGCCATATCTACTCAAGTCATCAATAAAAATTATGAATTAAGAATATACACCTCTAGCTTCTACTGGAAATGGTCCACAAACATTAGTGTGTACAAATCCTAGAAGCTATGTGGCCCTTTCACCTTATCCACTGAATGGAAATTTCGTCATTTTTCCTTATAAACAATCTTGAAATCTTTTAAGTGGTTTTATTCACTACCTGTTGGATGGATTGCACTCGTTCTCTTAGAAATCTCAACTATATCATCACTCATGTTTATCGAGAAGCAAATACGGTTGCTAATGTCCTGGCCAACATGGGAGTAAATCAAGACATTACATGGTTCAAAGACCTCCTCATTGATCTTATTTCCTTACATGAAAAAGATTGTAATATGATCCCATACTTTAGACTCCTATAAACTTTCTTTTGATTTATTTATGCTTTGCTTCTTCTTCTATCTTTTAAGTGGTTTTAGATCAGAAGAGTCCAAATAACCATCTTGATAGATATTTTTCAAATGATTCTCATTTACATGGCCAAGATGTTGATACCATAGTTGGGTGTTATATGATTCATGTGAAAATTATTTTTTATCAATTGGAAATACTTGGTTTTTATAATTTAATACATAAATAATCTTATTTAGATGTTTCATACTATAACATATATTTTCTTTATAAAATAAAAAACTTTAATTTAAAAACCTGAAAATAAACTCATATATATCTAGGAATGATACATAAATTATATTCTTGGTAACCATTGGTACATAATAACTGTATTTTAAAACCAAAATCATTTTCATTATCAATGAAAAATGGAAGTCACCAATGGACATAACATCCAACCTTGCACCATTAGAAGCTCTCAAATCCACCTCTCCTGTAGTAGTCTTTCAAAATCTACTTGGATCCTATATTTGTATACATATGTGAGAACCATAATCTATATCTAATACCAAATGAGTAGATATTGAAATATTTCACTTGATAATGAAAAATACTTTAGTTTCTCCTTAATTCTGGGTATAGTTCCTCTTCAAGTGTCCTAGATTGCCACAAAGAAAACATACTGCCTCATTTTCCTTTTCCTGCCTCTGGATCTTCTTCTTCTTAGAAGGATGGTGCTTGATATCTTTATAATTGTTGTGATTCTTGGTCTCGTTTTCCTTTTTCTTCCTTTTCTCATTCACCATAAAGACTGTAGGTTTATCATGACTCGTGTCCTTATCTACTTGGAGAATTAAATTAATAAGTTCTGAAAGATTTTTCTCATTATTACTCATATTATAATTAATAATAAAACTAGAGAAGGTCTTGGGAAGTGATGAAATTATGAGATCTATACGCAAATCATATGGGAATTTAATCCCTAAGATGTCTAAGAATTCAATTTATCCAATAATCTTGACTACATGAGGCCCATATGAAGCATACTCTCTAATATTAGTTATAAACAAGGCATTGGATATCTCGTACCTCTCTTGTCTCACCTTCTCTTAATATATATCTTGAAGTTGATACATCGTGTTATATGCATCCATGTCCTCATGTTTCTTCAAAATATCATTGGTCATGGATGATAGTATGAAACACTGAACATCTATAGAATTATCCAGATATTTCTCATAGAGAGATATCTCTTTATTACTAGCCTCTTTACTAGTTTCTTTAGAAATAGGTTCTTCCAGCACATATAATTTCCTTTCATGGTGAAGGATAACACTTAGGTGCCTTTTCCATTCTTGGAAATTTATACCAGTGAGAAGGTTATCCTTATCAAGTATAGATCACAGTGATATGTTTGATGTCATTTTATTGATGTTTCTACAAATATTATTAGAATAATTTTAGTACTTTATCTAATAAAATTTAGAAATATAAATAAATATTATATTCATTAATCTCCCAACCCACTATTTTATCGAAATCCAATATCTCTCACCATGGATTCAGAATATCCTGTTTCTTGGAAATTCTAGTGGCAAGGATCCATATTCCCCTTATCATTACCTCAAATTTGGCTGGTCAAACAACTTGAATGGTTTTAGGTAGGAATTCCAAATTCCAACTGTATTAACTCACAGTCCCTTGATCTATTGAGTGGACTCCCCAATCCCGAAATTCTTAAATTGGATTTCTTTAACCCTTGCCTCTCAGTTACACCAAGTCTTACTTTGGAAGTCAACCCTTGATGTGAACTAATTTAAGTCAACCCAAAACTTCAAGTTATATTTCCCTGATAATTAAAATCACCCCAACTTTGGAAAGTCAAACACTTTGAATTATGGTTTTATTTTAACTGAGGTAGTGGAAGGCTATACTAACTTAATATATATTATTAAGGGATTTTATCCTTTTATGAATAAATTTATAATTATTATCTTTATCACATTCTAGTTAATATTAAGTGGATTTACTTAAGTGATTAACCATCTCTTAGATAATATTTACACATAATCCAAATTATTTTAGTTCTATCTTGCATGCTCATTAATTTCATTAGTTCATGTGATCATGAAAAAACATCCATAAAGAAATAACTATGAAACTTGATAGAAATAAAATAATAAATCGTTATAATTATGAGCTTCTACTAATGGTTGGTTTATCTGTCAGATGATAAACCAACCATCGGCCTAGGGGGAAAACACCTTGAACTAATTAAGGTTCATGTTACAACTTTCCACCTATCTACCTATGTATCTCTCTTGGATTGGTTTTTCCTCGAATCTAAACTTGAACCACCTTCACTAGATTGGGAGCTCCATCCATTACATATGCTTTTACTCACACACAAGTGAGAGAAACTAGTTTACATAAAAGAAACCATGGGCACATAGGCCCTTACATAATAAGAGGAGAAAAGGCACGCAGGAAAATACTTTTAATTTAATAATAAATTAGATGAAACCAATCACATACAAAGTTCTAGTCAATGCTCATGATCATACACACGCATGAAATGAATTATTCATTTAATAAAACTAGAATTTGATTCTTAATCATTCTTATTTAAGATAAATCTCACTTGAATCGATTAATTATATTCTTTAATTAATAAATTATTTTATCTTAATTCTCATCAGAATTTCCTTAAGATTCTCATCCATCATAATTTTAAACAAATTAAATAAATTTATTTAAAATTAACTATGTGCATAAATGTACCTTGTAGGAAACATGGTAAATACCCATCCAATTCTACCCAATATGTATTATACTCGTATACTTATTACTCTTGAAACATATAGAATATGTGAATTATCACACACTTCTATGATGTGTACTATCATATTAATGATTACATGAATTACATGATTTCTTAGCCACGTGTTATGCTTCAATGCACGTAGAGTAATAGTTGTAATACGACTCATACATGATATACAGATCTAAACATTACATAGAAATTAATAACATATATATATATATATATATTAAAACTCATCACATGGAATGTCTTATCAACTTAATGACTACATGAAATCACGTGTTGATAAGGTTTACACATTATAATAAATAAATTTTAATTCTGTGTAATTTGGTATAAGTACATAGTGTATAGAAGTGAGCTACATGGCATGTGCGTCTCTCACTGTCCATCTAAGGCACATGCCTAGGGACCCGAAATTTATATCATGCCTCATAAAAAATGGATTAAATGGAATGTATAGTGGGTTACATGGTTTGTAGTCTCAGAATTAAATTATCACCAATCAAGTAGTCCATATATGGAAATACACATCCCGTCTGTGACTTAAAGGACTACACGACGTGTACGTAGGCTACATGGCATATACTCTGGCTAACCGTGCTCTAGGTTGTTTCAGTCAACATGTGATGTAAGGAATAAATACCCCATGTTTCATTAATTCACATGGTTTGAATTAATTCCAAATTAATTCTTGGTGCATTGAACACAAGTACATAGCATGTAACACCAATTACACAGCATGTACTCCTGTGTTATTCGGACAAAATCCTCAACACCTCCATATGAGTTATTTTATTTTATTTCATTCATAAAATTAATAGTTTTGATTAGATCTATGATAAATGATGGAGTAAGAAGTTGATCTATCAATTTGGATTAAAATAATTATTAAACTTGAATTGAAAAATAAATGAAAAATGCATAAATCATCAATGATCTTTAAATAATTATAAACAATTATGTGAACCCTCTGATACCACTTATAGGTTTCGGGCATAGTGAAAGCATGTGATGGGTCATGCCCAACTTTTATTTTTTTCATAATCAATGATTAATCTAAGATTTTACACAAATTTGAATGTCATGATCAAAGAAATTAAATCAAAGAATATTGAAAAGGGTTAAAATACTGGAAACAGGGATAGGATCACAACATATTATTTATAATCAATTTAATTAATTAATAATTACCTTGTTGGAATTATTTATCCATTGATAGATCTGACAAGAAATATTTTTTGCACCATCGTTGCATTGTAGGAATCAAGAGAAGATTGCCTCTAGCGGTGATCCACATGTGTTCCACAAATATATGAATGTCGTTGTAGGAATCTTCAAGTGTTAGCATGGTGGATCCTATATCTTGCGTCACCCACCTTTGATCACCATAAGAATCAATTATGAAACATTCTCTTTGATCTATATTGACTTGAGAGTGGGAGGTGGAGGAAGATCACTCTCCATTATTGGGATAATTCTTGGAGAATGGAGCTCTATAGGGCTTGAGAAGATTCTACAAATTCGTTGTGCATAACCAAAAAAATGTATTGGCTCTATTAGAAAATAATAAAATTGGGTTTATATACTGCTAGGGTTAAAATAAAATAATTACACAAGTTTACTTTATTTTTTATTTAATCCTTATGGAACCCCGTGTCAAATAATATTATTATTATTATTATTTCTCGACATGTTCTTAACTTGAAAATTAAATTAAATATTATTTAATCAAATAATATTCAATATTTATTATTTCTCACTGGACCATTAAACTCAGTTTTTCATTCCTTCAAAATATTTATTGGGTCTTGAAAAATGACTATTTATTTATTAAATAAAAAACACTCCATTATTCACTAATAAATTAATAAATATTATATTCTCTGAATATCAAATAAATATTTATTAAATATTCTTATCACATTATATTCTCTCGAATAAATGGTGACAGAATATATGTGATCAAGAAAACATGAATAATTACTAAACCACGTGTAGGATTAATATTTATTCAACTTTTTAAATAATAAATAATAATATATATTATTAATTAAGATTTAGGATACACTTAGTGTGTGACCCTCTAGAACTCTTTCTCAGTGTCATTATGTAAAGCAGCCTAAAGTTCGAGTTTAATGTCTAGAGACACGCTAAGGCACCCATAGAGAAATAAGTTAATTTCTCAAGGATATAATAACTCATACGGATTATTACTATGTAATAAAATCTCTTTATCATAACATCTCTAATCAAGCAGGTTGTATGCTAGTGCCATCAACCTTTGTGATCGATATCTCTTTCTTTAACTTCCTGAAAATTGAACTTGCCTATAGAACATCATAACCATGGATTTATTTAGGATATATAATTTCCATCAAAGGGCATGATATATCAACTTACATTAAAGAAAATATGGTAAAAATCCTTTCTTTTATTATTAATTAATGCAATATTACTCATGATGCACACCTCACCGCGAACATCTATTGTTATGGTTTTCATCAATACATCAAAGTACAAGACTCATAATACTCATTAATAATAATATTAAATTCTAAGGATCAATACAAACATCCATAGATAGGAACATCCAATGACACATGTAAATGTGGATTTTTTACTGGCGGGTATCGTTCTCATAATATCCTACATTGGATATTACTAAGGGCGTACACCATGAGAATGTGCCTCAAATTCCTATGAGTCTCCACCCATGATAGCCTATATCATTTGTGTCCCTCAAATGATATCTTCCAGCTATAGAACATATATTTAAGAATGGTTTCATAGAACTTCCAGGTTCTCATCATAGTAGAGAACTACTATGACCTTTTAGTGTGACAGCTACTCTTAGAACATTATCATATACTATGTTGTGAATAAGAACAATCATGATGTGATAAAAAGTTTATTAATATTAAAAAATATGAATACATGTTATCATAAATTACATAGAAGTTGTTTCTAGGGAACCAACTCCAACATACAATACATCGCACCACTCATTATGGATTCCACAACACCTAGCTTCTACATAAAACACAACAAAGCCCTTCCCCCTCCTCTCCTTCTTCCTTAACTTATTTTTTTCTTTTCCTAGTATATATTTGGTGGCCTAAAACTTTTTATAGCATGGTTTTAACTTGATTTTTCTTATTTAATGGATTTTAATAGAATTATAAGGGTGTCTCTAGTCTTGTTTTGGTGGTTTAGTGTGGTATCTTGTAAAATATATAGATTTAAGGTAGTTTTCTCCATGCATGACTTTTTAAATTTAAAACCATGATTTATTATGGTTTTTAATAATTTTTTAAATCATTTTATGAATTTTATCATGATTAATTAGTGGCTTTCACTCTATGAAGATAATTTCCCTTAGGTTTTTATTTTATACAAAAGGTGTTTCCACACAAGTTTTAAGATATAAAACTATTTTTCAAATACCATGAACCCTTATTTCTTGATTAAATTCCTTCACTACTAGAAAAAAACCATATACCAATGGTTTGGAACTATTGGTATAGGTCTCCAAACCATTGGTATAGCATATACCAATGGTTTGGAGGGGCGTTGGCTATTATGGTGTTGTTATAGACATATACCAATGGTTTTTTAAAACCGTTGGTATAGGTCATATGAAAAACCTATAACAACAATTTTTCAAAATTGTTAGTATAGGTAATGTAAAAATAAAATGAAGCTTGGTTTTGATCCCCACACCACCCATTTACAATCCACAGACCTAACCACTAACCTAAGATAAATTTTTTGAACATAATTTCATATATATATATATATATATATATATATAAGTATTTCAACTTTTGATGTATTTAATGTTATTTTACAAAAGAATCCATAAAAAATATGGGTACCTATGCCAACAATTCTCAAAACTAAGGGTATTGACCTATACCAATGGTTTTGAGAACCATTGGTATGGGTACCTTTATTTTTTGATCAATACCAATGGTTTTGGAAAAACAATTGGTATAGGGTGGACCTATACCAATAGTTTTAGTAAAACCGTTGGTATAGGATCTCAATAATGGACTTATACCAACAGTTTTGGCCAAAACCATTGGTATAGGTCCATGCAAGTGACTTATAACAATGGTTTTGTCAAAAATCGTGGGTATAGGTCCATATAGCTGACCTATACTAGTAGTTCTGGAGAAACCCTTATTATAGGGTCTCTACAAGGGACCTATAAAAATAGTTTTTACCAAAACCATTGGTATAGGGTGTCTCCATGGTACCTATACCAATAGTTTTTACAAAACTATTGGTATAGGTTCTCTATAAAGTACTTATACCAACAGTTTTTCCAAACCGTTGGTATAGGTCTATTGGTATAGATCCAATTTGTAGTATTATTGGATCTTTAATATTTTCTATCTAAATTATAAAGATTTTTTTTTCTTTGTGATCTTAAAGGGAGGATACTCGTGTTTTTAGGAAAATTACTTAAAAATGAAGGATGAGATTTTATTTTTTATTATACCTTGTGGGTTAATGTTTGTTTGAGGTGTTTTATGGATATTTTATTTTTTATTTGGATTTGGATATAGTTGAGAGTCATTTATAAAAGAATGTAATGTTTTCAAAGTATTTTCTAATGTATCTTTATGTGTTTTTATTTTCAATAGATGTTCTCAAATGACCATTTGGAACTTTGAAAATGGGGTTTTCTTGAGATAATTTTTTATTGAAATAATTATTTTTAATCTAACTAGTCCAGTGTGTTTTTTTAACTAGTGAAGTACTATTACACCTCTCTACTGGTTTTTTGAATCATCCTGACTAATAAAATTATATTGAAACTCTCCACTAGTTTATTTTTTCTTCGTAACAAGTGATGTGAGACAAATTCCCTCTACTAGGTTAGTTTTCATCCTGACTAGAGACCTAATACTACTCCTCTCCACTAGTACATTGTGTTATGTTGACCAGTGACATGATACTATTTCTTTTTATTGGTTTAGTTAATCACATAACCTATATTTTATTATTATTTTCTTCTTGAGTGAATACTATTTCTACCTATATTTTCCTAATTTTCTACTACTTTATTGGATTCTATTGGAGCCTATATTTTCCTATTTTTTATCTACTTCAATGGATACTATTACTGCCAATATTTTTTCATGTTTTTTTTCTATTAGTTTCATTATCATTAGAGTTTTTAGATAATTTTAAAATTATTATTTTATTATTATACTATGTTCGTTAACTTAGTTTAAAATGTTTATTTTATTCCCTTAAGTTAAATCTAAGTGTATTTTAAAGCATGGGTTGCAAACTATTTAATTTTTTATAAATGGAATCACATCAAAAAATGATTTAAATCATGGTTTCCTTAAATCGATGGATTATTTACATTGGATAAAAATAAATTTAAATAAAGACCTGGTGTGACTTGTTTTATAAAAAATGAACATATTACTTTCAGAGTTATATTTTCAAACTAGCATGAAAAGGATTTACTTTTAAATTATATACATGGGTTTAAGGGAGGATACCAACTAGGTTTTTTATTAGAATCATATTTTTAAAGTTAATAATTCACATTCATATTGAACAAATTAAAATAAAAAATAAATTATTCATATGAAATATAAGTATTTACTCTTAAAAATATAAAGATTCCTAATAAAATATGTAGATTCTTACTGAGAATGCATATTGCATGTATTTTGAAATATAAAACATATATTTAGAATAATAATATTAGAAATATGGAAAAATAACAAAATACATAAATTAGATTTGTTCCTCAGTCTCGATGGAAACATGAATAACTAAATTTTTGTATGAATGCATAATATGAAACAATATATTTATAGCTAAATTTGTAAAATCAAAAGATTAATATAAACATGAAAAATTATTTTTTAAAAATCAAAATTTTAATGAAATCATCATTATTAAAATGAAAATTCAAAAAAATAAAAACTAACCTTCAAGTGGTGGTACACTTCACCCATTTTTATGGCCTCTTTGAATAATGAAGCTCCCATAGTAGAAGATTTGATATTGGTAAATATATATCAAATAAAAAATGAAATAATCAAATAGTGGTCAATATCAATAAAATTTACAATTTGAGGATTTTACCTTTTTTGGGAAGCATGAATTAAAATTTAAGTGTCATGAGAAGTTACAGTAAATAATGAAAAATGAAGCCTTGGTAATGAACACTAACATCAAAAGATTTTCAATGGATCAAACTAAAGTAACTAGTTTCATTTTTATTTTCAAACATTCCTTAAAAAAAATTCAAAAGTTGAGTGGTATCTATATTTACAAATGTAAAAGGATGAGTGATATCTATATTTATAGATGCATACATTTTTAAGGAAAATAGTGGTATCTATATTTATATGATCATATTAACTTTCATAGACCTCCTAGATACATAGAATATTACCTCCTACATAATATAGATTCATAATAATACCACAGAAAGTGTGTGTAACTAACTCCATCCAACCCATAGGATATCCATTATGACCCCACTCTCACAACCTTGGACTCATAGGAATCTAAGCGCTACTGAAATGCAGTCCTCAAACCAAAATTATTTTCCTTTTCATGGATTAATTAAAGGCTTGCTTTGAATATTGAAACTACAAAGATTGTCTTAGAATGAGTGTGTGTAATACCATATAGGTGATCCTTCTCAGGGTCACAAAAATCAAGGCACCCCTTGTAAGGACCAAACCGTTGCTGCTGCTTTTTTCAATTTTAGACAGTAAACTAAGAAATGTTGTCTCGTGCTTCACCAACTCCCTATCTGAGAACATTTAGATTTAAGGATAAAACTATCATTCTCATTAGATTTGTAACATCCTAACCCAAACAGCTAGCCGAACAGTGCTAAATGGGTTGGGTGTTACTGATCTTAGGCACACCTACCCGAATGCCAAAGGCTGCCAACTAACAGCGAGGGTGTAAATAGGTATAGTGGGGAGACTATACCCTATCGAAGGAAAATAAGGTATTGGTCCGAGTATAATATAAAATAAGAGACTCTGTAAACTCAAACTAGACCCACATAGCGGAAGCACAATAAATAATGGATAAACCAGCAGAAGCAATATAGAAACAACCATAGTGGAATGTAAATAAAATAGCATGTTGAAAACCACTTATAACAACTACTAAAACAACAAAAAATGGATCCATAGAAGGTAATACATGTCAATAATGGTTGCGCCCATGGATAACCAACAATAGCTACAAAATAAAGTAAGCATGTTGATACAGGAAAGAAGGAAAAAGAAAGTAACTCCAGCTATTCTTGAACTCAGGGTCCATGCCAAATCTCTATGCAACAACTAATAAAATCCATCTCTTGAAGATGATCTCTTTCCTACACGTAAATTCATAAAATATACATGTATCCTGAAGGGCCTGTGTAGGGTATGAGATGAATATTAGTAGGATACCACCCATTGGTGTGTACCTAGTATAGGTGTTTAAGCTAGAAATTAGAAAACAGTACGATTTACAAATAAACATAAACTTCATAGAAGCTCAGGAGCTACAGGGGAGTATCACCTACTTCGGCTAACGCCAGAATCTTAGTCACGCAACCCGGCACCATGTGCCCCCTGACACCTTGTGTCTCAAGTACAGATGTCCCAAAGGCACGCACAAGAAATAGTAACCTAGCACCATGTGCCTCTTGACATCTCGTGTCTCCAGTACTGACTTCTTGTAGGCACACCCAAGCGGTAGTAACATAGCATCTTGTACCTCCTAACACCTCGTGTCCCCAGTACCGACATCCTATAGGCATGCCCAAACAATAATAACCTTGCACCCTGTGCCTCCTGACACCTCATGTACCCAGTACCGACGTCCTGTAGGAATTCCCCAACAATCTAAAGGATCCTCACCTTCCACTTGGCTTCCAAACCAAGCACCTCAAACCATAACCACCTAACCGCAACTATGGGGGCCTCTACCCACACGAATGATCAAAACCACCTCATCACTGAGTCATCTATGTGCACAAGACCCAAATTATGGGTGAGTAGTAATAATAAAAAATAGAACCCAAGCCACAGCCTCTCTATCACCTCGTTCCTCTGTGACCATGATGCTCAAAATATGATGGTCTTTCCATCCAAGTAACTCAGTTCATGCCCAACCCGATAGTCACACTACCTCAATCTGACGTCCACGATGCCCAATCTCATGGTCAAACCACCCGATAATTCAGTCCAATCCCAACTTGTGATCAACATCATTCAATAATATACAGGCCACACCCAACACAACCTAAAGGTTCTAGAATATGCAATTCAGCAATTACATATTTATCACATTTAAACTAATCACATAAACAGGAAAAACAATCTAAACATTTGAATTCCACTAGCCCAACGGCTATCACATAATAGCACTGAGTTCTTGAATGCCTTTAATAAGACTAATCAGGCTTTACCAAATTAAACATACCGGTTTAAAAACAAAGCATACCAATTATAACCATTTTGGAACCCTAGGACAAAATGTTCCAATGAGCGTCGGCCTCTCGCCCGGCCTTGCTCAAGCAACTTAGACAATAGGGTATTTCAAAAGGCATCCCATGGGTCTAAAAATTAATTCAAAAGGTATTAGAAGCTATAATAGGGTCTCACTAAAAATACCTGAAGATGCGCCAAAGGTCGCGCCACCTAAATGTCCACAAAAACACAAAACAAGTTATGTACCACCTACCACAAAATAGCACGATGATCCTCCTCCAGTATTAGCCTCTAATTCTGTCTAAAACACAGTAGATCTACAAAATGAGCATAAATTCTCAAGGTCCTATAACTTGATCAAGAACAGAAATCAAGATGAAATGATCAAAAGGAATAAAGGGATTACTGAGGGGATTCCAATGGATCAAATGGTGTGTGAAACGAGGTTCGAACAGATAATCAGGAGGGGTTTCTTCCTCCAGTACTACTCCTCGCTCAAACCTATCGAGAGTTCTTCCCAGACACGTAAAACAAGGCTACTTCCAATTTTAATGAAAAATAAATAAATACATGGTGTGTATATATGAGTACACGTCATGTGTATCATTTTACTGTTCCTAAGACGGCTAAAATTTTGTCGAGGACCTACTGACATGAATACACAACATGTATGAGTACGTACATAGCGTGTCCTTGGTTTTCCCCCTCTAACTCACCAACATACCCACACACCATGTATATCCCTCATACACGGCTAGACTACACAGTGTGTACTAAGAGTACATGGTGTGTACTTGGTTAAACATATCTATCTAGCCAACACACCTATATGACATGTATGGCCTTCTCATGTGGAAAGGGTACATGGAATGTACTAGAAATTATATGGCGTGTAACTTGGAAATTTCAAAAATTGCCCACTTTTCCCCTGTTATCTCAAAAAACAACTCAAAAACATAACAAAAAAAAAAGAAACTTGTACCTTAGAGTGAGAAATTAGTTCTTACAAACTTCCCCCCTTAAAGAAATTTGTCCATGAATTTCCCTTTCAAGGGTGGCGAAGAAAACTTTAGATAAATCTGGCCTCAGAACTCAAATCATGTAAATGTTTACTAACCTATTTCTGGATCCAGGGTCCTCATGTGATGCATCGTCACCCCTACACCTCATCAGGTGTTCCTGTGTCACTTCTGACAACCAAATGTATCTGGAACCGCATCGGTGTCCACCTCAACAAGGCCCTACATCCCATGGATACTAAAACAAAACATGGTTCCTTGTACCTCAAGTAACCCACTTCCTCGATGCCCTGATGCCCATGACACCTCAACTAACCCACATCCTCAATGCTCCTGATTCCATGCATCCCATATATATATATATATATATAATTGTATCATGCACCCAAAATGGTTCCAACCTACTGACCAGCATCTGGTTAGTCCATATAAATTTTTTGCACCTCATGCACTCAAAACAAACAAGCCTTAAAAGGCCATTCCAAAAAAACAAGAAAATCATAGCCACACTTACGGTGTACCTCTGATCTTTGTCGGCTCACCAGCATGCTTAGCCTCTGGTAGCTCCATGACATGCACCTGGCCTAACACACAGCTACCTAAATATTATCCTCCCTATGGTGCTACTCCTGTCACCAGCCATTGATCCCTTAGTTGGGTCCCTCTGTCTCTTCCACGTCCTCTGCGTGCATCTGGTCCTCAGCTACCCTCACCTAGTACCAATCATGAATCGACTTCAGATGCCATCATCTGTCCTGGTCCCTACCTACTGATTGTCTGAGAAGGATTCCTATAGAACCTCTCAAGATGACTGACCTGACCACATGCCCGGCACTCCTTTGGAGGCTTATCGCACTGAGTCTAGACATGCCCTGGCTACCCATACTGAAATCAAACCACTGATGAACTACCACAGGGTGTTCAAGCTAAGTCCTTGGCCTAACTTCCATGCTGGAAATCATCTCGACCTCGCTTCCTGCTATCTGAAACATAACCTAAAGTCGTTGATCAGCTCAAATGGGACTTTTTCATCAATTTTCCTTCCTCTATGAGTGCCTGATTCATTGCCTCCGAGAATGAGGTCAACCTGAAGATGTTTACCTACACCTTAATGGCATGTTGTAAGCCATATTCGAAGTGACTCACCCTTGAGGTGTCATCGCTTACCATACCTGATGCAAATAAAGACAACTCAGTGAAGGTAGTTTCATAGTCCATGATGGACATGTCACCCTACTGAAGGCTCAAGAACTCCTGAGCTCTCTCCGCCCTTAGCATCTCTGAGAAAAAGTGCTCAAAAACCTATCCTTGAAGTCCTTCCATGCCATTCCTTCATGTCTGTGAGCCTGAACCTGCACATCCCACCAACGCTTCACTGGTCCTCTCAGCATGTACGTCACCAGCTTGACCCTCCACCCTAGAGGCATCTTGAGCTGCTCAAAAATCATCTGCATGCTTTGTATCCAGTTTGCAGCCACTTGTGGACCACCCTCACCCTATAAAAGCGGTGGGTGCTGCGACTGGAACTCTCGCATCCAATATTCCATGGAGGGATCAGTACTCTGTGTGCCTTTGTCAATCCCATGTAAGACACATACCTGACTATATTAGAGCTTCTTGTCAATCCATGGACCAAATGCTACTAAACCCGGCTTTTTCTCACTCTACATTGGATCCTGAACCTAATACTATCCCTAAGCTTGTATGTGTAGATCATGCTCTGTCTATTCCTCATGTGTCTTAACCTGTTCATTCTCATGAGGCACTGTACCATCATCTGCCTAACATTCCATCAAGCCGTCTAGGAGGAACCCACTGAATACCATAAATGGTCATAAAACTCACATATATAACAATATATATATATATATATAACACGGATAAGGAAAGCAGTAAAGAGGTAGTTCATAAAAACTACCCTTACTCTCCACCACTGCAACCATGCCCCATGGCATTTCGGCCCCACGGCCTCCTTACCTTCACTCAACAGAGCCAAGTATCATAGTAACCTCAGGCCACACTCGTCCTGAAAACCAATGTTTCCTCAAATTGATGACTGAGTCACCCAATCCTGACAGTCATACCACCTCAAACTAATGTCCATGATTCCCAATCCTGGTGATCCACATCACCTCAGTCATAGTACCTACCCACTCATATATGATTCAGGCCCAAATCTAATGCCACATGAAATTTTTTACATAATTAAAAGTATGGAATATTACATTGCAATAAATAAGAAATTATATCAGTAATTTCACCCTTCACATTTCAGAAGTATCTATAGCATGGAAATTGATATTATTCACGTGGTATTATCACTTCACAAAGAATACGTGCAATTATGAAATTGAAATACCCTAACAATGTGCCTATAAAAAGCCAAGAAAACTCACCTTTCCATACTAGGCCAATGTATAATTCTCCTTTATCACACCAGGTCAAGGATATCATATCAAAACCAATAATATCACACATCAAGTAAGCCAGCAAGGTAGAAATCATATAAACTATAATCCGAGAAAAAGAAAAATAGAAATTCCCACCCAATGTAACTTGGTCCATCCCTTGTACATGGGGCTGCAGGAACCCAAGAAAAAACTATAAACCCATCTCCAATAACAACCTATCTTCAGTCTACGATATCTCAAATAGTAAAACCAGCAAAAATAAAAATCCAGTCTCGATCTCATTAGTAGTCAGTGAAAAGATGCTACTAAATCCCGATCAAGAACAACCTCCTTTGATACCACTTTGTAACATCCTGTCCCAAATAGCCACCCGAATAGTGCTAAATAGGTTGGGTGTTACTGACCTTAGGCGCACCTCCCCGAACACCAAAGGATTCCAACTAGCAGTGAGGGTGTAAACAGGTGTAGTGGGGAGTCTATACCCTCTCGGAGGAAAATAAGGTACCAGTATGAGTATAATATAAAATAAGAGACTCTGTAAACTCGAACCATACGTGCATAGAGGAAGCACAATAAAATTATAGATAAACCAATGGAAGTAATATAGAAACAATAGTAGTGGAATATAAACAAAACAGCATGGAAAACACCAATTATAACAACTACATAAACAACAAAGCATGTATCCACATCAGTTCATACATGTCAATAACAGTGGTACCCATGGCTAACAAATAGTGGATACAAAATAAAGTAATCATGCTGATACAGGAAAGAAAGAAAAAAAAGTAACTCCAGCTAGGCATGACCTTAGGGTCCATGCCAAATATCCATGAAACATCTAATATGATCCAGCTCCTAAATCTGATCTCTTTCTTGTACGTAAATTCATAAAGTCTACATGCATCCCGAAGGGCCTGTGTAAGGTGTGAGACGAATCTCAGTAAGATACCACCCAACTTTCCATTATTATTATAGGTGTTTAAGAAAGCAATAAGAAAACTGTATGATGCACAAATAAACACAAACTCTACTAGAGATTAGAAGCCGCCAGGGAGTATCACCTGCTTCATCCAACACTAGAATCTCAGTCACGCAACACGGTACCATGTGCCCCTTGACACCTATTTTCTCAAGTACTGATGTCCTAAAGGCACGCACAATCAATAGTAACCTGGAACCATGTGCCTCCTAACACCTCGTGTCTCCAGTAACAACGTCCTGTAGGCATGCCCAAGCAGTAGTAACTTGACATCTTGTGCCTCCTGACACCATGTTTCCCCAGTACTGACATCCCGTAGGCACACCCAAACAATAGTAACCTAACACCCTGTGCCTCCTGACACCTCATGTCCCTAATACCGACATCCTGTAGGCATGCCCCAACAATCTGAAGGCTCCTCACCTTCCACACAACTTCCACATAAAGCACCCTCAAACCATAACCACCTAACCGCAACTATGGGGGCCTCTACCCACACAAGCGATCAAAATCACCTCATTACATAGTCATTTATGTGCACACGACCCAAATCATGGTTGAGAAGTAATCACCAAAAATTGAACCCAAGCCACAACCTCTCTGGCACCTCATTCCCATGCGACCTTGTCTCTCAGAATCTAATGACCTTTCCATCCAAAAAACTCAGGTCATGTCCAACCTGACAGTCACACTACCTTAATCCGACGTCCATGACGCCCAATACCATGGTCAAACAACCCAATAATTCAGTCCAATCCCAACCTATGATCAACATCATTCAAGAATATATGTACCATGCCCAACACAACCCAAAGGTTCCAGCATATGCAATTCATAAATTACATATTTATCACATTTAAACAAATCACATAAATAGGAAAAACAATCTAAATAGTTGAATTGCACTAGCCCAACAGCTATCACACGGAATCACTGAGGTCTTGAATGCCTCTAACAAGATTAATCATGCTTTACCAAATTATAAATATTAGTTTAAAAACAAATCAGACCAATTATAACCATTTTGGAACCCTGGTCCAAAATGTCCCAATGAGCATCAGCCTCTCGCCTGGAATTTCTCAAGAAATTTAGGAAATAGGGTATAACCAAAGGCATCCCATGGGTCTAACAATTAATTCAAAAATCATTATCATCTATAATGGGGTCTCTCTCAAAAAACTTAAAGAAATACCAAAGGTCGTGCCACCCAAATATCTATAAAAACACAAAACAAGGTATGCACCACCTACCTCGAACTAGCATAATTATCCTCCTCCGGTATTAGCCTCTAAATCGGTCTAAAACACAGTAGATCTAAAAAAAGTCCATAAATTCTCAAGTTACTATAACTTGATCAAGAATAAAAATCAAGAATAAATGATTAAGAGGAATCAAGGGCTTGCTGAGGGGGTTTCAATGGATCAAACGGTGTGTGAAACGGGGTTCAGACTGACAATCGGAAGGGGTTTCTTCCTCCGGCAATGCTCCTTACTCAAACCCATTGAGGGTTCTGCCCAGAAACATAAAACGGGGATACTGGACATTTTAACAAGAATAAAAAGAAATAAATGGCATGTATATATGAGTACACTCCATGTGTATTATTTTATTATTCTTAAGACGACTGAAATTTCGCTGAGGACCTACAGGCATGACTACATGGCATGTACGAGGTCGTACACGGTGTGTCCTTGGGTTTTCCCCTATAACTTGCCAACATACCTACACACCATATATATCTCTCGTACATGGTTATACTACATGGCATGTACTAAGAGTACACTGTGTGTACTTGGTTAAACATCTCTATCTGGCCAACACGCCTGCACGCCATGTATGGCCTTCTCACACAGAAATGGTACACGGCATGTACTGGGAAGTTCATGACATGTAACATGGAAATTTCCAAAATTGCCTAGTTTTCCCCTGTTATCTCAAAAACAACTCAAAAAAAGAACGAAAAAAAAAGAAACTCGTACCTTAGAGTGAGTAACGGGTTCTTACAAGCTTCATCTCTAGAACAGTTATTATTGCATTTTTTTACCTGATACTCATCCCCCATCTCTTATAGACATGAACCTATTGTAACATCCTGAGATTCTAAAATGAAACACTATGTTAGATAGCATACAAGATATGAAACACCAAGCTTAAACGAACAACTAAATACTGTTATTATGTGACCGTTATGACCTAGTCGTTAGAATGGAGGGTGTGAATAGGATTAAATGAATTATAAAAATATGGTTTACATGTGTATATATAATGATTTTTTTTTATATGACTTATAAATTAAAATAAAACCCTTTTGAAAATAAAATGAAATCTTTTTCTGAAAAACTATTTAAATGCACACAAGTGTGTTTTATACCAATAAAATAAAAAAAATCTTTTTGGATTATATTAATTAAATATATATATATATAATATATTCAATATAATGTTTAAAATTCATCCAATTTATTTTCTAGACATTATATAAAAATAAATACAATTTTACGCATAAAAGCCTATATTTTTCTAAAGGCAATTTTTCCACCTTTTAACGGTGCACTTATTTTAAAACTAAATTTTGAAAATTTTATAAATTTTATTTGAAAAATAAACTTTATTTTTGAAATTTTAATATCAAAATTTAATTTTTTTGAATTTTTTTTATTTTTCTGATAAGTTTCATTTTTTGATGAATAGTGAAAAATACTACATTTTAATTGAAAACTAAATATTCATCAAAATAATTTATAATGTTATATTATATTTTAATTTGGTTTTAAATTAAAATTAGATTAATTATACATATATTAATACAATGTGGGTCATTTTATTTATTTTAATACTGAATTTGGATATAAAAACTTTTCAAACTTTTGAACATGTTCACTTTAAAAATCAGCTTTCTTGCCCTATCTACTCGATTAATTTTAAATTAATTTTATAAACTTCAGTGTTTTCAATTTTGAAAATTAAATTCCATATTTTCAATCATAATTTCAAATTTTAGTAAATAGTACTCTTTTATTTTTGGAAAATATGAGTTGTAAACTTAGTAATTTTATTACCACAATTAAGGGTAAATGGGGTAATTAAGGGTAAAAATAATATTATAAATATTATCCAGTTACCATAACACTTTTACAAATTTTATTGGATGAATATTTTTTGAAAAAAATAATCCATGAGTTTAATTTATGACCTCTTGGAGCCATTTGGATGACTTTAAGCCACTTATAGTATTGTATTTTAATGAAAAGTCAAAGATGTCATACTTATGTTTTTAATAACTATAACATTTATAATATAGGGTTATTTAGAATATATATTAGACTAAAATATTGATAATAAATATAAAAGATTTATATTCATCATGGAAATTTATTTTTAATTTTTAGTGAAGAAATAATTACCTTAAAATACTTATACAATGATGATGCAATAATTATTCAATTAATGGAAAAATCAAATAAATGATATTTAAAATATTAAAATAAATATAATTTGAGATAATTAATGTTATACATGAATTTTATATATGAAAATTACATATTTGGGATGTATTAAAATAGTTGGTTTAAAGATATATTGTTGTATTGATTTTTGTAAAATTCAAAGTAATGAATAGTTTAAAAATTGACATTAATGATATTTTAAAATAAATAATATTTTATTAAATGGTATAAAATTACTAAAAAAATATTAAATTATGAGAAATTATTTTTATGAGGTATAAAATTTTATACATGATCCATTTATGGTTATTTTGTCATTTTATATTAACTATATTAACCCTCAAAGAGTAAAAATCTATTTTGTCACGGTAAGAGTTAAAGGATTAAATAAGGGTTAAAACCAAAATAGAGGGGTTAAAAAATAGTCAAAACATGTCTAATTTTTATTTTATGAGATTAATTTGACACGAAATCATATTATATTTTAAATTAATAAGTTTGGATCCATTTGTAATTGAAAATTAATTTATATTAATTTAATATTTTGAGAGATTCCAAGAGTGCCCCTCCCCTCTCTTATAAAAGGGCACATCTTCTTCTCTTTTCTTAATACTTAAAAACCAATTTTGTTCAACCAATATCTAAAACAATACCTTAATATAATCCCTCACCACATTCTATAGGTATTATTTTAGGAATAGCACCACCGTTAGTGGTCTTAAGGTGTTAAACAAATAAGATTGTCTGAAGAAGATGTATCGTTTTTAATCAAGCGTTTCAATATTATTTATTATTCCAATTCTTTATAATATTATTAAACCATGAAAAAATAATAAATTCAGTATACTTCATATACTTATATTTTATTATGTTTGTTACATTCCCCATATCTATCTCCTTTTCCATCAAATGAGAAAAGAATTCGTCGTCTGTGTGTACGGTGGACTACCGCCTCGTAAGTGATGTCATTAGTTTTCCATTACCATCTCTCAAAACTAGTTGTAATGATAGAATTAAAGTTTATATATGATATTCATGAAATATTTATCATTATTAAAATATAATATATCATTTAAACTATTACATTTCCATGCATAGAAAAATGATAATGTCGTTTGTGGGTACATGTGAATTATCAACTCCCTAAAGTGATGTGATTCGTTTTTCATCAAAAAATCACATGGATTATATAAATAAGTATATTTAAATGATTAATATGATAATAATGATTTTATGATAATTTTTTAATGATACAATTATACTTACCTTCTTTCCATAATTATCATTGAAAAATGGAAACGTTACTCATGTGTACGTACGGCCTACTGTCTCCATGATTGTAACTTAGTTTATTTTTTATATCCATATGTAATGAATGGATTTAAAAGTAAAAATTATAAATTATTTCATTAATATTATTCTATATATTGTGTAATAATGTACACTTTGACCATAGTTAATTGACTGATATAATTTTGGACTTATGAACCAAATAACATCAAAACGTCAGACATGGACTTAAATAATTAAGTAATTGTTATAACATGATAATAAGTGATATAAAAGGAATAATAAACTTGAAATTGGTTCTAAATAAAGTAAATAATTAAACTAAGTGTATTATTTAAGAATATAAATATCATATGTGACCAGCCGGGCTCAAGGTTAGGAAAGTCATCTCAATCTTCTTTCATTGAGGCTTATTTTGATATTATACATACACCTTCTTTTATGAGGTATATATACAGACCATTTTACATATCATATAATGAATTTATTTATTATTGTGTTATTTAATGTTTTTTTAAAATTTTATTTCTTCGTGGGGCTTATGATTCAAATGTTTCAAAGTGGTATGGGACACTTTGATTTAAAAATATATTTTTAAATGTTTAAAATGGGTTTTGAAAATGAATTGATTATTTCAATAACTTGAAATGTTTTATTATGAGTGGAAATGAAATTTTAATAGTGAATTGTTGAAAATTTAAATATTTTATGTATTATGATTATATAATAGTGCTTGGACATATAGGATGTTCCATAGTAATCAATGGTACTTGGACATTTGACGAGTGGTTACGTGATAAACCAATGATGGATGGTTTCGTGATAAACCAATTATGGGTGGGTCTATGATATACCTAAAATTCATTGGGTATAGAATTCAACCATATGGTTATTCCATTTTTAATAGTTACATGTGTGGAAGTTGACCACATGGTTATTCCATTTGTATGAATGATAATTATGTCCCAAGATACCTCTATGTATTATCTAATATTTCTATGGGTTTTATAGTAATCTTATGATTAAAAATGGTAATAAATGAGATTATTTTCAAAGGAAAGTATTTTCTACTTATTAAGGGTGAAAATTATTACTTTATGGTAAAGTTTTCATGGGTTTTCAATTTTTCACATGATTAATAATTTTCCTTCTCTATGTATCCCTTACTGATATTTTTGTGCTCGTACTAAGTTCTAAAATGTTTTTCATAGGGTTTAAGGGACACTACTAGAATATAATCCTATACTAATAGTTCATAACCATTGGTATAGGCTATAGAACTATTTTTATAGCCTATACCAATGGTTCTCCAAACTGTTGGCTCTACTTCCATTGGGAAAGGCCTATACCAATGGTTCTTAGTGAACCGTTGGTATAGGGTGGTATGGATTTTAGGTTAACCAACGGCTCATAGTGAACCATTAGGATATAACTATATCAATGGTTCAAACCATTTTTATGGTTCTATATCAATGGTTCAAATCGTTGGTATAGGTCTATACCAATGGTTTTGAACCGTTGATATAGCTCTATCCCAACGGTTCACTCTGAACCATTGGTTTAAGGATATACCAATGGTTTTAAAACCTTTAGTATATACCCCCCCCCCCCCCCGATCTCAAGTAGTAGCAACCCCACCCTTGCCCACAGAACCTGCAGATAACACAAAACATCACATATGGAACCTGAAAACAGAACATCCTTAACAAGAAAATAGTCTAAAAATGTTCCTATACAACCCATTTAAATAAATTTTTGAAGAATACATGTTACCCATCAGTTAGGTGGGTTATATGAGTCTAGATTTAGACATGTATTCATCAGTCCTCATGATTTTAGTTAGGACCACTGATTCCAACAGTGTTGAAATGTTTGCTAACTCCCTAGATAATAGTAAAATCATGGATGAAAATGCCTTATATCCATCCAGAGAGCTCCAAAAAATCCCTACCTCACCAACTGAGGTAGAAGAGGTTGTCTTGTCGCCCAAAGAGGATAAAGACACTCCTCCTCCATCCCTCACTCTATCCTCTCTATAGTTTCAAGGAAATCCCACATTGTCAGTTGGGTTAGAGGAAGTCATTTCATATTTAAAGTATCAAGATATTTACTCCTCCCTTGACTTTGGATAATTTATCCCATTACTTTCTCCCCCTATGGAACAAGAGGAATTAGATGAAGACAAGGAAGAAGAGGATGAGTATGACCTTAAGGATTCCCCTCCACATTTTAGGAGGGCATATCTACAACCATTAATAAACTCAAAAAAATAAATCCAGGTATAGAAGAATATCCACAAAACACCTTGATTAGTGTAGCCATGTATTCTAAAGAGAAATAGGTATATACCTCCTTCCTAAGGAATCATAGAGATTAATTCACCTGGAACTACACAAAAATTCTAGGCCTCAATCCTGAGGTGTCCACTCACCACCTGGGCCTACCGGAGGACCATTGGGGCTATAAATAAGCATCCTGAATCACGCATCTGATACATGCTTAAAAAATAGAGTTTGAAGTTGAAAATATCATCATAGAGAACTTCATTTGGTAGGTCCAATATCCTAAGTATCTAGAAAATAAATTCTTTATCAAGAAGAAGAATTGTAAAATTGGATTCTTCGTCAATTTTAGATATCTCAACCAGCACTTCTCGGATGATGATTTCCCAATCCCAATCATAGAACTATTTATCAATTCAACATCCAGATACTAGGATCTCTCTTTCATATATGACTATTCAGGATATAATAAAATCCAAATGGACCAAGAAGATAAAGAATCCACCTTCTTCAGGTCCCCCAGGGATAATTTTTCTATTGGTTAATTCCCTTTGGATTGAAGAATTATGGCACTACATACCAAAATTTCATGCATCACATCTTCAAACCCTTTCTAGGAATGTTTTTCGAATTCTATGTTGATGACATGGTTGTTAAATCTAGATAATGGTTGGAATACCTGGTATATCTTGAAACTATCTTCAGCAAACTATGATAAGACATCCTGAAAATATAACCCTTAAAATTATCTTTCAGCGTTACCTCAGGGAAATTTATCGACTTCTTCATACGCCATCGTGGAATAAAATTCTACCCCCAGATGGAAAAGGATGTCATTGGAATTTCACCTCCTCACAACCTCACCAAGTTGAGGGGAACTCAAGTAAATTTGGGTTACATTCGGTGATTCAAATCCAACCTTTTAGAAAAAAAATTCCCTTCACTAGGTTGATGAAAAATTGGTTATATATTAGTGGACTCATGATTGTTAGGAAACATTTTATAGTCTCAAGAAATATCTCCTGAGACTCCTAATGTTGATTCCTCCTGTGAAAGGAAGGCCTCATATTTTTTATGTGATAGTCTTAGAGGGATCACTGGGTGCCTTCCTTGCATAGAAAAATAACACCTGTAGCAAAAAAACCTTTATTATCTCATCCAAACCATAATCGATGTTGATACTCTTTATTCAAATACCGAGAAGAGATAGCTGACACTAATATTTGTAATCAAAAACTGAGGCACTACCTATAGCATTAGGATGTCAATTTGGTCTCCCACAACAACCCAATCAAATACATTATCAATCATATGATGTTGAAACGAGGTTCAGACGGACAATTGGGAGGGGTTTTCTTAAGATAAATTTTTATTGAAATAATTATTTTTAATTTAACTAGTTCAATGTTTTTTTTAACTAGTGAAGTGATATTACACCTCTCTAGTGGTTTTTTGAATCATCTTGACTAATAAAATTATATTTAAACTCTCCACTAGTTTATTTTTTCTTCATAATAAGTGATGTGAGGAAACTCCCCTATACTAGGTTAGTTTTCATCCTAACTAGCGACCTAATATTACTCCTCTACACTATTCCATTGTGTTATTTTGACCAGTGACATGATACTATTTCTTTTTATTGGTTTAGTTAATCACATAACCTATATTTTTTATTTTTTTATTCTTGAGTGAATACTATTTCTACCTATATTTTCTTAATTTTCTATTACTTTATTGGATTCTATTGGAGCCTATATTTGCCTATTTTTTATCTACTTCAATGGATACTATTACTGCTAATATTTTTTCATGTTTTTTGTCTATTAGTTTCATTATCATTAGATATTTTCCCTGATTTTAAAAGTATTATTTTATTATTATTATACTATGTTCTTTAATTTAGTTTAAAATGTTTATTTTCTTCCCTTAAGTTAAATCAAAGTGTATTGTAAATCATGGGATGCAAACTATTTATTTTTTTATAAATGTAATCACATCAAAAAATGATTTAAATCATGGTTTCCTTAAATGGGTGTATTATTTACATTGGATAAAAATAAATTTAAATGATGACTTTGTGTGATTTATTTTATGAAAAATGAACATCTTACTTTCATAGTTATATTTTCAAACTAGCATGAAAAGGATTTACTTTTAAATTATATACAGGGGTTTAGGGGAGGATACCAACTAGGTTTTTTAAAAGAATCATATTTTTAAAGTTAATAATTCACATTTATATTGAACAAATTAAAATAAAAAAAATTATTCATATGGAATATAACTATTTACTCTTAAAAATATAAAGATTCCTAAGAAACTGTGTTGATTCTGACTGAGAATGCATATTGCATGTATTTTGAAATAAAAAACATGTATTTAAAACGATAATATTAGAAATATGGAAAAATAACAAAATACATAAATTAGAGTTGTTCCTGAGTCTCGATGGAAACATGAATAACTAAATTTTTGTATTAATGCATAATATGAAACAATATTTTTATATCTAAATTTTTTAAATCAAAAGATTAATGGAAACATGAAAATTTAATTTTAAAAAATAAAAAGTTTAATGAAATCATCATTATTAAAATGAAAATTAAAATAAATCAAAACTAACCTTCAAGTGGTGGTACACATCACCCATTTTTATGGCCTCTTTGAATAATGAATCTCCCATAGTAGAAGATGTGATACTGGTTAATATATATCAAATAAAAAATGAAATACTCAAATAGTGGACAACATCAATCAAATTTACAATTTGAGGACATTAACTTTTTTGGGAAGAATGAATTAAAATTTAAGTTTCATGAGAAGTTATAGTTAATGATGAAGAATTAATCCTTGGAAATGCACACTAATATCAACAGATTTTCAATGGATCAAAATAAAGTAACTAATTTCATTTTTATTTTCAAACAGTCGTTAAAATTTGTGTCAAAATTTGAGTGGTATCTATATTTATAAATGAAAAAGGATGAGAGATATCTATATTTATAAATTCATACATTTTTAAGGAAAAATGGTGGTATCTATAGTTATATGATTATATTAACTTTTAAAAACCTCCTAGATACATATAATATTACCTCTTACATAATATATATTCATAATAATACCAGCGAAAGGGTGTGTAACTAACTCCATCCAACCTATAGGATATCCATCATGACCCCACTCTCACAACCTTGGACTCATAGGAATCTAAGCGCTACTGAAATTCAGTCCTCAAACCAAAATTATTTTACTTTTCATGGATTAATTGAAGGATTTATTTCAATATTGAAATTGAAAAGATTGTCTTAGAATGAGTGTGTGTAAGACCATATAGGTGAGCCTTATCATGGTCACACAAATCAATGCACCCCTTGTAGGGATCAGACTGTTGCTGCTATTTTTTTCAATTTTAGACAGAAAACTAAGAAATGTCGTCTGGTGCTTCACCAACTCCCCATCCTGAGAACATTTAGATTTAATGATACAACTATCATCCTCGTCATCTTTTTAATGTGCTGACCCAAATAACCACCCAAACAGTGCTAAATGGGTTGGGTGTTATTGACCTTAGGCGTACCTCCCCGAACGCCAAAGGCTGTCAACTAGCAGTGAGGGTGTAAATAGGTATAGTGGGGAGGCTATACCCTCTCAGGGGAAAATAAGGTATTGGTATGAGTATAATATAAAATAAGAGACTCTGCAAACTCAAACCATACCCGTATAGTGGAAGCACAATAAATAGTAGATAATCTAGCAGAAGCAATATAGAAACAAGCGCAGTGGAATGTAAACAAAATAGTATGTTGAACACCACTTATAACAACTACTAAAACGAAAAATCATGCATCCACATAAGGTCATACATGTCAATAACAGTTGTGCCCATGGCTAACCAACAATATCTACAAAACAAAGTAAGCACAATGATATAGGTAAGAGGAAAAAACAAAGTAACTCCAGCTCGGTATGACCTTAGGGTCCATGCCAAATCTCCATGAAATATCTAATACAATCCATCTCCTAAATATGATCTCTTTCCTACACATAAATTCATAAAATATACAAGCGTCCTGAAGGGATTATGTAGGTTATGAGACGAATATTAGTAGGATACCACCCGATGGTGCGGACCTAGTATAGGTGTTTAAGCAGGAAATAAGAAAATAGTACAATTCAAAAATAAACATAAACTCCACTAGAGATCAGCAGTCACAGGGGAGTATCACCTACTTCGGCCAATGACAGAATCTCATTCATGCAACCCGGCACCGTGTGCCCCCTGACACCTTGTGTCTCAAGTATAGACGTCCCGAAGGCACGCCCAAGAAATACTAACCTGGCATCATGTGCCTCCGGAAACCTCATGTCTCCAATACCTACTTCCCATAGGCACACCCAAGTAGTATTAACCTAGCATCTTGTGCCTCTTGACACCTCGTGTCCCCAGTACTGACGTCCTATAGGCATTCCCAAACAATAGTAACCTTGCACCATGTGCCTCCTGACACCTCATGTCCCTAGTAAAGATGTCTCGTAGGTACACCCCAACAATCTAAAGGCTCCTCACCTTCCATGTGGCTTCCACACCAATCACTACCAAACCATAACCACCTAATCGTAACTACAGGGCCTCTACCCACATGAACGGTAAAAACCACCTCATCACCGAGTCATCTATGTGCACAAGACCCAAATCATGGGTGAGAGGTAATCACCAAAAATAGAACCCAAGCCATAACCTCTCTAGAACCTTGTGCCCTTGTGACCATGTCGCTCAGAATATGATGACCTTACCATCAAAGTAACTCGGTCCATACCCAATCAGACAGTCACACGGCCTCAATCTGATGTCCATGACACCCAATCCCATGGTCAAACCTCCCAATAATTTGGTCCAATCCCAACCTGTGATCAACATCATTCAAGAATATATGGGCCATGCCCAACACAACCTAAAGGTTCCAGCATATGTAATTCAGCAATTACATATTTATCATATTTAAAAAAATTACATAAACATGAAAAACAATCTAAACATTTCAATACCAATAGCCCAACAGCTATCACATAGTAGCACTGAGTTCTTGAATGACTCTAAGAAGCCTAATCATGCTTTACCAAATTAAACATACTATTTTAAAAATAAATCAGACCAATTATAACCATTTTGGAACCCCAAGCCAAAATGTCCCAATGAGCACCGGCCTCTCGCTCGGCCTTGCTCAAGCAATTTAGACAATAGGATATGCCCAAATTCATCCCATGGGTCTAAAACTTAATTCAAAAAGCATTAGAATCAATAATGGGGTCTCACTAAAAATACCTAAAGATGTGCCACCCAAATGTCCACAAAAACACAAAACAGGGTATGTACCACGTACCTCAAACTAGCACGATGATCCTCCTCTAGTATCAGCCTCTAATTCAGTTTAAAACACGGAAGATCAAAAAAATCATAAATCCTCAAGTTTCTATAACTTGATAAAGAATGAAAATCAAGATAAAAGGATAAAAAGGAATCAAGGGCTTACCAAGGGGGTTCCAATGGATCAAATGATGTTTGAAACAGGGTTCAGACGGACAATCGGGAAGGGTTTCTTCCTCCGGCACTACTCCTCACTCAAACCTATCGAGGGTTCTTCCCAAAAACATAAAACGAGGATACTTACCATTTTAACGGAAAAAAAAGAAATACACGGCATGTATATATGAGTACATACCATATGTATCATTTTATTATTCCTAATATGGCTAAAATTACGCTGGGGACCTACTGACATGAATACACAATGTGTATGAGTTTGTACATAGCCTATCCTTGGTTTTTCCCCTATAACTCGCTGACATACCCACATGCCATGTATATCCCTCATACACGGCTACACTACACAACATATACTAAGAGTACATGGTGTGTACTTGGTTAAACATCTCTATCCAACCAACACACCTACATGCCATGTATGGCCTTCTCACATGGAAAGGGTATATGGCATGTACTAGGAAGTACATGGCGTGTAACCTGAAAATTTCCAAAACTGCCCACTTTTCCCCTGTTATCTCAAAAACAACTCAAAAACATAACGAAAAAAAAAGGAAACTTGTACCTTAGAGTGAGAACCGGGTTCTTACAAATTTCCCCCATTAAAAACATTTGTCCCTAAATTTCCCTTCCAAGGGTGGAAAAGAAAACTTTAGATAACTCTGGCCTTATAACTCAAATCAGGTAAAGGTTTACTGACCTATTTCCATACCCAGGGTCCTCCCGTGACGCATCGTCACCCCTACACCTCATCAGGTGTCCCTATGTCGCTTCTGACACCCAAACGTATCTGGAACCACATCAGTGTCCACCTCAATGAGGACCTACATCCCATGGATACTAAAACAAAACATGGTTCCTTGCACCTTAAGTATCCCACGTCCTCAATGCCCCGATACCCATGGCACCTCAACTAAAACGCATCCTCAATGCTCCTGATTCCATGCATATCATATATATATAATTATATCACGCACCCAAAATGGTTCCAACCTATTAACCATCATCTGGTCAGTCTATATAAATCTTGTGCAACTCTTGCACTCAAAATAGACAAGCCTTAATAGGCCATTCCAAAAATAAAATAATAAAATCACAGCCACACTTGCGGTGTACCTCTGACCTTTGTCAGCTCACCAGCATTCTTAGCCTCTGGAAGCTCTATGGTTTGCACCTGGCCTGACACACAACAGCCTAAATCCTATCCTCCCTATGGTTCTACTCCTGTCACCGACCACTAACCCGTCAGTTGGGTCCCGCTGCCTCTTCCATGTCCTCTGCGTGCAGCTGGTCCTCAACTACCCTCACCTGGTATCGATACTAAATCGACCTCAGATGCCACTGTCTATCCTGGTCCCTACCTACCGACTATCTGAGAAGGCTAGATGTAGAACCTCTCTAGATGTCTGACCTGACCACATGCCTAGTACTCCTTTGGAGGCCTATCGCACTGAGTCCAGACATGCCCTGGCTGCCCACACTGAAAGAAAACCACTGATAAACTACCACAGGGTGGTCAAGCTGATTCATTGGCCTGACTGCCCTGATAGAAATCATCCTGACCTCACTTCTTGCTATCTGAAACATCACCTGAAGCCGCTGATCATCTCAAATGAGATTTTTTCATCAATTTTCCTTCTTCTATGAGCGCCTAATTCATTGCCTCAGAGAATGAGTTCAAGATAAAGATGTTTACCTGCACCTTAATGGCATTTTGTAAGCCATCTTATAAGTGACTCACCCTCGAGGTGTCATCGCTTACCATACCTAGTGAAAAAGAAGATAGCTCAATGAAGGTAGCTGCATAGTCCATGATGGACATGTCACCCTACTGAAGGATCAAGAACTCTAGAGATCTCTCCGCCTTCAGCATCTCTGGGAAAATGTGCTTGAAAAACCTGTCCTCAAAGTCCTTCCATGGCAGTCCTTCATGTCTGGGAGCCTGAACTTGCACATTCCACCAATGCTTCTTCGGTCCTCTCAACATGTACATCACCAGCTTAACCCTCTACCCCGGAGGTATCTTGAGCTGCTCGAAAATCATCTGCATGCTTTGTATCCAGTTTTCAGCCACCTATGGACCACCCTAACCCTGGAAAAGCGGTGGGTGCTACGACTGTAACTCTCGTGTTAGATATTCCATGGAGGGTTCTGTACTCTGAGTGCCTCTATCAATAGCATTCAAGAAACGTACCAGACTATATTAGAGATTCTCGTCGAGCCACATCCCAAATGCTACCAAACCCAACTGCGGCTCTCTCTACACTGGATCCTGAACCTAATCTTGTCCCTAAGCATGTACGTGTGGATCATGCTCTGCCTATCCTTGAGGTGTCTGAACCTGATCGTGATCCTGAGGCAATATACCATCATCTGCCTAACATTCCATCGAGCCATCTAGGAGGAACCCACAGAATACCATAAATGGTCATACATCCCACATATATAACAATATATATATATAATGCAGATAGGGAAAGCGGTAAAGAGGCAGTTCATAACAACTACCCTTACTCTCCCCCACCGCAACCATGCCCCATGGCATCCCAGCCCCACGGCCTCCTTACCTATCCTCAACAGATCCAAGTATCATAGTAACCTCAGGCCACACCCGTCTTGATAACCAATGTTTCCTCAAACTGATGACCAAGTCACCCAATCCTGACAGTCATACTGCCTCAAACCGATGTTCATGATGCCCAATCCCGGTGATCTACATCACCTCAGTCATATTAACTACCCACTCATATACGATCCATGCCCAAATATCATGCCCCATGAAATTTTTTACATAATTAAAATTATGGAATATTACATTACAATAAACAAGAAATTCTATCAGTAATTTCACCCTTCACATTTTAGAAGTATTTATATCATGGAAATTGATATTATTCCTATGGTATTATCACTTCACAAAGCATACGTGCAGTTATGAAATTGAAATACCCTAACAATGTGCCTATAAAAAGACAAGAAAACTCGCCTTTCCATACTGAGCCAAGGTCTAATTCTCCTATACCACACCGGTTCAAGGATATCATATCACAACCAATAATATCACACATCAATTAATCCACCAAGGTGGAAATCATATAAATTGTAATCTAATCAAAAGAAAAACATAAATTCCCACCCAAGGTAACTTGGTCCATCCCTCGAACCTGGGACTGCAGGCACCCAAGAAAAAGCTATAAACCCAGCTCTAATAACAACTTATCTCCAGTCTACCATATCCCAAATAGTAAAACCAGCAAAAATAAAAAGGCAATATCAATCTCATTAGTAGTAAGTGAAAAGATGATACTAAATCCCTGTCAAGAAAGACCTCCTTTGATACCACTTTGTAACATCCCAACCCAAACAGCCACTCGAACAGTGCTAAATGGGTTGGATGTTACTTACCTTGGGCGCACCTCCCCAAATGCCAAAGGATACCAACTACCAGTGAGGCTGTAAACATGTGTAGTGGGGAGGCTATACCCTCTCAGAGGAAAATAAGGTACTAGTCTAAGTATAATATAAAATAAGTTACTTTTTAGACTCTAACCATACACACATAGAGGAAGCACAATCAATAGCAAATAAACTATCGGAAGCAATATAGAAACAAGAGTAGTGGAATGTAAACAAAACAACATGCAGAAAACCACTTATAACAACTACTTAAACAACAAAGCATGCATCCACATCAGTTTATACATGTAAATAAAAGTGGCACCCATGGCTAACCAACAATGGATACAAAATAAAGTAAGCATACTGATATAGGAAATAAAGATAAACAAAGAAACTCCATCTAGTCATGACCTTAGGGTCCATTCCAAATCTCCATGCAACAGCTAATACGATCCATCTCATGAATCTGATCACTTTCTTATACATAAATTCATAAAGTCTACACACATCCTGAAGGGCCCGTGCAGGGTGTGAGATGAATCTAAGTTGGATACCACCCAATTGTATGTTCCTATTATAGGTGTTTAAGTAGGTAATAAGAAAACAGTACGATGCACAAATAAACACAAACTTCACTAGAGATCAGCAGCCACAGGGGAGTATCACCTGCTTCGTCCAATGCCAGAATCTCAGTCATGCAACCCAGTACCATGTGCCTACTGACACCTCTTGTCTCAAGTACTGACGTCCCAAAGGCACACCCAAGCAATAGTAACTTGGTACCATGTGCCTCCTAACACCTCGTGTCTCTAGTACTGACGTCCTGTAAGCATGCCCAAACAGTAGTAACCTGACATCCTGTGCCTCTTGAAACCTTGTTTCCCTAGTACCAACATTCTGTAGGCACACCCAAACAATAGTAACCTAGCACCTTGTGCCTCCTGACACCTCATGTCCCTAATAAAGACATCCCGTAGGCACACCCCAATAATCTTAAGGCTCCTCACCTTCCACATGGCTTCCACGACAAGCACTCCCAAACCAAAACCACCTAACTGCAACTATGGGGGCCTCTACCCACACAAGCGGTCAAAATCACCTCATCATAGAGTCATATATGTGCACACGACCCAAATCATGGGTGAGAAGTAATCACCAAAAATAGAACCCAAGACACAACCTCTCTGGCACCTCATTCCCCTTCGACCATGTTGCTCAGAATCGAATGGCCTTTCCATCCAAGTAACCTGGGCCATGCCCAACCTGACAGTCACACTACCTCAATCTGACGTCCATGATGCCCAATATCGTGGTCAAACAACCCAATAATTTGGGCCAAGCCCAACCTATGATCAACATCATTCAAGAATATATGGGTCATTCCCAACACAACCCAAAGGTTCCAGCATATGCAATTCAGCAATTACATATTTATCACATTTAAATAAATCACATAAACAAGAAAAACAATCTAAACAGTTGAATTGCACTAGAAAAATGGCTATCACATAGCTTCATTGAGGTCTTTAATGCCTCTAACAAGCCTAATCATGCTTTACCAAATTAAACATATCAGTTTAAAAACAAATCAGGCCAATTATAACAATTTTTCACCCCGGCCCAAAATGTCCCAATGAGCATCGGCCTCTCACCAGGTATTTCTCAAGCAATTTAGGAAATAGGGTATGCCCAAAGGTATCCCATGGGTCTAACAGTTAATTCAAAAACCATTAGCAGCTATAACGAGGTCTCCCTCAAAATACCTGAAGACGCGCCAAAGGCCACGCCACCCAAATATATATGAAAACACAAAACAAGGTATGAACCACCTACCTAAAACTATCACAGTGATCCTCCTCTAATATCAGCCTCTAATTCGGTCTAAAACATCGTAGATTTAAAAAAACCATAAACGCTCAAGCTACTATAACTTGATCAAGAACAAAAATCAATATGAAAGGATCGAGAGTAATCAAGGGCTTACCGAGGGGTTCCAATGGATCAAATGGTGTGTGAAACGGGGTTCAGACGGACAATCATGAGGGGTTTATTCCTCTAGAACTGCTCCTTACTCAAACCCATTGAGGGTTCTTCCCAGAAACATAAAACGATGCTACTACCCATTTTAACAGGAAAAAAAAAAGAAATACATGGCATGTATATATGAGTACACACCATGTATATTATTTTACTATTCCTAAGACGAATGAAATTTCACTGAGGACCTACAGACATGACAACACGGCGTGTATGAGTCCGTACACGGTGTGTCCATGGGTTTTCCCCTATAACTCCCTGACATACCCACATGCCATGTATATCCCTCATACATGGCTAGACTACACGGCGTGTACTTGGTTAAACATCTCTATCCGGCCAACATGCATACATTCTATGTATGGCCTTCTCACACAAAAAGGGTACGCAACGTGTACTGGGAAGTACATGATGTGTAACATGGAAATTTCCAAAACTGCCTAGTTTTCCCCTGTTATCTCAAAAACAACTCAAAAAAAGAATGAAAAAAAAGAAGCTCATACCTTAGAGAGAGTACCGGGTTCTTACAAGATTCATCTCTAGAACAGTTATTATTGCATTTTTTGCCTAATAATCAACCCCCATATCTTATAGACATGCACCTATTTTAACATCCTAGGATTCTAAAATAAAACACTATTTTAGATAGCGTACAAGATATGCAACACCAAGCTTAAACGAACAACTAAATATTGTTATTATGTGACCGTTATGACCTAGCCGTTAGAATGGAGGGTATGAATAGGATTAAATGAATTATGAAAATATGGTTTACATGTGTATATATAATGATTTAGTTTTTGTTAAATGACTTATAAATTAAAATAAAACACTTTTGAAAATAAAATGAAATCTTTTTCTGAAAAACTATTTAAATGCGCACAAGTGTGTTTTATACCAATAAAATAAAAAAATTAATATTTTTGGATTATATTAATTAAATATATATATATATAATATATTATATATAATGTTTAAAATTCATCCAATTTATTTTCTAGACATTATATAAAAATAAATACAATTTTACGCATAAAAGCCTATATTTTTCTAAAGGCAGTTTTGCCGTCTTATAATGGGGCACTTATTTTAAAACTAAATTTTGAAAATTTTATAAATTTTATTTGAAAAATAAACTTTGTTTTTAAAATTTTAATATCAAAATTTAATTTTTTTGAATTTTTGTTATTTTTCTGATAAGTTTCATTTTTTGATGAATAGTGAAAAATACTACATTTTAATTGAAAACTGAATATTCATCAACATAATTTATAATGTTATATTATATACTAATTTGGTTTTAAAGTAAAATTAGATTAATTATACATATATTAATAAAATGTGGGTCATTTTAATTATTTTAATACTGAATTTGGATATAAAAACTTTTCAAACTTTTGAACATGTTCACTTTAAAAAATCGGCTTTCTCGCCCCATCTACTCGATTAATTTTAAATTAATTTTAGAAACCTATGTGTTTTCAATTTTGAAAAATAAATTCCATTTTTTTAATCATAATTTCCGAATTTAGTAAATATGACTCTTTTATTTTTGGACAATTTGAGTTGTAAACTTAGTAATTTTATTACCGCGGTTAAGGGTAAATGGGGTAATTAAGAGTAAAAATAACATTATAAATATTATCTAGTTACCATAACACTTTTACCAATTTTATTGGATGAATATTTTTTGAAAAAAATAATCCATGAGTTTAATTTTATGACCACTTGGAGCCACTTGGATGACTTTAAGCCACTTATAGTATTTTATTTTAAAGAAAAGCCAAAGATGTCATACTTATGTTTTTAATAACTATAACATTTATAATATGGGGTTATTTAGAATATATATTAGACTAAAATATTAATTAGAAATATAAAATATTTATATTCATAATGGAAATTTATTTTTAATTTTTAGTGAATAAATAATTACCTTAAAATAATTATACAATGATGATGGAATAATTATTCAATTAATGGAAAAATCAAATAACTGATACTTAAAATATTAAAATAAATATAATTTGATATAATTAATGTTATCCATTAATTTTATATATGACCTTGACATATTTGGGATGTATTAAAATAGTTTGTTTAAAGATATATTGTTGTATTGATTTTTGTAAAAGTCAAAGTAATGAATAGTTTCAAAATTGACATTAATGATATTTTAAAATAAATAATATTTTATAAAATGTTATAAAATTACTAAAAAATAATAAATTAGGAAAAACTATTGTTATGAGGTATAAAATTTTATACATGATCCATTTATGGTTATTTTGGCATTTTATATTAACTATATTAACCCTCTAAGAGTAAAAATCTATTTTGTCACAGTAAGAGTTAAAGGATTAAATAAGGGTTAAAACCAAAAGATACAGATTAAAAAATAGTCAAAACATGTTTAATTTTTATTTTAGGAGATTATTTTGATACAAAATCATATTATATTTTAAATTAATAAGTTTGGATCCATTTTTAATTGAAAATTAATTTATATTAATTTAATATTTTGGGATATTCCAAGAGTGCCCCTCCCCTCTCTTATAAAAGGGTACATCCTCTTCTCTTTTATTAAAAATTAAAAGCCTATTTGGTTCAACCAATATCTAAAAAATTCCCTTAATTTAATCTCTCACCCCATTCTATATGTATTATTTTAGGAATAACACCACCCTTAGTGATCTTAAGGTGTTAAACAAAGGAGATTGTCTGAAGAAGATGTATCATTTTTAATCAAGGGTTTCAGAATTATTTATTATTCCACTTCCTTATAATCTTATTAAACCATGAAAAAATAATAAATCCAGTATAATTCATATACTTATATTTTATTATGTTTGTTACATGACTCATATCCATCTCTTTTTCCATCAAATGGGAAGAGAATTTGTTGTCTGTGTGTACGGTGGACTACCACCACGTAAGTGATGTAATTCATTTTCCCTCACCATCTCTCAAAACTAGTTATAATTATGGAATTAATGTTTATATATTATATTAATTAAATATTTATCATTATTAAAATATAATATATCATTTACATTATTACATTTCCATGCGTATAAAAATGATAATGTCTTTTGTGGGTACGTGTGAATTATCAACTCCATGAAGTGATGTGATTTGTTTTTCATCAAAAAATCACATGGATTATATATATAAGTATATTTAAATTATTAATATGATAATAATGATATTTTGATAATTTTTTAATGATAAAATTATACTTACCTTTGTTCCATAATTATCATTGAAAATTGGAAACGTTATTCATGCGTACGTACGGCCTATTGTCTCCATGATTGTAACGTAGTTTATTTTTCATATACATATGTAATTAATGGATTTAAAAGTATAAATTATAAATTATGTCATTAATATTATTCTAGATATTCTTTAATAATGTACACTTTGACCATAGTTAACTGACTGATATCATTTTGGACTTATAAACAAAATAACATCAAAACATCAGACATGGACTTAAATAATTAAGTAATTGTTATAACTTGATAATAAGTGATATAAAAGGAATAATAAACTTGAAATATGTTCTAAATAAATTAAATAATTAACCTAAGTGTATTATTTAAGAATATAAATATTTTATTTGACCAGTCGGGTTCAAGGTTAGGAAACTCATCTCAATCTTCTTTCATTGAGGCATATTTTGATATTATACATCCACCTTCTTTTATGAGGTATATATACATCCCATTTTACATATCATATAATGAATTTATTTATTTTCATGTTATTTAATGTTTTTTTAAATTTTATTCCTTCATGGGGATTATGATTCAAATGTTTCAAAGTGGTATGGGACACTTTGATTTAAAAATATCTTTTTAAATGTTTAAAATGGGTTTTGAAAATGAATTGATTATTTCAATAACATGAAATGTTTTATCATGAGTGAAAATGAAATTTTAATAGTGAATTGTTGAAAATTAAAATATTTTATGTATTATGATTATATAATAGTTCTTAGACATATAGGATGTTCCACAGTAATCAATGGTACTTGAACATTTGACGAGTGGTTAAGTGATAAACGAATTATGGGTGGTTTCGTGATAAACCAATTATGGGTGGGTCTATGATATCCCTACAATTAATTGGGTATAGAATTCGACCATATGGTTGTTGAATTTTTAATAGTTACCTGTGTGGAAGTTTACCACATGGTTATTCCATTTATATGAATGATAATTATGTCCCAAGATACCTCTATGTATTATCTAAAATTTCTATGGGATTATAGTAATATTAGGATTAAAAAGGGTAATAAATGAGATTATTTTCAAAGGAAAGTATTTTATACTTATTAAGGGTGAAAATTATTACTTTATTATAAAGTTTTCATGGGTTTTCATGTTTTCACAGTACTAATAAATTTCATTCTTTGTGTATCCCTTACTGAGATTTTTGTGCTCATACTAAGTTTTAAAATGTTTTTCACAGGGTTTAATGGACACTACTAGCCCGAATGGATCGAAGGCCTTATTTATATTTTTATTATAGATAACCCCCCTTTTAAAGGTTTAAGGGGAACCCATACATGACTCGTAGGCCCAAGGCCCAAGGCCCGACATAACCCGCAATACATGACCTGAAGGCCCATAGGCATATCATGCCCATTACATGACCTGTAGGCCCATCCCACTAGAACTGCCCCTCCCCAGCATCTTGCATAATTGATCTCCTTAGTTCCCCACCTTAGTGAACCGTTGGTATAGGGTGGTATGTATTTTAGGTTAACCAACGACTTATAGTGAACCATTAGGATAGAGCTATATCAACGGTTCAAACCATTATTATAGTTTTATATCAATGGTTCAAATCGTTGGTATAGGTCCATACCAATGGTTTTGAACCGTTGATATAGCTATATCCCAATGGTTCAATATGAACCATTGGTTTAAGGATATACCAATGGTTTTAAAACCATTAGTATAACCCCCCCCCCCCCCACTTCCGATCTCAAGAAGTAGAAACCCCACCCTTGCCCACAGAACCTCCAGATAACACAAAACATCACATATGGAACCTGCAAATAGAACATCCTTAACGAGAAATAGGAAATCAAATAGAAACTATAAACAAAAATTGAAATGAAACAAATAGGAAATAAAATATCCGCAAACCAATTAAAATAGAACTTCTAAATAAATAGAACTTGTAATACAACCAACAGAACATCCTCAACAAATAGAACCTGCAATACAACCAACATAGTATCCTCAAAGATCCACAAATCAATACAAAAATAATGATATCATAGGAAATAATTTGATGAATTTAACCAGTGATAACAAACTTACAAAGCATCATAGAACAAATCGTTAAACATCAAATGTCATAAATATCATTCAAAAATTTAAAGGGTCAATCTATCTCTCATCACCATCACTATCATCATTTTCATCCTCAGTCTCATCCTCATCCTTGGAATCATCCTCATCCTCGGCCTCATCATCATCCTATACTTCATCCTTGTCCACAGCCTCATCCTCACCCTCTCCCTAGGCCTCCTCCTCACCCTTTTCCTCATCCACATCCTCTTCCTCACCATCATCCTCGCCCTCTTTCTCACCATCATCCTCGCCATCACCATTGAAAAGAACATCATTGTCCCAACCACCACTAGGACTATTTACCAATTCACTATATAATTTACACATCATTAACATATATTCATCATAATCCATGTAAATTTCTGGTGGAAGTGATGGACATAAAACTTCCATTAGTTTCAAAAATTCAGCATTTTCCCTTTGATTCCATTCTTCCAAATGTATGGCCCTTTTTCATCCTTTTATTCCTCATCCTCAGCCAGTTATTCCCATGCATTATCTTTTTCCAAATCGTTGCTACTAGAAATGGTTCCTGAAGTGGGATAATACCTTGTCTAGACAATACTCTTCTTTGGTCCGCAGCGTACTCTTCTATGGTGCTCATCTCCCATAATTTTATGTAAGTGATCGTTTGTACCAAATTTTTATGATTTTTGGGCATCAAGGGCCTACAAAGTAGACTTTTAAAAATATAAATAGACTATTAAATTAGAAAATAGATATTAAAATTTGAAATAAACAAAGTAAAACTGACAATCTGTTGTTGTGTCAGTTCATTAATCATGTTTCCATATTTTTTCTTTCTGTTTGAGAAAAATAGTTTTGCTCAAGGCACACATCCTTGAATATTAAAAGCCTCCCTCTACAATGAAATTTAATGTAGGAATCCATAATTCAAAATAGGTTACTAATAATGAATTTCATAACTAAAATCAAATGCATATTAATTCTAAATGTAGATGAAAAGAAAAACATACGGTAGATGAATTATAACTGAGTATCAATAAATAGGTTATCAATAGATATAACATATATATAAGTGAATAGGGCATCATAGTAATTAATAATGATTTGGTTGTTTGATCACTATAATTAGTTCATTTTTTATTTGTTTCTGTTTTTTATTTTAACTTAGTTTGTTTGAGATCTATTCCATTTGGTTTGATTTATTTTCATTATAGTTTAGTTCTATTTGGTTTGAATCAATTTAATTCAGTTATATTTAGGTTAATTGATTTTGGTTTAGTTAGATACAGTTTTATTTCCTTTGAATCAAGATGGTTCAAACCTATCAGCTTCAACTAGATTTACTTTAGTATAGACCAAGTTGGGTCAATTCATGTTGATACAATCCAATTTTGTTTTCTTATGATTAGTCTACTTTATTTTTGTTCAATTTAGTTTAGTTTAATTTTGTCAATTTTTTCAAATCTGGTTGAGTCTATTTAGACCAAGTTAGTTCAATTTGGTTCAATTCAATTCATCTTTATTTGGTTAGAATTTATTTGTTTCAATTGTATTCTATACAATCCAAAAAATATATTTATTTTTGTATAGTTTAATTTAATTCTATATAATTTGGTTTGGTGTAGTTTTTTTTGATAATATTTGGTTCTATTGAGTTTAGTTTTGTCTTAGTCTTTTTAATACAAATATATTCCTTTATAGACAATTTCATTTGGTTTACCTCTACTTGAATTAGTGTAGACAAGTTTTTTTGGTTCAATTATGTTTAGGCATTCCTAGGATAGTTTGGTTTGGTTTGGTTCTATTTGATTTGGTTTGATTCAATTCAACATTATGCAGGTATATTTGATTTGGTTAGATTTATTTAGGTGTCATTAGGTTTTATTTATTTCAAGTAATGTCAAATAAATTTGGTTTCAATCTACCTAATTTTGTTTAGTTTGATTAAATTATGTTTAGTTCAGTTTAATTTAGTTTAGTGTGGTTTTGTTTGAGTTGGGTTAGTTTAGGTTAGTGCAGTTTTATTTTTTTAGTGTTTTATATGGATTAATTTCATTCATTTCTCATTGGTTTAATTTATTTTGATTCAATTTGATTTAGTTTAGATAAAAAAATTATGTGATTGATTAAGTTTCTATAATTTCTTTTAATTTGGCATGGTTCAAATTGAATAAGGAGGAGATAGTTTAGTTTAGTTTGAATTTATTCAGTTTAGTTTGGTTTGAGTATGTTTGGTATAGATAAGGTGTATTTAGTAATATTTTGTAACGCCCCGACCCCAGCTACCCAGAGTCGGTGCATTACTTCGTAACATTGGCATGATCACAAAAGATCAAGTCTCGAAAGACCGATTAGTTTAGTAGCCTTGGAAACACTAGATACATTTGTAAACGTTACATTACATCATAAAGTGAAAAACTACAATAACAAAGTCTCCATAGTCCACACTCATATCCTCTTCTGACAATCCCTTCAGGTCATTCATAAAATACTTCTTCACATCCTGGAAAATATTAAAACATTGAAAGGGGTGAGCTTAGATGCTCAGTAAGGATAACAATATTGCGGAAGCTTTCATAAATAAACATTAATATTTAAGGCAATGTATAACTAAAACAAAAGCCTTTTAAACATGAACTTCAACATAATATGGCAAAAGTAAAATGAGATAATTCCATTTACTTCTTTGCATGGATATTCTACTGGTCGAATAATCACATGCAATTTCAATAACCACTTTCATAATGAGGGAATGTATAATGCCAGACATTCTGAAACATTTTGTCAAGGCCTCGACCAAGACGTCTAAAATGATTAAGGCCTCGGCCAAAACCATAAATCAAATTGGGAAAGGGCCTCAGCCAATTCCATGTCTAGTTGTCTCATGAGACCTACCGATGCATCGAGGAGCTATAGCGGGCTCCACCCGTCACTTATTAAGTCCAATACATTCCTCATATGAACAGGTTTAAACATCTCATAAACCATAACATAATCGTATCACATAAAACATGCATAAAGGAAACATAACATTTCCACATTTCAATCACAAGATATCAATACAACACATTGATATAATAAAAACGCTTTCAAAACCATTTTCAATACCAAAATAAAAGAAAAGTATAACATGGTATTTATTCTGTATTAAAAAAAAGGGTATGGCTTGTAGAGGAAGCCGAAACTCAAATAGTGGTCACGGCGGCGGAGAAGTCATTGTCTCCGCATACGTACGACAAAAACATTCCCTTTTGTCATTTAGTAAACACTTCTTATAAAAAAGATTCCTTTTTAATAAACGTAAAATTCAAAGTGGTTTATACACCGTATAAAAGAAATTTGTGTATAAAACCAAATATGCCTCAATGAAAGGAGATTGAGACAAAGTCCTTACAAAGATCATTTTTAAAATAAAATAGATATATTATGTGTATTCACTATAGGTACACATAAATAATACAAAATAAGACATAATAATATCATGACATAATTTGAAAGTAGGAGATTAACCCAAAGAATGAAAATTGGGTTAAGAAATTCCCTTACCTTGCATCCTGTCCTGACTCGACCGTTTTTTAACCTCCTGAATAATAAACTAGAGTTAATTTATATTTACTTAAGAACCTTTTTCATGTTAATTATTCCTTTTATATCCCTTATTACCATGTTATGAACATTATTTAATTATTTAAGTTAATAACGGTCATTTTGTCGATCTTTGGTACTTGAGTCAAAAATAAACTTCTTATAATTACAAGTTGTTCATGTGGTGAAATATCCATTATATCCAGAATTATATTCATGATGTAGATATCATATATATCATATATATACAGTATATACATTCATTTATAATATTACGTAACATTTAGAGGTAAGAAATGAAATGCACCGTTCATGGAGACGGTAAGCCGTACGTACGCATGAACGCTACTTTCATTTCTATTTCGTATTTAATGGAATGAAATCATAATGATATAAAGGTATATTATAATTCCAATATAACATCATATATAATATCATTTACTCCATCCTTTATACATCCCACATATGGTATTAACGATTCAAATCACTTTGAGGGGGCGGTAGTCCGCACTTCCTAAAATGAAAATATCGCGTTTACCCATAATGGAAACAATAAAGTATGCCATAAATGAGAAATACAGAAGCATAAGTAAAACATAAACATATTATATATCCTATATAAATATAGTGACATCTTAATGGCCACCTTTGAAGGTGTTATATGAGTGTTGAACAATCATCGCTTCGTGAGGCAGAAATTCGCCAACCACGGAAACCGTATGTTCTTTAACCATTAGATGTAGGTGTGTGTAAGTGTAGCTCGAATCCTTCTTATAACAACATCCTAGTATATTTATGATACTTTTGTTGTTACAAAAGAAATGAATAAAAATATTTTAGGGGGTTGGAGAAGAAAAATAAAACAAAACAACATTAGAGAAGACATTACCTCAAAATCGGGTAACTCTTTTTGATTTGAGCCAAAGGCTTCCTTGGGAAGAGTTCTGCCCAAAGTGAGGCTTCTAGGAGTAATAGGGGGAAGTTGGGAGAGTATTTTGTCAGAGTTTGGCCGAGCCAAATGGCTTTAAAGTGTAAATGAGGTGGGAGAGGTGGGGGCCTTTTATAAGTGGAGAGGAGGGGCTCTTTTGGAAAGATTGAAATGTTACATTATTACACAATGCTTTTCGGATTCTAAAGGTCCCAAAATTATATAATTCGTGGCTAAGGTGATAAAGGTTCGAAATCTACCCATCCAATAGTCTTTGGACAAGTGTAATCCTTGTATTTTACATTATCTTTTCATTTTATTAAAATCGTTAAATAATGAGGTCATCGCTCCATCATAATGATGTCATAAATAATTTAATTTATTTAATGTCTAAAAATTATAAAAAAAATACTATGATGTAGGAAATCTTTTTATCTTTATAATGAATATTTATAGTCAAAATTTGGACTTGTGTAACCCCACTTAAAAACTGTTTTAGTAAAACAACTCATGTTTGTGTCAATTTAATTTTAACATTAAATAAATATATATTAATGTCATTTTCCAACTAAAGTGGCTCCATGGGGTCCCCAAGTTGACCCATGGGTTGTATTGGTCGTCCATTACTCATCCAATATGAGTAGGACAAGTGTCATGCTCATATCATATTATTAAAACATTGTTTTTACCTTAAACTACACTAATTACCTCTAATCGCGATTAAGAACTTAAAAGTTACTATTCACAAAAAAAATATTTTAATCTCATTGAACCACATTTTACTTCTTAATGACAACCATGTAGGTCGGATTTCTGAAAATCAAATCACAGAAGTGGTAATATTTCATTTAAACGAAAAATCAGTTATTTAACTACCACTTAGTGGTTTCACTATTCATCAAAAATTGAAGTTTTTCAGAACAATGCCAAAATTTCACCCTAAGCTATAATTGATATTCCGAATTCAAAAATGATTTCTATTTTACAAAATTCCAAACATATAAGTTGCATTAATTAATTTTATAATTAATTCCTGTTGTCACAACAAATAGCGTGTTTTTAAGAAACAATTTATATCAAAAGATTGGCAATTGTTTATGTCCAATTTCAATGTTAAATTAATTCTAATGAACACCATTGGATAAAATGGTAAAAATATATTATAATTATACCTTAAAACCACTAAATAGTATAATTTATCATAATAAATTATTTTTATTAAAAAGTAGTTTTAATTATTTTTCACTATTCATAAAAAATTAGAAGTTCTCAGAAAAATACCAAAAATTCAACATAGGATAATTTCGATATTCCGAATCCAAAAATGAAGTCCATTTTGAAATATAAAATTTCTATAATTTTAAAAAGTGGTTATTACTATTCATAACAGCTACTTTGATTAGTCGCGGTGTTTTAGAACTCGAAGTTGCGTACAATGCAAGCTATTGCATTATTGAATGAGAAGCGTATCGTGGAAGCTCGGGGTGTTACATTCTCCCCTCCTTCAATAAATTGCGTCCTCGCAATTTGAAATTTTTCTTTGAAAATAAAAGGTTGAAAAGAGAAAATACCTTTGAGGAAAACCCACATCGGAAATAAGGTTAATAAATATATAACATTAAAAGAAAGCAAGATAAGTACAAAGGTCACCCGATATAGCCCATTCTAGGATTATATGAAAATATGGATATGGAGGAGAAACAAACCATCAAGGTCTGATGGAGAGTTATAGAAAACAGGATTAGGAGAAAGTTTAACCACAAGAAAATCACAAACTTGTGATTGGTTAAACGGTCATTGAATCCCCAGTTGGAAAAGTTAACCGACAACATTTTTGTTTTAAGTTACCTTTTATAATGTTGAGGAATTTATTTAGGAGATTTACTAAGAACGTAAGGGAATATACATACTTGTTATGTATACTTTCATTCGTTAATAAATTTTTACCACAAACCCAACTTTTACTCCAAATGGTAACGGAACTCAAAAATATTCTATTTATCCTAATTGTATAAGGTTCCAAATGTTAACACATACCATTTAGATTAGTAAAACTATTTTGTAATAACCAGGGACTTCCTGTAGGCTAGTGGTAGGAAATAAAGGCTTGTCGCACTATGGTTGTGGGTTCGATTCCTGCAGCTTTGTCCGACGCGACGGGTTATTCCCCACCCTGCAGGTTGTCCTTTTCCTAAAACTATAGTATTATAATATTCCAAAAATAATCTTCAAAAATGATTTAACCTTAAACAATACTATCCATGGTTCAACTTAATCCATTCCAACCTTAATAGTTATCCAAAATACCTCCGTCCAGAAAAAGGTCTCTAAATTCCAAAATCAATTGTAACATCAGATTCCCCAAACAAAGAAAAGTTTCTCTTATTGTCACATACTAAAAATATGATTACCTTAATCATATTAAAACCTTACTGAAATCAAAAAGTACTGCAGTACAATCTTTATATATATCACATTATTCTTATAACCAGAATATAATCCTTGAGTCCAAAAGCACCAATACATTAATTATTTCGCTTCAACTGTAGTCACAGCATAAGATTAGCCTTGATCCCTTGGCCATTTCTCAGGTAAGTTTCCTTGACGCTTAGGACATTCATTTGCATAATGCCCCATTTCCCTACAATTGTAGCATTCAACTTTGACAGCCTCTTTCTTTCCCTTGCAATCACGAGCCTGGTGACCCTTTTCTCCACATTTATAACAAACTCCCATTCCTTTTAGGCGCGTACTAGGGTGATTCTTCCCACAATTATAACATAATGGAAAATCCTTCTTTCCCTTTTTCCCTGTATCTGTCTCTTGTTCCCCCGTTCTCTTCTTCTCTTGCTTTACTTTGTTGTCATAAGACTTAGAGAATTCCTTTTCTGTCTTGATAGCACACGAGACAATATATTCGTATGATGAGAAGGATTGTGATACTAAAGCTCGACGGAGAAATGGTTTTAACCCATCAAAGAAACGATCAATATTACTCCTTGGGTTACGTATATAATCGGCAGCATGCCTCGCTAACCTTGTAAAGTTAGCCTCATACTTTGCGACACTCTCATCCTCCTTCTGCCTCAAACTCAGAATTTGCCTTTCCATATCTGCTCGATGGTCACGAGGAAAGTATTTTTCTAAAAAAATCTCTTTGAACTCCCTCCATTCCATATTCGATGCGTCATCATCTTCCTTTGTGTTTTGAATCAGCGGCCACAACTGATCGGCATCTTCAGTGAGGCGGTAAACTGCCATGACAACCTTCTCCCTTTCACTACTCCCCAAGGCATGGAATATTTTCTCTTAGGAATTTATCCATTGCTCAGCTACTATAGGATTTGTACTCCCATTGAAGGTTGTTGGTTTTTGCCTCATGAAACGGTCTAGCATTGATCCTCCACGTTGCGGATCAGGGTGCTCCATACGAGTAAGGTTATTATTCATAACCTGAGTGAGTTGTCCTAGTATGGTAATAAGTTGATCAGCACCAGTTGTATCTCCAGATCCACAATAATTATCTTGATCAGGAGGGCAATCCCTACACGGAGTTCGTGCATTGATACGGTTTCCATTCCTTCCACTAGGCGCCATTTCTAAACAATGGCATAAACTAGATTAGTTTATGAATCAAAATACATAATTCCATACTTGTAAAACACTTTACATAAATTGAACTATTTATGGATATAATCCATAATCATAAAAAGAAATGTTTTCTTTGACGAAGTATATACTCATAACCCTTCATAGTGGTTTGTAAATAAAATGAGAATTATCCTAAGCATATCCCCCGGGAGTGTCGTAACCAAGAGTGCAGCAAGGCCTGTTGTCGTGCACTAGTTCCCATTCGAGTCTAGATTAAAGTGGTGTTTTCAGGTTTTTCCCCTAGGTACATCTGTGCCAGAGCCGCCTCTACCTGCTCGTATCCAGACAGGGATGTATTGCTCGGAAAACTCATAACATCTCCATAATACCAAAATTCTAGGAAGTTCTTCTATACTAATCCTCAAATTCTATCTTTGGGCTATGTGCTCTAATCAGAGTTTATCTATATCTAGCTTCCAAGGTTAGTACTAAACTGCCTTTGATACCAACTGTAATGCCCCGACCCCAGCTACCCAGAGTCGGTTCATTACTTCGTAACATTGGCATGATCACAAAAGATCAAGTCTCGAAAGACCGATTAGTTTAGTAGCCCTGGAAACACTAGATACATTTGTAAACGTTACATTACATCATAAAGTGAAAAACTACAATAACAAAGTCTCCATAGTCCACACTCATATCCTCTTCTGACAATCCCTGTAGGTCATTCATAAAATACTTCTTCACATCCTGGAAAATATTAAAACATTGAAAGGGGTGAGCTCAGATGCTCAGTAAGGATAACAATATTGCGGAAGCTTTCATAAATAAACATTAACATTTAAGGCAATGTATAACTAAAACAAAAGCCTTTTAAACATGAACTTCAACATAATATGAAAAAAGTAAAATGAGATAATTACATTTACTTCTTTACATGGATATTCTACTGGTCGAATAATCACATGAAATTTCAATAACCACTTTCATAATGAGGGAATGTATAATGCCAGACATTCTGAAACATTTTGTCAAGGCCTCGGCCAAGACGTCTAAAATGATTAAGGCCTCGGCCAAAACCATAAATCAAATTGGGAAAGGGCCTCGGCCAATTCCACGTCTAGTTGTCTCATGAGACCTACCAATGCATCGAGGAGCTATAGCGGGCTCCACCCGTCACTTATTAAGTCCAATACATTCCTCATATGAACAGGTTTAAACATCTCATAAACCATAACATAATCGTATCACATAAAACATGCATAAAGGAAACATAACATTTCCACATTTCAATCACAATATATCAATACAACACATTGATATAATAAAAACGCTTTCAAAACCATTTTCAATACCAAAATAAAAGAAAAGTATAACATGGTATTTATTCTGCATTAAAAAAAGGGTATGTCTTGTAGATGAAGCCGAAACTCAAATAGTGGTCACGGCGGCGGAGAAGTCATTGTCGCCGCATACGTACGACAAAAACATTCCCTTTTGTCTTTTAGTAAACGCTTCGTATAAAAAAGATTCCTTTTGAATAAATGTAAAATTCAAAGTGGTTTATACACCGTATAAAAGAAATTTGTGTATAAAACCAAATATGCCTCAATGAAAGGAGATTGAGACGAAGTCCTTACAAAGATCATTTTTAAAATAAAATAGATATATTATTTGTATTCACTATATTTACACATAAATAATACAAAATAAGACATAATAATATCATGACATAATTTGAAAGTAGGAGATTAACCCAAAGAATGAAATTTGGGTTAAGAAATTCCCTTACCTTGCGTCCTGTCCTGACTCGACCGTTCTTTAACCTCCTGAATAATAAACTAGAGTTAATTTATATTTACTTAAGAACCTTTTTCATGTTCATTATTCCTTTTATATCCCTTATTACCATGTTATGAACATTATTTAATTATTTAAGTTAATAACGGTCGTTTTGTCGATCTTTGGTACTTGAGTCAAAAAAAAACTTCTTATAATTACAAGTTGTTCATGTGGTGAAATATCCATTATATCCAGAATTATATTCATGATGTAGATATCATATATATCATATATATACAGTATATACATTCATTTATAATATTACGTAACATTTAGAGGTAAGAAATGAAATGCACCGTTCATGGAGACGGTAAGTCGTACGTACGCATGAACGCTACTTTCATTTCTATTTCGTATTTAATGGAATGAAATCATAATGATATAAAGGTATATTATAATTCCAGTATAACATCATATATAATATCATTTACTCCATCCTTTATACATCCCACATATGGTATTAATGATTCAAATCACTTTGAGGGGGCGGTAGTCCGCACTTCCTAAAATGAAAATATCGCGTTTACCCATAATGGAAACAATAAAGTATGACATAAATGAGAAATACAGAAGAATAAGTAAAACATAAACATATTATATATCCTATATAAATATATTTACATCTTAATGGCCACCTTTGAAGGTGTTATATGAGTGTTGAACAATCATCGTTTCGTGAGGCAGAAATTCGCCAACCACAGAAACCGTATGTTCTTTAACCATTAGATGTAGGTGTGTGTAAGTGTAGCTCGAATACTTCTTATAAAAACATCCTAGTATATTGAGGATACTGGTGTTGTTACAAAAGAAATTAATAAAAAGATTTTAGGGGGTTGGAGAAGAAAAATAAAACAAAACAACATTAGAGAAGACATTACCTCAAAATCGGGTAAATCTTTTTGATTTGAGCCAAAGGCTTCCTTGGGAAGAGTTCTGCCCAAAGTAAGGCTTCTAGGAGTAATAGGGGGAAGTTGGGAGAGTATTTGGGCAGAGTTTGGCCGAGCCAAATGGATTGAAAGTGTAAATGAGGTGGGAGAGGTGGGGGCCTTTTATAAGTGAAGAGGAGGGGCTCTTTTGGAAAGATTGAAATGTTACATTATTACACAATGCTTTTAGGATTCTAAAGGTCCCACACTTATATAATTCGTGGCTAAGGTGATAAGGGTTATAAATCTACCCATCCAATAGTATTTGGACAAGTGTAAGCCTTGGATTTTACATTATCTTTTCATTTTATTAAAATCGTTAAATAATGAGGTCATCGCTGCATCATAATGATGTCATAAATAATTTAATTTATTTAATGTCTAAAAATTATAAAAAAAATACTATTATGTAGGAAATCTTTTTATATTTATAATTAATATTTATAGTCAAAATTTGGACTTGTGTAACCCCACTTAAAAACTGTTTTAGTAAAACAACTCATGTTTGTGCCAATTTAATTTTAACATTAAATAAATATATATTAATGTCATTTTCCAACTAAAGTGGCTCCATGGGGTCCCCAAGTTGACCCATGGGTTGTATTGGTATTCCATTACTCATCCAATTGGAGTAGGACAAGTTTCAAGCTCATATCATATTATTAAAACATTGTTTTTACCTTAAACTACACTAATTACCTCTAATCGCGATTAAGAACTTAAAAGTTACTATTCACCAAAAAATTATTTTAATCTCATTGAACCACATTTTACTTCTTAATGACAACCATGTAGGTCGGATTTCTGAAAATAAAATCACAGAAGTGGTAATATTTCATTTAAACGAAAAATCAGTTATTTAACTACCACTTAGTGGTTTCACTATTCATCAAAAATTGAAGTTTTTTAGAACAATGCCAAAATTTCACCCTAAGATATAATTGATATTCCGAATTCAAAAATGATTTCTATTTTAAAAAATTCTAAAAATATAAGTTGCATTAATTAATTTTATAATTAATTCCCGCTGTCACAACAAATAGCATGTTTTTAAGAAACAATTTATATCAAAAGATTGGCAATTGTTTATGTCCAATTTCAATGTTAAATTAATTATAATGAACACCATTGGATAAAATGGTAAAAATATATTATAATTATACCTTAAAACCACTAAATAGTATAATTTATCACAATAAATTATTTTTATTAAAAATTTGTTTTTAGTATTTTTCACTATTCATAAAAAATTAGAAGTTCTCAGAAAAATACCAAAAATTCAACATAGGCTAATTTCGATATTCCGAATCCAAAAATGAAGTCCATTTTGAAATATAAAATTTCTATAATTTTAAAAAGTGGTTATTACTATTCATAACGGCTACTTTGATTAGTCGTGGTGTTTTAGAACTCGAAGTTGCATACAATGCAAGCTATTGCATTATTGAATGAGAAGCGTATCGTGGAAGCTCGGGGTGTTACATATTTGGTTTTGGTCAGGTTTTCTTGGTTTGATTTAGGTCAAGTAATACCAAGTAAACTTTTTTCTGTTAATTTGTTTTATTTCATTTTATTTTAGTTCAATTCCATTCAGTTTGGGTCAGGTTAAGTTGAGTTTTTTTTTGTTGACTTGGTTCAATAAGGGTTAGTTTGGTTTGGGTTATTTATATTTTATTCCATTTGGTTTGGGTTTGTTAAATTCATAATAAATTCCATCTTTATCATCTTGTTGGGTATATTCATTTTTTAGGAAAGTAAAACTTAAGGGAATAACTTCCTAAGGCCTAAGAAAAATTACAAATGAGGGTCATTCCTGCTTCCTCTCATAGTTCGGCATCATAGTCTACCCCAAAGTATGGAGGTATTTTGTAGAATCCTTATTTCTCTTATTTTTTCATAATGATTCCAAAAAAATCAATAATACAAAAAAATTATTAATGCAAATCGGGGTAATTTTCATTTAAGAACTTTAAATTTGATTAATACCTTGAACTCGTTACTCATCCAATGTGTAATCATTTCCTGATAATATTATATCATATAGTTTTCCATGATAGGTGTGTACTCTAAATCCATGCCAACTCTAGCACTCTATCCACTATACAACTCATGCTTATAGACTCTCCACAGCTCAGTTAATTCCATGAGTCGTGCTAGCCTCGCAGCCTCGCCATCAGTAAAATTAAAATGAAGCTGGCACCAAAAAATTAATTCATATAAATACAATAATTATATAACATTAAATCCAATGAATTTTTTTACCCATATTTGTTCCCAAGAGTTTTCCTTTACTTTATTTAGTAGGTATTGTCGGAAGAGTGGATAGACATGAATGGTATCAGAGTATTTGGAAAGAATCTTCAAAAGACTCATATATTCCCTTCCTATTTTTTCCAATCATTTGGTTGTCTTCATTATACTTCACCAGTAGTTTCATGCTGTATTTTCACACCACACACATGCATGTATTCTCACTCCACTTATTGGAATTTCCAACTATTAAATAAGAAAGAAAAATATTACATAAATATATATTATAATGAAAATAAATTATAGTAAAAAAATTACTAGGGTTCTATAAATATACTTAAGGTAGCATGATCAATGGGTGTCATTGGATCCCCAAGAACTAAAGGAACATCTACCTATATATATAGATAGGGTCCCATTGTATGCTTCATGGAATAATAATGTGTTGGAGAAGGAGTCGAAGAAGAAGTAATGTATAAGCTTGGGGAGAAAGAAGTATAAGGAAAATAAGATGTCATATATGGATATGCAAATGAATAATAAGGATGAGGAGTAGGAATCATTGTCAGATATAGGAAATATATTCAAGGAGACTGAGATGAAAATTCTAGTGAAAAAATTGGTGGCCTAAATATCATGGGTTTTTATAAAGACACTTCGAGATCAGTAGGTGTGATAGATGGTACGCTAGGGGGAGGGACGGGGTCTGATCAGGTATTCCAACTGGAGTGCCTAGCTATAGTACCATGCCCCTATTATCACCAACCTGAGCACTCAAACAAGTAGGTTGGTTAGTGAATAACTGATTCCTTGGTGGTTCATCCTGATTAAAATTAAAAAAAAATAATCACATTACATTATATGTTATTGATATATATTTTTCAAATAAAATACTCATAATGGGAACTAAAGGAGGGATGCCCATCTCATCCATTCAATGATTATTTTCACTCATCATTTTTCTTTGAATTCCCTCAATTTTTTTTATTTCTTGCTTGTGAAAACAAATATGGAATTAATTAGAAATCCATAACTAATGTGTATCCCAAATAAGAAAGAATCTGATACATGACTTAATTAAGGAATACCACTTTTCAAACCAAATATATGATACATAATGATATAAAAAATAAATTATATCTAGTGGTAATAATATCAAAACATAATACATGTCATAGAAAAAAAATGTGTTAAAATTAGCATGTTTAGCATGGGTATGATATAGTTTTCTTCTATTTTAAATTTGATCCAATTTAATTTCATTTAGGTCATTTTGTTCATTCTGGTCAATTGATTGGTTCATTTTTCTATTTTTATTTTTCTTAGGTCATTTGGTTCATATTTTGGGTTAGGTCATTTTTTCATTTTTTTTGGTCATGTCATTATTTTCATTGGTTTTGATTTTCATATCAATTAGTTTAATATGTGCAATTCAATCAATCTTGTTTTTTGTTACAATTTAATTGTCTCGGTTGTGTTTGGTTTGATAGGTTTGAATACAGTTCAATTTAATATTATAAAATAAAACTCAAATAAAACTACAACCAGTAAATATTGAAAATGCACATGAAGGTCAAGTTGGATACATAATATTTGTAGTCAATAGTAAATCAATTTCTATAGTACTAACCTCAACAACCCAAGTTGAGCTAAACCAAAAGAACTGAGAACATAGATGGATGATTCTATATATTTCCCACCACAACTTCAGATTCATAATCAAATTTTATAATTAAATTATTGGAGTCATCATAAGTAATAAATGGATGGGGTCCAATGGGGTAGGGATGGTGTCAATTCCATCATTTCCATCAGCAAAAATATGTCTTGGGATTACTTCAATAATGACACCAAATTTAGGTCTAAGGTGATCTTTGACATAAAAAAACTTGTTTCTCCATTGAGGAAAATACATATGGTTCATCGGTAGTAAGAGTGTGATTCATGTCAATAACTCAAAATCCACAATCATCAATAAATGTTCCATGTCTCTTCATCGAATAAAACCATTGGCATTTCATCATAGTCACTCATCCATGAGAGTAATGATCCAATGTTACTATTATCTTAGTGACTCCATAATAAGATACATTTTCAAATTGAGGTCTACTATCTGATGCACTGACATAACAGTATGTTGTGGTAGTTATCATAACACCATCCTATTATGTTCTCATGTTCTTTTCTCATTCAATGATAATAAATCTATACCCATTAATCACAATTTATTTTCATTCATGAACCATGGAATTAGGGAAAAAATATAAAGCTCTCATTTCCTCATAGACAGAGACAGCAGGAAAACTCAATACTTGAAATTTAAATGAAAATTAAACTTAATTAAATATTGATTTTATTAATTTATTACATTAATATTTCTACCTTCAATTTCAACCAAGCTAAAAACTATTTACTATTTAAAGTCTCTATCCTTCTAAAAGATAAATAATGATGCTTTCTATTTATCATTGGTTTATGTTCCCTAATAAAAAATATAAATAGTTTAATAGATACGTAAAATTACATGATATGACATAAGATATACATGTTAAATTTACTTACTTGATGTAGTCATCAAACAAATCATAGTTAAACAAAATTTTGTGATGTGTCATCTCTCTCTGTTCAAGGATTAATGTGTTCAATGTATATGATATGGGAATTCCCCCTATTTGGGGAACTAATGGAAAATTGTGCTCAATTTGTTCATACTATTATTCTTCATTTCTCATCAGTTTGTTCCATCTTGTAGTCAGATCAGACAAATACATTGAATAGAAATCCATACATTCTTGATCCAAGTAACATTTCACGATAGAACCTTCAGGATGATTTTTGTTCTAGACATAAGACTTCCATGTGAACATGTTTATTTTAGTTGGATACATACAATGAAAAGCAACAAGTCTTCTGAGAATTATTTTGGTTGGAAGATGGACAGTTAGATGCAATATGCATGTGAAAAATGATGTAGGAAATATTTTCTCTAAGTCTCACAAAATTAATGGCATGAATTCAAAAATATTTGCACAAAATACTTCTAAAAATTCTTAGAATAATTATATTTAAATCAATGGAACAAATAAATAACTAACACCGTTACATTATTGAATATAATATGATGGACTTCTATTGGAATAAACTCATAAAAAATGATGTGATAATCATGAGTCTTCAAAGAATTTGGCTTTAACTCTCTTCTATTGACTAGTTTTGATATGTTGCTTGAATACCCATCAGGAACTTTAATAGTCTCTAGTACTTCCAAAAATTGATTTTTTCTGCAGGTTTCATCACATAAGAAGCAAACAAAACTTTTCATTTATTTTCATTGATACACACAGGATACAATTCTAGTCTGATGCCCCAATCCACTGAGTCACAACAAGATCGTAAATCATTTTTTGTATTTCTATTGACATTTAGAATAATTGAAATCAATATTTCACATATATTCTTTTCAATGTTCATTATTTATAAGCAATGACTTAACAAATTGGTTGACCAATAAGGCAACTCAAAAAAGATACTCCCCTTCTTCTAATTGTAACAGGTTTTAGTGGAAACATTCTTCCTCTTTTTATATTTCATCTGCCCCTTTCTGAATAAAAAATTGAAATCTTTCAATTCATTAAGGATATAACTTCTAGACATATGTTGAGGTGGATTGTTGGTCTCTATGGTATTGTAAAATCTTTTATGATTATTCCTATATGGATGTTCCATTGGAAAGAATCGTCGATGTCCCATAAAATTGAAACTATGATGATATTTTAGTATTCTAAATTGTGTATTCTTGATACAAATATGACATGATATTTTTTCCTTCATTCTCATCCAGACATCATTGTATAAGCAGGAAAATAATTGATCATCCACATAATTGTAGCACGCATCAAAAATATGTCTTTCGAACATGCATCATATGTGCACACACCCACATTATAAAGATGTTTCAACTATTTTATTAAAGGTTTCATGTATACATTTATATCATTGCTAGGATCAGAAGGTCCAGATATGAGTATACTCATGAAAGTGAAAGGTTTTTTCATCCACATCCATGGAGGAAGGTTATAAATGTGTATGAAAGATTCCATGTGTTGTGCAAAGTAATCATATGCCCAAACAAATTAAAAACATCACATGAAAGACCCAACCTCACATTATGCACATTAGCTGCAAAATCAGGATATCGAGCATCAAATATCTAACATGTAAATCCATCTTCAGGGTGAACCAAATCATCATTATTCTTCTTTATCTCGGTATCATTCCATCACATTTTTATTGATATTTCACTAGGTATGAAAAATATTATGGAGTTTTGGGATTAATGGAAAGTGTCATATTACTTTATATGGAACATGGGGTGGTATTTAATTATCTTTTGTCTTTAATCGGGATGTTCCACATTTTATACAATCATAATATTCAACATTTTCCTCCCAGAATAAGCTGCAATCTTTCGGGCATGTATGAATTTTGTTTTTTGAAAATCCAAGTTCCTAAAATAACTTCCATGTAATGAATCTGATTTTCTCCAATTTTATTTTTATAAATTAATTGGGAAAATTCCAAAACCGGGTGCTAAGACGGCGTGAGATTTCGAGGCCCAGTGTTCCTGGAATGATACGATGAAAAATGTTATGTTTTTAATAAATCACATGGGTGGTTTTTCTTTAAAATGGGAATAACTTCTAAATGGGTGCCCAGATCAAAAATACAAGGGCACCATTGCGTTCAGAGTAGTGACTTTACCTTATATGGGGCCTAACATCAACTGGTTTGGGTCGACTATGAAAGTTATAAATTAGACATAACTGTCAATAAAATATTTTAATAAAAATATTTTATTTTATGTTGCGTTGGTTTCTTTTAATTAAGGCCTATTGTAAGGAATACGGGGTTATATCCATAACCCTAGAAATTCCTCTGAGGTAAGGAGATGGAAACCTCTCTGATGAACAATGACGAACGTCAGCGGATCGAGGATCAACGATGACATGGACCTCCATTCTTATTCAATGACTGGTCAAACCATGACGTAGGATGTTGATTCTCTTGGTTATTTCCTTTCCCTATTAGATTCAAGTGAAGAACATGGACCAAACCAAGAACAGGTTGATTTGTGGTTTATTCGTTCTTGTGGAATGGATAAATTTTTGTGGGGTTTAAAAAGGGAGATAGATCATTTGATTATCTATTCTTTTTCTTTGTTAAACCTTCTAACATGAACGAATCAAGGCCGATATGAACAAGGACAATATCTTTTCTTCAGGCGTTCATTGTGGCTTTTCTCTCCCCTCAACCTCTCACGTTCTTCGCATGTTCTATGCATTATCCATGTGCCTTTGATATCCTATGTGAGAAATCTAAATCAAGGACTGATTCTACAATGGCACTACATAGGTCCAATGGCAATTCAAGGTGGTGGCGGTGCAAGGCGGTGTAAGCTAGAGGCAGTGGCTCTGGCCGGGTCAGGCGGATCACGGTAGGGAAAGGTCGCAGACGAGGTGGCCGGAGACAAAGGCAGCACTGGCCCAATAAGGGAGGTCAGGCCAGGTGGAGTGCAGTAGGATAGGCCATTGGTGGCATGGGCAACGGCGGGACACAGTCTAGGAGGGACCGCATTGGAGGGAGTATGACAACCCTGCTTTTTATTACACACTTAAACATAATTTATTACATAAACTTCACTTGATACAACATAGAAGACCGATAGGTCTAGTGTATTTGGGGCTTAGGATCATTACATAACAACTTAAAACATGAAATACATCATCTTTATTGAAAACTTCCTTTACATGACCACTACATTCCCTCATACTTAGCATTGCATGGGATAACCTAAGGACATGCATAAGAAAAGGGTGATCTATAAAGCCCAGTAAGGGAATAATCATGGAATAGCATGAGGAATACAATACATGTTAGACAATAGTCATATCAATAGATCACAAGATAAGAATAAACATAAATGCATGATAAAGCATGATAATTATAACATGGAAATGTGGCAACAACACTTAACATATAATTAGCATGAGCCAAGGCTCATTGCACATGGATCATGAGTAAATCCTCATTGCACATGAAGCAAGAGTAAAACCTCATTGCACTTGAATTAGAAAGAGTCAACACCCATTGCACATGACGTATCATGATACTATACTTTACCCAAATCATTGGAGCGCTATAAGGGTGCACCCTTCTTAAACATTTCATTTCATGCATAAGTGTGCCACATGGATCATATAACAGGGATTCATAAAACATCATCATTTATTCCACGATAAAGGAATGTGGAATACATACATGAAACTATTTAAACAATAAGTAAATGTGCATAAAGGTGAATACCCTTGATAGAGAAATGGGCATGATATTCACTACACAATGACTTTGTCTTGGAAAAACGGTGCAATTTCAGCAGCGTAACGGCGTGACATAAGAATTCATAAAAATGGTTGATGATAGAGAAATGGTGTCTCATCATATGTACATGAAATGGAAATTAATGGGGTCATATAGATACATGTCCCAACAATTTTAATGTAATTTAGAGTCATTATAAAAAATAATTGCTTGAATGTAAAAGAGGAGAGAGAAATTCCTTTCGGAATTCCGGCATAGTAACGGGTGTACATGGGAGGAATTTATTGAGAGAGAAAGGGGTATACCATCATTAAAACATAAATATGGAAGTATGGGGGAGGTGATAAATCATACCTCAACATTTATAATTGAAATTAAAATGGCATAACAATTTAAAGAATATTGCACAAAAATGAGAAAGGAAGAAAAAACCTTTACTTGGAAGTGTGCTTCCAAAGGCTTGAGAGAGGATTGAGAGAGGCTTCTTGGGAGCTTGGGGAACCTTGGGAGGATTATAGAGAGATTAAAGAAGAGGTTGGACGAACTCAAAAGGATTTTAGTGAGGAGGAATTGGGATCTTGGGTGGGTTTATATAGGAAATGTGAGAGAATTCTTTATTATTTAGGTTTGGGATACCTCACATTAAACTAATCCAAACCACAAACCAGACCATGGTTTTTCTCATGGTTTTTGGAAAATGGAAGTGGAAAAAAATATTTTATAAGGCCAAAGTCTGAACTTTTTAAAATAATGGGGTTGCTTATGTGGAGGTGAGTCACACTCCCAAGGAAATCAATTTAAAAAGACAAGATGTTTAATAAGCCTTGAAGGGTCCATTAATACTTTGTAAAATAAGTAAAACAAACCCAAAATCACATTATTTTAATATTAAAACATATATTGTCTGAAAAGAAGGGTTATATTATTTTATTACATCACTATTGGGTCATTATGATGTCAAAAAACACATTATATATTTAAACGGTATTTAATTTTTACCCAAAAATTTGACTATCTCGGAAAATTATGAAAAATTCACCGTTGGATAATTTCAACTTCCTGATTCCAGAAATAATATTTATTTTATCTAAATAATTTTCTAAATATTTTAATTTTCACTTTTAAAATAAAAACCAACATTTATCGAAAATTCACGGGTTTTGACAAAAATGGATTTCAAACCTTAATAAAAATTACGATTGCATTCATAAAATTATACAATCATTTATATTTAATAAAAATAAATTTAATAATAATAATAATATTTTATTAAAATATTATTTAATTCAAAAATCCATTAATTCGTCAAAATAGATTTCTTAGTTGAATATTAACTAAAAATACTATTTGTGCTTTAAAAACCATCTACAAGGTAACAATAATAAAATGAAAGTATATTCATTATTATATAAAAAATAATGTACATGATAATTTTGATAATATCTTGTTACATAACCCCTTATAACACCTGCATAAGACCGAAGAGTAAGGTGTGCGATGGTGACAGACTCTTGGGGTGGCTCGGATAACATTGCTCAGGTGGTAATCTCTATCATCAAATTTACTTTTTTATTAAGAAGGAGAAACCATACAGAAAATAAGAGAAACAAAGAATCCTAAAGAGGTCTAAAATGATCCAAGATAAGGGAATCCCCTTTAATCAAGTTTACCCCTTTAGGATTCAAGGTGTAAATGTCATGCAAACAGACCGGATCGAGCCCCAGGACTTCCATAGAAGCAAGATGGTCTTCCACTTGGTTACCCTCGCACCAGGTGTGGATGATTTTGGTATCATTGGAGAGTATACATTTTCACTTTCTGATAATATAGATAATAGACCATGGAGTAGAGAAGATATCCTTCAAAGCATCATGCAGAATTTTTGAATATGTTTTAACTTTAGCTAAAGCTAATCCCTTCTGATGACAAAGGGTGATACCTGTGAGCATGGCATTGGCTTCAGCCTGAAGAGAGGATCCATGTCCTAAATGGGAGGAGAAGGCAATGAGGACTGATCCCCATGAATCCCGGACAACCCCACCCCCATGCAGAACTCCCATAGATCAAGACCCGTCAGTATTGAGTTTAAGACCCCTGCTAGGGGGAATCCATCTAACCTAGAGACCTCTGTCAAAACCAGCTCTCTACTGGACAACAAGAGGACTGGAAAACATCCAGTTGAAGGATGGCGCATCATGCCAGTTAGAGATAATATGAGCCATATCAATGAGTATATTTTTCGACCTGATGATAAGAGAATTACCCGTAGAACGTAACCCCTCGTGCCTGAGCTTATTCCTGGCTTGCCATATGGCCTAACACCCAGCAAGGAGAATCAAAGAACGTGCTGTCTTTTCCGGACCTCTATCTCCGGTCCCATGAAACCATTTGTCAAAGAAGGTAAATTACACCAGGTTTAGATCAAAAATCCCTGTAAATTCCTCATAATAACTCCATACGGCATTCTCCCATTCCCCAGAGAAAAAGAGATGCTCCGTTGTTTCTTCTTTGTAAATTGTGCAGCATGCGCACCGAGAAACAAGAGGGATTCCACATTTTTTGATGTTTTTGTCTGTGAGAACGACGCGGTTCCTAATTCTACATAATAGGAAACTGAATTCTGAGGGAGCCACCTTGGGCCATAGAACTTCATTCCAAGTATCTGGAGCATCTGACGTTCCCCGCGTGCGATGAAAATCTTGAGCAAAAAAGATCCCCATTGAGGAAGGAGAAAATACGCATCGGTCCGGGTCCTATGATAAAACAATGAGGTTGAAAAGGTCCCGTTGTTCCTCGTCCATCACCGCTTTAATGAAAGATGGATGTGCACTTGCTTCCCTAAACTTTATATTGAGAGCAGGACATCCAGGGAAGCCAAGCACCTTCCCTGCCCAGATGTTGTGCCAGAAGGAAATCTCTCCCCTCCCTATAACCCATTGCGAGTGACCAATAAGTTCAGAGATGAGGAGAGGCAGTTTGGTCCAAAGCGAAGAGCCCTATCCCACCACTGAGGACTGATGGAAAAACAGAGGGTTCATTGATTTCCACCAAAGCGTACTCTGATCCATAACTTCCCAAGTGAGTTTAGCATGCATGCTTCTGAGGGTGTCATCCAAACAGTGAACATTAATACCACCTTCCCTAGCTGGCCTAGCCACTCTTCTCCAGGATGCCCAGTGTCTTTTCCTTTCGGCCAGAGGATCCCAAATGAACCCAACAAGATGTTTTTCAATGCAGTTGATGACACCTTTCGGAGGCATGACCGCAGAGAGAGCATGAACTGGAGTAGCCAACATCACACTATTAATAAGAGCAATACGACCACCAAATGATAAGTACCTTTTTTTTCAGTTGTGGATGTGGTCTGCGATCTTGTTGATAAGGAAATCAAAGTCCCAAATCCGAAGTCTTCTAGGGTAAATAGGATCCCCAAGATATTTCATGGGAAAACATCCTCTTTTCATGGGGCACATCTACTGGATGAGGTCATCGCTTCCTTTGTCTGAGTAAATTGGATTCGTTAAAGCCCTGTATTTATACTAATCATGTGATCACTGCTCAATGGCTATATTAGCAATGGTCACAATTATTAACATAAAACCAAAGAAGTTGACATTTTATATAAACATTTTACATAAAGAGGCATTTAATTAGATCAAAAGGGAATTCCATTAATAAAAGTTTGTTTTGTTACAATCTTCCCCCCTTAAAAAAATTTCACCCACGAAAATTTCTTTTCCCACACTAAAACAGATTTGGGTAACTCTACTTCATCGTTTCCTCTAATTCCCACGTCGCTTCTTCAAACTTGTGGTTTCGCCACAACACCTTGATGAGGGGCATTGTCTTATTTCGTAGCACTTTTTCTCTACGATCTAAGATCTTCATTGGTTGCTCCTCATAAGAAAGATCATCCTCTAACTGTACCACCTCTGAAGAGAGTAAATGTGAAGGGTCTGGTATGTACTTACTTAAGAGGGATACATGAAAGACATCATGTACCTTGGCCATGGTAGGTCGAAGTGCTAGTCGATAGGCCACAGCCCTGACATGATCAAGAATCTCGAAGGGGGTGTTATACCTTCGACTTAACTTCCCTTTATTTCCAAACCTCATGACCTTCTTCCACGGAGATACGTATAGAAATACCATGTATCCAACTTTAAACTCATGGTCTCATCGACGATTATCTGCATACCTCTTTTGTTAACTCTGGGCTACCTTAATATGTTGTTGAATGGTTTTCACCTTCTCCACCATTTCTTTAACCATTTTTGGTCCAAGTAGCTTACGCTCACCGACCTCATCCCAACACGTTGGTGTTCTGCACCTTTTCCCATAAAGGGATTCATATGGTGACATTTGGATGCTAGAGTGGAAATTATTATTATAAGAGACCTCAACCAGAGGAATATGTTGATCCCATCCTCCTTTAAAGTCCATTGGGCATGCTCTCAACATGTCCTAGAGTGTTTGGATAGTCTTCTCGGATTTTCCATCAGTTTGAGTATGATATCCCGTACTGAAGTTCAGTTCAATATTCAGAGCATGTTGAAGACTCTTCCAAAACTTAGAGGTGAATCTTGAATCTCAATCGGACACAATAAATAGTGGTACTCCATTCAGCCTTACCAATTCCCTGATATATATCTGTGCCAGTTGATCCAATGAGAAATCCTCCCGAATAGCAATGAAGCGTGTAGCCTTTGTAAGACGATCCACAACAACCCAGATTGCATTGTTGCCTTTGGATGTCTTCGGAAGTCTGGTGAAAAAGTCCATGGTGATGTTATCCCATTTGCATTTTGGTATGGGCAATGGTTGCATCATCCCCTTGGACTTATGCCTCTCTGCCTTCACTTGCTGACACACCAGGCACTTTAATGTATATTTAGAAATATCCTTCTTCATATTATCCCACCAATAATGCTCTCAGAGATCTCGATACATCTTTGTGTTTCCTGGGTGAATAGAGAAATTTGGACTATGTGCATCATCAAAAAGTTCCTTCTTCAGCTCCAAACTTGATGAAACACATAGTCTTTTCCTAAATCTCACAATTCCTTTTTCATTAACATTAAACTCCAAGGATTTCCCTTTTTTCGATAGCTTCCACTTTTTCCTGAATTCACACATCATCTTTTTGAGCATCTTTTAACCTTTCCAAAAGTGACGGTTGAGCAATCATTTGTGAAAGGATTGATGATGTTCCATTATTTATGATTCTCATGTCCATATTCATCAAATCTAATAAGAACAACTAGAAAATGAGGCTACTACCACGGACCTATAGCCATGGTTTTAAAACCATGGTTATATGTGGATATAGCCACAGTTTTTGTGGTCTATTATCACGGTTTTAAAAATGTGGCAATAGGCTAGTTATCGTGGCCTATGGACACGGTTTTCAGAACCGTGGAAATAGGTTTTGGCTATAGCCACAGTTCTGTGTCCTATATCCATGGTTTTAGAACCTTGGCTATAGGCCACTTTTTTAGTGGCCTATTTCCATGGTTTTTCAAAACCGTGGCAATAGGGTTCCCGCACTTTGGCGGGAAGACCTACCACCACGGTTTTTGAGGATATTCCCACGGTTTATATTAATATATATATCATAATATATATATATATATATACCCATAATGATGCTTGGTGTAGTGGTATGTACTCTGGTTCGTAGAGAAAAGGTGCAGGGATCGAAACCTGCTGGTGACATTTTGTATTTAAGCTATTGTCACGGTTTACTAAGGCTATAGCCATAGTTAAAACCATGGAAATAGCTTCCTATATCCATGGTTTAAACTGTGGCCATAGGTTAACTACCATGGTTGCAGTTTTAAGACCTATGGCCATGGTTTTCAAAACCGTGGCCATAGGCAGCTATTGACACGATTAAAACTGTGGCAATAGGCTGGGACCTACTGCCATGGCGATAGAGGCCATGGTTGTCCAAAACCATGTCCATAGCCTATGTCCACGGTTTTGGGGCCTATTTCCATGGTTTTGAACCATGGAAATAGGTCTTTTTTTCAGTTGTGAAGATTGGGTCCTTTTCAATTCCCATCAATGATAGAATCGTTGGGTCCTTTCTACTTAGGGCATCCACCACCTTGTTCGCTTTCCCAGGGTGGTAATAGATTGAGCAGTCATAGTCTTTGATCATCTCTAACCATCTTCTTTGGCGCATGTTCAACACTTTATGTGTGAATATATACTTGAGTCTTTTGTGGTCCATATATATTTCACACTTCTCCCCAAAGAGATAATGCCACCAAATTTTCAAAGTGAAGATCACTGAAGCCAACTCGAGGTCATGTGTTGGATAGTTCTATTCATAAACTTTCAATTGTCTTGAAGCATAGGCAATGACTTTGTCATTTTTCATCAACACACATTTGAGGCCCTTCTTCAAATCATCAGTGAATACCACAAAAAGTTATCCACTTGTGGGTAAAGTGAGTACGGGCACAGGGATAAGCCTCATTTTCAACTCCTTGAAGCTTTCTTTTCATTCATCACTCCAAGAAAACTTTACTCCCTTCTGAGTTAGCTTGGTAAGAGGGTTGGACAATCGTGAGAAATTTATCACAAATCATCGATAATATTCAGCTAACCCCAAGAAGCTACGGATATCCATTACCGAGGCCTCGGCCATCCCTCAATTGCATCTATTTTGGAGGGATCCACAGATATCCCATTGCTTGTGATGATATGGCCCAAGAATGAGACCTCCTTCAACTAGAACTCATACTTGCTATACTTTGCATAGAGATTCTCCTTCTTCAAGGTCTCTAGTACAGTTCTCAGATGCTCCTCATGATCCTCCTTGGTTTTGGAGTATATCATAATATCATCTATAAAGACTATCACAAATTTTTCGAGGTAATATCTAAAGACTCAATTCATTAATTCCATGAAGATTTATGAAGAATTAGTGAGTTTTAAAGTCATTACTATGAATTCATAGTGCCCATATCTTGTACAAAAAGCAGTCTTGGAGATATCTTCCTTCTTCACCCTTACTTGATAATATCCTGACCACAAATCTACCTCGGAGAAGTATTTTTCTCCACGCAGATGATCGAACATGTCATCAATTCGTGGGAGAGGATACTTTCTCTTTATCGTGATTTTGTTAAGATCGCGATAATCAATGCAAAGGCGCATTGACCCATTCTTCTTCTTGACGAAGAGGACTGGTGCACCCCATGGTGAAGCACTTGGGCGTATAAACCCTTTATCCAGATTCTCCTATAGTTGTGTCTTTAGCTCCTCAATCTCCACAACAGCCATTATATATGGAGTTTTTGATATTGGTAACGCCCCAGGTATAAGTTCAATTGAAAATTCAACATCTCTTCTAGGAGGAAGACCAGATAATTCCTCAGGAAACACTTCAGTGAATTCCCTTGCAATGGGAATATCTTCAAGGATGGTTACTTCCTTGGACTCAATCATCTGATCCAGATACACATGCTCATAGGGCAGTAATATCCATGCTTGAGATGATGGAGTTAAAGAAGATTCATCTTCCTCCTTGTACTTGTAAAGAATCGGGGGTTGATTCTGCACATGGAGAGTGATTTCCCTCTCACGGAAATTTATGTTGGATCTATATAAGGAAAGAGAATCCATGCCAATAATTGCATAAAATTCCACTAGAGAGAGTATGATGAGGTTCACCAGGAAGTTTAATCCACATATTATGACAAGGGAGGAGTTATATTCATGGGATTCAATGATTACCCCATTTTCCATACTCATCGACACCTCTACTTCCATGATTTGTGGTGGTGCTAGGATTGTTCTACTAAACTTTCGAGATATAAAAGAATGAGTAGAACCTGAATCAAAAAGTACATTCGCTATTCTTGAATGAATAACTAGCGTACCTTTCACCACTTCATTGTCGGGGTTCACTTCGGCAGTAGTGATGGAAAAAGCTTGCCCTTGCTGCCTTGGAGGTTGTTGGTTGCCTCTGAAAACCCTTGGCTTAGGGCACTAATTTGCAAGATGCCATATTTCTTTTCAGTTGTAGCAATGAACAATGTGTTGAGGTTTGAATGGAGCGCTCCTCTCCTCTGTTGCATCTGCGGGTTTTTTTTGTCGGGAGTTAACAGCTAGGTGCCCTTCTCTTCCACACCTAAATCATTTCCTCGTCCCCTTCAGGAAATTTCTGGGGTGATTCTTTCCGCACCTTTGGCAAGTGGGGTGCTGGATCTTCTTAGAAATGTTGGATTTATCCATCGGTCCACTAGCATTGAAGTCCACCTTACTCTTCTTATCCCCATGATACCCCTGAGATTCTCTGATCTCCATTTCAACCTTGAGGGAACATTGAACAATTTCCTCATAGCTATCGAAGTCACAGATCGCCAATGCTTTCTGCGGGCTAGGCTTCAGCCCACCAAATAAGCGGTTAACCTTGCATTCGAGGGTAACGACAAATCTGGAAGCGTATCGTGCAAGACTTGTAAATTTTTCATCATACACTCCAACAGATTCGTCATCTTTTTGCTTTAGGTCAAGGAAGTCACTTTCCATCTTAAGTCGGAGGATGCGCAGAAAATATTTATCGAAAAACATATTCCAAAAATCCTTCCATTCCAAAGCCTTGATCTCCTCCTCAGGATTCTTATTTTTTATCAACGTCCACCATTTATCAGCTTCACCCTCCATACGATAAGCAGCCAGGAGAACCTTCTCTTGTTCAGAACATTGAAGGATGGATAAGATCTTTTCAATGGAGTTGATCCATTGTTCAGCGATTGAGGGATCGGATGATCCATTAAAAGTATGAGGCCTTTGTATCATGAAGCTCTCGATAGAGACTTGTTCTTTATTAGGGGGTTTGGACCCATGTTACTATTAAAATATTGAGTTAGTTGAGATAGAAGCGTGACAAAGTTCACAATTCCCACTCCCATTGGATTGGGCATCTCATTAGTACAATCATCACATTGATCTTCACATTGGTTGTTAGCTTGAGTCCTCCTATTACCGGCCATTGGATGGAATAAAAGGAAAGTTAGGGGTAACACATAAAGGGTAATACAAGGACAAAACTGATGACTTATAAATAACTCTTATTTCCTTAACATATGAATCTATTGGCTTCAGTATATGTTATCCATGATCTACTTTCTAACATATATTCTTAGGAAATTTTTTTGTCCCTTAATAATGGTTCATACTAAGCTTGTGAATTTACCAAAGCATATCCCCCGGGAATTTCATAACCAAGAGTGCAGCAAGTCCTGTTGTCATGCACCAGTTCCCGTTTGAGTCTATCTCAAAGCGGTGTTTTCGGGTTTTACCCCTAGGATACATCTGTGCCAGAGCCGCCTCTACCTATTTGTATCCAGACAGGGATGTATTTTCTTGATAAACCACTTACTCAATACTCACCAAAACTTAGGGATATTTTTATTATACTTAGTCTTGTCTCTAAGGCTTCACTAGTATTTTATAATCCTAATCCCAAAAAAAACTAAGCTTGTCCTCTGATACCAACTATGACAACCCTGCTTTTTATTACACACTTAAACATAATTTATTACATAAAATTCACTTGATACAACATAGAAGATCAAGTGGTCTAGTGTATTTGGGACTTAGGATCATTACATAACAACTTAAAACATGAAATACATCATATTTATTGAAAACTTCCTTTGCATGACCACTACATTCCCTCGTACTTAGCATTTCATGGGATAACCTGAGGACATGCATAAGAAAAGGGTGAGCTATAAAGCCCAGTAAGGGAATAATCATGGAATAACACGAGGAATAAAATACATGTTATACAATAGGAATATAAATAGAGAACAAGAGAAGCATAAACATAAAGGCATGATAAATCATGATAATTATAACATGGAAATGTGGCAACAACACTTAACATAGAATTAGCATGAGCCAAGGCTCATTGCACATGGAGCATGAGTAAATCCTCATTGCACATGAAACACGAGTAAAACCTCATTCAAATTAAATTATCATGAGTTAAAACCCATTGCACATGACATATCATGATATTATACTTTACCCAATGCATTGGAGCGCTATAAGGGCACACCCTTCTTAAACATTTCATTTCATGCATAAGTGTGCCACATGGATCATATAATAGGGATTCATAAAACATCATAATTTATTACAAGATAAAGGAATGTGGAATAAATACATGAAAATATATAAAAAATAAGTAAATGTTCATAAAGTTGAATATCTTTGATAGAGAAATGGGCATGGTATTCACTACACAATGACTTTGGCTTGGAAAAATGGTGCAATTTCGGCAGCGTAACGGCGTGACGTAAGAATTCATAAAAATGGTTTATGAGAGAGAAAGGTGTGTATCATCATATGTACATGGAATGGAAATTAATGGGTCATATAGATACATTTCCCAACAATTTTAATGGAATTTAGAGTCATGATACAAAATAATTGCTTGAATGTAAAAGAGGAGAGAGAAATTTCTTTCAGAATTTCAGCATAGTAACGGGTGTACATGGGAGGCATTTAATGAGAGAGATAAATGGGTATCACATCATTGAAAAATAAATATGGAAGTATGGGGTAGGTTATAAACCATACCCCAACATTTATAATTGAAATTAAAAGTGCATAACAATTTAAAGAATATTGGACAAAAATGAGAAAGGAAGAAAAAAACCCTTACTTGGAAGTGTGCTTCCAAAGGCTTGAGAGAGGCCTGAGAGAGGCTTCTTGGGAGCTTGGGGAACCTTGGGAGGATTATATAGAGAGTAGGATATAGTTTTTACGAACTCCAAAGGCTTTGAGTGAGGAGTAAGTGGGATATTGGGTGGGTTTATATAGGAAAGGTGAGAGAATTCTTTATTATTTAGGTTTGGGACACCTCACATTAAACTAATCCAAACCACAAACCAACCCATGGTTTTTGCCCATGGTTTTTGGCAAAGAGAATTGTAAAACAATATTTTATAATTCCAAAGTCCGAACTTCTTAAAATAATGGGGTTTCTTATGTGGATGTGAGTCACACTCCCAAGAAAATCAATTTAAAAAGACAAGATGTTTAATAAGCCTTGAAGGGACCATTAATGCTTTTTAAAATAAGTCAAACAAACCCAAAATCACATTATTTTAATGGTAAAACATATATTAGCCGAAAATAAGGCTTATAGTATTTTATTACATCACTATTGGGTCATTATGATGTCATAAAACACATTATATATTTAAACGGTATTTAATTTTTACCCAAAAATTTGACTGTCTCAGAAAATTATGAAAAATTCACCATTGGATAATTTTGATGTCCTGATTCCAGAAATAATATTTATTTTATATAAATAATTTTATAAATATGTTAATTTTCACTTTTAAAATAAAAATTGACATTTATAGAAAATTCACGGGTTTTGACAAAAATGGCTTTCAAACCTTAATAAAAATTACGATTGAATTCATAAAATTATACAATCATTTATATTTAATAAAAATAAATTTAATAATATTATTATTATTTTATTAAAATAATATTTAATTCAAAAAATCTTTAATTCATCAAAATATATTTCTTAGTTGAATATTAACTAAAAATACTATTTGTGCTTTAAAACCCATCTACAAGGTAACAATAATAAAATGAAAGTATATTCATTATTATATACAAAAATAATGTACATGACCATTGTGCTAATTTCTTGTTACATAACCCCTTATAACACCCGCATAAGACCGAAGAGTAAGGTGTGTGATGGTGGACTCTTGGGGTGGCTCGGATAACATTGATCGGGTGGTAATCTCTATCAACTTCCATTTCTCTCGTAGGCAGTCCCACTTGAGCTTAACATATTCAAGATCAGCTTGGGCTTGGTCAAGAGAGAATCCCAAAGATGCAACCTCCTTTCCAAGCTCTGACAAATGGGCTTCGTATGGGGCACGTCTACTGGATGAGGCAATCGCTTCCTTTGTTTGAGTAAACTGGATTCGTTAAAGCCCTATATTTATACTAATCATGGGATCACTGTTCAACGGTTATATTAGAAACGGTCACAATTATTAACATAAAACCAAAGAATTTGACATTTTATATAAACATTTTACATAAAGAGGAATTTAATTAGATCAAGAAGGATTTCTATTAATGAAATTTTGGATCGTTACAGGGACCCTGCGGTGGCGAAGGCCACGGGCGACGACCATGGGCTGTTGTAGGAGGCTGCGGTGGTGGAAGAGGGACGCGGATTAGATCCGCATAGAATGAAGTTGAAAAGTGTGTGGGGGTATTAGGCTAGAAAGGTACGACGTAGCGGCCACATGGTCAGGGTGGATCATTTGGAACAGGGGGCGCGACCAGGGTGAGCCGCGTTCAGTGGAGTAAACCGGCCCGCAGCACGGGCCAGGTCCAGCTAGTATAATAGGCCGAGTCGGTTCAATTCAGGCCATGTTGGGTCATTCAGTCAAACTGGGTCGGGTTGGATGGCGAGTCGAGTGAGGTTTGTTGGGTCGAATCGGACCCAAACCGAACCCAGGTGTGACCTTCTCAAAAAAAATAGCCACAACTTTCAAATTGTGTGTTTGTTTGATGATCCATTTACGATGTTGGGACCATTGTGATGAGATAGTCCTTTTGAGATACTCTAAGTGAGTTTTTTTGGAATTTGGTTTATGAGCTAATGGCTTGAGGAGTAGGTTCTCTCAGAACAAGAGTGCTACGAGCATAATCATGCAGCTGGCTATGACTATATGATCTTGGTGACTACATGACTTGGGATATGCTTGACCCATCAATTCTCCATGAACCATCGATGCTCCATGCACCATCTATGCTCTATATGCCATCAACGCCCCAGTCTCCATCACCACTCTAAGTACCATCGACACTATGTGCGCCATCGACACTCTGTACGTGATTGACGCTTCGTGTGCCATCAATGATCCATGTGCCATCGATTCTTCATGCACCATTGATGATCTATTCACCATAAACTCTCCGCACACCATCGATACTTATAGTATCATGGAGACTGAGATATCTATGGACCACAACTGGAAATCCTTCTCTTTGTTCTTTAGACCTATACCTGTGTGATCTTGTCATATTGAATATACTTTGGGTGTTTCATTTGTGGTGTACTTCATGTGTTTCCTTTATGGTATACTTCATGTATTTCTTAGTGGTATTTCCTTTGTGGTTTCGGGGTGTCCTACCGATTATTATTTTACTCACCCCTACACATAATTTTCTCACACATGTCTTGTCTTGTATAGACAACGGACGCTTTGACAAAGATCTAGGTGGACCAGAACTAGGTGTTTCTTAGAGGGATCAGATGGACATGTTGTTATCCTACGACTTCAGGCAGCTTCCTTGCACCTACCCTTTAGGTAAGGTTTTCTTTGGACAAGTTTCAGGAACTTGTGCATTCTTTGACAGACTCTTTCTTTTGGTGGGCTTGTATTCTAGCCCTGTTTACTTTCTAGTTTTCCTATTATCGTAATTTTTATTTGGTATATTAGTGTATTCATGCATCTTTTACTTAGTGTTTTTACATTTCATCATTTTGGGATTGGAGATGTGTGTGTGTGTGTGTGTCTAGGTACTTAGGCAAATTTCACCCATTTATGGGATATGCTTACTCAGTGCTAGTTTCCAACCCCTGGCCTATCAGAGGCGGGCTTGGGGTAGTCATGGCATGGGACCCTTTAGGATGGGTCATTACATTCCATTCCATATAGTGGTTTTAGGGAATATCTACATCATCTAGAAGTAATTCCTTCAAAATAGTAAGAATATATTCGATGGAAGTATTAAAAATCCCATACATGGTTTTCCCGTGAAATAATTAGATTAAAAATTCAAGATTTTTTATTTTACTAAATTGTCGATATACTGGAGTTGTGAAAACATCATTAAATTTTTTCACCCTATTAACATCATCATTTTCATTAGACGCATCATGTGCTCTCATATCGAATTCTTCTTGGCTTGGCATCATTTCCTTATCATGATGATGAATAAACAGAAACCTATCATCTAAAAAATTCTCCAATTCATTCCTCTCATTTGAATCATGAGCATTTTGAGATTTCATTTTCTCCCTATTGTGATACCACACATAGTAGTTTGTTTGAAACCCATATTGGGTTATATGGTAGTTAACATCTTTACAGATCAATCATGGTCTTCTAACACAATTATAACATAGGTAGTGTATGCGGTCACTATCTGAAGCATTGTTAAATACAAAATCTAAAAAACTCTCCAAATTCTTTTGAAAATATCTTGATACCCGATTGGTTTCATACATCCAACTTATATCCATTATGTAAAAAAATTATATGTCACTTTCTAAAAGCAATTAAATAATATTTAAGTTTAATTAAAAATATATTTAAGGAAATGAGAATTGTTCACTTTATATGAAACCATAAAAGACACACTAGTCTATATGAGAATCATAATATAAAAGATAAAAATACTATATATATACAAAATACTATAAATATAAAACCATGATATTGAATTCAATTATATCAATGAGTAATAACAATTCATAATACTACACAAAATTGTGTTTATAATTGTTGTTTTTTATTTTTTATCTTATTATATTCACTATTTAACAAATGTTATACTTATTCAATAAATTCATGTATAAAAGATTACTACTTCTAGGTAACCATATTCTATTTTATTCGGATTAGTTTTGGTTAGTTCTATTTGTTTATGATTATTTTAGTTCTTGTCGATTTAGTTTGGTTGGGTTTGGTTTTTTTTTTTGATCGGGTCGGTGCATTCCTATTAGGGTTTTATTAAATATTGTTCATGTAAGTTCATTTTATATCACTACAATAGAATTTCTTTTAGTTAGGTTAAATTTAGTTCACTTATTTTTACTTTAGTTTAGTTTGATGCAGTTTAGTGTATTTCAGGTCTACTCAAGACTACTTGGGTCAGATCAAGTCATTTTAATTCAATTCAGTTGTTTTGGTCAAGTCAGTTCTGTAATTTTATAGATATAATTTTCTATTTTGGTTAGGTTTCAGTGTGTAAAGGATTTATATATTTAGTTCATTTATTTTCAATCCTATTTTGGTTGGTTTAGTACAATTTATTTTTCTTAGGTTCTGATCAATTCAATTCAATTTAGTTTAGTTATTGGTTCATCATAATAAGGAATAAATTGGGAGATTATGTGAAACATAGTGGATGTGATGAAAAATTATTGTATAAAGAAAGATATCTATAGGATAATTATGAACAAACAGTTTGGATTAATTCTAAATTTATAGAGATCATTGTATTGCATAATTAATTATATTTCTAATCAATGGTGTCCCTCAAGTAAAGAAATTTTTTTAGTGTAAGGAATCAAAATTGTAGTATTGGTGATCAATGATTTAATAGTAGGATATTTTTATGATAAACATCTTATAAATAAGGTGTGTATGTTAAATAGTTTATACACCATTAAAGATGATATTTTTTATAGGGTGTATTTTTTTAAGTTATCCATTGGAAGTATGGAAGTAGGCATACAAGATTTTATTAGTACCAATGTAATTATTTTAATGTATCATTAAGTAAAGGATATCATGGTTTGAAGCTGGGTTAATTACATCTCAAGTGAGTTGTGTATCCTTATACATGAATTTGGAAAAGTCAAGAATTATTACCAGGTACCTTACACAGGTCACTTCTCCTAAGTTCATCCCACAATTCAATTCACTAATAGGCCTCACATAGGTCACTTATCCTATGTGACTCGCACATATCACTTCACCAAAATTCCTTTTTGAACTTACTTCCCATTATGTAATCATTAATTTGAATTCATATATAAAGGATTCATTAAATATTTATGAGAATAGTGGATTTCCTTCACCCAAATCTTGATGAACAGTGCGACTAGAGGTGGGGACCATCAGGTATACATCACAAATTATAGACATGCTAGTGACCCATGTGTCAAACCTATATGGATAACCTTCACAATAAAAAGGTGAAAAAGACATACAGGAGATGGAATATTGGTAACATTAAACCAAATCATGGACAGTAATTATATTTGTGAATGTGTGGTGACTAATGAAAATGAAAATGAAAAATGTGTTTCAAGACAGTCCCTGACAAGTGGTATTAATACATTAATAATTATTTTCCTTGAATAATGTTTTACAAATTTTTATGTCACAGATGCCTCATTATGTAGGAATAAAGACAATGGTATTAGTAAAAAATTTATTTTCCATTAATCTCTTAAAAACCAACCATTACATAAAAATTTCAAAAAGTAATTGTTGGAACTTCATTTTTGAAGAAAATAATTAGTTTCAAAGGTAAAATATCTCATAATATGATTTTGAACATGACCATGGGGGGATATAGTTTCCCTAAAACACTAATATTATGTAACATGCCTCGAAATATTATAGATAGTGGCAGGGGTTTAGGAAGTGACATTTATTCTCTCTGTGTAGCCTAAAGTATTTGGAACATGCCAATTTCATATTCAAGAATAATCAAATGAAAACCTTAATGTATGATAGATTGTAGTGTATGGGGAATGAAACTAAACATCATATATAAAAATATAAAATAAATCTAGGAAGAATATATAACTCATTTCAAACTCACCAATTTGAAGTGGAATAAACCGAATGACTTAAACCAAGGATAGATTACCGACTGGGAATAGGAGGAGCGGTCGCCAGCTAGGAATAAGAGGATCGCTCAGGTAGGGAAAATGAAGATCAGTTATAGAATGGGAAGGGAGGCGGTTGTGTTCCATATTTGGGAAAAAAACTATCCCAATGATTTTTTAAAACTATAGGGATAGGATTATATAAAATGGTATATTCCAATGGTTATTCTAAACTATTGGGATATGACCCCCTATACCAATGTTTTTAAAAAAAATATTGGTATATGGGTGTTGGTATAGGTCGGATTTCCAATAGTGGGAATTAGGGAAAATAATGAGATCAAGGATAAAACTATGAAGATTTTTTATAATGAGAAAACTTGTTTTATTTTAAATAATTTTGTTTGGTGGGAAAAATGGATACTGAGTATAAGTTCCTTTTTGTAATGTATGGGATTATCATGTAAGAGTTAGTCCATATTCTCTTAAACTTGAAACCTAAAAGATCTTTGGGATTGAATGACAAAAAATTATAGTATAATTTCACTAGAATGTGTAATGATTAAGGATGAGTCTTTACAACTATGTTACTTGAACTACCCTAAGCAGCTGTCATCCCATACTAGGCATCAGTGATCATTGTGGATGAATTCAGAGGATAACACCTACCACCAGGGGGTAATTATTTTCTTAAATTCAATTACTCATTTCCTTCAAATCATGCTGAAATTATTTGAAACATTCAAATGTTGGGTTCCCCTTATTTGAAAGGCCCCTTTGTGTATTTATTTATTTATTTAAATATTAATATTACCAAATCAAATAAGATGGATATGAATAGAAAATTGATGGATTACAATTGTATGATAAAAGAGTATAAGGATGGGGTGAAATAGTTCATAGAGTTTTCAAGAGATCATGCATATGACCCTTATCAAATCTTTTTTCCATGTTTGTGTTGTTTTTATTCAAGACTAATTAGTTCATAGGAGTTGGAATAACACTTTATATGTCACAGAATAGATCAAAGTTATAAATTTTGGACTAAACATGGGGAAAAAGTAAATGTATTTAGTGAATAGGATAACATTGCATTTTATGGATCATATGATATGATTAAAAGTGTGGAAAATGAAGAACCTTGTATCAAGTATGTGATTATAGTTGTGAATGATGGTGAAGATTGTATTGATAAAATGACAATGAAAGTCTAATATGAACTTCTTGATTGTCCAAAAAATTTTAAGAAGTTAAAGAGTTCTGAAAAGATGTCATTGTATGCTGGTTGTACTAAATATACAACATTGTCAGTCATACTAAAGCTGTATAATTTAAAAGCTACAAATAGATGGAGTGACACAAGTTTTACTGAACTAATTTCTCTCTTGAAAGATATAATCACAAAATATAATGAGCCTCCCAGCCAAACATATGATGATAAACAAATTATATGATCTATAATTCATTTATGACATGTAGGAATCATCCGCACCTCAATCTGATACATGGTGTGCCTGGTATAACTCAAGGTGTCCATTATCAGTTTGAAATCGACATTTTAGTTCAAAATGTGTGTCACTCATTGAAAATTGAGAAAAATCACTCTAATTGTCTTGATAATTTAGGACAATTATTCATAAGTCATTTTTAACATATAAGAATTAGTCTCATGTGAAATAGACATATGATGTGATTGGTGTGACTCAAAGTGTGTGTTTCTATTTTAAAATGACATTTTAGTAGAAAACATAAGTGGCATACTCAGAACCGAGAAAACACATTTATATTGTTTTGATACTTTAGAAAAACAATCCATGAGTTATTTTTTATTTTTAGGGATCAGTCGCACCACAATATGATGCACAATGTTATTGATATAACTCCAAGTGTGTATTTCTATTTAAAATTGACATTAATTTGAGTAAAAAGGATAAGTGACAAACTCAATATTTATAAAATGCAATCGTATTGTTTTTATACTTTAGGAAAACAACACATAAGTCATTTTTTATGTGTAAGAATCATTCCTACCTCGATTTGATACACTGTGTGCCCAATATGACTCTAAGTGTGTCTTTTTATTTAAAATTGACATTAATTTTAGTAAAAAAGAAAAATGTCGTACTCAAAACCAAGAAAACACATTTATATTGTTTTAATACTTTAGGAAAATAATCTTTAAGTCATTTTTGATGTATAGGAATCATTTGTGTCTCAGTCTGATACACAGTGTTCCAGGTATAACTGAAAGTGTCTGTTATCAGTTTAAAATTTATGTTTTAGTTCAAACATGTTTCACTCACTGAAATCCAAACAAACACACTCTGATTGTATTGATAATTTAGTAAAATTATTCATAAGTCGTTTTTGATGTGTAGGAATTAGTCTCACATGAAACCAATGCACGATGTGACCAATATGACTCAAAGTGTTTGTTTCTAGTTTAAAATGAAATTTTAGTAAGAAACACAAGTAACATACTCAAAACCAAGAAAAAACATTCAAATTGTTTTGATACTTTATAAAAATGATACATAAGTCATTTTTGACATTTAGAAATCATCATCACCTCAATCTGATGCATGGTGTTACTGGTATAACTCCAAGTGTATCTTTTTATTTAAAATTGACATTAAATTTATTAAAAAGGACAAGTGACATACTCAAGACTAATAAAACGCATTCAGATTGTTTTTATACTTTAATAAAATGATTCATAAGTCATTTGTGACATGTATGAATCAGATTCACCTCAATATGACACACTGTATGGCCCGTATGGCTCAAAGTGTCTGTTATCAATTTAAAATTGACATTTTAGTTCAAAAAATTTGTCACTCACTAAAAAATGAGAAAACATGCTCCGATTGTATTGATAATTTAGTAAAATTATTTATAAGTAATTTTTAAAATATAGGAATCATTACCACATCAAACCAATACACAGTGTGATTGGTGTGACTCAAAGTGAATGCTTTTAGTTTAAAATGATATTTTAGTAAAAAACACAAGTGAAATACTCAAAACTGAGAAACGCATTCATATTTTTTTGATACTTTATAAAAACAATCTATAAGTCATTTGTGATGTGTAAGAATCAACCTCATCTAAATCCAACACATGGTGTGACCGGTATGACTCCAAGTGTGTCTTTTTATTTAAAATTGACATTTTAGTAAAAAACACAAGTGACATACTCAAAACTAAGTAAATGAATTCGGATTGTTTTGATACTTTAGTAAAACAATCCATAAGTCATTTTGTATGTTTATAAATCAACATCACCTCAATCCAACGCATAGTATAACTGGTATGACTCCAAGTGTGTCTTTTTATTTAAAATTTACATTTTAGTAAAAAACACAAGTGGCATACTCAAAAGCGAGAAAACGCATTTGGATTGTTTTGATACTTTAAGAAAATGATTTGTAAGTCATTTGTGATATGCAATAATTATCTTCACCTAATTTGATACATTTTAGTTCAAAAAGTGTGTCACTCACTGAAAATAAAACAAACATGATCTGATTGTATTGATAATTTAAGAAAATGGTTTATAATTCATTTTTGATGTGTATGAATCAATTTCACGTCAAACCTATACATGATGTGACCGGTATGACTCAAATTACGTGTTTTACTACACCAAACTAAGCATTTAGCAGTAGTTTTTTAGTGGTAGTTTACAAAACAACCAATATTTTCTAAAAAAAATAATTTCACGGAAGTTTTATATAAACTACCTCTAAACAGTTAAAAAAATTAACCAACGCGACACTTCCCCCCTCCCCCGACACCCCTGACCCCCCCACTCCGCTGAATCCCTGAAGCCCTATCCTCGTCACCTCCCATCACCACCCATCATCGCCACTCATCGCACCTCACCTCATTGTTCCTCTTTGGCCCTCTCCACACCTCGCCTCACCGTCCCTCTTCGTGACTCTCTGCCCCTCACCGCCCATCATCGTCGATCCCAACCCCCACCTCACCACGCCTCAAAGTCTAAGTGGTGATTTCAAGTTAGATTCCACCTCCTCTCCTTTTTTATTGTCATTAGCTCTCTATACACTGATTTACTCAATTTTGGATAAGGTTTAGTGATGATTTAATCTAATCGTGGTTATTCTTCTCCATTGTGATGGGGTTTTTGACTATAATGGGTATAGGAGGACACAATTTGATGACTTCACAAACATGGAAGTAGTTTCAGTGAATTTAAGACATTGAACAATTTTATTTTTAGTTTTTTTCTAAAATTGGATGATATTGATGGTTAAATTGGTGTTACATCATAGGTTTTTTTCTAGTATAGTGTCAAGAGTGCTCCATATACCATATAAGGGGGGTTGGACATGTGTTCATTATGATAGTAGTTTCCAGTTTGTTTTCTATCATTTATGCCTTTTTTAAAGTAAATATATAATTATAATTATTTATAGGTATTTATTAATGTTATGTGAGGTGATGAAAATTTTGAGAGTTGATACAGACTCGGATGCAACATGGATGAGATTGGATGAGGTCTATTGGAGTGTGGTTTAAGCTCTAACATAAATATGGAGGTTGGTGGTCCCTATAATTCAAGAAAATATTCTTGTTTTTTGCATGAATTACCACTACAAGAATATTGTATAGACTTTGGTAGAATTTATAGGGGAATATTGTTGTTGAGTAAATGAGATATGATGGTGTTAGGTCTCCTGTACTTGAGAGGGTTGTTCCATGGTACATTGTGAGATGAGATTGATGAACCCTACCTTTATAGATAATGCAGTGGGATGAGATGTGAATATATAACCATGCCGAGTTCCATTAGGAAACTTTATAAGGTTTTTATGCCACCCTACCCAGAGTTCTTGGGTATGGGGTATGAATTGGTATGATGGAATAAAAAAGGAAATGAGTTGGATTGTGAAATTTATTTGAAGCATGTTTGATCGGGTTTGGGGTTTCTTTATAAACATAAGGTGACCTAATGTTTAGGGAGTTATGATGTCCTAGTTTTTACATTAAATACAATGATATTGTGTGAAATGTTTATTTTATTCCTCATGTATACATGAATATGATGGAATATACTAGAGGCACCTGGTAAGGACCTATGGAGATATATTTCTCATGTCATTCATGAGAACCCCTATGTGCATGCATACCTTATATTCAGACTCCAGCTAAGCACATCACATGCAGTGGATAGGTCTTGTAAATCTTGATGCATATTTTTAGATAGGGTGTGTTGAGGCCTGAGGATAGATGTAGGTCTAGATTTCTGGTGTTTTATTTTTTGGTTTATTTTATATTTTTCATAATCCCTTGGGTGATTAGTGTTTGTATAACAATATTAATAATTTATGGAATTTATTATATAATTTTGTTTATTTTATTGTTTACATTGATATGTGGTAGATGTATTGGTTATTTTTCCATTATAGTATACTCTAATTTGATGTATTTTTCACCATAGAATATGGATTAGTACCTTGCAACAAGTTTGCATCCACTTTCATATGTGTTGGAATGCTTGAGGTATGTCAAATTTCATCTCATATAATGATTCTAGAATGGGGTATTACAATGTGACATCATAGAATTTAGTTCATTTTATAAATTGGGTAGATGGAAGAGGGGAATCTAAGGAATTTATTAAATCTTGTGATAGACCATATATAGGTGAGTCATGAAAACCTTTTCGGTAGTAAGTCCTGGTTACCATGGGTGTTGGATTGTTGTTATTTCATTTTTCTATTATGATTGAGTTTTTTATGGAATATAATGTTCTTATAGAAGTTTTTATTTTTAAATTTTCATCTCCTCTATCGCTAGAATGAGGCCCATGTGCATGCACCATATTTGGTATATATTACTTTTATGACATATACATGAATGAATTTAATTGGAATTTTAAAATGGGGTTCAGTTGTTTAAAGTGTCAAAAAAACATATATAGAGTTCAAAAGTATTTAACCTCAAGGAATTTATATTACATGATTGATCCCTTTATAAATATAATTATTTATAATTTTAGTGATTGAACTCACAGATTCATGAAAATTGATTCTTGATCCCTTCTTGTGTATTTATATAGGAAAAAAATATTTAATATATTCATATTTTTTTCAACTAGTATATATGAATCTCTTTTCCTATTTAGTAATAGTTATGTGTTTTGATTTTATTTTAATAATGTGTTGGAACATTGTGATATATATGGATAAAATCTAGATCACATTACCGAGGAACACACATCAGTATGATAAGGGTTTGGAATTTGTTTTAGATTTTTCAATTTTTAATCGATCCTTTGATGGTAGAATAAGATTTCCATGTCATAAATGTAAATTTAGAAGATGGTTTAAGAGATATGAAGATTATGAACACTTGATATTAAATCAATTCCCTGGTCAATATTTGTGTTGGATTTGGCATGGAGAATCGAATGTTACAAAAAGTTTGAGCACTGACGATCCACAGAATGAGCTCCCAACTTCATCAACAATGGAAAGTGAAATGAAAAACCTTATAAATAATTCATTCTGCATTGAAAGACACCAACATCAATATCAAAACATATTAGAAAAAACAGTTGAGGGTGCTACAAATAGCAATGTGACAAGTGATGTTTTTCAGACTATAGGGCAACCAGATCAAGATTGTAACATGTCATTGGATCCTCCTCTTGATTATGTGGATACTAATGTAAGAGAAAACTTCACTGAGTAGACAGATTCATTTCATGGTTTAGTTGATGATGGAAATCAATAGTTGTATAGTGGATGTTTAAAATATTCAAAACTTTCTTTTCTACTAAAGTTGTACCATATCAAATGCCTATGTAGAATTACAAATAAGGCGACATCCATGATATTGGAATTGTTGTGTGATGCATTTTCTGAAGCAAATATCCCTGAGTCATTTTATGATATGAAAAAAGTTGTTAACAATATTGGTGTAAATTATATAAAAATTCATATGTGTCCCAATGATTTTATGCTTTATTGGGGAGAGGATTCAAGCAGACAGGATTGCAAGAAATGTTCTTCTTCTATATGGAAGTTTATGAGTGATTTTGGAAGTCTAAATAAACATATTACCATGATGAAGAAGAAAATGAACACACCTACAAAGGTTTTTCATTACTTTCCTTTAAAACCTCGATTGTAATGATTATTCATGTCATCGAAAACTGCCAAACACATGAAGTGGCATTCTGTAGATAATAAGAATGATGGGTTAATGACATCCAAGAGATTCACAATCATGGAATACATTTGATTCATTACATCTAGATTTCTCATCTGATCCTAGGAATGTTCGATTGGGATTGGCTGCTAATAGATTCAATCCATTTGAGACTTTGAGTACCATTTATAGAATTTGGCCAGTTGTTTTGATCCCTTACAATCTGCCTTCATGGATGTGTATGCAACAAATGTATTTTATCATTTAGATGATTATTCCTAGAAAAAAATGTTTGGAAATGATATTGATGTATACTTGCAGCCTTTAATTGAAGAATTATAGGAGTTATGGAGCAATGGTGTTGAGACATATGATTTATCTTCTAGAATAATGTTTAAAATACAAGCTTCTCAAATGTAAACCATTAGTGACTTCCCTGGACATGGGAATTTAGCTGGTTAGAACACTTACACAGGGTTGGCTTGTCCTTTTTGTAACTTCGATTTTGATCCCGAATGGATACCTCATAGTAGAAAACGGTTCTTCTTGTGTCATCAAATATTTATCGATGCATCTCATATATTTCATCTGAACAAGTCAAAATTCAATGGTTTCATAGATCATAGACCACCTCCAAAGTTTTTAAAAAGTTATAAAATATTGGAACAACTTAGAAATGTTGAAACATAATTGGGGAAGGTGAATCATTTAAATGATAGTGGGAAATGAGTTTGAATTGCATCATCAAGTGAAATCAGAACGCAATAATGGAAGAAAAAAAGTATATTCTTCAAACTTATGTATTGGGAATTTAATTTGTTGTGGAATAATATTTATGTTATGCATATTGAGAAGAATTTTTATGACAATTTGATCTTCACATTTCTTAATTATCATGAAAATTTTAAGGATCATCTCAATGCTCGAAAAGACTTACAAGCAATGAACATAAAGCGTGATCTCTGGCCAGATGAGAATAGAAAGTATGATCTGGAAATTTTTGCAATGAATAATAAGGATAAAGATACATTTCTTGAAATTTTAAAACATGTGAAGGTATCTTATGGGTATTTAAGTAACGTATCAAGGTTTTTTGACTCAAAGCATCATAAGTTACTTGGATTTAAAAGCCACGATTCACATATTTTGTTATAACAGTTACTTCCATTGGAATTGCATACATTATTACCTAAAAAGGTTACTGCTATTTTACTCCAATTATGCACATTTATCAGACAACTATATGAGAAAACTCTACATCCATTTCATCTTAACAAACTTCAAGAGAGATTTGTATTTACACTTTGTGCAATGGATATGATCTTTCCTCTATCGTTTTTTACTGTCATGATGCATTTAACTGTGTATTTGGTTGAGGAAGCTAAATTAGGAAGCCTTGTACATTATCAATGGATATATCCAATTGAGATGTAATTTATTTATATTTTTTAATTTTAGTAAACAATTATTGTAACTTAATTAAATACATAATTAAGTTTTATTAATTTTATTTCACAGATATCTTAGGAATTTAAAATCATACATGAAAACTAAATCTCAACCTGGAGGATTTATTTCTAAAGGCTATTTGACAAAGGATTGTCTTAACTTTTATTCTAGATACTTGTATGATATTGATACAAGATTAAATCAAGTTGGACATGTTGATGACACATCAACACAATCTAAAATACATAGGAAATCAAAAATCTTTCCTTTTATTGGCTGATAAGTTGGGAGGAGCTCAAATGTTACACTAACAGAAATATAATTATTACAGGCACATAGATATGTGATGCTAAATAGTGAAATTTCATATCCATTTATTAAAGAGTTTAGGATACAAAAAAAAGATACAAATGAGAGGATGAACACGAAATGATAAAGATATAACAAAAGCTATTAATAAAGAGCTTTTATAATGGTTTGCATGACTTGTAAACTCATAAATATTGAAATCAATACAGATATTAGGTTGATACATATATTCTATAAATCTAATAATGTATATTAATTTTTTCAGATCATGAATACTAATACTCGAGCATAGTTTTTAGAATATTTGAATTTTCTTGCTCGAGGTCCTTTAAAACAAGCTACAAAATTTGACACTTACAATGTGAATGGATTTAGATTCTATACAATTGATTAGGAATAGGGTTTGAAAACATAGAATTGTGTCATATTTACATTTTATTAAGTTTAATACTATGTAAAGTTTACTAATATTATCGAATTAAACTACCATATACATTTTTCAGTTGTTTTATTCAAATGCAATTGGGTGGATATTATCGGGGGTATTAAAAGAGATCCCTTTCAATTTATTTATGTGAACTTCTCTCACTTGATGGATGTTGGTGACTGTGAACTACATGATCTGTATATCTTATCATAATAAGTGGAAATGGTATATTATGTAAAAGATTTTGTGGATGAAGAGTGGAGTGTAGTTTCTCACATAAAACAAAGAGACTTGTATGATATGGGTGATGAAGTGGAAGATTTGACCTCTGACATTGAATCCCATCAACGGAAAGAAGTGGAATTATTTGTCCATCATGATATTGAAAATACTATTCTTGCAAGAGTAGATGAAGTAGATGAAGTAATGATGGAGTAAGAAATCAACATGCTTAAAGGAGAAAATGGTTGTATGTGCAGTTATCCATTCATTTATCAACCACTTATGTCATTTTTGAAGTCATTCATTATCATTATTATGTATATTTTTTGTTATTATTGTGCATCTATTATCATTTCTATTTTTTTCTGCATGAATTTTTTGAAATATATGTTCTGAACTTAATTTTATTTGATTAAATGATATGAATACCAAGGATGAAGCATTATACTCACACTATGGGGTCAAATAGTTTTTCTATAATCTGATCGACTCTGGTAATCTTTTCATTGGTTTAAATATTTATTAGACAATGTTATCTGTTTAATATATTAAATTGTTGATTTATCTTTTTTTAATGCAATCATAGAGTTTAGGACACTAAGCATCCCGAACAGAAGTGTGGTTGAATGTTCGTAAAAAATATGATGGGAGTTTTGTTAATGAGGCTAGAAAAGAAGTTGGGGTATGAATTAATTTTTCATTATAATAACTTATTATCAGTTGTCACTATGTTAATATATATTTCTTCTAATATGACTAATATTTTATTTATAGGTAAAAATTAAAGAACTATGGAATTTCAATCCCACACAGTCCTACTCAGTCTCCCAAGATGACCCAATTGGTAAAGTCCTTGGGAAGGAACATCCTAGGTCAAGTACGCGGGATGGGTTTGGGATTATTACCATTTGAGGACTTTGGCAGGAAAATGGGGACTAAAAATGATGAATGGTGGTGAGAAGGTAAATCACACAACTTCAAAATCATTTAGTTCACAAACTTTTATTGATTTTAAGTTTAAATATAAATATACACATTGTTTAATTTTCAATATAATTGTCTTATAGGTGCTGGTAGCAAGAAGTATAGATGGAGATGGAGATGTTGATAAGCAGAGTTCATCATTGGAAAATGATTAGTGGAGAAATTTTTTTCATGTATTAGTACATCCAATGTGGGTATTTTTATCTTTTTCTTGTATTTTAGATGGGATCAGGACAATGGGTGCCCTATGTATGTGTTGTATAGCCATGTTTCTATATGTTGTGTTTCAACTGGATATGGAGATTGAAATTTCTTTATGATCATATATGATGTTTAGTTTCTTGTCTCTCTTTTACATATAGATTGATCAAACTGTTATATTCTACTATTTACCGCTTATTTTTCATGGTTCCTTACTAAGTATGTTTATACTCACACCTGCATGGGCTTTGCATGCATGATTTTTTTCTTATACAGACAACTGGTAGATGGTATCTTTAGTGCACCTAGTATTTATGGAACATAGAAGTAAGTGTAGGCACTGAACATTTTTTGTGGTTAGATTTAGGGATATTGAGTTGGGAAATCCTCTTATTTTTTTCTTTCAGTTGTTTCTAGATTGGGACCTACTTTTCTTCTTCTTGGTTAGGCATGTATTTTACCCTTTTCCTTTCCTGGATATTTATCTATCTCATTCTGATGTATTTCCTAGAGGTCACTACATGAATTTTTACACCAAGAGGTTTTATTTTACTATACATGTGCATTATTTCATGGAGTTGAGTGTGTGTGTGTGTGTGTTAACGTACAATAGGATAAAGCCTCCCACTTCAGTGATATTCTTACTATGTGATTATCACTATCCCCTAAACTATTGGGGGTGAACATGTGGTGTCACTCTCAGCTTACTGGTGTCCCAAGTAGGGTCCCTATAGGTCAATTCATGACACAAAAGCCCATGGTTTTCTCCAAGACCATAATCTCTATCTAACCCCAGCCATTATAGGAAAGTCTATACCCTTTTCCAAATCTCACATGACGGCCCAGTCCTACTAACCAAGGATTGTTCTATGTTATCTCTCACCAAACTAAGGTCCTATATCACTTATCCATATAATGATATCTCAAGCCTATCACATATAGTATAACCCATATCTATCATAACCTATGTTTGATTAGTATCCTCTTCTTTTCACCTTCTTAATTAGAGCTCAATCTTGATGTGTTGAGTGATCTCCCTTTTGGAATATTTTTTGTGCTCTATTTTTGCATGGATCCTATTTTTTGAGCTCTATCTTGTTAGTCTTGGATAGGCCATGGGGATGTAATTGGGTAACTTAGACTATGTGTATTCTTGTGGGTCTAGGCACATAGGGGCATCTATATTGTTTTTCGTGATTTCATAATGGGGTGGGATCAGCGTTGGAAGTCCTGGGATTTCATAAAGTATTTACCCTTTGTATAAATCCAAGTTAGTTTTAATCCTCGCTTATGGAAGTTTAGATAATTTATGGATATTTAGGGTGACTTATCTTTTGTATAAGCATTTGTTATTGGTTTTGAATCATTAATGACCCTTTTGATGAAAATGTTATTCATGATGGATAGTTTCATATTGAGAATTATTTATTTATTATTAAATTAATTTATCTTGTTTATAATTTTGGTGGATTTAATTTTAACATGTGAAGCCTCATTTTAATGGAAGTACGTTGATTCTTTATAACTAGTTTTAAATATATTAAATTTATGTTTTCCTTGGAAATTTTTTCTGTAAGAGTTTAAAGAATCAATGTACTTTCAATGATAAATGTATTGAGAAATGTATTGATTCTTTCAATGTATTGAGAAATGTATTATTGATTCTTTTAATATGTTATTTCAATGTATTTATGTATTATTGATTCTTTTAATGTGTTGTGTCTTGCTTGATTCTTTAAATGTATTGAGAAATGTATTATTTCTTTCAATGTGTTGTTTTCTTTGGTCAATGTGTTGATTATTTATGTTTTGGTGAGAATCAACTTATGTTGATTCTTTAGTTTTAACATGTGTTGTTTTCCTTGTATGTTGATGATATATTTGATGATCTGGTAAAATTTCCAGTGTTACTATTATATTGTTCTGGCTGTAGGTTTTGGGGCTACAGAACTTGCAACTTGTTTTTTTTTGTAATTCATGGTATATCAGAAGTTTAAACCACCGCTAAATATAGTTTTTTTTTTGAAAAGATTTAAACTACCGCTAAATATGACAAAATTTTACTTAGCAGAAGTTTTATCCGTATTAGTGGCAGGTTTTTTCAGTAAAAAGTTCAGACTTTAGCGGTAGTTAAAACCCACTGCTAGATCTCAATTATTTTTTAAGTAGAAATCACTGCTAAAACTAAAAAAACTGCTACAAAATACAAGTTCTACAACACTTTCCAAAAACCACTGCTAAATAGAAGGAATCGCCGTGTGTTGAATGCCAATGCCAATTTTAGCAGCGGTTTTTTGAAACCATTGCAGAACCATCTAGTAGTAGTTTAAACCACTGTTAAATGGGCATTTTTTCGTAGTGTTTTCAGTTTAAAATGACATTTTAGTAAAAAATAAAAGTGACATACTCAAAACTAAGAAAACACATTCAAATTGTTTGGATAATTTTGAAAAATAATTCATATGTCATTTGTCATGTGTATAAATCAATTGCACCTCAATATGATGTACGGTGTGACCGACATGACCTCAAGTGTGTCCTTTTATTTAAAATTGACATTTTATTAATTTATTGTTTCATATTTATGTTTAATTTATTTCTTTATAGTATTACTAACATAATAATTTTTTTCTTATATAGGTGGATTATTTTTCTCGGGTTGGGGTGGTTTGTTCAACAACTGGTATCATGATCGGGCATTTTTGAGAGGGGGTTGTGAGTGTCAAAGACAATAAAACATTGATGTTTCTAAATGTTTATCAATAGTTATTGAAAATGTAATTATACAAATCATTTTTTAGAATGTATAAAATATTGTGTTTTTTGTATTTGTGATTTAAATTTTAGTTCAATTAAATTATGAATTTTTGTATAGTTATGTTTGCATATAGGTGTATTTTTTATAGTGTGTTGTAATTTCAATAGCGGACTACAGCAGTAGGGCCTTATTAGCACTATTTCTGGTATGATAAGTTCCCACCTTTATCACCACTAAAAAAAGTGCTGATAAAGGGTTTCATTTATCAGTACCATAAAATAATGCTGATAAAGGTCTCCTTTTACCATCACCTTTGTAGCGTTCATAAAGGGGTACCTCATTTAATAATGATTAGGATAACAATGATTTTTTAGCACTGTTAAAACTCATTTTGAGCACTATTAAAGGGCCTATATGTGATACTGTGATGACCCTTACATTGCTCTTGTGTATAGACCTGACCTTTACATAGATGCTTTTTTACTTTGATGTGACGAGGTTTTTTTGCCTATTTATCTTTATGCAAATATCATTATACCCTGACACAGCACCAGTTAACTTTTATGTCGCAGCAGGTTTGACCATGTTATGATGACGTGGTGAATGGATTACCTTTACACAGTTGTTTTTCTTTATCCTCCTATGGAACCCGTTTGTTCTGATGACTCGTGTGAGTTGGAAATTGACTTTATTACCAGGATTCATCTAGGTCATCCATGCAGTTTTTGCTCATCACTCGATATGTTATGCCACTCCTCAGGAATTGCGCTTGGCAAGCACATCATAACTCCCTGATAGGTCGTCCTATCAATCATTAGGTGAGGAAAACCCTTGGCATCCTCTCACGCTCTCGATGCTCCTTTAAGATCCAAAGAAAACCTAGAGAGTGCCTGGAACTTCTTATGAGTTGTTTCTTGCACATCATCCATGAAGGACCCTTGACTCAGTTTCATTGCTTCAAAGGGTGTCTTATCCCAGTGTAGAGGTCTGGTTTAGATCTTGTGCTCGTAACTAGTGAGGAACGTTATTCATGCATGATTTCATATTCAGAAGTTAGAACACATTCATCTGAAGTGTAGAGACCCATAAAATTCCATGTATTTTTTTTAATTATTTGGGATTATTACGAGTCTGCGAAAATTGATGGCACGTAATTCTGAGGCCTGGTGTGCCCGAAATGAATTTATGAACTTTTTTTCAGGTACGTTCAGTAAACACGCGGGTGACATTTTCTATCATTTGAATCGGTACTCGGAATTGAAATCCAAGAGCACCGTTGAATCCGAAGTGCCGGGATTCGCTTAAGGGAAGCTTCACTTAAACCGTAGTTGGTCAAGAGAAAAATATAGTTTTTGGACTTTTTAAAGAATAATAAAATAACATGTAATTATTATTTTCTTTTCTTTTTCTCCAATGGATGAGCGGCAGTGGTGGGACCAGTGACTTGTCAAGCCATTTAATGGCTTGACTCATCAACTGTGTAACTCCACCATTGTGAATTAAAAGAGGTTCATTAATTCATTTAATGAAACTCATTAATTCTTCAACACATTACTCACCTTTCCCCCTCCAATTTAAATAGAGCTCGGGGTGGGGTTTTGGCACAGCTTCTTCAAGAGAGGAAACTCTGGTGAAGTCCTGCGGCAACACCCATCGACAGAGGACGGAAGCTCGGGCGGCAACGATCTAGGATCGACAAACGCCGATGACTCCATCCAACGTGGAAGCTCCTCCCACCATAACTGCGACACCTCCAATGGATCACGAGGTATGGGGTTTACGTGCTTTAATGTTCCCTCTTTTCCTGTTCTTGAAAAATATAACAAATACGGACCAACTGACTAACGGGTTGATCCGCATCTCGTCTAATCATGCGGGTGGTTGTTGCGGGGTCTTAAATTTAGGGATTATTCTTCCTTTTGATTATTATTAACCTTCCTTGTGTTTAAAATGCTAATGCGGAGGGCATGGGTCGAAACCAACAAGGCCCAGACCCTCCTCTAAACTTTTCTTTGGTGCGTCCTTTGTGGAGGAATAATGAACGAGGCGGTAAGGCATATTTGAGGGTCGTGAAATGACAGTGGCATTTCGAGAGTACCGTAGGTGTGTCCGAAAGAAAGAACGGACCATCGAAGCTCACCCAGTGGCCTAAAGAAGAAACGTTGGTGCGGCAGCAGTGCGGCGGCGCTGGCGACCAGTGCCAACGGATGAGGGTGGGGGCCGGCAACCACCGGTCACGGTGAAAGAGCGGTGCCACTTGGTGTTGTGGTAGTCGGACGGGCGGTCGGTCACTGAGATGGAGGCGGCACGCCGGGTTGAAGGGTCGCGGCTTTGAAGCTGCAGCGGTGGCAAAGGTCAGGAGCCACCTCCTGCGGGTCCCATGGGTGATGATGTGGCACCATGCGACACCACCAATTAAAGGAGCCGAATAGCTCCTTTGAGTCATTCAGGTGCAGCAGACTGCACGTGTCACACTAGCCAGCGGGCCAGACCGCCCGACGGGACGGGCCGATCCCACCACGGCCCAGCCCACCGCATCCCAACCCAATCGGGCTAGCCCAAGATGGTTTGGGCTGGGCCGGGCCAGACCCAGACTGGGTCGGGTCGACCCGAACCAGCTCGGGTCAGCCCAGACTAGGTCAGACCAGACCCGAACCCCTCTCGGACCCAGAAACGCTTAAAGGGTCGTATCTTGTGAACCAGATGTCCATTTGACGAACCGTCTATAGTGATGGGATCCTTGGAGAGATGTGGTCCTTTTTACATACTCCACTTGGGTTTTGGAGAAAGTTGGAGTATGGCCGGGTTGGATCGACTCTGAATCCAACCGGGCCCTCAGCACTAAAATGCCAATAACTTACAGACTGGGCGTCCGGTTGACGCACCATCTATTGCATTGGAACCCTCATGACGTGACGGATCATTAGTTTACTTCTTTGTGGGACTTTGTTCCAATTGAAATATGATTAATGGATTGAGGAGCGGTTCTCCCAGAATTAGGCCTGCATCGTGCGGGAATCTAGTGGCTGGTTGTGACATGAAGAAGAAGAGCGACCAATACGGGTCAGCATCAGAAACTACATGGTGGGATGATATCATTGTACGGCTAATCATCCCTACCTATATACTAGCAAACAATACGGGTCATAACCAGTGACCAATATGGGTCATCACCAGCGACCAATACAGGTCTGCACCAGTGACCAATACGGGTCAGCACCAACGACCAAAATGGGTCTGCACTAGCGACCAATACAGGTCAGCACCAGTGACCAATATAGATCAGCATCGAGCAACCAATACAGTTCATTACATGGTGACCTATACAGTTCAGCAGTAGAGTTACTATGGATAGGTTGATCTAGATTTATGACTATACATCCTTATCCTAGTAATCTTGAAGTTATATTGTTAGAGTGAGTCGTCTCTTTTGCTTTGTGCTTCATGATTTAGATCGTACTTGTGGTATTACCTTTGTGGTATTTCTTGTGATGTTTTCCTTTTTGGATTACTGAGAGACCTTCGGGGGTCTTGGGGTCCTCTACTGAGTTGTTATACTCACCCCTGCATGGGCTCCGCCCGCACATGAGTGTCTGGTGTAGACTATTGATGCTCTAAGGCAGACTTTGGAGGTTCAGGACTTGGTGGAACTTGGTGAGATGAGATCAGTTGAGATCCTCTTCTTCAATGTCAGACTTATAGCTAATACCCTCCAGGTAGAGCTCCAAGGCAGATGTGACAGCTGTTTACTTTCTTTTTAGTTTCTAGGGCTTGTATTCTCGCCCACTGTTTTCAGTTTACAGTTGTACTTGTGGTTGTACTTTACTCTCGTGGTTATACCTTACTTTTTTTGGTTGTTTACTTAAGTTTTCCTTTTTGAGTTTGTACATATCTCTAAGGAAATGCCTTCCCTGTTTGGGAAAAGTCTTCAGGTGCTAGTCACCAACCCTTGGCCTATAGAAGGGGGGATTGGGGTAGTCATGTTCGGGCCCCGTGGGATGGGTCGTAACAAAGTGGTATCAAAGAGAGGTTGGTTCTACCAGAATAACTAAGAGTATAATTTTAATGAGGCAATGGTGTAAAGTTTCTTGAGTTCATTTTTCAGTACAGAGATTCTAGTATTGGTGTGGATGTTGACGTATCCATACACCAGGACCCTGAATTCTATTTTTCGACTCGGTACATGAAAACATCGGTTGCTAGTGTTTTGAAATGTTTTCTTGATATTTCTTAAGTCAGCTCACTAGGTATAACTTATTGACCATGGAACATCTATTTATTACAGGATGCCTCCATGAAGATATCCATCTGGGATTCCAATTAGAGATCATGATAGTGGTCCACCGAGCGATTAGGTGTCAGTACAGGGACCACTCACAGTGATGGCACCTTCGGGTGGTGTACCAGTAGCATCACCACCCGTTGATTAGCAGGTGCTACTAGTGGATCATTCATGCCAAATGAGCGTGTTTCATGAGTTCTAGAGACATAGGCCTCCGAGTTTTCGAGGCAAGACAGACCCTTAGGTAGTAGAGGACTGGCTTGAGGTGGTTTTGTGGGTCTTTCACTTAGTAGAGACACCTGTCGAGCAGATGGAGATCTTGGACGCTAGTCTTCTTTGGGGCTCGACAGGACGATGGTGAAGCTCGACGCTCTAGGTGCATGAGGAGATGGCCCTCACCCGGCCAGACTTTTAGAGACTTTTTAGGGCGGATTTTGTGCCAGCGACATTACGCTATGTCCGTATTCAAGAGCTTCTGTATCTACAACAGGGCAGCAAGAATGTGGCTCAGTACTTAGCAAGATTTACTAATCTCTCCTAATACTCCACTGACATGGTACAGGACCCTTACTTCATGGTCTGGACCTTTAATCAGGGGTGCCGACAAGAGATTAGAGTTGCGACATTTTTTATCATCATCCCGACGCAGGCTGGGGTGCTAAAGTGAGATTTACTGATGGAGAGCTTTCTTGCTGAGCAGGCACTGACAGTGAGAGTCCCTACCAGATGAAAGGTAGCAGAGTCATTTGCATCTAGCATTAGATAGACGATGCAGAAGCCCAAGTAGGCGAGACCTTCCGAAGGGTGACCTCGGGATGCAGGGTCAGAGGTGCGAGACTCGAGAGGCTAAGGGATCCACCAATGAGGCATGATCTGTTTTTCCTATGAGGGACAGAGTCACAGAGGTCATGATTGTCCAACTCCCCGCACGAATGATCAGTAAATGGTAGAGGGTCCACTGAGGAAGAAACAGTAGCAAGAGCATGAGCATCATCCAGGCGGCGGATGAGGCAGGGGAGCAGGACGTGCAACGGGAGGTGGTCGGGGTCACTAGGCACTACCACCACGACCCCCAGGCAATCCACCATGAGCTTAGGGAGAAGGTGGATAGGGATAGGACCAGCTAAAGGCAGTAGAGTCTCATGATCCTAATATCCTTGAAATGATACGAGGTACGATATGTATCTTCTCTACTTTAGCAGTAGTATTTATCAACACAGGTTCTAGCCATTCTTTCCTTATCGTAGACTTAGTTCGGGACTCTGAGATTCCAACTAAGATTTTAGATCAACCTTTGAGTTTGGATACTCTTACGGGAGGAGATTCAAAAGTCACACACTGGTGTCGATAGTGTGATCTTAATCTCATAGGATAGAGTTTTATATGGGATCTCCTAATAGTGGCGTTGAAGCCCTATGACGTCATTCTAGGCATGGACTGGCTATCAGAAGTTCGCACACAGATTGACTGCTTGAGACGTATGGTTTGATACGTGTATAGATGGAGGCCAGTTTCCTTTGTTGGTGAGAAGGAAAATAGAGCAGCATGAGATGGAATTTCTCTCTGGAGGGTGTAGTTGATTACATATCAACAAGCTTGTATGACCTTCAACACAGTGGATGAGGCGAGTCCACAGTTCCCAACGGTGGTGGATGAGTATGAGGACATCTTTCCAGAAGATGTCCCAAGACTACCTCCTCACAGAGAGGTACACTTCCGCATTGACTTATACCTAGGAACAACACTGATATCTACACCAGCATATCAGATGGCCCCTGCGAAGCTCTAGGAGCTAAGAGTAAAATTGGAGGACTTATAGAGGAAGGGATTCATAAGGCCCAGTGATTCTCCATGGGTATCCCTGGTGTTGTTTTCCAAGAAGGTAGATGGAATTTTGAGGCTATGTGAGGACTTCTGGTGCTTAAACTAGGTGACCATGAAGAACAAGTATCATCTGCCAAGGATTGATGATATGTTTGATTAGTTGAAAGGATCTAAGTGGTTCTCAAATATAGACCTCAAATCAGGCTATCACCAACTTTGTGTGTGGGATGAGGAAATCCCAAAGACGGCCTTTGGATGTCAGTACGGACATTACGAATACCTAGTGATGTCGTTCAGTGTGACAAACTCCCATGAAATGTTCATGGGTCTCATGAACAGGATCTTCCAGACCTACTTAGACCAGTTTGTAGTGGTCTTTATCGACGACATCTTGGTGTACTCAGTGTCTGTAGAAGAGCACGTTGTACACTTGAGGATAGTTCTGGACACACTCCGAGAGCACCAGTTATATAGGAATCTCTCAAAGTTTGAGTTCTGGATATGGAAGGTCCACTTCTTGGGACACGTCATCTCAAAGGCTGGGGTTGCAGTGGATTCAGCGAAGATCGAAGAGATACTTTCTTGGGATCCACCCAGGAGTGTTACTGAGGTGTGGAGCTTCCTTGGATTAGTAGGATACTATTGGATGTTCGTGCCCAATTTCTCCAGAGTAGAATCACCTATGACTGCCTTGAAAAAAATGGGGAAACCCTTCCTGTGGTCAGAGACATGCCAGAAGAGCTTTCAATAGCTAAGGCATAGCTTGAATAGTTCTCCCATCCTGAGGTTGTCGGAGGAGGGCACTGACTACGTGGTTTACTGTGATTCATCAGGAACCGGAATCGGTTTTGTCCTAGTGCAGGATGATGCAGTGATTACTTATGTATCATGATAGTTGAGGCCTCATGAGCATAATTATGTGACTCACAACTTGGATTTGGTTGCATTAGTCTTTGCACTGAATATGTGGTGACACTACTTGATGGGCGAGTGGTTCGTTATTTACTCAGACCACAAGAGTCTCAGATATATCTTCACACAGAAAGATCTGAATCTGAGACAGCAACATTGGCTAGAGTTCCTCCAGGACTATGACTTTGAGATAGTCTATACTCCTGGAAAGGGGAACGTAGTGGAAGATGCACTTAGCCGGAGATCGAGTTCGCAGCTATTGAACAAGGCTTCAGAGAAGTTATCCTCGCTTCAGATATCCTATGTGGATAGATATGAGATATTCAACCTCCAGTCGATGGTAGTTTCCCTTCCACTCCTTCAGCGAGTCAAGGAGGCGCAACTCGGGGATAGTAGTTGCGAGACTACACATGCCCAGATATCCTCAGGCCATGCACCTGATGGATATTCTCAAGGTTGGGAGCATGCTATCCTTTTCAGAGGATGTACAGTTGTACCAGTGGTTCTATGAGAGGAGGTGATGAGGGAGTTCCATACATCCCCCTTGGTAGTACATCCAGGCGTGATAAATATGTATTAGGACCTCCAATGTTAGTACTGGTGTCCAGGGATGAAGAAAGTTATGGCAAAGTTTGTTTCTAGATGCCTCACTTTCCAGCAAGTGAAGGTCAGCATCAGGTACCAGCAGGCTTGACCCAACCCCTTGAGATACCAGAGTGGAAGTGTGAAGGGATATCGATGGACTTTGTAACGGGGTTACCATGTACGTCCAGAGGGTGTGATACCATCTGGGTGATCATTGACCAACTCACCAAGTCGTCCCACTTCCTTGCTATTCGAGAGAAGGGTTTGGTAGAGAGCTTGGGACGTCTCTACATTTAAGAGATCGTGCGACTTCATAGGGTGCCTTCAACGATAGTCTCAGACCATTATGCATGCTTCATATCCCGGTTGTGGAAAGGATTGCAGGAGGCTTTCGGGACTCAGTTTCGCTTGAGTACATCTTTTCACCTGTAGACAGATGGTCAGACTGAGTGGACCATCCAGACCATGGAGGACATTCTTCTTGCATGTGTCCTAGATTTTGGTCTCAATTGGGAGGACCACCTACCCTTGGTGGAGTTTGTGTACAAAAAAAACTATTACTCCACCATTAGTATGGCCCCTTTGAGGCATTGTATGGACAACCGTGCAGATTTCCCTTGTGTTGGACGGATCCAGGAGAGCCAGCACTCGTGGGCCCAGAGATGGTATAGGCTACCACTGAGAAGGTTCAAGCCATCCGAGAGCGAATGAAGACTGCACAGATCTGACAGAAGTCCTATGTTGATAGGAGACAGAGACCACTGGAGTTCCAGGAGGGGGACCATGTATTCTTGTGAGTATCCCCTCGACGGGGACTACGAAGATTTGGCCTAGGCGGAAAACTCTCACATAGGTTTATCGGACCATTCCTGATACTTCGGAGGATTGGAAAGGTGGTGTACCGCTTGGAACTGCCACCGTTGTTGGAAAGGGTGCACGACATCTTTCATGTATCCCAGCTGAGGAGATAAGAGCATGACCCATATCATGTCATCGACCATGGCGATCTAAAGATTGACGAAGGGGTGACTTTTGCGGAGTACCCGGTGGAGATAGAGGATTGATAGGAGCAGATCCTTCGTGGGTGGTTGATACCCCTGGGGCATGTCATGTGGCATCACAGGAATCTCCAGGAGAGCACATGGGAGCGAGAGGCTCATATGCATTCCCAGTACCCCTATTTGTTTGTGTAACCTTGTTTGGATTTCAGGAACATAACACCCCAAGTTGGGGAGAATTTAAAGACTAGAAAAAATCCGTGTAATTTTTTTAATTATTTGGGATTATTATGAGTCTGTGAAAATTGATGGTGCATAATTCTGAGGCCCAGTGTGCCCGGAATGAATTTCTGAACTTTTTTTTGGCTACGTTCAGTAAACGCATGGGCGACATTTTCTATATTTTGAACTAGTTCTCAGAATTAAAATCCGAGATCACCATTGAATCCACAATGTCAGGATTCTCTTAAGGGAAGCTTCACTTTGACATCAGTTGATCAGGAGAAAAAGATAGTTTTTGGACTTTTTAAAGAATAATAAAATAACATGTAATTGTTATTTTATTTTATTTTTCTTTAATGGATGAGCAGCGGTGGCGGGACCGGTGACTTTTCAAGCCATTTAATGGCTTGAATCATCAACTACGTAACTCCACTGTTGTGAATTAAAAGAGATTCATTAATTCATTTAATAAACCTCATTAATTCTTCAATGTGTTACTCACCTTTCCCCATCCTATTTAAATGGAACTTAGGGTGGGGTTTTGGCACAACTTCTTCAATCAAGGAAACTCTGGTGAAGTCATCTGGAAATACCCACCGACAGAGGATGGAAGCTCGGGCAGCACCGATCCGGGATCGACAAACGCTGATGACTTCATCAGACGTGGACGCTACTCCCACCGCAACTATGACACCTCCAAAGGATCTAGAGGTAGGGGGTTTACATGCTTTAATGTTCCCTATCTTCCCATTCTTGAAAAATATAATGAACACATACCAACTGACTAACGGGTTGATCTGCGTATCATTTAATCATACGAGTGGTTGTTGCGGGGTCTTAAATTCGGGGATTATTCTTCCTTTTGATTATTGTTAATCTTCCTCATGTTTAAAACGCTAACGTGGAGAGAACAGGCTGAAACCAACAAGTTTTGGACCCTCCGCTAAACTTTTCCTTGGTGAGTTCTTCGTGGCGGAACAACGAACATGACAACAAGGCATATTTGAGGGTCGTGAAATGATAGTGGAATCCCGAGAGGACCGTAGGCACGTTCGGAAGAAAGAACGGACCACCAGAGCTCACCCGGTGGCCCGTGGAAGAAACGTCAATGCGAAACTAGCGCGGAAGAGATGGTGACCGGTGCCGGTGGACGAGGGTGGCGGCCGGAAACCACCTGCCGCGGTGAAAGAGCGGCGCCACTTGGTGCCATGGTGGTCGGACAGGCGGCCGGCCGTGGAGTCAGAGGCGGTGCGCCGTCGTGCACCACCTTGAAGGGTCACGGCCTTGAAGCCGCGGCGGTGGAGAAGGCTGGGACCCACCTCCTGTGGGTCCCATGGGTGACAAGGTGACGCCATGTGGTGCCGCCAATTAAAGGATCCGAACAGCTCCTTTGAGCCGTTCGGGTGCAGTAGACCGCACGAACCATGCGGGTCATGCTAGCCAGCGGGCTGCGCCCAACCGGTGGTCCAGGCCAGGCCAGACTTGGACCGGGTCGGGTCGGACCAGACTCGAACCCCTCTCGGGCCCAAAAACACTTAAAGGGATATATCTTGTGAATAAGATGTTTGTTTGATGAACCATCTGCGGCGATGGGATCCTTGGAGAGAGAGGTTCCTTTTTACATACTCAACTTGGGTTTTGGAGAAATTTAGTGTACGTTCGGGTGGGATCGACTCTGAATCCAACTGGACCTTCGGCACTAAAATGCCAATAACTTACAGACCAAGAATTTGGTTGACATGTTTTATATTACGTTGGAACCCTCATGACGTGACGGATCATTGGGTTAATTATTTTTGGGACTTCATGCTAGTTGAAATAAGACTGATGGCTTGAGGAGCAGTTCTCCCAGAATCATGTGTGCTTCATGCGGGAATCCAGTGGCTGGTTGTGTCATGAAGAAGAAGAGCGAACAATATGGGTCGGCATCAGAAACTCCATAGTGGGATGATCTAGTTGTATGACTAATCATCCCTAACTCTATACCAGTGACCAATACAGGTCAGCACCAGCGACCAATACGGGTTAGCACCAGCGACCAATACGGGTCAGCATCGAGCAACCAATACAGGTCAGCACACAGTGACCTATATGGGTCAGCAGTAGAGTTACTATGGATAGGATGATCTATATTTACAACTAGACATCCATATCCTAGTAACCTTAAAGTTATACCATTAGAGTGAGCTGTCTCTTTTTCTTTGTGCTTCATGATTTAGATCATGCTTATGATATTACTTTTGTGGTATTTCTTGTGATATTTTCCTTTGTGGATTACTGAGAGACCTTAGGAGGTCTTGGGGTCCCCTAATGAGTTGTTATACTCACCCCTGCACGGGATCCGCCCGCACGTGTGTGTCTGGTGTAGACTATTGTCGCTATGAGGCAGACTTTGGAGGTTCGGGACTTGATGGAGTTTGGTGTGATGGGATCATTCGAGATCCTCTTCTTTAAATTCAGACTTATAGATACTACTCTCCAGGTAGAGATCTAGGGAAGATTCAATAGTTGTTTACTTTCTTTTCAGTTTCTAGGGCTTGTATTCTAGCCCACTGTTTTCAATTTTCTGTTTTACTTGTGGTTGTACTTTACTCTCATGGTTATATCTTACTTTTTTGGTTGTTTACTTCAGTTTCCCTTTTGGAGTGTGTATAGATCTCTAAGGAAATGCCTTCCCTGTTTGGTAAAATCCTTCAGGTGCTAGTCACCAACCCTTGTCCTATGGAAGGCAGGCTTGGGGTAGTCACGGTCGGGACCTGTGGGACGGGTCATGACAAAGTTGTATCAAAGAGAGGTTGGTTCTACCAGAAGAACTAATAGTATACTTTTAATGAGGCAATGGTGTAAAGTATCTTGATTTCGGTTTTCAGTACAGGGAGTCTAGTGTTGGTGCGGCAGCCGACGTATCCATACACCAGGACCCTAAATTCTGTTTTCCAACTCGGTAAATGAAAACACTAGTTTCTAGTGTTTTTAAAAGGTTTCTTGATCTTTCTTGAGTCAGCTCACCAGATATAACATATTGAATGTGGTGCATCTGTTTCTTATAAGATGCCTCCATGAAGATAGCCATCCAGAATTCCGGTTAAAGATCATGACAGTGTCCCACCGAGCGATGAGGCATCGGTACAGGGACCACTCACAATGATGGCACCTTTGGGTGGTGTACCAGCAGCACCACCACCTATTGAGCAGTAGATGCTACCAGTGGATCATGCATGTTGGCTGAGCGCATTGCATGAGTTCTAAGATACATAGGCCTTCGAGGTTTTGAGGCGAGATGGACCCCCAGGCAGCAGAGGACTGGCTTGAGGCTGTTTCGCGGGTCTTTCACTTAGTAGAGACACCCGCCGAGAAGATGGTGATCTTGGCTGCTAGCCTTCTTCAAGGCTCGGCAGGACGATGGTGGAGAACGACACTCCAGTTACATGAGGAGATGAACCTCACTTGGCCAGACTTTGAGAGCCTTTTAAGGGCAGTGTTCGTGCCAGCGACACTGCGCTCTGTGTGTATTCAGGATTTGTTGCATCTATAGCAGGGCAGCCAGACTATGGCTCAGTACTCAGAGAGATTTACTGATCTCTCCCAATACTCCACTAACAAGGTATGGGACCCTTACTTTAGGGCCCATACCTTTGATCAGGGGATCCAACGAGATATCAGAGCTACGAAAGTTTCTCTCAGCATCCTAACGCAGGCTGGGGTGCTAGAGAGAGCTTTGCTGGTGGAGAGATTCCTTACCGAGCAGGCATCGACAGTGAGAGACCCTATTAGATGATAGGTATAAGAGTCATCTATATCTGGCAGTAGACAGACGACACAGAACCCCAAGTGGGCTAGACCTTCCGGAGGGTGATCCTGGGATGTAAGGTTAGAGGTGCGAGACTCGAGAGACCGAGGCAGACACCAGCGAGGCATGATCTTTTTTTCCTATGGGGGACAGGGTCACAGATCTTGTGATTGTCTGACTCCCCAGGAAGATGATTGGAAGACGGTGGACAGGCCACCGAGGCAGCGACAGCAGCAGGAGCATGAGCATCAGCCAGGCGGTAGATGAGGCAGGAGAGTAGGACGTGCAGTGGGAGGTGTTCAGGGTCACCAGGCACTACCAACACCACCCCTAGGTGGTCCACCATGAGCTCAGGGAGCAGGTGGATGGGGACAAGACCAACTACAGGTAGTAGAGTCTCATGATCCTGACTTCCCTGAGATGATACAAGGTACGATCTATATCTTCTCTACTTTAGTAGTAGTGCTTATCGAAACAGGTTCTAGCCATTATTTCCTTTCTGTGTACTTAGTTTGGGACTCTTAGATACTAACTAAGCTTTTAGATCGACCTTTTCATTTAGATACTCCTACGGGAGGAGATTCAGTGGTCACAAACTGGTTCCAACAGTGTGATCTTACTCTTAGAGGAGAGAGTTTTAGATGGTATCTTCTAGTAGCGGCATTGTAACCCTACTATGTCATTCTAGGCATGGACTGGCTATCAGCAGTTCACGCACAAATTGACTTCTTGATACATACAGTTCTATGTACGTGCAGAGATGGAGGCTAGTTTTCATTTGTTGGTGAGAAGGAAAACAAAGCAGCACGAGATGGACTTGTGCTCAGGAGGGTGCAGCCGATTACACATCAGCTGGATTGCATGACCTTGGACATGGTGGATGAGGTGAGTCCACAGTTACCAACGGTGGTCGATGAGTATTAGGACTTCTTTCCAAAAGATGTCCCAGGACTACCTCCTCATAGAGAGGTAGACTTTTGCATTGACTTGTACCTAGGAACAGCACTGATATCTACACCAGCATATCGGATGGCCCCTACGGAGCTCCGGGAGCTAAGGGTATAGTTGGAGGATTTATAGAGGAAGGGATTTGTAAGGCCTAGTGTTTCTCCATGGGAATCCTCGATGTTGTTTTCCAAGAAGGCAGACAGAATTTTGAGGCTATGTGTGGACATCCGACATCTAAACTAGGTGACCATGAAGAACAAGTATCCTCTGCTGAGGATTGATGGTCTGTTTGATCAGTTGAAAGGATCGAAGTGGTTCTCAAAGATAGATCTCAGATCAGGCTATCACCAACTTCATGTGTGGAATGAGGAAATCCAAAAGACGGCCTTCAGATGATAGTACAGACATTACGAATACCTAGTGATGTCGTTCAGCGTGACGAACACCCCTGCAGTGTTCATGGGTATCATGAATAGTATCTTTAAGACCTGCTTAGACCGTTTTGTAGTGGTCTTCATCGATGACATCTTGGTGTACTCAGCGTCTGAGGAAGAGAACGTTGTACACTTGAGGATAGTTCTGGACACACTCCGAGAGCACTAGTTATATGGGAAGATCTTAAAGTGTGAGTTCTGGATATGAAAGTTCTACTTCTTAGGACACGTCATCTCAGAGGCTAGAGTTGTAGTGGATCTAGTGAAGATCAAGGCAGTACTTTCTTGGGAGCCACCCAAGAGTGTTACTGAGGTGTGGAGATTCCTTGGATTAGTAGGCTACTATCAGTGGTTCATGCCTGATTTCTCCAGAGTATCAGCACCTATGACTACCTTGAAGAAAAAGAGGAAACCCATCCTGCAGTCAGAGACATGCCGGTAGAGCTTTCAACAACTGAGGCAAAGCTTGACCAGCGCTCCTATCCTGAGGTTTCCAGAGGAGAGCACTGACTACGTGGCTTACTGTGATGCATCAGGGACCGGACTCAGTTGCATCCTGATGTAGGATGATGTGGTGATTGCTTATGGATCACGACAGTTGGGGCCTCATGAGAAGAATTATGCGACTCACGACTTGGAGTTATCAGCAGCAGTCTTTGCACTGAAGATGTGGCGACACTACTTGATGGGAGATCAGTTCATTGTTTACTCAGACCAAAAGAGTCTCAGATATATATTCACACAAAAAGATATGAATCTGAAGCAGCAACGTTGGCTAGAGTTCCTCCAGGACTATGACTTTGAGATAGTTTATACTCATGAGAAGGGGAACGTAGTGGAAGATGAACTTTATCAGAGATTGAGTTCACAGCTACTGAACAATGCTTCAGAGCAGTTAGCCTCACTTCAGATATCCTACGTGGATAGAGATGAGATAGTCTACCTCCATTCAATGGTAGTTTCCCCTCCACTCCTTCGGTGAGTCGGGGAGGCACAACTCGGAGATAGTAGCTACGATACTACATGTGCTCAGATATCCTCAGGACGTGCACCTGATGGATATTCTAAAGGTGGGGAGCATGCTATCCTTTTTAGAGGACGTACAGTTGTACCAGTGGTGCTGCGAGAGGAGGTGCTAAGGGAGTTCCATAAATCCCCCTTGGCAGTACATCCAAGCGTGATGAAGATGTATTAGGACCTCTGACGTCAGTACTGGTGGCTAGGGATGAAGAAATTTGTGGTGGAGTTTGTTTCTAGATGCCTCACTTTCCTGCAAGTGAAGACCGAGCACCAGGTACCAGCAGGCTTGACCCAACCCCTTGAGATACCAGAGTGGAAGTGGGAAGTGATATCTATGGACTCCATGACGGAGTTACCACGTATGTCTAGAGGGCAAAATACCACCTAGGTGATCGTTGACTGACTCACCAAGTCGGCCCACTTACTTTCTATTCGAGAGAAGGGTTTGGTAGAGAGCTTGGGATGTCTCTACGTTCAGAAGATTGTGCGACTTCATGGGGTGCCTTCGAAAATAGTCTCATACCATGATGCACGCTTCACATCCCAGTTGTGGAAAGGATTGTAGGAGGCTTTTGGGACTCAGCTTCGCTTGAGCACAACTTTTCACCCACAGACAGATGGTCAGACTGAGCAGACCATCCAGACCATAGATGACATGCTTCATGCATGTGTTCTAGATTTTGGTCGTAGTTGGGAGGACCACCTACCTTTGGTGGAGTTCTCATAAAACAACAGCTATCACTCCACCATTGGTATGGTCCATTTTGAGGTGTTGTATGGATGACCGTGCAGATCACCCTTATACTGGACAGATCCAAGAGATTCAACACTCGTGGTCCCAGAGATAATACAGGCTACCACTGAGAAGGTGCAGGTCATCCGAGAGCGGATGAAGACTGCATAGATCCGACAAAAGTCCTATATTGATAGGAGATGGAGACCACTGGAGTTCCAGGAGGGGGACCACATATTCTTGCAAGTCTCCCCTCGACGGGGACTATAGAGATTTGTCCGAGGTGAAAAACTCTCACCGAGGTTTATCGGACCATTCCTGATACTTTGGAGGATTGACAAGGTAGGGTACCACTTGGCACTACCACCGCAGTTGGAGAGGGTTCACAACATCTTCCACGTAACCCAAATGAGGAGATATGTGCATGACCCATCTCACGTCATCGACCATGGCGAGCTAGAGATTGACGATGGGGCGACTTTTGCAGAGTACCCATTGGAGATAGAGGATCGACAGAAGTATATCTTTCGTGGGTGGTCGATACCTCTGGTGCGCGTCCTATGGCAGCACGGGAATCTCTAGGAGAGCACATGAGAGAGATAGGCTCATATGCATGCCCAGTACCCCTCTTTGTTTGTGTAGTCTTGTTTGGATTTTGGGGACATAAATCCCCAAGGTGGGGATATTGTAAAGACTCAAAAAATTCCATGTAATTTTTTTTAATTATTTGGGATTATTACAAGTCTAAAAAAATTGACGACGTGCAATTCTGAGGCCCGGTGTGCCAGGAATGAATTTATGAACTTTTTTTTAAGTATGTTCGGTAAACACGAGGGTGGCATTTTCTATCTTTTGAACCAGTGCTTGGAATTGAAATCTGAGAGCACCGTTGAATCTGCAGTGCTGGGATTTTCTTAAGGGAATCTTCACTTCGACCACAGTTGGTCGAGAGAAAAAGACAGTTTTTGGACTTTTTAAAGAATAATAAAACAACATGTAATTGTTATTTTATTTTCTTTTTCTTCAACTGATGAGCGGTGGTGGCGGGACCGGTGACTTGTCAAGCCATTTAATGGCTTGACTCATCAACTGCATAACTCCACTATTGTGAATTAAAAGAGGTTCATTAATTCATTTAATGAACCTCATTAATTCTTCAATGTGTTACTCACCTTTCCCCCTCCTATTTAAATATAGCTCGGGGTGGGGTTTTGACATGGCTTCTTCAAGCGAGGAAACTCTGGCGAAGTCCTATAGCAACACCCACCGACAAAGGATGGAAGCTCGGGCGGCAACGATCTGGGATTGATGAACGTTGATGACTTCATCCAACTTGGATGCTCCTCCTTCCGCAACCGTGACACCTCCAATGAATCTAGAGGTAGGGGGTTTACATTCTTTGATGTTCCCTCTATTACCATTCTTGAAAAATATAATGAGCGCGGACTAACCGACTAACGGGTTGATCCACGTCTCGTCTAATCATGCGAGTGGTTGTTGTGGGGTCTTAAATTCATGGATTATTCTTCCTTTTGATTATTGTTAATATTCCTCATGTTTAAAATGCTAACGCGAAGGGCACGGGCCGAAACCAACAAGGCCCGGACTCACTGTTAAACTTTTCCTTGGTGTGTTCTTCATAGCAGAACAAAAAACGTGACGGCAAGGTATATTTGAGGGCTGTGAAACACTAGCGGCATCCCAAGAGGACCATAGGCACATCCGGAAGAAAGAATGGACCACCGGATCTCACCAAGTGGCCCGTGGAAGAAATACTGGTGCGGGCGACTGGTGCCGGAGGGTGGTGGTGGCGGCCGGCAACCACCGGCCACGGTGAAAGACCAACATCGCGATGGTCGGACTGGCGGCCGGTAGCAGTCGTCCATAGAGGTGGAGGCGGCAGGCCATCACGCGCCGCATTGAAGGGTCGCAACTTTGAAGCTACAGCGGTGGTGAAGGTCAGGACCCACCTCTTGTGGGTCATGCGGGTGATGAGGCGGCACCATGTGGTGCTTCCAATTAAAGGAATCAAATGGATCCTTTGAGTCGTTCGGGTGCAGCAGACCGTGCGACCTACTCGGGTCGCACCAGCCAGCAGGTCAGACCGGGTAAGGGCAGCCCAAACCGGATTGGGTCGGCCCAGGACGGGTCAGGACGAGTCAGTCCGATCAGGTCGGACCGGACCCTGATCCCTCTTGGACCCAGAATCTCTTAAACTTCCATATCTTGTGAACCGGATGTCTGTTTGATGATCTGTCTACGGTGATGGGATCCTTGGAGTGAGACGGTCCTTTTCACATACTCTGTTTGGGTTTTGGAGAAAGTTGGAGTACATCCATGTTTGATCGACTCCGAATCCAACCAATCCCTCCACACTAAAATGCCAATAACGTACAGACATGGTGTCCAGTTGACGTTCCGTCTATTGCATTGGAACCCTCATAACATGAAAGTTCATCAAGTTAATTCTTCATGGGACTTAATGTTGAATGAAATATGACTGATGGCTTGAGGAGCAGTTCTCCCAGAATCAGATGTGCTTTGTGTTGGAATCCAGTGGCTGGCTGTGACATGAAGAAGAAGAGCAACCAATACGGGTCAGCATCAGAAACTCCAAAGTGGGATGATCTAGTTGTATGACTAATCATCCCTACCTTTGTACCAGCGACCAATACGGGTCAGGACCAGTGACCAATACGGTTCATCACCAGCGACCAATATGGGTCAGCACCGGCGACCAATATGGGTTAGCGCCAGTGACGAATACGGGTTAGCACCAGCAACCAATACGGGTCAGCACCAGCGACCAATACAGGTCAACATTGAGCGACCAATATGGGTCAACACCAGCGACCAATACGGGTCAGCATCGAGTGACCAATACGGCTCAGCACACAGTGACCTATATGGGTCAACAGTAGAGTTACTATGGATATGATGATCTGGCCTTACGACTAGACATCCCTATCTCGGTAACCTTGAAGTTATACCATTAGGGTGAGCTGTCTCTTTTTCTTTGTGATTCATGATTTAGATCATGCTTGTGATATTACCTTTTTGGTATTTATTTTAATTTTTTCCTTTGTGGATTACTGAGAGACCTTCGGGGGTCTCGGGGTCTCAGGGTCCCCTGTTGAGTTGTTATACTCACCCCTGCCTGGGTTCCACCCGCACGTGTGTGTCTAGTGCAGACTACTGATGCTCTGAGGCAGACTTTGGAGGTTTGGGACTTGGTGGATCTTGGTGCGATGGGAGCAGTTGAGATCCTCTTCTTCGACTTCAGACTTACAGTTACTACCCTCTAAGTAGAGCTCTAGGGCAGACGTGATAGTTGTTTACTTTATTTTCAGTTTCTAGGGCTTATATTCCAGTCCACTATTTTTAGTTTACAGTTGTACTTGTGGTTGTACTTTACTCTCATGGTTATACCTTACCTTTGTTGTTTTTTTTACTTCAATTTCCCTTTTTGAGTGTGTATAGATCTCTAAAGAAATGCCTTCCCTGTTTGGGAAAAGCCTTCAGGTGCTAGTCACCAACCCCTGGCCTATGGAAAACGGGATTGGGGTAGTCACATCCGGGCCCCATGGGAAAGTTCATGACATGAATATCCCTTGAAGTCCAACCAATCTATGGTAAGCTGATAGGTCTGTAATTCCCCTTTTCGGTTTCTTATTGCTTTGATAATATGTTTTTCTTTTTCTTTTGTTATTGATTTGTTTGTTCTGATTGTCTCTTGTATTTTGTTTTGTTGTGCTTAATAAAATGCGTGAGTGAGTGGTGTTTTTTTCATGCACGTAGGACCAAACCAGTATGAAGCATGGTAAATAATTGTGTCCTTTACTACTTTTGTTTTACTTTCTTTGAACCTGGTTTCTCTTGTCTCGACTAGCCAAAACCTCGCTTCTCTTCATTCAATTTCTATTTGTGCAAACTACAGAAACCAAATGCATATCTAGTTGATCCACAACAATTGCATTAGGTCATACCACATAGCGTTGTCCCCAACAAAGTTCTTCTCACTTTTACCAAAAATGGACTCATAAATTCTCTCTAAAATGTCAATAAAATTATAATTTGAAATTTCTAAATCCTTATTAAAGGTTCCAGGTGTAGCAAAAGCATGGTTGGGATGGGAGCCAATTTGATTTTTACCATGATCAATGATTATTCCAAGATAAATACGATGATGAATGCCAGTATCCATGGAATATAATCAAAGATTTAGATAAATAAGAAAGAGGCCTGAAACCTTTAGAGAGGATCTTGCACATCATGTTTATAATTAATTTAATTAATTTCATAAAGAAAAATAATGCATGGATCTTTGGTATTTTTCTTTTTTAATGATGTTGATCATCCGAAATGACCCTTATGGATTATCTCGTTGTGCTTGTAAGGATCCAAACTAGAATCCCTCTAGCGGTGATCCACACTTGCTCTGATGGCCTCCGATCGACGCCACTCGTTCTCTGGGTGCTAGCACGGTGAATTGAGTGTCTTGTGTCAGTCGTTCTTGATCGCCTGTTCTTCAGCCTTGAAGAACGTCTCTCATTATTGAGAGGGGAGAGAAGAGGTTTCGAGAGAGAAATTGTTTGGTTCTACAATTCTCAATTCATCATTCATGTGGTGTGGTGTATGGCACAATAGGCGTACTTGCCTATTTATATACATGGAATTTCAGATACAATATTTAATTGAATAGAAACAATTAAATACATTCATAAACTTAGAGAAAACTCATGTATTTAATAATAATACCATGTAATTATTTATGGTGCGCCAACTTGCGCAAAACGAAATTATAAATAAAATTCAACGTCACAAAATAATAGCAGTGTTATATTAATTTGTGCCAGCTAGTTAAATAATTATTTAACATCTTTCAAATAATTATTTTACTACTGGACTGACCTTGGTCCACTCGAACTCCACTTCCATTTATTGAACACCCAAATAAATAAATAAATAATTTATTCTCTTAAATAAATATTTTATTTACAAACTAGTAAATAAATATTTATTAAATGTTCAATAAAATAAATAAATAAATTTTATTTAATTTATACAATCATTTTAACTTGAATAAAAAATTTCCATGGTCTTGAGAATAATATGTATTTCATTAATTAAATTCAAATATAATTTAACTGAGACCATCAAAAACACTTAGTGTGTGACCCTCTAGGATTCTTTCTCATTGGCATTAGGCGGGCTTGCCTAAAGTCCAAGAGTACTGTCTAGAAATGGGTCAAGGAACCCAAGAGAAATAATGTGAAGTCACAACAATGACATCCACATACAAATGATCATTGTGTAATATAATCCCTTTGTCGCAATATCTCGTCAATAAGATTTCATGACTGTGTTATCAACTTTTATGCTTGATACGTCGTTCTTTGACTACCTGAAATAAACACATCGTTACACCATGGACATGGAATTTCATGTGACGGTTCTATTTCAATCAAAGGGACGAGATATCAACTTCTATAAATGGAAGAGACAAATCCTTTCTCAACTTATCCATTAATAACATGCCACTCGTGACACACCCAACATACCCTATTTCCCACCAACTGTCTGTGTGACGGTTTTCATCAGTAAATCAAAGTGCATAAGTCGTGACATGTATTAATGATAATCTTAAAGTCTAAGTATCATTACACATTCTCACAGATAGAAATATCTGATGACACCAAAACATGCGGAATTCCTACTAGCAGGTCTGTTCTTATAATCTCCTATCTTACAGATTACCAAGTGCAAACTTCATAAGAGGAAGTCACATCTGCTTACGAGTACTCTCACCTGGCGGTCTGCATGCTATGTGTCCCATCATAGCATGTCATCTAACCACAGAACTATATTTAAGAATATTGTTATATCATTTCAAGGTTCTCATCATAGCGGGGAACTACCATGACCTTATCAATGAAACAAATACTCTAAGACATTATTACATCATAATCATGCAGAACAATGAACAATATGTAATAATTCATTAAATATCAATGTAATCAAAGTAAAAATAGTTGGTTCTAGGACACCAACACTTATAAACTCCCACTTGGACTAGAGCCAACTGCCTACGACTTTCAGTCTACTAGACCTCACATGATGATCATATTTCTACTAATTCAAGGCTTTAGTCAAGGGGTCTGCCACGTTGTCTTGTATGGAAATACTACTCATTACAAATTCACTTATCTAAGAAAAATCCCTTAAGAGATGATACTTTCAAAGTATATGTTTTGTCTGCTGATGTGACCTTGGCTCTTTTGCGAGAGCCACCATTGTAGTATTATCATTGTACAGTGTGATGGGATCTTTACTGTTAGGTATCACATCTATCTCCTGGAAAAATCTTCACATCCAAACTACTTCTTTAGCTACCTAAAAAGTTGTGATATACTCAGACTCTGCTATAGAATCTACGACCACACTTTTCTTTGAGCTCTTCCATCTCGCTGTACTTCCATTCAAAGTATAGATGTATCCTGTTTGTGACTTCATGTCATCTTGATCAGTCTGAAAACTAGCATCTGCATATCCTCTTATGACTAGTTCCTCATATCCTTCATAAACCAAGAACATATCCTTAGTATGCCTCAGATACTTTAGGATGGTCTTGACTTCCATCCAATGGTGGTCACCTGGGTCAGCTTGATATCTGCCTACCTCACTCAATGCGTAGGCGACATCTAGCCTAGTACATAGCATGGCATACATAATTGACCCAATCACTGATGCGTATGGAGTGATTTCCATTATCTTTCTTTCCTCATGTGTCTGAGGACACATTTTCTTGGAAAGATGAATACCATGTCACACTGGCAACAATCCCCTCTTAGATTGTTCCATACTAAATCTCTTTAGTATCTTATCAATGTATGTACTTTGACTTAGGCCTAGAAATCTCTTGGATCTATCATGATATATCTTGATCTCAAGAATATACACTGACTCGCCCAAGTCTTTCATGGAGAATCATTTATTCAACCATGCCTTAACAGACTGTAAGATTGGTATCTCCTTTCCAATAAGTAATATGTCATCAAAATATACTATTAGGAAAACAATTGCACTCCCACTAAACCGTTTGTAGACACAAGGATCACATTCATTCTTGATAAAACCAAATTCTTTTATGGCTTCATCAAAATGAATGTTCTGTGACCTGGATTCTTGCTTTAATCCATAAATGGATTTCTGCAACTTGCATACCTTATTGGAATCCTTTGGAGTCACAAACCCTTCAGGTTGTGTCATGTAGACATCTTCCTGAAGGTTCCTATTAAGAAATGTTCTTTTGACATCCATTTTACAAATCTCATAGTCATGGTAATCTGCAATGGCAAGTAGAATTCTGATGGATTTCAGCATTGAAACTGGTGAGAAGGTTTCATCATAGTCAATTCCTTAACGCTGTTTAAAACATTTTGCAACCAGTCATGCCTTATAGGTACTGACTTGTCCTTCCATATCCAGTTTCTTCTTGAATACCCATTTGCAACCAATGTTCTTTACATCAACTGAAGGATCTACCAAAATCCAAACTTGTTTTTGGTACATGGAATCCATTTCAGAATTCATGGATTCTTGCCACTTGGAAACGTCTGTGCCACTTACTGCTTCCTCGTAGGTTAGAGGATCATTATTAACAACTAATAAGGAGTCACCATCCTCAGTAACTAGAAAACTGTACCGTTCTGGTTCTCTAACCTCTCTCGTACTCCTATGCAGTACTTGTGTCTCTGGAACAGATTCTTCTTCCACAGGGCTTTGTGGAATTTTTTCATGTACCAACTCTTGTGTACCTTGAGCATCGACTTCATCGAAGTCTATCTCGCTCCCACTATCTCTTTTGGATATGTGCTCCCTCTCAAGGAATATGGCATGTCTTGCCATTGTTACCTTTTTGTCCAAGGGGTTGTATAGGTAATATCCCCTTGTTTCCTTGGGGTATCCTATAAAGGTACACTTTTTGCCTCAGGGTGTGAGTTTGTTACCTGAAGAGGAATTAACAAACACTTCGCTGCCCCACACATGTAAATTCGATAACATGGCTTTTCTTCCACTCCAGAACTCGTATGGAATACCATTTATCGATTTAGTCTGTACTTGTTTTAGTATGTATGTCGTTGTTTGTAACGCATATCCCCAAAAGGATCATGGAAGACTCGCATGACTCATCATTGATCTCACCATGTCCAACAGGGTGTGGTTTCTCCTTTCGCTCACACCATTCCACTGGGGCGTGTTTGGAGGAGTGAGTTGGGATAGGATCTCAAACTCCCATAAGTAATCAAAGAAGTCTTGATTAAGATATTCTCCACCTCGGTCTGAGTATAGTTTCTTAATCTTCTTACCCAGCTGGTTATCAACTTCATTCTTATATTCTTTGAACTTATCAAAAGAGTCTTACTTATACCTCATTAAGTAGATATATCCATATCTACTAAAATTGTCAGTAAAATTTATGAAGTATGAGTACCCTCCCCTTGCTTCAATTGGAAATGGTCCACACACATCAATATGAACCAATTCAATAAATTCTTTAGTCCTTTCACCTTTCCCACTAAATGGGGATTTGGTCATTTTGACTTGTAAACATGCATGACATACTCCAAGTGGTTTTAGTTCGAAAGAATATAAATACCCATCTTGATGTAACTTTGTCAAGTGTTTCTCATTTACATGACCTAGCTGGTGATTCCAAAGTTGGGTGTGGTATGAGTCGTGTGAAGTATCTTTGTTATCGATTGTCATTACTTGGTTTGTGTAATCCAACACATAAAGTCCTTTGTATAAATGTGCCCTACCATAACAAATGCTATCTTTGTAAAAGAAGCAACATTCATTTCAAAAATTAAAAACAAATCAATCTGTATCTAATCTGGATATAGAAATAATGTTTTTAGTAACAGAAGGCACATAATAACAACCTTTTAATACCAAGATCATCCCAGTTGGCAACGTGAGGTGGTAGTCCCCAACAGCTACAGCAGCAAGTCTGCCTCCATTGGTTGCTCGTAGATCTACCTCCTCTCGATCAATCTTCCTGAATCTACTTGGTTCTTGTATTTGGATACATATGTGATCACACAAGCTGTATCTAATACCCAATTTGTAGAAACAGATAGATTGAATTCGATAACAAACACACCTAAAGCTTCCCCTTGCTTCTTAGGCTGGGTGCGGTTCTTCTTCCAGTGGCCCTTCTTGCCACATGCGAAACAAACAGTCTCATGTTCCCTTGCCTCCCCTTTGATCTTTCTTTTCTTGGAAGGTTGTGAAGAAGCTTTGCGCTTAAATCTCTTCGCCTTCCCTTTCCTCTTATTCACCATAAGGACAGAAGGATTTTCGCGATTCATATCTTTGTCCACTTGGCGAATGAGGATAAGAAGATCAGATAGAAACTTCTCAATGTTGTTCATATTGAAATTGACAACAAAGTTAGAGAAGCTCTGAGGGAGTGATGCGAGAATGAGATTGGTGCTCAGTTCTTCGGGGAGTTTAAACCCTAAAACCTCCAGGGGCTCAATGTAGCCAATGAGATTGACTACATGAGGCCCAGCTGGGGCACCTTCTCCAAGCTTACTCTGAAATAGTGCCTTAGAGATCTCAAACCTTTCCTGTCTTGCTCTCTCCTAGTAAAGACCACGGAGGTGCTCGAGCATGCTATAAGCATCCATGTTTTCATGAGACTTCATGAGATCTCTAGACATTAATGATAACATCAAAAATTGAACGTCGACCATGTCGTTCATATGTTTCTCATAGACTAGGAAATCCTCATCACTCGCTTCTTTGGTAGGTGGATCAGGTGATGCTAACTCCAGCACGTAAGACTTCCGCTCATGGCGTAGGATAACCCAAAGGCGTCTAAACTATTCCTGGAAGTTACTGTCGGTGAGGATGTTGTCTTTATCCAGAATTGATCGTGGGGATAGTGTGGTTGACGAGTTTGTCATTTTTATTCTAAAATTAAAAGAGCAGATCATTAGTACTTTCTTGTTTACATTTTATAAGAAATAATAAATTTTATTAAGTCTCTCACTATTTTATCAAGTCCTAATAGCCCTCACCATTGAACTTGGAATGTCCAGTTTCCATGACATTCTAGTGGCAAGGATCCATATTCCCCTTTGCATAACCCCAACAAGGGTTGGTCAAGCTATTAGAAGGTATTTAGGTATGCAGGTCTTTTCCAACTGTAGGTTTGTAGCTCCTTGATATGTTGAGTGGACTCCCCAATCCTAAAATCATGACTTTGGATTTCCACAACTCTTGCCTCCAATATTACACCAAGTCTAGCAAGGGATACTCCTCTTGATGTAATATGGTTAAGTCAACCTGAAACCTTTCATAAGGGTTTCCTGTATAAAAGTAAGTGTCCCAACAAGGGTTGATCAAACACATAGTTTTATTGATTTTTGCCCTTAATCAAGTAATAGAAGGTTTGTTCTGACTTAATATTTTATTTGAGGGATTTTTTATCTCTTATGCGTGAATTGCTTATTATCATTAACACACGCTTGTTAATATTAAGTGGAACTTACTTAAGTGATTAACCATGTCTTGATAATATTTACGCATAAGTTTAGCTTATTTTAGTTTCATCTTGCATGCTTATTTAATTCATTAATTATGTGATCATGACAACACATCCATAATGATAAACCATGCAACTGACAGAAATAAAATAAAGTAAATGGCATGATCATGAGATTTTTTAATGGTTAGTTTATCTAGCAGTTGATAAACTAACCCTGACCTAGGGGAGAAACACCTTGAACCTTTTGGGTTCGTGTCTACAGCTTCCACCTGTCCACCTCTGTATCTCCTGGGATTGGTTTCGTCTCAGCTCCATCTTGAACCGCCTACACTAGCTTGGAAGTTCTATCCATTACATATGCCTTTTTTTAACTCACACGTAGGTGAGGGGTAAAAATATGTTTTACATAAAAGAAACTTTGGGCACGCAGGCCCTACATATTGATGAGGAGAAGGCTCGCAGGCCAACAAATTTAATTCAAATAAATAAATTAAAAGAAACCATTCACATACAAAGTTCTTGGTCTAGCTCATGATCATCCATACATGCAACGATATTTACGCATAAAACTAGCAATCAATTCTTTAATCGTTCTTGTTTAAGATAAATCGCGCTCGAATCAATTAATTATCATCTTTAGTTAATCAATCCTTTTATCTTAAACCCTTTTCTGAATTTCCTTGAGATTCTCATCCATCATAATTTTAAACAAATAAATTCATTTAAAATTATCTTTGTACGTAACTTGTACCTTGGAGGCAACCCGGTGAATTCCTATTCATAACTACCCAATGAGTATAAATGAACATTACGCAGATGTTAAATTAAACACATATATATAAAATACCTATCACGTGTTGTGTCTTGGCTTTATGCTCGTACGATGGTACACGTCTCAAGGGTTTGTATAATATAATAATAAATTTTAATAAATCTGCGTAATTTGGATGAGTACGCGGCGTGTAGTTCCAACTACATGACGTGTATTATTTTTCATCGTCTATCTGAAGTACACGCCCAGGGAAACGGCGTGTTATTATACTTTGGAAATCTTCGGAGTACACAGCGTATCCAGTGGGCCACACACCGTGTAGTTCCTCGTTACACGGTCTCCAGTCGGGCAAGTCGTGTATGGGGTACACGGTCCAACCCTAACTCGAAGGGACTACACGCTGTATTTATTGGGACACACAGCGTGTAATCTGGAAACCATGTGCCACCTGTTCTTGGTCAACACACAGAGTCATTTAAGACTTAGAAAGACTCCAACACACGACTTGGTTTGGTGGACCGGTCTGATGCATTGAATCTTGACTACACACGCCATGTGTTCTAGTGTTGTACGACCAGGAAGCTTTGGCACCTCCGGATGAGATCCTCTATTTTATTTTAATCGAAATTAAAAGAAAAGATCGTTTCTGTAAGGTGAACGAGAAATGAAAGAGGGGGAATAGATCTCGAGATTCAGATTTGCAGAATGATTAACTTGAATTGAAACAACTAAATTATTAAATGCGTAATTCATTAACGAAATATTTAAATAATTATAAACTATGATGTAACCCCTTTAATACCACTTGAAGGTTCCGGGCGCAGCAGAAGTATGGTTGAGACGATACCTAATTTGATTTTTACCATGATCAATGATTATTCCAGGATCAATACGACGATCAATGTCAGTCTCCACAGAATATAATCAAAGATTTAGATAAAGAAGAAAGAGGTCTGAAACCTTTAGAGATGATCTTGCACATCATGTTCATAATTAATTTAATTAATTTCATAAAGAAAAATAATACCTGGATCTTTGGTATTTTTCTTCGTTGATGATGTTGATCGTCCGGAATGAACATTCTGGATTTTCTCATTGCGCTTGTAAGGATCCAAACTAGAATCCCTCTAACAGTGATCAACACGTGCTCCGATGGCCTCCGATCGATACCGCTCGTTCTCCGGGTGCTAACGCGACGAATTGAGTGTCTTGTGTCGGTCGTTCTTGATCGCATGTTTTCGGCCTTGAAGAACGTCTCTCGTTCTTGAGAAGGGAGAGAAGAGGATTCGAGAGAGAAATTGTTTGGCTCAACAATTCTCAATTCACCAAGCGTGTGGTGTGGTGTATGGCACAATAGGCGTACTTGCCTATTTATATACATGGAATTTCAGTTACAATATTTAATTGCATAACAACAATTAAATACATCCATGAACTTAGAGAAAACTCATACATTTAATAATAATACCATGTCATTATTTATGTTGCGCCAACTTACGCAAAACGGAATTATAAATAAAATTCTGCATCACAAAATAATAACAACATTATTTTAATTTGTGCCAACTAGTTAAATAATTATTTACCGTCTTTCAAATAGTTATTTTACTACCGGACCGACCTTGGTCCGCTCGAACTCCACTTCCATTTATTGAACACCCGAATAAATAAATAAATAATTTATTTCTGTTAAATAAATATTTTATTTACAAACTAGTAAATAAATATTTATTAAATGTTCAATAAAATAAATAAATATATTTTATTTAATTTATGTGATCATTTTAACTTGAATAAAAATTTTCCACGGCCTTGAGAATAATATTTATTTCATTAATTAAATTTAAATAGAATTTAACCGAGACCACAAAAAACACTTAGTGTGTGACCCTCTATGATTTTTTCTCGTTGGCATTAGGCGGGTTTGCCTAAAATCCAAGAGTATTGTCTAGCAATGGGTCAAGGCACCCAAGAGAAAGAACGTAAAGTCGCAACGACATCCACATACGAACGATCATTGTGTAATTTAATCCATTTGTTGCAATATCTCATCAATCATGCTTCATGACATTGTCATCAACTTTTATGCTTGATACGTCGATCTTTGACTACCTGAAATAAACTCATCGTTACACCATGATCATAGAATTTCGCGTGACGGTTTTATTTCAATCAAAGGGCTGAGATATCAACTTACATAAATGGAATGTACAAATCATTCCTCAACTTATCCATTAATAACATGTCACTCGTGACGCACCCAACGTACCCTACTTCCTGTCAACTGTCTGCGTGACGGTTTTCGTCAGTAAATCAAAGTGTGTAAGTCGTGACACATATTAATGATAATATTAAAATCTAAGGATCATTACACACGCTCACAGATAGAAATATCCGATGACACCAAAACATGCGGAATTCCTACTAGCGGGTATGTTCTTGTAATCTCCTATCTTAGAGATCACCAAGTGCGGACTTCATGAGAGGATATCTCATCTGCTTACGAGTACTCGCACCTGACGATCTGCATGTTATGTGCCTCACCATAGCATGTCATCCAATCGCAGAACTATATTTAAGAATATTGTTATAGCATTTCAAGGTTCTCATCATAGTGGGGAACTGTCATGACCTTATCAATGCAACAAATATTCTAAGACATTATTACATTATAATAATGCAGAACAATGAACAATATGTAATAATACATTCAATATCCATGTAATCAAAGTAAAACCAGTTGGTTCTAGGACACCAACACTTACACTTATGTCATTAGAACTGTCTCAAGATAAGGATATAGAATATATAAATCAATTATCATGAATTTCAAGTTTATGTCTTCAAATCTTAGAGAGAAGTTTAGGAGCATCCAGCTATTCTCTATAAGAATAACCTTAATCCACAGCTCGAATTTATGTCATTTCAATTTCATAATATTCATCGGTGTTTATTATTCATTCTTCATACATTTTGTGTCAAATTTTGAATAATGTAGGGTGAAGAAAAATTGAATTTGAAGACCTTTAATTCTTGCATAAAGGGCATCATAATCAAAGAGTTGTATTCATTCTTTGTCAAATTCCCACTCTGGTGAATCTTCTGATCTGTATTGGCTAGGCTTAGGTGTAGGGTTTTCATGCTAATCTCTAAATTATGATTAAATAGAGATAATTAAGTCAAGCTATTAATTTTAAATAAATATATTATTTATTTAAAAAAATTTATATGGTAATAAAAAAAATCAAAGATGTTATAAAATTTCCAAAATCTCATCTAAATGGAAACCATCCATCTTAGACTCAACGATGATATCGGTTCTCAATCCAACACCCCATAAGACATCTTTTAGTGGCTCATTAAACCACTATAAGACGTCTTTTAGTAAATATAACTAGCAATCAATTCTCAATTTTTTTAGTAGTGACCGGCGTGTTAGGGTTTGATAAATCATGGTCATGAAAATTATTATAATCCATAATAATTATATTATTCCATAACAAAATATAAATTTTTATAAGTTTGCCTTGAAATTATGATAATGAATCATTTAGATAAAACTTTTTTTTTTTTACAATGCACTTCAAAAAATAGAAAACAGGTTTGAATACTTAACCCCGCGACCCACGCTACAAACCCCTCACACCCCAGACCAGCCCGCCCGCCCGTGAGAAAATGAATCATTTATATATACAATGTTAATTTGATTATGAATTGGGGGAAAAACTGATGAGCGTGACAGACGGATCTTCCTGTAAATCAGTCAACGGTGACCGATGAAACGGCGACGTTTTACAATTAAAATTGGTTTGGTATTTTGATTTTTGGCCGCCTGGGTATTATCAGAATTCCATTTCTTGTGGCAGGATGTTAAAGAACGTCAAACGAAGCATCGGGCTCGTGTTCTTCGTCTCCCTCATCATCATCCCCTTGACGTTGAGCTTTAAGAAATCCCAGAAGCCCGTCAAACACGCAGCAGACTCCCAATCCCCCTCTTCAGATCTATCACCGCGCCCTACACCCCCTGCAGCAATGGCGACTCCGCCGGGCGTCGATTCAAGATCCCACTTCAATGAAACTCAAGCCTCCAGCGACGAATCAAGATCCTCAGTTTTCCTCTTCCCGGAGGCCAACTCCACGGTTATTCCCGATCCGTCTCGCTTCTTCTCTCCCCACCTTCTTTCCGCTCCTCTCCCCACAAATTCTTTCTTCCAGAATTTCGTCCTTCAAGATGGAGACCAACCAGAGTACATCCACCCGTATCTCGTCCAATCTTCTTCATCTGGACTTTCCCTCTGCTACCCAGCTCGCTTTTCCAACCCTTCATTTACCTACCAGACCTTTGTCGCCGACCTGACCGTCTCCGCCGTGGGCGGCGGCGCTGACCCAGATTTACGAAGAACTCACACGGTGTCTTCCTTCAGCGATCTCGGCGTGACTTTAGATTTCCCCACCTCCAACCTCCGATTCTTCCTCGTCCGCGGAAGCCCTTTTCTGACCCTCACCGTCGACGGCGCCGCCGCGCTTTCCGTTTCCACGATCCACGCCTTCCTCTCGGTCTCCGCCGCCGGCTCCCCTGCGTCGAAGCACACCATAGAACTTAACAACGACCAGAAATGGCTGCTGTATTCGTCTTCGCCGATCAATTTGACCTTCGACAAATCTCGGATCATTTCGGAACCCTTCACCGGCACGATCCGCATCGCGATTTTGCCCAGCTCCGGGCAGGGGGATGAAGCCGTGCTCGATGCGCACAGCTCGCGTTTCCCCATATCCGGCGAGGCCGTGTTTACGGAACCTTTCAGTTTGAAGTACAAATGGAAGACGAGAGGGGATGGGCATTTGCTTATGCTTGCGCACCCTCTTCATCTGAAGCTCCTTTCGGCGAAGAACAAGAAGTTCACCGTCCTGGATAATTTCAGGTATAAGAGCATCGATGGGGAGCTCGTGGGCGTCGTCGGAGAGTCATGGTCATTGAAGGTATATCCAGTTTCAGTGTCCTGGCATTCCTTCGGAGGGATCGGTACACAAGAAGGGTTTAAAGAAACCGCTTCAGCCCTGTCGAAGGACGTCGATGCTCTGGACGCAGCGGCCACGGCAGCCACGACGTCATCATCATACTTCTACGGGAAATTGATCGCCAGAGCTGCCCGGTTCGCGTTGATCTCTGAGGAGGTGTCTTCTCCGGAGGTGATTCCGGCCATAAGAAGTTTTCTGAAGCAGACGATCGAGCCATGGCTGGACGGGACCTTCGGCGAGAACGGATTCCTGTACGACAGAAAGTGGGGCGGGCTCGTGACCCAGCAGGGATCTGTGGATTCTGGAGCTGATTTCGGATTTGGAATCTACAACGATCATCATTTTCATCTGGGTTACTTCCTCTACGCCATCGCCGTGCTTGCGAAGATCGACCCGGCGTGGGGGAGGAGGTACAGACCGCAGGCCTATTCGCTCGTGGCGGATTTCATGACCCTGGATCCGCTGCAGGACTCGCCGTACCCGCGGCTGCGATGCTTCGATCTGTACAAGCTGCACTCCTGGGCGGGAGGTCTGACGGAGTTCGCGGACGGGCGGAACCAGGAGAGCACCAGCGAGGCGGTGAACGCGTACTACTCCGCGGCACTGATGGGAGTGGCGTACGGCGACGTTCACCTGGCGACCGTCGGCGGGACCCTGGCGGCGCTGGAGATTCAGGCGGCCCAGCGGTGGTGGCACGTGAAGGAGGGAGGCGATCTGTACCCTGAGGATTTCACGAGGAACAACCGGATGGTGGGGGTGCTGTGGGCGAACAAGCGGGACAGCGGCCTGTGGTTTGCTCCGGCGGAATGGAGGGAATGCCGGGTGGGGATCCAGGTGCTGCCGCTGCTGCCCATCACGGAGGTTTTGTTCTGTGACGTGGGGTTTGTGAAGGATCTGGTGAGGTGGACGCTGCCGGCGCTGGGGAGGGAGGGCGTGGGGGAGGGATGGAAGGGGCTTGTATATGCTCTGGAAGGGATTTATGACCCCAAGTCTGCTTTGGATAAGATCAAGAAATTGACTGCGCATGACAGTGGGAACTCGCTGTCCAATCTGCTATGGTGGATTTACAGTCGCGGGGATGGAGAGACTCGGGAAAGGTGTGGGGGATGACCTGCGAACCTGCTCTCCGCCGGAGCCATTTTTGTTGTTGTTCAGTTCAGTTGTGTTTTCAGGCCTCGATGGATGGAATATATTTCGTTATTGATTACCGTACTCCAATTCTGTTTGGGGAGAAAATGTCTGTTTTTATTTTTATGAATTTATATTACTTGATTCAGTTTTAATTTATATTAGGTTTCTTCTATAATAATATGAAAAATGAAATATATATAAAAAAGAATATATATAATAAGTAATAATGAGGCGTTTTTATGTTAGGTCAGTGGGGCTCGTTTAAGATTTCCTAAAATGGAAGCTTACTCAGATTAGAGTAAACTTGGAAATTTTTATCGATTTTCAGAGGAATTGGAATGTAGGCATGCATATCTTGGAGTTCATAATCACCAATGGAAAACTCCATATCAAACTGAAGCTTCTCAGTGCATGGAAAAAAAATTCAAATAGGGGATGCAATTGATTTTAGAATAATTGTAAAAAATACAAGAAGACCAGGAGATGAATGATAAAAGTCAAAATTTGCCTTAAGGATGTTTTTATTTTTATTTATTAAAGTAAATGGGGTTCCGTTTTTTTTTTTATTTTTTATTTGAGAAATGGATGTATAATCAAATGATGATTTTGTAAACCCCACGTGAAGTTGCATCAACTTCCCCCCATTTCCACCCCTATTTCCTTATATATGTGTGTGTATTTGTATGTGTATTTATATAATTATAAATACATTTTAAATGTATATATAAATATATTTTAATAATTATGTAATTACAATTATAGTTTTATTTATATAATTATAAATATTTATTTATAGAGTTGGAGGAATGTGAGAAACCGGTGTTCTCCAACGATTGCGCTTTGCTCGACCATCAAAGAAGCTTGAACCTGTTTTATTACACTTTGGTTCACCGTGTTGGGCGATAGGGGTGGTTACCTTCAAAGAAGATCAAGGAGTGAGATGGAGAAGCCTTGAAGGATCTTTTGCCTTTCTCTAAATTTTCAGGTGCATCTTTCACCTCACTCAAGAATCAGATCTCGCAATGAATCATCAAAAAAGGCTCCACGACTCACGTCTCGTCCTCTGATGGTGTTATCTCTAAAAGGATTGATCTATGTAGGTACTCTTTTATTGATCATATTTCTTTGTCGAGAGATATGTAATCCTGAAAAATGGTTGGCCTAGTCTCTCGATTAATATATGTAAATATATATCAATATATATTTATAATTATATAATTATAAATCTATATTTAAAAATCTATATTTATATAGTTATAAATATATATTTATAAATAAATTTTAAATATTTTAAACATATAATAAGTTATAAATATATATTTACAATTTTATATATATATTAGGTGTTTGCACTAGTAGAAATTATGGCTTTAATGTTCGATTTCTTATAAACCAATGCAAAATATGTTTGCGGAGACTTTTTGGTGTCCTTTTTGTTTAAAATTGATACCAAAGAGGATTTACATTGGTTTTTTGGCGTCAATTTTTTACAAAATTGATGCCAAAATACTTATCGATATCATTTTTTGCGGTGGTTTTTAAAAAAGCTGACGCCAAAAATTTTATAAAAATATTTTTTTTCATCGGTTTTTAAAAAAACCGACATCAATAATTAAAGAATTTTTTTTACGTTTTAGATCATTTTCTAAGTTTCAATTTGACTAGTCGTGAAGCTAAAACAAAGTTACGGATCAAAAGTTAGGATCGTAAGAATTTGAACATTATAAAACTTTTAACGTCGGTTTTTTTCAAGAACTGGCGTTTAAAGCCTCTTTTGATGTCAACTTTTAAAAAAAATGATGTTAAAAATATTTACCAAGATTTAGATAATTACTCAAGCTTTGATTTCACTAGTCATGAAGATCAAACAGAGTAAATAAAAAGTATTGTGTGTGTGCAATCAATTATAGGAGAGAATGAAGATTGAGTAAATTACATTCCTAAAATGAAGAATAGAAAAATATCATCATGAATAAAATGTTTAATTATGGAATCATGGAACTAAGAAGATTACATATACTTTATTAGTTTAATTTGGGAAGTGGTTGTTGGTTGGATAATGATAACAATGTGGGGGGGGGGGGGTGGATTTCCCTTTTAAAAAATATTACCAAATGGAAAAAGGTAAATTAAAATCTAAAAAAATACATGATAAAGTGATAATGTGATAAATTGATAAATTGATAAATTTGATATGTATTAAAAATTAAATTTTGATATAGATTAAGTGAGGAAGCACAATATAAATGGTCGTATTGAATTTATGCAATTATGCATATCAAGATTAAATGATGAAATGCATAAAATAAAAGAGATAAAAAAACATGTTTTGATAATGGAGTTTAGTAATATCTAAGTGTGAGACTCTAAGTCTCCTCCCCTTGGGTTGAGAGGTTTATGTCATTAATCCCTTGATTTTGGTGGTGATCAAGAAACCTATCCCTCACAATTAATGTTTGTGAGCACCCTCTTGAGCTTTTCCAGTATCCAAGGAACCCATCCCCCACTTTTTTGATAGTGATCACTCATCCTAGAAGGAGATGAGAAGAAAAAGGGTTGCTTAGTGAATATCCATTACAAATCCACTCACTAATATTCAGAAAGTATGAGTATAATTTATGATGAGAGATTGAGAGATGATGGTAAAAGAGAGCCTTTAATATTAATGGAGAATTGAGATTGGCTATTTTGAGAGAATCTGCTAGAGCTTCACTTTTAGAGATCCAAACTTGAATCAAGGATCAGAGAGGCATTATTGGTTACCAGTAGATCTTCTAAGACATAAAGGACCTCATTTTATAGCCTCCAAAATATTAGGGAAGGTTATGAAATTAACTGAGGGAATCGAATCCAAAGAAGACCAAATCAAGGGCATTTTGACCAACATTAAATGCCTCCTTAGACTTGTTATCTTGGCACCACCAGCTACCCGATGCACCTCGACCGATTGATGGGTCACCTAGTGCTGGCTGAATTTGGAAAGACCCCATCAATGAGATGCTATTGTCCAGTGGCTGGTCAGTGGTCCTATGGCAGATATATGGACCTCTAGAACTGACACCGATTGGGTGATTCTCCTCTAGCAGCCGGCTGGTGGAATTTTTGGAGCCGAGAGCCTCTATCTGTATGGAATAGACTGACCGGTGCAGCCTGTAGCTCTCCACCTTCAAGTGGAGCCACCCTTTCTTCCTTCCAAGTACTTTTATTGATCTTCTAACTTGATTCCATGGTCTTGAAACATGATAATAGATAGAACCAAGCCTTAAAAAAGATCAATATGATTCCTTTAAATAGACTTGAAAATATCTATTTAGTCTATTAATGACATGACTTAAATTCAAATTAAAAGTGTCTGGAATTCACTCAAATGAAAATGTTAGAAACAAAAAAGAAAGTTTGTGGTCATAAAAACACCATGAGATAGATAGGTACAACAATCTCCCCCTTTTGATGATCACAAACACTTAACATAAAAATATATATCAAGTGTAAATCAAGAGTAAAAGATTTAACAAGGTATTCAAGATATCAATCTATACAAGATATTTAAATAATATATTCAATATGCTCAAGAAGTAAATGATATTTAATATACTCAAGAGGTAAATAAAATAAATATTCCATATATCAAAACATTTAACTACTCCTTTATGAAACAACTTAACAATAACACATAACATAAATTTTAATAAAATCCCCCCTTTTAAAGTTTAAAGTAAATAAAATTATCCCCCTTAAAAAATAGAATTCTCCCCCTTTATGATTATCAAAAAGAAAACAATGAGAGAGAGGAATTACTTAAAAGGAAAGATTTAAAGAAAGCAATCAAGAGAGATTTTTGAAAAATTTATTTTGAAAAAGAGAATAAAAACAACAAAAAGGTTTGAAAAGATCTCTTAGCTTCCAAACTCCCCCTTAATAGGATAGAGAGAGAGAGGAAAGTTTAAAAGAAGTTTTAAGAAAGAAAAAAAGAGATTTAGAAAAGAGAAAGAAAAAGGAAATAAAAGAGAAAAATAAATAAATAAAGAAAGATAAAGGTAAGTGAAAAAAATAAGAAGCATAGAAAAGAAAAAGAAAAATAGAAAAGAATAAAATGAAAATTGGTACATACCTTTGCCAAGAAACTTTTACCCTCAAAGAGTGGTTTTATCTCCATTGTCTGATTACTTAATTTAAGAAGCTTATAGAAGGTCCCTTTTATGTGAAAATGTACTTTGAAAGTGTCCTCACACTTGTAATTTTTCAAATAAAACTCAAGGAAGACATTTTTAGTGAGATAAGAACGAATATACAATTTTTACTCACCATTAATCTTCCTTAAAGAGAGATAATTTTTTTTTTGAAAAATATGTAGAGAATATATATTATTTCTCATATATTTTTTAATAAAAAATTTAGTTTTAAAAAGTATTAATATTATAAAAATTACATGTTTTATAAAATATGATATAGAAGTTTAAAAATAAGAGAAAACATTTTTCAATTTTAAAAAGTAATTTGAAAATAAAAGTCTAACTTAAGGAAAATTTCAGAATTAAAGAGATAAAACCCCCTCAAATGAAAGCACATGTGATATATAGGGATCATAACCAATAAATAAATAATAAAAATAAAATATAATTCAAAATAAATCAAGAATTTAAAGCTTTTAATAAGAAGGGAAAATATTAAAAATATGATCAAGAGAAAATAAATTTTCAAAATATAACTCAAGTTTTCCAAGTTCAAATAGATAGCATCACAAGCATACCATTACTAACCCAACTTTAATGAAATCAAAATGATCAACTGCTAGATTTTTAGTGAAAACATTCGCAAGTTGATATTCCATCATAATAAATTCCAATAAGATATCACCCTTTTTTTGGAAGTGATATCTTAAGAAATGGTTCCTAAAGTCAATTTGTTTAGTGCAAGAGTGCTTATTATGACTTTTAGAAATATTAATAGCACTAGTGTTATCAAATATAATAGGGATATGGTCATATGTAATCCTGAAGTCTAAGAGAGTGTGTGTTCATCTATATTGTTTGGGTACAACAACTCTCAACGAATATGTATTCCACTTTAGCTGTAGAAAGAGAATTGAAGTTTTTCTTCTTAATACTCCATGAGACAAGGTATTTTCTAAGTTCATGGAAAATCCTAGTTGTACTTTTCCTATTTAGTTGCAGTCCACCAAAAACACTATCCAAAAAACTATTTAATTCAAAATAAGTTCCTTTTGGATAAAAAAAGATTTTTAGTTCCTTTTAAATAAAAAAAAAATACTTTTAACATATTTAAGATGAGATTCATTTGGATTTGATTGAAAATGAGAACAAAGACAACCACTAAACATGATGTTAGGCCGGATCACAATAATATAAAGTAGGCCAAAAATCACACTTCTATAAATCATGTTGTCGATCGGCTTATTGGCTTCATCCAATGTTAAATTACAAGTTTTACTCATTAGTGTACTAATTTCCTTAGTGTGATCCATGCCTAATCGTTTTAAGAGTTCATTATTTTATTTCCCATGGTTTAGAAAAATACCACCATTTCTTTGAGAAATTTAAAAATTGAGAAAGAATTTGAGTTCACCCATAAATCTCATTTCAAATTCATTTTTCATTAAATCATAAACTAAAAAAAAAATAGATTCATTGATTGAGATGAAAATCAAATTATCAATGTAAATTTAAAAAAGTAACAAATCATTTGAGATATGTTTTAGAAAAATATTTGAATCAAATTTTCCCATTTTAAAACCATTTGATAAAAGAAAATTAGATAAATGTTCATACCAAGCCTGAAGGGGCTTGTTTTAAACCATAATAAGCTTTAGTTAATTTAAAAACATGATTTGGAAAATAAGGATTTTTAAAAATAGGTGGTTATTCCAAAAAAACATTTTCTTTAATAAAACTATTTAAAAAGGATATTTTTACATCCATTTTAAAGATTTTGAAAGTAAAGTGAGAGGAAAATTCCAAAAAGATTCTAATGGATTCTAAATAATAAAAGGGTGAAAAGGTTTCACAATAGCCGATTCCTTCTTGTTGGTTATAACCTTTTGCTACTGGATGAGATTTATTTCTAGTTATATTACCAAACTCATCTAACTTATTACTAAAAACCCATTTATATCCTATGATAATATGATCATTAGGTATTTCCATGAGAGTATATACATAATTTCAAGTGAATTTATTTAGTTCCTCTTATGTTAAGAATCCAATTTTCATTGTTAAGGGAATCATTAACATTTTGGGGTTCTAAGTGAGAGAAAAAGGCAATACATCCATCCTCATTTAGGAAAGATCTTCTAGCATGAGTTCTCACTTGAAAATCACCAATGATATTTTCAAGGGAATGGTCTTTAGATTTTTTAAATTCTTTAAGTGAATAATTTTAAGGAGATTCTTCATCAGCTTCAACTTCTTTCGATTGGATAGGTTCATTTAAATATCACATTCAAAAACCTTTTGAGAAATATATTTTAGAAATTTTTTATAAAAAAAACATTAATTGATTCTTCTAACCTTTTAGTCCCTTTTTAAGGACTAGATATGTCTTAATTTAGTTAGAGTACTTAAAAAATATACCCTTATCAGATTTTGAATCACATTTTCTAATACTGTATTTGGTGTTGAGAATAAAAAATTTATAACCAAAAACTTTTAAAAAACCCACTTTAATTTTTTTTCCAAAGTTCATAAAGATTTTTTTGAGAAAAGGTATTACAAGGACATGATTGATGATAAATCATACAATATTTATGGCCTTAGACCAAAAATATTTTAGTAAATTAAATTCATTAAAATGAGTTCAAGTGATTTCTTGGATAGTTCAATTTCACCTCTCTATTAACCCATTTTGTTGATGGGTTTGAGAAGAAGAAAAGGAATGATTATAGTCTTGAGAAGAGAATAAATCATCAAATTCCTTATTGTTTAATTCTACACCATGATCACATTGAATAGAAATATTTTTAAAAACTTTTACATTTTAATTTTTTTAGAAAACTTGATGAAGGATTTGAAAGCTTCACTTTTATTAGAGTTTCGGGTTGTGATAATTTTCTCACCAATGCATATAAAAAATTATATAAAAAATGGGTAAATAAAAAGTATTGGTGTGTGCACCCAACTGTAATAGGGAATAAAGAATGAGTAAATTACATTCCTCAAGTAATGAATTTAAAAATATCAATATCAATAAAATATTTAATTTTTAAATCATTAAACTAAGAAGATTACTTATATTTTATTAGTTTTATTTGGTAAGTGGTTGTTGGTCGGAGAAAGATAACAATAGAGGGGGGGGGGGATTTCCCTTTTAAAAAATAAAAACAAATAGAAAAGGTAAATTCATATCTAAAACAAATAGATATGATAACGCAATAATGTGAAAAATCAATAAATTGATACGTAATATAAAGTAAATTTCAATATAGATTAAGCAATAAAGCACAATAAAACCAGTCATATTAAAATTTTGAAAATATGCATATTGAGAATAAATGTTGAAATGTATAAAATAAAAGAGAGAGCAAACACGATTTGATAAAGGAGTTCTATAATAGATCAGTGTGAGACCCTATGTATCCCCCCTTTAATTTGAGAGTTTTATGTTATTAAACACTTGATCTTGGTGGTTATCAAGAAACCCGACCCTCATAATCATGGTTTGTGAGCACTATCTTGAGATTCACCAGTAGCTAAAGAACCTGTCCCTCAATTTTTTGATAGTGAGAACTTGTTATAGAACGAGATGAGAAGAAGATGGTTTGTTTAGTGGAAACCCATTAAAAATCTTCTCCCTAATATATTGAATGGATGAGTATAATTTGTGACAAGCGATTGAGAGATGATGGTAGAAGATATCCATTAATATTAATGATAATTGAAATTGGATCTTTTGAGAGAATCTTCTAGAGCTTTGATTTTGGAGATTCAAACTTGAATCAAGTATTAGAGAGGTTTTTATGGTAACCAATAGGTATTTCAAGTCACCAAGGACCTAATTTTATAGCCTCCAAAAGAGTTAGGAAGTTTATGAAATTTTCTAGGGTTATTAAATCCAAAGAAGATCAAATTAATAACATTTTTAATAATATTAAATTCATCCACAAACTTATTGTCTTGATACCACCGGCTACCCAGTGCACCTCATCGACTAGCCTGTGGGTCACCTAGAGTTGGATAAATTTGGAAAGCCCCCACTGGTGAGCCTCTATTTTCCAGTGGTTGGCCGATGATCCTCTAACAGAAAACTTGACCTCTGGAATTGACACTGGCTGACCAATACTCCTCCACCTACTGGCTGGTGGAATTATTAAAGCTGAGAGCCTCTATCTATATGGAACCAACTGGATGGTGTTGCCTGTATCTCCCTGCCTTCAAGTAGATCCACCCTTCCTTACTTCCATGGGCTTCTATAAATCTTACAACCTGATTCCATGGTCTTGAAACATGATAAAAGATAGGTCCAAGCCTTTAACAAGATCAATATAACCCATTTGAATAGACTTTTTCATCTCTATTTAGTCCATTAATGAAATTAATTAAATTCAAATTAAAGTGACTAAAATTCACTCAAATGATATCTTTATATTCATAAAAGAGTGTTTTCAATTGTAAAAACACCACGAGAGAGAGAGGTACAACAATATCCCCCTTTTTAATGATAAAAAACACTTAAAATAAAAATATATATTAAGTGAAAATCAAGAGTGAAATATTTAACTAGGTATTCAAGATATCAATGTATACAAGATATTTAAATAATATATTCAATATGACCAAGAAGTAAATGAACTTCAATATACTAAATAAGTAAATAAAAAAATAAGCCATATATCAAAACATTTAACCCCCCCTTATGAAACATCTAAGAAATAACACATATCAACAAATTTGAATAAATTCTCCCCTTTTTAAGTTTAAAGAAAATAAAATTCCACCCCTTTTAAAAAATAAAACTCCCACCCTTTATGATTTTCAAAAAGAAAAAAAGGAGAGGGAAAAGTAATTAGAAGGAAATATTTTAAAAAACAATAAAGATAGATTTTTGAAAAAGAGAAGAAAAAAATTAAAAAAATGGTTTAAAAACATCTCTTAGCTTCCAAAATACCATTAATCTTATATATATATATATATAGAGATAGATAGAGGAAAGTTGAAAATATGTTTTTAAGAGAGGAACAAAAAAAAGAGATTTAGAAAAGATAAAGAAAAAGGAAATAAAAGAGAAAAAGAAAGAGAGAATATAAGAGAAAGGAAAGTGAAAAAATAAAGTGAGAAGAATAAGAATAGAAAAAGAAAAAGAAAAATAGGAAATAAGAAAAGGAAAATTGGAACATACCTTTTCCAAGTCACTCATTCCCTAAAAGTTTGGTTTTACATACATTGATTGATTTCTTCATTTAATAAGCTTAAATAAGGTCCTTTGGATGTGAAAAAATACTTTGAAAGTGTCCTCCCATTTGTAATTTTTCAAAGACAAATTAAGAAAGACATTGTTAGTGACACAAGTATGCATATAGAATTTTTACTCATCATTAATCTTCCAAAAAAAGAGATAAAATCAAACATTTTTTTGAAAAATAGGTAGAACATATATATAGAATTTCTATTATAAGTATTTTTAAAAAAAATTAGTTTAAAATTATTATTAATATTATATAAAGTAATTATTTTAGAAAATATAATTTAGAAGTTTAAAAATAGGAGAAAATATTTTTCTATTTTAAAAATTAATTTGAAAAAAAAATTATCTCTTAAGGAAAATTTCAGAATTAAAGAGATAAGGTGACCCCTAAAATGAAAGTACGAGTTAGATATAGGGATCATAACCAAGTGATAAATAATAGAAATAGGATATAATTCAAAATAAATAAAAAATTTCTAGTTTTTAAAAATAAATAAAATATTTAAAAAAATATCAATAGAAAGTAAATTTTTAAAAGATAACTCAAGTTAACTAAGCTCAAATGGAAAATATCACAAGTGTACCATTCCTAACACACCTTCAATGAAATCAAAATGGTCAACTACTAGAGGTTGAGTGAAAATATCAGAAATTGATATTCCATCTTAATAAATTCTAATAAGATATCACTCTTTTGAAAGTGATCTCTTAAGATATTGTTCATAAGGTCAATGTGTTTATTATGAGAGTGATGGATAATATTATTGGAAATATTAATAGCACTATTTTCATTGTGTCTAATAAGTATATAGTCATATGTAATACTTAAGTATAAGAGAGTGTATTTCATCCATATTATTTGGGTGTAACAACTCTCTAAGACTTTTCATTCCACTTCATATGTATAAGGAGAAACATATTTTTTATTCTTACCACTCCATGAGATGAGGTATTTTCCAAGTAGGTGGAAAATCCCACATGTAATTTTCCAATCTAGTTATCATTCTCCAAGACCAACATCAGAAAAACTAGTTAATTCAAAATAAGATCCTTTTAGATTAAACAAACCAATATTTTTAGTTCCTTTTAAATAAATAAAAATCATTTTAATATATTTAAAATGATATTCCTTGGTATTTGATTGAAAATGAGAACAAAGACAAACACTAAACTTGATGTCAGGCCAGGTCATAGTAAGATAAAATAGACTACTAATAATACTTCTATAAAGTTTTTTTTCAACCAAATTTTTGGTTTTAACCAATGTTAAATTACAATTTGTACTCATTAGTGTACTAATTTCCTTATCATGATCCACTCCGAATCATTTTAAGATTTCATTAGTGTATTTTACTTGGTTTAGAAAAATACCGCCATTTATTTAAAAAAATTGAAAACTGAGAAAGAATCTGAGTTCACCCATAAAGATCATTTCAAATTCATTTTCGTTACATCAAAAAATAAAATAAAAATATATTTTTTGTTCTAAAATTCATACCATCAACATAAATTTAAATAAGTTACAAATAATTTGAGATGTATTTTAGAAAAATAGTTGAATTAGATTTTATCATTTTAAAACCATTTTATAAAAATAAAATTAGATAAATGTTCATACCAAGATTGATGAGCTTATTTTAAACCATAAGTATATTTAGTTAATTTAAAAACATGATTTAGAAAATAAGGATTTTTAAAACTAGGTGGTTGTTAAAAAAACATTATCATTAATAAAACCATTTAAAAAGTCTCTCTTGAAATCTATTTGAAAGAGTTTTAAATTAAGATAAGAGGAGAATGCCAACAAGATTCTAATGGATTCTAATCAAACGGTGGGTGAAAAGGTTTTTCCATAGTTGATTCCTTCTTATTAGTTATAACCTTTATCTACTAGACAAATTTATTTCTAGTTATATTACCCATACCATATTACTTATTCCTAAAAACACATTTAGATCCTATGATAGTATGATAATTAAGTCTTTACAACAAAGTCCATATATAATTCTGAGTGAATTGATTTGGTTCCTCTTGCATGTAAAGAACCCAATTTTTATCATTAGGGTAATCATTAACATTTTGGGGTTCTAAGCGAGAGAAAAAGGTGACATATTCAACCTCATTTAGGACCAATCTTCTAGTATGGGTGCTTTATTTGAAATCTCCAATGACATTTTCATGGGGATAGTCTTTAGATTTTTTAAAATCTTCAAGTAATGAATTTAAAGGAGATTATTCACCAGATTTAACTTCTTTATGTTGTAGAGGTTCATTTAAATATCATTTTCAATAACCTTTTGAGGAATAGATTTTGGAAATTTTTGATAAAAAACAAAATGAATTGATTCTTCCAACATTTTATCCTTTTTTTAAAGACTCGATATGACTTGATTGAGTTGGAGTACCCTATAAAAATACCTTAATTAGATTTTTAATAAAAATTTACAATATTTTCTTTGGTTTTTAGAATAAAACATTTACTACAAAAAACCTTTAAAAAATTCCACTTTAGTTTTTTCAATTTTCCAAAGTTTGTAAGGTTTTTTTTTGAGAAAAGGTCTTACGAGGACATGATTAATGATAAAACATACAATATTTATGCCCTTAACTCAAAAATATTTTGGTAAATTAAATTAATTTAAAATAGATAAAAGTGATTTCTTGGATAGTTCTATTTCGCCTCTATACTACTCCATTTTGTTAATGGGTTTGAGGAGCATAAAAATAATGATTATAGCCTTGAGAAGAGCATAAATCATAAAATTCATTACTTTCAAATTATCCACCATGATCACTTAAATTAGAGATAATTTTAAAACCATTTTAATTTTTAGATTTTTTATAAAACCTGGTGAAGTATTTTCAAGATTCAATTGTATGTGATAAGAAGTAAGACCAAATGAATCTTGTAAATTCATCAACAATTTAAAAAGTATAAGATTTACCTACTAGAATTTAATTTTGAGAAGGTCTAAATGAATCAAGATGAATTAATTTAATTTATTTAAAAGAAGAAATTTCTTTTTATATTTAAAAGAATATTTGTGTGGATTGTTATATTGGCATGATTGAAAAACCATGTTATATTTTAAATGTATTTTGGTTAAATATCATACTAGTTTATAAAAATTGAGTTTGAAAAGTGAGTGTGTGTTATAAGGACAAAGGGTCTATGCCAAAACCATGACTCACTAACTTGTGCACTAAATCATTGTATTTTTTTGGTTAGTGAGAGATTTTAAGTTTATTGTATACACATTTTAAAAATGATTAGAAATAAATAAGAGATTCTGTTTTGAGTTAAAAACTTTATAAAATATTTTTTGAAAGAAATTTTAATATCTCTATTACACAATTGACTAATCATTAGAAAATATAATTTAAATCATTTTAAAAATAATTTTTTTAATAAGAGTTGAGTTATAAAAACCAATGATACCTTTATCGGTTATCTTACCCTTAGAGTTATCACCGAAGGTGACACGACCTCCATATATTTTATCAATTTGATTGAATTTAGAGAGGTATCAACACATGTTTCTTGAGAAACCACTATCTAGGTACCATAATTCATCTTGGGTTTTAGTTATAAGACACTTTTCCTAAAAAATGAAACAACTAAAAGTTTTGGTACCTAGAAGAACTTGGGACTGCTAATATTAGCCAATAATAATTTAGGTATCCAAATTTATTAATATGGGTTTTTTTGTTGTAAATAATACATGAAATATGTATTGATTTTAGTCTCCTATATCATGCATTCTTTAAATATGTGATTCCCTTAAAGTCACACATATTTTTAACATTGAGTATAGTTTTTCTCTTTTGAGGTTATAGAGAATTTTGGGAGTTGGGGGATGAAAAATTGGAGATTTGGGGGTAACAAGAAAATAAAAAAATTTATATGTAAGGTTTTTAAAATAGTATGTTAACCATGTGATATAGATCTATTGGTTTTGGGGGAAATTTCTATGGTCTAGGAACAATTTTCCTAATTGTGTGAGTCACTAGGAAAACCATTCAGATGAAATGGTTTGGATCTAGAGTCTATCATATTACTTGAGTATGGTTTGTATAATCAGGTATCTATTCCTAAGAAATCATGTGCTTCATTTTTCAAGGGACAATAGTTACCACACGATTAACACACATTTATTATAACTTATAGCCTAACTATGTAACCTGATCCCAACTTCTTAAAATGGGAAATTATATTGATACCTGTTGGCGCCAAAAATTGGGAAGAACAGAAAAAACGGATGGCATTAGGGGATGCCTCGTGAAGCCGGAGTGCGGAGCCCTCATAGCCCCGCGGCCAGCGCCAAGCTCCCCCTTCATGAACCCACCACGGAGCAAGAAGGCAGGATGCTCCATGAACCCCTTTGACGTTTGCGAACCCGCCGCGGAGCAAAGAGGTGAGATGCCCCATGAACCCCTTTGACATTCGAGAACTCATTGCGAAGTAAGGAGGAGGGATGCTTTGCGAACCCCTTTGACATTCGTGAACCCGCCACAGAGCAAGGAGGTGGGATGCTCCACGAACCCCTTTGACGTTCGCGAACCCGCCATGTAGAAAGCTTCATCTATGCACCGAGTGAGCTCTACTTCGCAGCACCTATTGCCTATAAATACTGGGATCCCCTCGAGCCCAAAGGATGGATCCTTCGACCTTTCGCCTTCTTAGCTCTCAAATCATGAAGCGATCTCTTCTCTACAAACCATGAGCTCTTCAAGGTACTTTTGCATCGCGAAGTGCCTCCCCCTTTGCATGAATTCCTCACCTCTTGAAAGAGGTATGCCCTTGACGGAGCCCATAGGCCTCCACGAAGGAAGGAGTTCCCCCAAGGGACTCAGTTCTTTTTGGATCACTTGTGCTTTGTGAAGTACCCTTCATGCACATGTGACCCGCATGATAAGGCAGGGTCACTGTGCTCCACGAGGCACATTGATCCACAATATTATGCTTTGTGGGGCACCCTTGCTTTGCGATGCATTGATCCTCGAATGCCTTTCCCCTTTTTGAAGCACCTTCCATATGCACATATGGCCTATGCCTAGGCTAGGACACTTCACTTCGCAAAGCACACACCTTCGCGAAGCCCCTCCACTTCATGGAGCACCAGAGCTTCACAAGGATTCTAACCATGAACCCTTTTGCTCTGTAACTCCTTTTCTCATGCTCCCCTTTAGGTTTTCATGAATCAATTTCAAAGTCCCTTGGGAAGTACTACCCGTTGCGTTGCTTTACCTCATGCTTCTTCACATAGGCATGCTAATGACTATTGATTCTTCGCATAGCCATGCTAACATGGACCCCTCAATGGATCAATCCATAACACCCCTTCGCTACAACATTACTGATGCCTTACCTTCCCCAAGGGTGGGTGGGTATCAGTTATGTAAGTCCTAGGGGTGTGGAGTGAACCCACCTTGTCTGAGCTGCAGGACGTTAAACTGCCAAACACCATCGTCCTTAGCACATGACATTAAACTATTACCTCGTCGCGTCATCTATCCATAGGTAAAGGGTAACCACATTGGTGTAATACCCTAGATTTTCTTGTAGGAGGTAGCACCCATGTTCCTCCAATATTCTTCCTGGACGAAGACCAGATGGGGGGGGGGGGATGGGCACCAGAGCCCTCCTTTATTCGGTTCCAAATCCCTCTCCCTTTGGGATTTGTCGCCACCCGGTCCTCTACCCTATAGTAAGTTCTAGTCTCCATCTCCCTGGGGCTGTGGACCATGCGTAAGCCCATGTTTCCATTTTGAACCGCTAATTACATGTCATCCCCATTCCACTTCCCACAGATTCACCTTTTGAGACATGATCGTCAGGTCTTTACTGCCTCTTGTTTCTCACACTGAGAATGATTCACGTGGGCTTAGAGTAAGAATCAACCATGACATATGCTGGGAAACCTAGAGTGTAATCCCTACACCACATATGAACTACGTGGTATTTGATCTTCTCCAAGACAAGGTACGTAGGAAGCCTCCCAGAGGTCGAAGCCCAAAACCCATTGGTCCCGACCATCTTCACGTCGGTTCGCCACAACCCAATCTGAACTACATGGACTTTGATCCTTTCCAAGGTAAGGTGCTTAGGAAGCCTCCCTGAGGTTCAAGTCCAACAACCACTGGTTTCGACCCCCTTCACATCGGTTCCCGTTACCCTGAACTACATAGACTTTGATCCATGTCTCCTAGATAGGGTACGTAGGAAGCCTCACTGAGGTTAATCCCCATTCATTGGTAAGACGTTGTCAAACCCCATGCAGCGTTAAGCTGTTGTCAATCCCCATGCAGTGGTAATTTATTGTCAACCCCATCCAGTGGTAAGCCATTGTGAATCTCACTCATCAGTAAACTGTTGTGATCCCCACTCAATGGTAAACTGTTATCAACTCCAGTCAGCGGTATGCCATTGTCAACCTAAACCTAGCATTAATCCATTGTTGTCCCCTCTATTGGGACCCATATCTCTGGTCCATACCAGTGGCATCAGACCAACCTCAGGATGCTAACCACGCGTAAGCCCCAATATATCATCGGGTCACTGTCCCCTACGCACACCCTGATCCTATTCCCCATCTTGAACTACGTAGACTTTGATTCCCTATCACGGGGATATGTAGGAGGTATCTTTGAGGCTCAATCTCAACATCACCGTCGCCCTCGAGTTGACTCCATCTCATTACTTATCCATTTCACTTAACCCTCTATTATCCATCTTGATTCTTACCTAGGCTGCCACATCCCGGTGGGATCATGTCACTTCATTCCCCATTTCCTTTAACAAAAATCGGATAACTAACCACGCGTTAGTCCCAACATCGGTGTTCCCTCTAGAGGTTTCACCCATCTGATCCACTATAGTTAGTGTTCCGATCAGTCTGATCTGTCTCTGCTAGAAGTTAAACTCACAGCATACCCTGTGTTAAACATAGGAAGCTGAGGAAAACCTATGAGACATGCCTATGGAATATAATTCTCGGCATTAGATGTGGGATTCCTCAGGTTTCTGTGCCCTCAAGAAGCCCTATAATAAGGGTAAGAAACCCAGACGCGCCAGTGTTCCAGCGTCCAGACACTCCAGTGGTGTTCAACGTGACTACTCCCCCGACCGAAGGTTGATACTCTGACTGGACCCCTTGGAATGTCCTGATAGAAGCAGTGTAATTAATCGGCATCCATGAAGATATGGCACTGAGAAGAGTTTCATGAACAAAATCTTAGTCTATAAGGGATACCCGGACTAAGTGATGAGTTCTGAGGAGGAATCCATGGAAGGAAGAACAGACATCCCATCATCCCATTTCGATCAAGGAGAAAATGTTCCTATACAAGCGATAGATGCTACTCGCCTTTGGAAAGTGGGAATGCGGGGAAACAGCCAGTGCGTCCCCTTCGTCCTTGAACAAACGAATGCACACACCTTGGAGAAAGCATCAGAAACAGAAATGGTGAACCCGAAATGAATTTCTTGTCCTCAATGTGGATATTAGTAGCATTCGAGACATCAGTGGATTATCAAGTCACCAGATCTAGCTATCCAGCGCCGGGTCCCGCCAAGAAAATAGTTGGCCTGGTGTGAAACTCACCAGAAGTTGGGGTAGTCAAAAAATTGGGCATCTCGGTCTGCGACGTTGTCAGTGTGGATCCCTCTTACCAGCCATGGAAGATAGAATGGCACTGGGGAACTAGACGTCGATTTATTTGTTTCAGCACTAATGGTTCAATCTCCCTGCTTGTCAGGAACCAAGCTACTGTGTCAGGAATCTGATTACCACCTGCCCACCGACATAGGGGCAGGGGAAACGCCAATGCAGAAACCCCGCGTGGCTTGACCGCTTCGGTGATAATCTTCACAACCACAACTACTGGACGCCCACACCCCATCTCCCTATCTGAATTCATTCAGCAGAGTGTGATCAATGACCTCATACGCCAATATGAGGAGGGGGGGGGGGGTTATCTCGACCCGAGATATGGCCCACCAGGATCTAGAGGCATCTGCGCCTCATCACCACTACCGCCCCAAGGGCCGCATTGGGAGCCACTACTCCCCACCCCAACATACAATCATTTTGGTAGCCTCTCCCCAGAACACCTCGACGACTCCCTCCTCTACGTTGATGAGGTAGGGGATATCTGGGCTAGCTTGGTCGGGATCCTGTTTCAGGGGCTCTCAACAAGGGATCTCACTAGGCCGTGCCAGCGCCACCACCCAGTCCCATAAGTCAAGGAGCAGGTAATCCATGCACCTACACCACTGGCCTCAGTCCGGCTGACCTGATGCCAGCGTCGGGCACAAGTCGAGGAGGACACCCGCCGAGGGGCGTCAACATTAACAACTATTGTGGCCCGTGCCATCTCTGACATGTATCATCAACCCCCTATGTATGATGAGCAAGGGAACTTGTGTACTCGGCCCAGATCAAGGCCCCAACCACCCCACGGGTAGGCTAGGTCTACTCTCTTAGCCGCCAGCATAGGTAGTGGCCGCTACTAGTACGAAGGTCCTCCCCGTACTACCACCATGGAGAACGCGGGTCCTCCCCAATTCCAAGATCAGCATGGAGGTCCACCCCATGTTGCCCTTAATCCGAATGAGAGACCTCCCCACGATGGTGACACTCAGTACAGAAGCCTCTCCTGTGCTCATTACATTAGGTATGGAGTCATCCCTCCTGCCACAGATCGCCAGTGTGGGGACATTGCACATCCAGTCAATCTCCATCATGGAGGGCCTCCCCATGTTCTGATAGTTTCCAGTGAAGGTCCTACTCGCCTCAACAATTAGAGGGGTGAATTCCAGCTTTGCTTCACTACCACTCAACACGGAGTTCCTACCCGTGTTCCGCTTGACCATTACGAGGATCCTCCTTGCGCTAACACTGTCAGGGGAAAAAATCATAAAGGTCCTACCCATGATCCTATTATCTCCAGCAGAGGTCTTACCCACTCCAACACTTCCCACAGAGGTCCTCCCTATGTCCCCTTAGATATCTGTCCCGGTGCTCCTCGCACCCCAGCTCACTCAGGTGGGAGTCCTCCCCGCCCCAGCACCAGTACAGCTGAAGGTTCTCCTCGTGCCAGGAATCTACCCTGTCCTGAAGAACTATCTAGGGGTTGGAGGGTGGGTCGCTACTGCCATAAAAAGAGCGCTGAGAAGATTCAAACTGAGATCAAACAAGTTTTCTTCTCAGAATCTTAATAAGAATACGGATTAGCGATGGAACCCTCGCCAAGGTCCTCCATGTCAAGGGCTGCAGTAGGAGCAAGGCACATCAACCTCATACTTCCAGAATGTGAGGTCCATCGGATTCCCACCTCCCTCCGAAAGTATATCCAGGAAGACTAGAATTTGGAAGTTCTATAGGTTACAACTGTGCAATCACCACCATTATCACCAGAAGAACTCTCTACCTCGACTAGATATCACAGAGAGCTATTTTGGGGGCCAATGGTGGACGAGCAGCAGCATGGTCTACTGCTAGCAGCTGTGGTCCCTATGCCAGAAACTGTGGTCGTCGTCCCGTCATACCGTGATGTGGTGGCTAAGTCACTACACTCTTCAGAGGATAGCCCGAGATGCGGAGGTTTGTCAGCTCGCTCGCCGTATTCTCCACCGGCCAGCCTACCTTCCGAGCGGTCTGCTTCAGTACCACTACCAGTTCCCCAACCGCCTCTGGTTGATGAGTGGGGAAATGAAGGGCCAAAACCTGAATCCGATCCCAGGAGATTATGGTATATCCTCACAGTGGACCATTTCCCTGAGATGTTTTGGCCAGTTGTAGCGCCGAATTTTTGTGCGCCGGAATCCCTCACCCAAGAGGAAGTCGAGTGTTTCTGCCAGACCCTCTGGGCGACTCATTTCTGTCTTCATCATCAGCGAGTGGATTACCCTAAGAGCCAAGCGCATTTCGAGGACATTGACGAACAATGCCGTCTGGTTGATTTGGCCGCACTCCCCATGGCTCAATGCCTTGAGTCACCAGGTTGCCGTAGGGCCCTCTAGAAATGGTGCGTTCAAAGTTTCAGGGTACTCTGCAGGATTATCAAAGAGGCTACTCCCCACGTAAAGATCTGTGGCTGTGGGAAGTATGCCACCCTCCTCTTCATTCCTATCTGGTGGCAAACCGATTTTCCAGGAGACATAGAGGATATTCCTCCAGGTAGGGTCACAATTAACATGACCGACCTGCCGGAGGGTGAGAACGAGCTAGAGCTTCTTGGAGAGTACCTACCCCCTAAGGGAGTTTTGCACTTCTTAAACCCATCAGGAAGGATTAACCATAAATAGAGGAATCTACTGGGTCTTCCCATGCCCACCGAGGCACTATTCCTCAGCCAGAATCCCAACAAGGGTAAGGAACACCTGGGAGATTTCAAACCCTCTGACCCGTCTGGCTTAGTGCAGAAGGTTAAAGACGACCCTGAAAAAGCCGTATTGCGCTAGCAACATGTCGAACATAAGAATATGGTAGAAGAACTCCTTAATGAATTTTTTGTAGAGCGATGACCAGACTATGATGATCCTAGGTCGGTACAATAGGGGCAGGCACAACTTCCCCTCAGCGAACTGCCTCCAGGTGACCCTAACCATCCTGCCCACGCAGACAGAGTTGAGGCCGGAGCTTATAGAAAGAGGGCATGGTATGTCTCGCCAAATCCTCTTGAATGGCATGACAATCCTCAGGACCCATCTCAGGTTCCCCCAGTTTCTCCACAGGTCGTTCCACCAGCCGCTCCACGAGCCGCTGGGTTTGCTTACCATGTTGATGAACCCGCAAAAGCACTAGTGGTTAGGGATCCCCGTCAAGACAGGGACCCCTGCCCAGATGATCCAATGATGACATTCATATCCCATCTCAAGGCGTTGGAGACACGATAGGTGGAAATCCCTACTGATGGCAATCCTTATCCGGCGTGGGTGGATGATATGCCAACACACCCGGGTTTTCAGAATCCCACGTTTTCCCCCTTCAACAGGACATGGGACCCGCTGCAGCACCTGACCCACTTTATCTCAAGATGTGGACCCATGTTGGGAACCCCAGTGCAGCAAGAAGCCACCAAACTCCATTGTTTTGTGTAGAAATTGGAGGGACCAGTGTTCATCTGGTACATCCAGCTAGCTCCCCATCGAATCAGTAGCCGACTGAGAAGACCTCCAAAGGCAATTTATCTACCAGCTCAGTTCCACCACACGGAAAAAGATTATCAAATACCTCTTCAATTAAAAGTAGATGCCTGATGATCATGTTGAAGACTTTGTTTCCTGGTGGAAAGGTCTCACATACTCCCTTAACATGCCGCTAAATCAGGAGAAATTGCTGATGATGTGCATAGGGAATGTCAAGACGGAACTGTTCCTTTCTCTGATCACCCAGAACTACCCCAAAGTATTCCGAGACTTATATGATAAGGACCATCACCTAAAGGAATCCTTACATTAGGATAAGCAGGCACGCCCATTTCCTCCTTCAATCCTTTCAAGAAGGGCCGCCAGAGCCGAGCCCATCGTAGTGGACCAAATAGAGCCCCCAGGCAACTAGAGTTGTTACTAGTGGAGCTGCCTCCACAGCCTTGTAGAGGCCCTCCACCTCAGGTGCAGCCCCTAGCCCAGTAGTGACCACCTCAGAATCGGCAGGCGCCCCCACGTAATGCGCCGCCGCCTCCTAGGCGAGATAACCAGGATCCACTGCCTCGACAGGCTTCTCCAGTTCCATGTCAGGGTCAAGTTCTAAGGGCCCCTTCCCGAATAGGAGGAATCATAATTAGTCATTCAATGAGTCTCAGGTCCCTGGTTACTTCCGTAGTGCCTTGGAGTAGGGGATTATATGTTTTCCTAAGTTCACGAGGCCAGAAGAGGAAAACCTCACTAATCTATCTAATTATTTCCCCTATCACTAGATCCTGGGGCACACTCTCAAGCAGTGCTATATGTTCAAAGACTGGATCCAAGACCAGGTGGATAAAAACATAGTCCGGTTAGGCCCAACTCCATCACATGTGGTATGTATCTTCATGAGGCCAGACAGTAGCAGTGACAACGAGGGCGAGTGGCATCAAGTTTCTAACTATAGGTCCTAGAATTATGACGACTGGATGGCTCGTAAAATAGTCACCCGTGCCCATGGTTTCATCTGGGCATGCCTGAATCGGCCAGAGCCTTCAGAAGTTATAGCCACCACTTTTGCATCGTTGTCTCCACCATCCTCTTCCCAGAAGAGCAAACACTGATGACACAAGGGAAAGCAAATCCCTCCACCAATGCCATCGTCATCTCATACTCTCGGTGACTTCATGCCCCTAGAGATGGCAATTACTCCTAGAATATATATAGTAGTGGATAAATCTTTAAGTGACGGTAAAGGGTACGCCTTGGTTAATACCGTAGAGCTGGTAAACCCCTACATGATTTCTGACGATGAGGATCGCCAAGTGAATCCTCCCAACATCCCCAACCATCGTCAGCATCGACAGAGCCATGGATATATGGTCCGTCAGAGTGCCTCGGTCAGCACTTCCAGCTAAGCTGTGCATGCTACTGAAACTAAGCAATAGGCTCAGTGTAGAGCTCAGCAAGCGTAGCCTTCTCATCTGGTGACATCAGACCCGCCTTCAACGTCGTCCATGTTGTTGGATCAGGAAGAGACACCTCGCCCGTGATGTGACCAGCCACGCCCTGCTATAGGCCGGTCTCAGTCGTTTGGACCTCATCCGGTAGTTACTCTGTAGGCTTCCACTAGTGATTAGTGAGATATTCCTAGTACCAGTTAGCCGCCAGCCCGATTAGCAGGACCCGCCATACCTCCTGTCTAGTGATGCAAAGTGGGCCAGCGGCCTATGGGCTTTGCGGGTATGGGGCGGGACAGGCCTAAAAATTTTGACCGTTTAGAGTGGAAGCCAATGCGGGTTGATCCTGCGTGGGTGCGGGGCAATGCAGGTTGAGCCCGCGCGGGTGTGGGCTTGCCCGCGGGCATGATTTAAAAAAAATATTATTTTTACAATATATGTTTCTTTAACATTTTAGTTTTTTTAATAAAAAAATCATGGTTAAACGGTGACATATAATTTCTCACCATAATGGTCATAATAATTCACCATTTATTCACATGTGAATTTTAAATAGGCCTATATTTATTGTTTTAATATGATATTACATTATTTATATCATAATTATTAACCATATTCACATGGTGTGTCAACCCATCTCTTGAAAAATGGAACTCATCATCCGTGCGCATGGTTTCAATTCTATAAGAGTTATTATAATCATAATGTTTTTTAGGTCGATTTAATTTTGTTATTATTTAATTTAATTTTGTTATTAAGAGAATAGGATATAACCATGTGGAAACACTAATAGCTTCCTCTGAAACTGATTGTTACCTGTAGAGACTTTATTCATTCACAGGTTTAGTTATTCACATCACCACGCAACCAACATTATCATTCATCAACCATCATCGATCACTCACCTTATTTCTATTACAATAGTTCACCACCACATCGCATCACGACATGTCACCATTAACTCACAAAAAAATGTTCAATCACATCCCTTAAAACTCTAATTATTGTTAATTCATATTTCTCCCCTCAAATACCTTTAAAAATGATAAAAAATATAGTATTTAAATTATTATAAATAGTAGTTTTTTTAAATGTGGGTAAGCCCACGGGCAACCCGCAGGTTTATGCGGGGTGGGGCGGGTTTGAAATTTTTTGTTCGCATTATATGCAGGCTTTTGTGGACAAACCTGCACGGGCTTAAACCCGTGCGGGTTTGGCCCGCCCCACCCCAGCCCGTCTGTTTCGCATTACTACTCCTGTAATAGAGCGACCTCCTGTAAGCAGAAGTTCATGCCTAGCATAGAAGTACGACGTCCTCAAGAATCTTTCCAGAATTCCAGTAAGGCTCTCAATCCTTGAGGCTCTTCGCCTGTCTTCTGACATGCATGAGGCCCTCACAAAGGATTTAAGGATCCCCATCCAGTTTGAGACAGAAGTAGCAGCCGCAGAAGCCTTTCATACTGAGGTGGTCGAGAATGCTAAATGCCAGTACATCATATCATTCTCTAGAGAAGATGAAGGATTCCCCATACAGGGGCATATTCACCCACTATACATCACCAGTCAGTTCAATGGCATGGAGGTTCACCGCTGTATCGTCGACACAGGCTCTGGGATTAACCTAATCTCGACTCGGACACTACGAAAACTAGGATTTTCTGAAGATGATCTGAGTCCCTTTGACCTAAAAATCCAAGGTTATGATATGATGGAACAGACACCGATCGACAAGATTCTATTGAAGACCCAGTTTGGTAGTCTAGTTGCCAACACCAAATTTATGGTTGTCTCCCAAGACACCGCCTACAATGCATTGATGGGAAGGTCGTGGCTCCACCTGCATGTGGTGGTTCCCTCATCATATCACCAGTTCCTCAAGTAATCCCTCAATGGTCGAGTGGGTGTGCTTCAAGGTGACACGTATCCCTTTTCCTCTTGTGAAGCTCGCTATCTGGATGCCGACTACTACAAGAGCAAAGACAAGCAGATTCAGGCTAACGAGGTCGAGCATACCACGACTGTGACAGACCCATGGACAGATCTAGATGATGCCTACGTCTTTCCAATCCACCGATTGGAGGCTACAACCCCAGACATGGGGAAATGCTTTATTGTTTCTAGGACAAGGGGGGAACACATTCCCAAGTCTAACCGACATCAGAATATCACCTTGTACTCCTATAAAAATCAGGCTCAGGTGATCCTAGAGTTTCCTACTCTCATAAGGTATCGGGATGTACGCCCTATGGAAACAGAAATATGTCATACTTGATTTTTTCACTGGGCTGGGATTAACTAGATAAAGCCGACACACCACTATTGCTTTGATATCATTAAGAGTGTCCCCTTGAGCTAAATACCAGATGGGATTGGATCGAAAGCCTTCGTCGCTATAGTTGCGACAACACAGGAGTCCCCTGATGTAGTGTCCACTGCCGGTCAGGCTGGTACCAGCCTCCCGTCGGGATCTGTCAAACCATAAGAAACTCCTCCCACCGAGGATACCTCATCTATAAGTGAATAAGAGGATTTAGAGGATGCTCCTACCTCCTTTGAAGAGGGCATCTTCTCCACGATCGATGAATTTGTACAGGTGATCCTCTGTAGCGAGGAGGACCCGAAACCCACACTGATCAGTGCCACTATGCCCCTCAAAGAGAAACAAAAGTACATAGACTTCCTAAAACAACACTGTGATGTATTTTCCTATAGTTATGGTGAGATTCCAGGACTATATCCTCAGGTATCCATCCACCACCTTGGTCTCCTGGTAAATCATCACGGGTTCAAACAGCCTCCCAGAAAGATGCACCCTTCTCATGGTGCCATGGTAGAGGAGGAGGTGGATAAGATCATTAAATAAAATTTCATTAAGGAGGTATAGTACCCCAAATGGTTAGACAACATTTTTCCAGTCAGGAATAAGAATAGACAAATCAAAGTCTGCATCGAATTCCAGGATCTCAACCGTCAATGTCCAAAGGATGATTTCCCCCTTCCTGTGATAGAATTGTTAATCGATGCTACGGTTGGGTTAAAAGACCTCTCCTTCATGTATGGGTACTCCGGGTATAACCAAATCTGAATGGACCCTGATTATGAGGAGTCTATAATCTTCAGGGCACCACAAGGTACTTTCTATTACCAAGTCATTACCTTCGGTTTAAAGAATGCAGGTGCCACCTATTAGCAGGATATGCATTGCATATTTAAACCGATCCTCGGAACATTGGTGGAATTCTATGTGGATGATCTGGTGGTCAAATATCACCAGCGTCAAGAACATCTCAAAGATCTTGAGAATGTGTTTGGATTCCTCCGTTCTCGTCACCTGAAGATGAACCCATTGAATTGTGACTTCAGGGTCACCTCGGGAAATTTTCTCAGCTTTGTTGTCAGATACAGATGCATCAAGATCGACCTGGAGAAGATCAAGGCCATTATCCAGATGTATTCCCCAGGTAACCTTTGGGAGCTTTGAGGCTTTCAAGGCCACTTAGTCTACATACGCTGATTCATTTTGAATCTGGTTGGCAAGTGTAAGAATTTTTCTAGGCTCATGAAGAAAGGCATAATCTAAGAGTGGGACGAAGAGTGCCAAACTGATTTTGAGGAAATCAAGCAATATCTACTTCAAACCCTGGTCTTAATGCCACCCATTTCCAGAAAGCTTCTGGTCCTTTATGTGACTGCCCTGGAACAATCTCTCGACACCCTTCTCGCCTAGAAGAACAATGAAGGAACATGGAACAACCTTTACTACCTCAGCCGCATGCTCCTCGATATGGAGACCAGATACTCCCCCATCGAAAAGATATGCCTTGCACTAGTATTCGCAGTACAGAAATTGAGACATTACTTGCAACACCATGAGGTACAACTGGTGTCCCGAGTAGATCCGCTGAAGTACATCCTGAACCGCCCCATATTAATAGGCCGACTAGCTCGGTGGGTGGTAATCCTCCAACAGTTTGACATCATGTTTGTCCCTCAGAAGGCTATTAAGGGGAAAGCACTGACAGAATTCCCTGATGCCCATCCATCTCCTACAGATCAGTCCCTGGATCTTGATTTCCCTGATGTGGTGATCCTCTCAGTAGACCAAGACATTTCATGCTGGTAGATGCACTTCGATGGTGCTTCCTAGAGCCCCACCGGAAGGAGGCTCAATAATCCCAGACTCAACAGAGTAGGCCTGGGTATCATCTTCATTACCCCGACACAATCTATTCTTCCATACTCATCCCTGTTGTCAGAAGGCTGCACCAATAATGAGGCAGAGTATCAGGCCCTCATTACTGGCCTCGAGCTGGACCTCGAGATTGATGTGCCCCATTTTCATGTGAAAGGGGATTCCAAACTAGTCATCAAGAAGATAAACGGTGACTATGTCATCAGAAATCCCATGCTCGTACCATTGTTGGAGTGCACTATCCAGCTAATGGCCCAATTCCAATCTCATCCAGAAGTTACTCATGTCCCTCGATCTCTGAACGGTTGGGCTAACACCCTAGCCAGCCTAGCTGCATCACTTGCAGAGCCCAAACAGGATAATATAATTATCCACGTGGCACATTGAAGAGTCATTACTCTCATCACCCCAGATGAAGATGACAACCCACAGGTAAGACACCTTACCACCAGTGCCTCCACGTCAGGATCCCTAGGTCCCCAGGATGCAGTGACTAAAGTGACTTTTGATTGGAGAACCTCCTTTGTCGAGTACCTATAGAATGGTAATCTTCTGACATATTGGGTCGAGCACGAGCGAATCCAATTCTGCGCGATACAGTTTACCCTCCAGGATGGCCCGAGTCTTGAGCAGATACTCTATAAGCACGGGTTTGATGGACTTCTCCTTCATTGCATTCAAGGAGTCAAGTTTTCTCAGGTCATGCAAGAGGTTCACACCAGTTCCTGTGGGGCTCATTAGACTGGGCCAAAACTATCTCACCAGATTCAGACACTGGGGTACTTTTGGCCCTCTATGATCTATGAATGCATCGAGTTCACCAAGAGGTTCCATGTGTACCAAATTTATGATAACTTCATACATCGACCTCCAGAGCCTCTCCACTCTACCAATTACTCTTGGCCATTTGTGGTATGGGGAATCGATGTCATGGGACCTTATCCACCGGTGACAGCTCGCCAGTGCAGGTTCATCCTGACTACTAAAAATTTCTTATCCAAGTGGGTAGAGGTAGTTCCACTCAAGAAGGTCAAGGCCCATGCCATCATTGAATTTGTGAGGTCCAACATCATCTATCGATTTTGAGTCCCTCACACCATCCTCACCGATAACAGCACGAACTTCCAGGAAGCTTAGCTGAAGGAACTGTATACTAAGTACAACATCTGTTCTAACCATACCTCCCGCTATCATGCATAAGAAAATGGACAGATCTAGGCATTCAAAAAAAAACCTCTCTAATATTCTACAGAAAATGGTTGGTCAGAACAAGAAGAGTTGGATAGACAAGCTACCCAATGCCCTCCAGGCTTATCGGACGATTACTTGTAATTCCACCCAGGTGACCCCATATTCCCTAGTGTACGGGACGAAGGCTGTCCTACCCATCAAGATTCAGTTTCCCTCATTGCGCACAACTATCTATGATCAGCAAGTGTTATATAAAGTAGATGAAATCCTCCTGGTTGAGATAGAAGCGCTCGATGAGAATAGGCTTCGTGCCCTGTACAATCTGGAAAGGCATCATAACAAGATGGCTAGAGCCTTAAACAAGAAATTTCACCTCCACTCCTTCTTGAAATGTGACTTGGTACTGGCCCTCAGGACACCAATGATACCTGGTAGAAAACCACCCAAGTTGGAGCCCAAATGGGAAGGAACTTACATTGTTCAAAAGGTTTAATCTAATTGAGCATACTCCATGGTTACCATGGATGGTGAGCGTATAAATCCTCCCACAAATTCCAAGTTCCTCAAGAAATACTTTTTTGGAGTCGGATGGTCCAACATGAACTTAAACTATATGGTCCTACATGACCTTAAACTGTGAAATGTCCCATATGACGTTAAACTGTGCATCATCACACAAGACATTAAACTGCATCCCTATAACTAAGTATGGCTTGATTCCCATCCCCATGGGATATATAGGAACACACTGATGCCTCTTCCTGAGTCCATCCCCATGCTCTTTTCATTTGGATACCCCTCCTGGGTTTAGTTCCCTTGGAGAATCTCATGTGATGTAACCTAAGTTTCTTTGGACCCACTCGCGGTAAGATTACGAAGGTTGCGCCATGTTCCCATCCTTGTTCTTCTAGTCCTCCCACGTCCTTACCAAAAGACGTTAAACTACATGGAATTTTAATAACTACGTATGGATTGATTCCCATCCTCATGGGATATGTAGGACCGCCTAGACATTTTGTACGTAGGCCCAACCCAAAATTCAGAATCTCCCCTCTGGTTAGAACACATGGTGTGGTGTCATATTCCTCCCTAATTCACGTCGAGTTCATCATAACCCCACCATACATCCCACCCCGTGGAGGCTTTCACCTCTTTCACCACCCTGCTTGACGTTAAAATGCACGGCCACATCTATGCTTCACTCACTCCTTTTCTTGGGACTTCATTATCTTTCACGTCCAAAAGGACCCCCGACTGGCATGGATGCTCGGCCCAAGGGATCTCCTACCATTATGGGCCAACGTCCTTGATGGTTCAAACAAAAAATTGATACAAGTCCCACGTTGTGAACATGGTCAGCAGTCGACGCTCGTTTTTTGTTCCATTTCAGGTCACATGATATATATTCTATGTTTCAAATTTGGTCAACAACCATCCTTTGTCATTATCACTACCCCCATATGTCCCAAACATGGAGTGTAGTGGTTCGTTCAGTCTTGTTGTCTCTTCAAGATTTGGTCTTCCTCAGGCAGGAGTGTGATTCTAGCTGGTGGTCTCTTATGTGATGGGGAGAGCCTAACCCTACTCCTTGTTTCCCACACCGAGCATTGATACCGTGGGATTAGGAGCTATGATAAGGTGATACCCGCCTGAGTGGCCATATGGCTATAACTGACCAGGATTCCCAGCCTCAGGTCCCTAGACCCTTTCATCCCCTTGGCCCTAGTTCTCATTTGGGAGTGTGCGGTGCGGTATGGACTCACGTCCTTATTCACGTCGAGCTATTTTTCCATGCCGCACATACCCCCTATGAGACATCCCTCCATTTATTGTCCTTTTCTCAAGAAAATGCCCATCCATACTGCGCGAGCCCCATCATTTGAGTTTCCATCATCATCTAGATCCGAAAGGGCCCCTGAATGGCATGGATACTTGGAACAAGGGATCTCCTACCATTTTGGGCCAATGTACACAAGGATTTTGAGAGAAAAATTGATATAAGTCACATGTTTCGAATACGGTAAATGGTAGAAGCTCAATTGTTTTCCCCCAAACTCCAGTCACACAAGGGTGGATACTGTGTTGCGAACCAGGTCAATAGCTATCCTCTATCATCTTTTCTGCTTTATGTTCTCCCATAGGCACGATGATTCGCCCTCTACATTCATTTGTCCCATGCTTATGACATTAAATTATGCGTTTACAGTTTGAGCTCTATGACCTTAAACTAAGATCACTATCATCTTCACTGAAATACATTAAACTGTAAGCTGGCTGTTACATTCTATCTGTGGCACAGCCTCAGGTCCCTCAACCTTCTTGGGCCCCTGACCCAAGTTCTCAATTAGGATTGTATGGTGTGGTATGGGATTATGTCCTCATTCACATCAGTTTACCCGTTGTGTCGTACTCATCCCTCATTGGGGTATCTTGCCCTTATTTTCGTCCTTACTGCATAGCAATAAACTGAATATCATCCTTCTCTAGAACTACATGTGGCTTGATTCCCATCCTTATGGGATATGTAGGACTGCCTGAACATCTAGTCTTCGGGTCCAGTCCCATCTCTTAGAACCTCACCTATCATCTTGTCCCCCTAGCCTACGTCCTTCCAGGAAAAGAGTATATGATGTGGTATGAGCTTATGTACCCATTCACATCAGGTTTACAACAACCACGCCATATACCTCTCTCTCCTAAGCACCCTTCTCTCCCTTTCCCTACACTCATTTCTTCGAGTCGGTCACCCTTAATTCAAGTCCTTCAACCCTCTTCGGTGATTTTCAAATGTGCCCAGAAGTACTCTGGTTTAGATCCTGGAGTGTCGGATTCTACTTGGAAATTCTTTCACCCATTTTTAGGATTTTTGTTCCCCTTAATTTGGGGTTCCATTATCTTTCACATCCGAAAGGACCCCAAAATGGCATGGATGCTCAACCCAAGGTCTCTACTACCATTACGATCCAACGTCCTCGAGGGTTTCAGACAAAAAATCAATACAAGTCCCATGTTGCGAATACGGCCAGTGGTCAATGCTCATATGTTTTCCCCATTTCAGGCTAACATGATATGGATCCTGTGTTTAGAAAATGATCAATAGTTATCCTCCATCGTCACACCAACTCCTTCAAGCCTTAAATGTCGGTTACATGATTTACATCATTTTCCACTCCACCATGCCCAGGTGTAATTTCAACACTCCTAGTGCTATCCCTCAGTGCGTATTTGAACGTTAGGAAGACAAATATGTGGTGAGGCATCATTCAGGGCTCCACACCGACTTCTCCTTTGCATGTATTCTATGTGTTGCAAAAAACCTCTACTGTCCTTGTTTCCCACACCGATTTTGACTCACATGGTCTTAGGGATTGGATTGAGGTCTGCTCCCCACTTGGAAGAGTTTTTCTTCTCTATGGTCCGAGCTCTAAGACCTTAAACTAAGATCTACTTATACTTGATCTTTTAGAACTACGTCTAGCTTGATTCCCCTTCTCATGGGATACATAGAAATGCCCGTACATTTCCCCTTCAGAACCAGCATAACTTTCATTTTCAGTCCCTCGACCTAAAACCTACCCAAGGAACACATGGTGATCTAGACCCTGAGTCCCCATTCACATCAGGTTTTATAGTTACCTTGTTCTGTGTCTCCTGCATTCCCTACCATCTCTGGTCCGAGCTCTATGACTATAAACTAAGATCACTCTGCACCATTTATGCAAGATGTCAAACCACCCGACATCTTCTAGAACTACGTATGGCTTGATTACCATCCTCTTGGGATACATAGGAATTCCCATGCATCTTGTCTCCGGGTCCAACCCTAGGAATCTAAAATCCTACCCCCTCTTTTTCAGCCCCTTGGCCCGAACTCATTTCAGAACATGTGGTGTGGAGAGTACCTCTTAGGTTCTCATTCACGCCGGGTTTTTCAATATCTGCACCATGTGCCTCCCATGTCTTTTCCCAACCTGGTCCAAGTTCTATGACCCTAAACTATGATCTCCCTATTTTAACTACACGTCACATTTGGATACTTCACCGCCCTATGAATAGTCCATTAAATCAGTTCCCCCCTTGATGGCCCATTCTATGACTGTTAAGTTGTAAGCGTGCAACCTAAGGACCCTTTTCCTTGGAGGGGGACTCAAATCCCTCTATTTGATACGTCTTATAGTTTTACTCAGATGCATTTTGATAAAGATCTTGAAGTGTGGAATTTTCACGAGGATATTACCATCGTTCTATGTCCAAGATTCGTGAGACCGTTATTTGGATACTCATCCTATTCTACATCCGAAGGGACCCCCTTCATGGCCTGGTCTCATGACACATTGGCTTACCTACCATATTGGTCCAATGCCCCTGAAGTCCCCTAAACGACATCTGAGTCAGGCCCCATGTTTTGAACATGGTCAGCAGTCTACCCTCATATGTCTGTCCCCATATCAGGATAATGCAATACAGATACTGTGTTTTAAACACAGTCAATATCCATCCCTTATCATCATGCCACCATCATTTTGGTCCATATCTCGATCATCATGATTCATATATTTCTACTTCCTTATGTTCAAGTGGAATTACAACATACTCACCTTTACTCCTTCACGCATCCAGGTGCGTTATATAGGCGGGTCAACATAATTGGGATGTCATTCACCTAGAGTCCCATTTCCCCTAATGTGTGCCTCCTATCACTAGGAATGTCCCATCACTACTCCTTGTTTCCCACATTGAGTACGACTCACATGAGATTAGTAGTTTTGGTAAGATGTGTACTGGCGTAGCTATACCGCACATGCCTTTCATCATCCCACATGACATTAAACCGCACTCTTAGAACTACATGCGGCTTGATTCCCATCCTCATGGGATATGTAGGAATTCCCATACAACTCGTCTTGGGCCCAACCTAGTTTTCACATTCAGTCCCTCGACCTAGGGATTTTCCCGAGAGTGTATGACGTGGCATGGTATATAATGGTCCTTATTCACATCGGGGTATGTACCACACCACACATTTCCTTTTTGGGTATCCATGTCCTCAACGCATGAATTTAAACTATGGAACCTACCCTAAACAAGTTCAGGGTGACCTATGTTAATCATGGGATGTGTCAGTTTCCCCTACAGAGAAGATTCTCCCTGCCAACGTTGGTCTCTGACCACGCCGTGCTCTCAAAACTATGTACAGATTGATTCCCATCCTAATGTGGTATGTAGGAATGCCCAACCACTTTGCTTCGGGCCCAACCTAACTTTCACTTTTGGTCCCTTGACCTAAATAACTTCCTCCAGGGATACGTGGTGTGGTGCAGACTCCTTATGTCCTCGTTCACGTTGGGTTTATAGCTACTGCACCACATACTCCCTTCCTGGGATCTTCCCTTTCACTCCTCATCCTATCATATGATGTTAAACTGCACAATCCCACATGTCATTGATGCATGACACTAAACTACGGTTCTACCCCGAACAAGTTCAGGATGCCCCATGTTAGTCATGTGATGCACCAGATCCCTTGCCAGAGAGGATTTACCCTATCAGTGTTGGCCTATAGCCACTCCATGATTAAGAACTACATTTGGATTGATTCTTATCCTCATGGGATACATAGCGATACCTAGGCATTTCAACTTACGCCCAACCCCAGGTTCATTGAACCATCTAGCCCCTCAGGCCCAATCATGGTCCAGGCAGTATGACCTTTAAACTATGTGCATCATCCTCACCGTATGACGTTTAAACTATGCATCTATCATCCTCATTAGTATGAAATAAAACTACAGAGTATTACAAGTCCTTACTGGAGAGGTCCTGATCGGATGTATGTTTGGTCCCTGATCAGACAGACACGCCCACCTAATGTGTTTCCACCACTATGGTGTGATTTCAAGAGTGTTGGACTCCATTCGAACAAACCATCACTCCACCTACCATGATTTGCATGCCCTCTATTCAGACCCTCATCCTCTTTCACGTCTAAGGGAACCCCATAATAGTATGGATTCTCAGCCTATGGCTCACCTACTATCCTGGGCCAATGTTCTGGAAGACTAATGGGTAGAATTTTGAGTCAAGACCTGTGTTTCAAACATGGTCAGCGGTCGACCCTCATTTGTTATCCCCATTTCAGGCTAATGCAATAAGGATACCGTGTTTTGAAGATGGTCAATAGTTATTCTTCATTGTCATTCCATCCTACAGTGTTCCTAATTTTGGGTATCATGATTCACACATTCCACTCCCTTATATTCATATTAATTCCAACGCCCCAACGTTACCTCGCTCATGAACTAGATCACATTGGGAGGATGACACGTCGATTGTTCTGAGGTACTTGTCCTCCAATCAGGCCTCCCCCTTTTCCTTCCCAGAAATCCAGATTGGTTGTTCAAACCCCCGGATTCCTGAAGATTGTTTTTTACTCTTACATTTGGATGGAATAATAATATGGTCATCCCTTGTTTCTCACATCGGTCCTGACCCACGTGAGCTTAGGGATTGATTACCGGACGCTCCAAAGATGTGAAAGGAATGAAATAAGCCAATAAAAATAACAGAATCCATGCATGTGGAAGACATAAAATGATCAAATAATGAATGTATGTTTGAAGGTTTGCAAATATTACATCACCCGAGGATCGATACCTCCCATGGAAGGGTTGAACCCATCAAAAGAAATTTGCAGCTCCACCACCCTCTAGCTTGTGGCGTCCAGGATTTTCTATCGCCTGTTCAGCTCCCACTCCTCCTCGGCAGCGATAGGGAGCAATTCGTCAGCCACAACCTAGGCCCGCTCCACGTCAGTCCAGATGACGGTCATTTCTTCAGAGGCTTGCTTCATGCACTCCTTGTCCTCTTCCAGTTGGGCCTTCAATTGCAATATTAGATCTGATTGCGCATTGAGGAAGGATGAGTGCTCATCTGCTCAGACCTACAGCCGCTAAACCTCTTTTTCAGCCTCCTAGAACCTCTTGATGTTAACAACTTTCCTCTGATGCCAGCCCACACCAAGGCCACGGTCGTACTCCCAGATCTTCTTTGCCATGAGATCTCGGACGAGCATGTGGGGACGCTAGGCATCCACTCCCCCAATGCATAGTTCGCACAGTCACAAATGAAGTCTCTCCATTTGATCTATCCATTGTGCATGGGGGGTGTCATCAATGAATCGCTTGATCAACTTCCATGATCGGCAATAGAATATCTTTCTATCCTATCCATCAGAAGCTGTCTCATCCCAATATGTGGGTTGGTAGGCTCATATGTGGGGAATGCCCCCAAGAACTCATTAGCAGGGTCCACATATGGTGTTTGATCGGGTATGTCAGGACCCGGGCTATCCGATCGATCTTCATCATTAGATCCCACCTCAATAATCTCAGGCTCGACCCCGATAACGGTCCCACCAGTGGTCAAGAGCGCCACCGCTTGGTCATTATGGATATCCGCCCCCACAACCACCGACATTACCCTAGGAAAGGCACTACCAGGAATACCAATCAACCTCACCAAGGAAGTCCACACCATTTGAAGGACTGTGCATATCAAAAAGGGTACATATGTAGTTAGCTCGGTCAATGAGTGGCATCATGAATTGTGAAAAGGAGGCTTACAAAGATTGAACTCTCAGTCTCGTTCCTAGTTCATTACTGTGGGGACCCTGAGACGTGGCCCTCCGTATATTATAGGGAAGTATGAAAACTCTGAGGGAGACATCTTGGATGTCCTGGCCCGGAAGGATGCACTAATCTCCATGGTAGTGGGCATGGATCCCGAAGTCCTATCATCTACATCCACTGATGGATGAGAATGGGTTCCATGTACGAGGTCCTCCTGCATAGTTCAAATGCTAGTAAAGGGTCCAAGGTAGCCTGAAAGAGGATCCCAGTGAAGGGATTCATGATTTTACCTCAATATCCTCTATGAAATCTTCAATCTATGGGTTCGAATCACCAACTTTTCCCTCCTCCAGTGGGCTACCTCTACTGGCCTCCCCCCAGGAGGACTCGTCTAATTCTTCTGGCATAGGGAAGCGCTCTCTCAGTTCAGCAGCTAACAACTGTGGGGGTGATGTTCGATCCAAAAACACCTTCATCTGGTCTGTTATTGGATGTGTGGCACCTCAGGAGTGCACAAAGTCCTCCAGCTCTGCTAGGTATTGTTCCGCCTCAGCTTGAGACACCGCAAAGCTGGCCCTGATAGGGCTTATCCCCAGAAAATCTATCACGAGATGGTTCAGGTGTTGCCACATCTTAGAGGGGATGAAGAATTTCCTAATGACTTACTAAACATCCCAGGACTCTAGGAAGACAGCGTTATCCAGAATGTCTATGTGGCGCAACTGCTTCCCTAGAGCCTGAGTGGATATTCTGTGGAATCCTCTCGATGGTATCCCCTCTGAATAACTTTGCTCTTTTGGGACCACCAGGTCTGCTGTCGTTGTTGGATCTGCTACTGCTTCCTCCCCCTCAACCGGTGCGGGCCTCACCGCCACGGCAGCCCTGCCACCGCGAAATGTCCTTTCCACCTTCCAAACCCATCCTCGAGGTTGGGGAGGTACACCATCACCGACCCAAATGGTTGGTTGCTTCAGCATCTCCCTTGGGTAGGCCACCTCCCAGCTTTTGGAATACTCCTTCACCAACCCGAAGATGGCCATGGGTAGAGGAAACTCATTCTACATCTTTTCGTATTCCCAAGTGAACATGAGCCACATATGCCTCATCACACATGGATGTTCCTCGTGGAACACCCCTAAATAGATCTGTGGGGTCAGTCATTGCATACACTGAAATTTCCTGGAGAATTGGTGCGGGGTGTACGGATCGCAGAGAGGCTCACGGTCCACTCTTACCACCAGGACTCCACCTCAAAAGGCCAGAAGATAGGACTAGTTCTCTTCCATTTCTTGGCCATCATCAGTGAAATCACCCATTGGCAGTGGTAATGGATGAAAGTTGAACTCCTCTACCTTCCATACCCAGTTCAGTACTGATGGCATGGTCAGATTGGCCGGAAAACTCCCTACGGTGTTCAGGATTTATGGGTAGAAGTTTAATCCCAGAGGGGAGATGGGGTTATGATATTCATAGACCCCCCTAACGTGCACCACTATCCACCCATACAGGTGGTGGAACGGCCCGCATATCCTCTGTGGCCTCTTCCCCTCGTTGATATGCCATAGAATCTTGTATAGCTTGGAGAGCATCGAGATTCTGAGGTTCACCTGCTGTCCTGTTGCCAATATAGACGCCATGATAAATGTGATTGGTCTCATGCCCATGTTTGTATCCCTCAACAGTAGGATCCAACCACAGATGAGAGCTGTGATGAATGCCGCCAGCCTGACTACCGGTTGCTGCTCGGTGCTGACACTGAATCCCCAGGTTTTCCACTGGCTGTCCTCCAAGAGCCACCAATACGAGTGCTCCTTTCCCCGTTGAGTCCCCTTCGGGAAAGTCTAAGGCCTCAATAGAAACTTTCTATCTTCCTGGAAGTTCAGAAACTGCTTGAACCACCGTATGAAGTGGACGTCTCTCACTGCTTCCTTGTCCTCTCACGACACCAACTTCATCAACGCCATCAGCAGTGGCGACATTTTCTCCAGATCCTCCCATGAACCCATCATGGGGAGGAATTCATTATACATTTACCCTAGTATCAGAACCCTAGAGATCTGATGCATATCTCATAAACTTATGGAAACCTCCCTGTGGTGTAAGTGAAAGGTATTTCTCCTCGATGACCACCTGCTCAACTACTCTGGCATCAGCTGCTTTGGTTGGTAGATATAAAACTGGGAGGCCCAAGCCGCCTCATACAGGCCAACTCTCCTCAGATATTCCCAAACTCTTCACACGAGGCACCTACCCAGTAGGCCTAGGCCCAATCATCTATGAAGTTGCTGCCCTAGCATATATCCCACTCATCAAACCATCCCTTCCCCGGGTTCCTTAGGGCTGCCTTCATGATTGTATGGTATAGAGGGGAAGATGTATTTAGCTGAAATTACTTCCCATCAACATTATTCAGATGATTGTATAGATAATCAGCAATAATAGGTGTGAAGTCCTCTCGGGCATGGCCGTCAGCCACCCTGAACCACTGGCGTTGGCACAACGTGCTCCTGAACCAGTAATCTAGATCATCCTTACTTCTTTCAGAGATGAAGACATCGTCCCTCAACCTAAATCCATACAGATCCAGCCTCTTACACAGTGGATAATTCCTTTAGATTTCCAACAACAGCTTCACCAAAAAATCATGGTCAGAGTGGCTCTATACCAACTCCCATAGACCCAAGATATTCTCTATCTCCTCCCTTCGGGCAGCATCTGCAAGGACCCCTAGAAGCCTCTTGTTGAGCCATTCCGTTTTTTTAATATTGGACACTTTTTGTTCTAGTTCGCGAAGCCCTTTCACGGAGCTCGTTTGAGGAGACCATTTGCAGAGCTCGATCCCAAAAACAGAATCATGAAACCTTGCACCAACCTTTGAATGCAAGCCACAGAGTGCACCGTCGCAGAGTCAAAGACTTGCTGTGTGCCACGAAGTAGAAGGCCTGATTCGTGAAGAGCAATCACAGAGTACATGAAGCATCGCGAATTGATGGAACTAAAATCCAAAATCATGGAGTATAGAAAGGAAAAAAGAGTTTATCTCCCATATTTATAGGTGAGGACCCTCGATACTTCGAGGCACATCTAACCGCAATGAGCTTTTTGGTGCGCTCAGACTTCCCATTTCCTTTCTACTTTGTGAGCCTCCTTCGGGAGTCGTCTTCATGAGGCTTCTTCACGATTGACGAGAGATTTTGGTGATTGACTCTTAGACTTTGACCCTAGTTTTCTCCTCGGCTCCCAGTCTAAGGGGGGGAATTTTTTGGAACCAAAATTTGGGAAGAAAAGAACAAATGGAAAGCATTGGGGGTTGCCTTGTGAAGCCGGAGCATGGAGCCCCCATAGCCCCATGGTCAGCACCAAGCTCCCCCTTCGCAAACCCGCCGCGGAGCAAGGAGGCGGAATGATCTGAGAACCCCTTTGCCGTTTGCAAACCCACCACAGAGCAAGGAGGTGGGATGCTCCATAAACCCCTTTGACATTTGTAAACCCAAGACAGAGCAAAGAGGTGGGATGCTTTGCGAACCCCTTTGACGTTCACGAACCCACTGCGGAGCAAGCTTCGTCTACATGCCGAGCGAGATCTGCTTCCCGACACCTCTTGCCTATAAATACTGAGTTCCCCTCAAGCCCAAAGGACAGATCCTCTGACCTTTTGCCTTCTTAGATCTCAAATCGTGAAGTAATCTCTGCTCTGCGAACCATGATCTCTTCAAGGTACTTTTTCATCATGAAGCGCCTTCTCCTTTGCATGAATTCCACCCCTCTTGAAAGAGGGATGCCCTTCGCAGAGCCCACGGGCCTTCGCGAAGGAAGGAGATCCCCCAAGGGACTCGGGTATTCACAAAGAACTTGTGCTTCATGAAGTACACTTCATGAACACATGACCTGCATGCTAAGGTAGGGTCACTGTGCTCCACGAGGCACATTACTCTACAATATTACGCCTTGTGGGGCACCCTTGCTTCATGATTCATTTCTCCAAGAATGAATTTACCCTTCTAAAAGCACCTTCTATATGCACCTATGTCCTATGACTAGGCTAGGACACTTCACTTCAAAAAGCACACACCTTTATGAAGCCCCTCCACTTCATGGAGCACCAGAGCTTCACAAGGATTCTACCCATGAACCCCTTTGCTCTGCAACTCCTTTTCTCATGTTTCCCTTTAGGTTTTCATGAAAAATTTCAAAGTCCCTTGGGCGGTACTGCCCATTGCATTGCTTTGCCTCATGCTTCTTTGCATAGACATGCTAATGACTATTGGTTCTTCGCATAGCCATGCTAACATGGACCCCTCAATGGATCACTCAATAACACCCCCTCAACACAGTATTGCTGATGCCTTCCCTTCCCCAAGGGTGGGTGGGTATTAGTTATATAAGTCCTGGGGGTGCGGAGTGAACCCACCTTGTCCGAGCTATAGGACGTTAAACTGCCAAGAACCATCATCCTTAGCACATGACATTAAACTATGACCTCACCCCGATGTCTGTCCGTGGGGAAAGGGAAACCACCTTAGTGTAAGCCCCTAACTTTTCTAGTAGTTTGTATCACCCCTTCTCCTCCTATCTTCTTCAAAGCTGAAGACCAGGGGGGGATGGGCACCAGATCCCTCCTTTCTTTGGTGCCAAATCCCTCTCCCTTTGGGATTTTTCACCACCTAGGCCTACACCCTAGAGGAAGTCCCAGTATCCATCTCCCCTGGGCTGTGGACCACGCGTAAGCCCCTATTTCCATTTTGGGCTGCTAACTATGTGTCAGCCCCATTCCACTTCCTACAGACACACCTTTCGCGACGTGATCGTCAGGTCTTTGCTGCCACTTGTTTCTCACACCGAGCATGACTCACATGGTCTTAGAGTAAGCATCGACCATGACATCCATTGGGAAACCTAGAGTGTAATCCCCACACCACATCTGAACTATGTGGTCTTTGATACTTTCCAAGGAAAGGTATATAGGAAGCTTCCTAGAGGTCCAAGCCCAACACCCATTGGTCTCGACCATCTTCACGTCGGTTCTCCACAACCCAATATGAATTAAGTGGACTTTGATCCTTGCCAAGTCAAGGTGCGTAGGGAGCCTCCCTGAGGTTCAATCCCAACAACCATTGGTTCCGACCCCCCTTCACATTAGTTCCTACTACCCTGAACTACATATACTTTGATCCCTGTCTCCTAGACAGGGTATATAGGAAGCCTCCCTGAGGTTAAGCCCCATTCAGTGGTAAGCCATTGTCAAGCCCCATGCAGCGGTAAGCCATTGTCAAGCCCCATGCAGCGATAAGCCGTTGTCAACCCCATCTAGCAGTAAGCAATTATGAACCTCACTTAGTGGTATGCCGTTGTGATCCCCACTCAGTGGTAAGACGTTATTAACTCCAGTTAGCAGTAAGCCGTTGTCAACCTAAACCCAGTGGAAAGACATTGTTTTCCCCTCTATTGGGACCCATATCTCTGGTCCATCCCAATGGTGTCAGACAAACCTTGGGATGCTAACCATGCGTAAGCCCCAGTATATCATCAGGATGCTATCCCCTGTGCACACCCCAATCCTATTCCCCATCCTGAACTACGTAGACTTTGATTCCATTCCATGGGGATATGTAGGAGGTCTCTTAGAGGCTCAAGCCCAACATCACTATTGCCCTCGAGTCGACTCCATATCATTCCCTATCAACTTCACTTAACCCTCCATTATCTATCTTGATTCTTACCTGGGATGCCACATCCCGGTGGGATCATGTCACTTCATTACCCATTCCCTTTAATAACAATCGGGTAACTAACCACGCGTTAGCCCCAACATCGGTGTTCCCTCCAGGGGTTGCACCCATATAATCCAATCTAGTCAGTTTTCCGATCAGTCCGATCCATCTCCGCTAGATGTTAAACTCATGACATACCCTGTGTTAAACATAGGAAGTTGAGGAAAACCTTAGAGACATGCCTATGGAATATAATTCCTCGCATTTGACGTGGGATGCCTCAGGCTTCTGCGCTCTCGAGAATTCCTATAATAAGGGGAAGAAACCCAGACGTGCTAGTGTTCCAGCGTACATACACGCCAGTGATGTCTAACGTGACTACTCCCCAGATCGAAGGTTGCTGTCCTGGCTGGACCCCTTGGAATGTCCTGATAGAAGCAGTGTAATTAACCAACATCCATGAAGATATGGAACTGGGAAGAGTTTCACGAACAATGTCTTAGTCTATAAGGGAGACCCAGACTAGGTGAGGAGTTCAGAGGAGGAATCCACAGAAGGAAGAACCGACATCCCATCATCCCATTTCAATCAAGGATCAAACATCCCTAAACAAGATACGGATGCCACCGCCTTTGGAAAGCAGGAATACAGGGCAACAGCCAGCACGTCCTCGTCATCCTCGAAAAGATGAATGCGCGCGCCCAACAAAAGCATTAGAAACAATAACTTAGTTTATTTTTAACTATAATATTATATTAATTCATAATTATCTCTAACCAACATCTTTATAATTCTATAGAGAACTATCCCCTTGTTTCCTTGGTGATCCTCAATCGATTTGGGTGGATCTATTCGAGGGATGTTCTGATTTCCTCTTGATTTTTCCTCTTTTCTCTAGATAAACCCTCAATTTCTTTTCACCTTGATCCATTAGAACCTAAACAGAATATTATTTCTAGATCTAGAAGATTTGATGAGAATTTATGATGTTATTTTTAGATCTATATTTGTGAGGAATGAATCCCTTCATTTCCCATCACCGAATTCGAAGGCGATGACATTTTCTCTATTGGTGAGGTAAGTGTATCTATCAAATGGATTATTTCCCATGGAAAACTTCAATGTTATTATAAAATAATTTGATTTTGGCATTTCAAAATGATTAGTTTATTATTCTTAAGGGCTAAATTTAAATCCATTATTTTTACTCAATCTTTAGTGGTGAAGGAAAATGTTTTTAAGGGTGATTTATTTAAAATCACTTTTATGACATTTAAGTGTTTGAATAAATGCCACAAATATAATTTGAAAATGTTTGGCTTGGATTATCCTACACGTAATGATAAACATTGAAACTTGGGTAAGACCTTGGGATACATGGTTTGTAGGGACATAGGACACACTATGCCTATTAGAGTTCCTTGGACTTCCTAGTATTGTGGTCTCCATCTCGTGGCCAATTTTCACATTGTTAGTAGACATTACATGGATTCTTGTACTTTAATTTTATATTTGTTTTATCATACATGGATTTCTTGGTTATTGACCTTTATTTTAAAAGGAAAACCAAAGGTATGTTTTATGATTTTTTTTCATATGTACTACTTTATGAAATTGGTTTTGTTTAAAAAATAGATTTAATGGTTTCATGGTGAAATAATTTGTATAGGTTCATGGTGGTATCATACTAGGAGTCTCCTCACACCCTACATATGCCTTTGGGAATATTTATAATTGGTTTTAAAAGACTCTGGTAAAGGGAAGGGCATCATGTAACTTGAAGAATCCTCTTAGATTAATGTGTCCAAGTTAATTTTGGTAGTCATCGAACAATAAAATGTAGTCTCCAATCAAAGTTGTCAAAGAATTGGAAGGTTTTGGGTATGTTTGGAATGTGTCATAATATGAAACTATATGTCACACTATGACTTTTTGAGTTTTTCTCCCAAGTGCTGTTTTTCATCAATCTTCATCCTATCATGAATTTCTAAAGATTATCACAATGTGAATATATGATTCACGATGTAAATTATCTTTTTCCTACATTTTCAGCTCCAAAAATTTGATCAGCCCATAGGGAATTATTAATTATGTTGGGGTTAATCAAATTTAATAGTTTATAAAAATTAAAACATTTTAAACTAACTATTTTTTTTAGAAAGTGGTGAGTCCATGGTTAACCCCATGAGACAATGAAAATTTATTTTATGAAATTTAAATAGTTAAATGATTAATTGGTTGATTTATAGAAAGGTAGAATGAAAAAATGAATTAGTTTTTATCAAGATGAGAAAAATATTCTAGGTTCTATAAATTCTGGGTTCATGTGCAAGTGAATTTTAGAAATTAAATTAGTTGGTCATGTTTATAATTAGATTCAAGATAGAGGATGATCCTTGGTCTTGGTATCTTCTATTTAATGTAAAAATTTCCCTTTTCATGTGGTAAATTACTTAGGGTTATTAATAAATTAATTACTTCAATACCATTTTTAAACATGATCATTTTAAATTACATAATGGTCATGAAATATTTAAAATTAATTTTGTTTCATTATATTTTACTTTATTAATCACATTTTCTATGGTCATGAAAAAAATAAATAAATATTGGAAGAATTAAAATAAAAAATCAAGAACACAAACATGAACAAAGAAAAAGAAAAATAACTCTCTCACCCACCATTATTTATAGTACTCGACACAAGTTGGGATTACCCCCTCATGATATTTATGAGAGGGTTAGAGTGTAAGAGGAAAAGAAAGAAATTATAAAGATATGGTGGAGGGTTAATTGGAGGATCACTTCATCCAGGGAAACCCACTGTTCATTATGGGATGAATTGGATGAGCACCCAATCCTTATTTTTATAGGCATGAAGGACCCCCAGGTCATAAAATCATTTGTTGATTCTACCTCATAACCCCATATTTGACTCGGGGATATTTGATGAATGATTTTATGACCCAATAAGTCCTTCACGTCTATAAATATAGGGCTTGGGTTATCCTCTAATTCATTCCAAAATGAATAGATATTTTCCCTAGAAAAATGATACACCATGGAATCCTCTTCCATATCTTTATAATTTATTTATTTTCCTCTTTTCCTCTAACCCTCTCATTACTAGCATGAGGGGGTAATACCAACTTATGTTGGGTACTTTAAATAACAGGGGAGTGTGTCTATGAGTTATTTTTCTTTTTATTTTCCATGTTTGTGTTGTTTAATTTTTCTTTTAATTATTATGGTATTTATTTATTTTGTTTCATGAACATTGAAAATATGTTTAAGAAAGTAAAATATAATATAAAAAATGGTCATTTTAAATATTGCATGACCATTGTGTAATTTAAAATGATCATGTATAAAAATTGTTTAGATTAAATTAATTCATTAATAACCCTAAGTAATTGATCATATGAAAAATAAAATTTTTATATTAAAGATAAGATAAAAAGACCAATGATTATCCTCCATCTCATCTCTAATGAAAAAGATGAAAAAATAATTTAATTTCTAAAATTCACTCATATACTAACCTAGAATTTACAGAACCTGGAACGTTTTTCTCATCTTGATAAAAAATTATTTATTTATTCATTTTACCATTTAATAAATCAATCAGTCAATCATTGAACTTTTAAAATTTCCTAAAATCAATTTCCATCATCTAATGGGTTTGACCTTGGACTCACTAATTTCTAAAGAAAATTCGTTTTGTTGTAAAGGTTTGAGTTTTTTTAAATTATTAAATCTGATTAAACCCAATGGAATTAATGATGCCTTATGGGAAGATCAAATTTTGTGTAGTTTCTGAGGAAAAGTACAAATATTATTTAAATTTAATAATTTTGATAAAGTATTTTATCATCAAATTGTATTTTTTTATTTTATCTTAGGATCTTATTTTATTTTTTTATTTATTGTTTTTATGCACTTGATTTTTTTTATTGTGATGGAATGATTGCAATGTATCTTGACTACAAAAGGCAAATTATCCATCCTTTTAAGAGATTTTGAACATTAGGTGGATGAGGTTATATATTGTAATATTCAAGTAGAAAATAACTCACAACTATACCTAAGCATAGAAGATGAAACACTCCATGACCTGGGTTCTAATTTTAAAGAGGCATGTAACATTCTTGAGAAGGATGACGGGGTACAAGGATATCCAAAGGAGTAATCCCATGAGGAAGTAGACTATGAGGAGATATATGGGGAAGCTGTTGAGTTTGAAATTGAACTCGAGGTAATGCTTATTCCTAAAGTAGATTTTATTTTTTTGGAAGATAACCTCACCACTGATGGTTTAGAGGAGGAACAATAAGAAGAAGAAGGAACCTTGATTGGTGTATTTTTAATGAAATTTATTGAAAATATGGGAGCATAGATGGAGGAATAAGGAGAGGAAGAACCAGCTGCACTCTGTACTAACTATACAGAAGTAAAAAACAAGAATCAGTGGAGGAAGAAGAGGATTTTAATGTGGAACACAAAGTGTTCATTATATAATTTCAAAAATCACAACCAGTGATTGAAAAAGAATAATTTTACCAAGTCTGAAAAACAATGAATTCCTCCTCCTTTAATTCAAACTTTCCAAACTTTGGTCACCTCCTCATAATTTAATTCCAATCACAATGAAGAGAAAACAAAATGAGATGTATGGGATACAAATTCAGAAATGGGTTAACTGAAGAACGTTATCTTTGTATCATATATCTGTTAGCTAACCCAGGTAAGGTTAAGCTAAACAACTGTAATAAAAGTAGAATCTTATGAGAGGCAACCAATGATTTTTATTACTTTCTAGAAATTTATATTTATTTCTTTATTAGAAATTAATTTTATATTAGGAATTTTATTTTTAATTACCCTAATATTTTTTAGAATTATTGAATAGACCTTGTGTGTTGATGATCGATTCTATTTTGTAGGTACAAATTGAAGGAAAATGGGAAAAAATTATTAATAAAAAAATATTTAACGAAAAAAATTTCACAAGTGGGAGTAAACTATGAAATAGGGGAGTATAAGTCTTAATTTAATATTTTATGTTACTCCCTAGAGTTTTCACTAAAAAATAATAAATTTTTTAAATTAAAAATGCCTGCCCCTTACTTATTTTTTTATTTTAATCATCGATCAAGGGGAAAAACACTACCTAAAATAATCACAATACCTTATTTTATATTTATTTGACCATTAATTTAAATTATAAAAATTAGGGAATGAATAATTAGAGATAAAAGAATGTATTTTTATTTGATGAATCATTATTTAAGAAACTGTTTTTTTTAAATGAACTTTAGCTACGATTTGACATGTCTTGTAAGTATGATATTTCTGTTAATGATTTTTTTTATTGTGCATCTCTATGAGTGATTGTCTAAATTACATGTCCTCATTAACAAGAAATTTACCAATCCTAATATTTCCCATTCATTTCTTAAGAAAATTTCTTGATTTAAAGTTAAGAATGTGTACTTATAGAACTTTCTTTATATCATGTTGAAAATACAATTGTATAAATTTACACTTAAAATGATTGAGACATATTTTTTATTTTCACTTATTCTAAGACTAAACTTTACATTAATCATTTTTAAGCCTATATAATCCATGAATAGATATGTTAGGGAAGATCTGTAATACAAGCCTATTTTATCCTTTCCTACCCTACTCTATGTATTTTGCATGATTATAAAAAAAATGAGTGTAGGGAATACATTGATATGGTAGAAGGGATGTATTTATTGTAAATAAATAAGTGTGAGAATATTTTCATGGGATATTGGGAAGGTACACAATTTTTCATTCATTATAATTTAGTACACACCCTCTTGTAAAAAATAAAATAAAAATAAAACAATGGGTTGTGCTTTTGAGGTTAAAAAATAAAAACTTACTCGAACAATTATTTTTATCATTTCGGGTTGGGGGATGGATATGATACTTTTCCAAACTCAAAACACAAAAAAAAAGAAAAAAATTGCAAGAGGGTGAATCATTCTTTATGATTCATTGATTTGTGATCTTATTTTGAGTTTGTGGAAAAGGTAAAATGACATTTGAAAGGTATACATTTATCACTAATATTTTATTGATTATCATGAAAAATGACTTATAGATAACCTAATTTTTGAGATCTAATTATTTCACATCATTACCTACCTACCTTGAAGCCTTAGATTCATTTGAACCTAAAAATTAATCCCTCATAATATTTGTGATTTTTTATTTATAGGGTGAAAAAAGTAGATGAATTGAAAGCCTATGGTAAGGGGAATGATTTGAGGTATGATTATAACTTCATTTAAATATGTACCTTGATGATGAGTGAAAAAATTAAAATTACATGTGGCATGAACATTAATAATGAAAGAAAAAATATGAATAGAAGAATGAATATTCATTTTCAATTCAAATGAGAAAAAGTAAAATATGTGGATGAATTTTTTCTTTGAAAATTAAGGAGTTGATGAAATTTTTACATGTAATGATTGAATATTTAATTTTCCATTTAATAAATTTATTTTATTGAAATTAAATTTAAATTATGGTAGAGAGGCATTAATTTTTAATTTTCTAAGATTTAATTCTTGAGGGAAATAATGAGTTTAAGTGTGGGGGGGTTCGATGACTATATTTCATGCATATTTTTTTAAATATAAAATTATTTATTTTTTAATTTAATTGATTAAACTTACTTAGTTATTTATTATTTTAATATATTTTTTCATGTTAAATGTTAAAAATATCTTAAGGAATAAAATAAACAAACAGATCTAGAATTTATGAAGAAAAGGATTCTCTAAGATGTAAGATTTTTCAAGGCTTGAATATGAAGCTCAGAATTGAATATTCAAGTGAAGAAAAAGCCAACAGATTTGGAAAAAAAATTCATATCATGAATAGGTAATTCATTATAGGAAATTCAATGTGGACTCGTGACATGAAATAAGGCATTAAAAAAATGGAGCCTTGAGAAGGAATATAAATTTTCACGGTGTGACACTATGTGTCACACCGTGACGCATGATGAAATTTTTTAGAAACTTTAGAAAACACATAAAAAATTGACTAGGCCTACATCTAAATGCCCTGTAACCCACATAGTTGACCTGGTCATATTTTACGAATGATTTTATGACCCAAGTAGTCCTTAATTCCAATAAATATAGGTCTTGGGTGATCCTCTAATTCATTCCACAATGAAAAAAGGTTTACCCTCGATGAAGTGATACACCAAGAAACCCTCTGTGATATTTTTTTAATTTTTTATTTTCCTCTTCTCCTCTAAATCACTTATTACTATAATGAGGGGGTAATACCTACTTGTTCTAGGTACAATAAATAATAATGATGTGTGAATGTATTTGAGTTATTTTTATTTTTTCATGTTTAGTTTGTTTCATTTTTCTTTTTATTATTAAAATATTAATTTATTTTGTTTCATAACCATTGAAAATGTGATTATGAAAGTAAAATATAATGCATAAATTGATCATTTTAAATCTTTCATGACCATTTTTTAATTTAAAATGATGAAGTTTAAAAATAGTATAAAAACAATTAATTCATTAATAATCCAAAGTAATTTACCATATGAAAGGGGATTTTTTTTGTTAATGAGTAGATACCAAGTATAAGGACCATCCTACATCTTTAATCTGACAAGAAACCTGAAAAAATAATTTAATTTCTAAAAATCACTCTCACATGAACCCAAAATTTACAGAACTTGACACATTTATCACATATTGATAAAAAATAATTTATTTATTCATTATACCTTTCAATAAAAAAATAAAAAAATTAAGAATTTAACTATTTAAATTTTCTAAAATAAATTTCCAATATCTCATATGTTTGATCTTGTATTCACCATATTTAAAAAAAAACTTAATCAGTTGCAAAGGCTTGAGTTTTTATAAATTATTTAATTTGATTAATCTTGATGGAATTAATGATTCCATACATGGTGATAAAATTATTTTAGTATAGTTTTAAGTATTCCCTCATTTCTTTCAAGTGAACTATGTTTTATCCTTGGTAATGGCACCAAAAATTTGATTGGCCCATAGGGTGTTGTTAATTCTGTCGGGGTTAATACTATTTAATAATTTGTAAAAAATAAAACCTTTGAAACTATCTATTTTTGTGTATAAAGTGGAGAGTCAAAGAGTGAACCCATTAGATAATGGAAATTGATTTTAGAAAATTTAAATAGTAAAATGATTAATTTATTGATCTATTGAAAGGTTTAATGAATAAATAGTTTCGTTTTTATCAATATGAGAAAAAAATGCATTTTCTGTAAATTCTGGATTTGTGTGCAAGTAATTTTTATATTTTTTTCATGTTTTTCATCTAAGTTGAGATAGAGGATTATCATTTCACTTGGAATCACCTCTTTAATATAAAATTTACCTTTTTGTATGGTTAATTACTTATTGTTATTAATGAATTAATTTACTTGATACCATTTTTAAACATGATTGTTTTAAATTATACAATGGTCATGTGACATTTAAAATGATCATTTCTCTCATTATATTTAAATTTATTAATCATGTTTTAAATTTTATTAAAAAAAATAAATAAATATTGTAATAATTAAAATAAAAATGAAACAATCCAAACATGAAAAAATAAAAATAAAAATAACTCTCTTTCTCTCTCTCTCACACACACACTCCCCCATTATTTATAGTACCTGACATAAGTTGGGATTACCCCCTCATGCTAGTCATGATATGGTTATAGTGGAAGATTAAAATAAATAAACTTTAAAGAGATGGAAGAGGGTTCCTTGGTGTAGTGCTTTGTCCAGGGAAAAGCTCTGTTCATTGTGGAATGAATTGGAGGAGCACCCAAGCCCTATATTGGTAGGCGTGAAGGACCCTCTAGGTCATAAAATCATTTTTCAATTTTTTTAGGTCAAATATGGGGATTATGTGTCTTTTAGACACTATATTGATAAACATTTGATTCATTTTCAAAAAGTGTCTATAAATCATCACCATGAATCACAGTGTGGAACATAGCGTCACACTATTAAAATTCATATTACTTCCTCGAGTTCTATTTTTTCACACCATGTTTCATATTATGTGTCCTCATTGAATTTCATGTCATGAATTAAATATTCATGATTTGATTTTATTTATAGTTACTTAGGATCCATCTTCACTTGAATATTAAATTATGATATTTAGATTAGAGACTTGAAAAATTGTACATCTTGGAGCATACTTTTCATTGTGAATTTAAACTCTATTTGTGTATTTTCTTTTTTTTAATATTTTTCACATTTAACCTACCACAAAATATTAAAATAATAAATACCTGGGTATGTGTAATCAATTAATTTATAAAAAATATATTTTATATATAAATAAACATGCATGATATATAGTCATCAATGAACTCTTGTCCCATGGTTTCTCATGTGTTCTAGACCTTTGGGAATTTATCATGACATGCCTCAAGTTGTTTTATAATTACACTTTATACTCTATTTTTTGGGTTTATATTCTTATATATTTCCTTTGGTACATGATATGTAACGCCTCGACCCTAGTTACCTAGAGTCGGTGTATTATTACGTATCATTGGAATGATCACAAAAGATCAAGTCTCGAAAGACTGATTAGTTTAGTAGCCTTGGAAGTACTAGATACACTCATAAGGTTTACATTACATCATAAAATGGAAAACTAAAACAACATTGTTTCCATAGACAACACTGAGATCCCATAGACTATCCCCACAGGCCAGTCATAATATACTTCTTCACATCCTGGAAAAAATAAAACATAGAAAGGGGTGAGCTCAGATGCTCAATAAGGATAACAATATAGTGGAAACTTTCATAAATAAGCATAAACATTTAAGGGAATGTATAAAACTAAAAAAATCATTTTCAACATAAACTTCATCATAATATGGAAAATATAAATCAAAATAATGGCATTTACTTACTCATATGGATATTCTACTAGTTGAATAATCACATGCAATATCAATAACCACTTTTATAATGAGGGAATGCATAATAACAGACTTCATAACCACATAGTTAAGGACTTGTTCCAAGACTAAAAATAAGATTTTGTCAAGGCCTTGTGCCAAGACACTAGTTTGTCTCATGAGACCTATTGATACATCGAGGAGCTATAGCGGTCTCCACCCGTCACTTATTAAGTCCAATGCATTCATCATATGAAAAAGTTTAAACATAACATAAACATTTGTATTAAAACTAGCATACGAAATGTCAATACTTTATCCACAAACTATGAATGGTGTAAAAAATAACACATCAACAGTTAAACATATCACAAAAACTTCAATACAATATGGAAGTTTTATATCATAATAAATTAACTTCAAATATGCTTAAAATCCATCAAAGGATGTTGACATAGATGAAATCAAAACCTTTTGTAGAGAAATATCTCTTTCTATTTTGAAATCATTTAAAATTCATATAATTATAAATGAAAACATTTATTTTGAAAATATTTGTATAAGATTGTAATAGAAGCTTCGATGATGTTATAACGGTAGAAAATATCCTCACCCACCGTATAAGTTAAAAAAAACATTCTTACCTTAATTTTGTCAAAAAAGTCATAAAGTACCTTGTTTGGAAAATGACAGAAAGTTTCCTTCCAAAACATATAAGGTCAAATAAGGGTATAAATGACTTTAACACATTATTTAGTAAATAGTAATTTTTTTTTGAAATACATTTTTAAGAAACAGGGATGTGGATGATAAAGAGGTCCCTGTAGATAATTATGTATAAACAACCTCGGAAAATGAAGAGATTGTGAAATTAACCCTTAACTTGTACTTTTTCTTGGTATAGGGTATTTTAAACTCATTTATAATAGTTAAATCATTGTTATTAAATTATATAGGAACCATATACATAAATATGATATCATATATGATCTTCTAATATTGCTTTGGTAATAATATTTTAGTATTATCGTCATTTCGGGTGTTAACTGATTCGTTTTGATTTATATTCTTTGTTACGTGAGTCATGTTTTTTATGGATGAGATGTTTATTATTGATATAAAAAATTATATCAAGTCTTTAAACATTTTTTTAATCACAAAATGAAAATTAGTCTTGAATGGTTGCGATGGGGAATGAATCTCATCGTGTTTGTGGAGACGGTAATCCGTACGTACGCACGAGCGACAATATCATTATTTTATATCAAAATCATATGTAAATAGATGTTATATCATATATAAAGAATAATTATAATTTTATATTTATTATTTAAATCAATTATACATCATTATTATACCCATCCAAATAGTAATGTATTGAATAACAACTACACCACGACGTGGAGACGGTAAGCCGTACGTACACACGTATGGTGACATGTCATTCAAAGGATGGATAGAATAATGAATATGGTTGTACCATATTTATAATAAAATCACAGTATATAAAAGATACTAGAGTTATTATTTTATAATAGAAACAACAAATAAAGAGGAAGTGGAAGAAGAAAAGAACTTGAAATAGGTGATGAAATATTTACCTCTTCTTCAGGTTCTTCCTTTTGATTTGATCAAAAGGGCTACTTAGGTTGGATTTATGACTAATGTAAGGCCTATAGAATGAATAAAGGATAGTTTATAGGATATTTGGATAGGTTTTGTCCAATCCAAATGGCTTTGAAGGTATGAATTTGAGAGAAGGGAGAGTGCCCTTTTATAAGAGGAGTGAGGGGCACCTTAGGAAAAGATTGAAATATTATTTTATAATAAAATAATTTTCGGTTTATAATGGCTCCAAAATTATTTATTTATAGGATAAGGTGGGTATTGGTCGAAAAAAACTCAACCAATAGGTTTTATATAGGTTTGGGTCACTATATTAACCTTATCTTTTAGATTTAACTCTTAGTTAATTAGTTTGACATTTACCATGTCTCTTTGTATTTTTATATTATATGGTTAATATAATTACTATAAACTTACAAGAGAACCTCAAGTGGTTCATTAATTAAATATATAATATTCTTTAATACCTTTGGCCAAACCTTATATTTTTAGGAATATAATATCAATTAATAATTTAATATTTGTTTTAAAAACTCTTTTATGTCAATTTTGACACTATTTGCTATTTTGTTTTTGTTAAATTCATAAAAGAATTAATACTTAGAAAAAAATTAATTTAATCAACCCTAAAATGTCATATTAACCTATAAAATTGGCGTAATTCATAAAAAGTCTCAAATTACATTTATTTGGATATTTATAATATCAATTATTTTAATATTTCATTAATAAGGTAATTACTGCATCATCATTGTGTCATAAATAAATTAAATTATTTAATGTCTAAAAATTATAAATAAAATACCATTATTTAGGATTTTTATTAATCTTTATAATGAATATTTATAGTCTAATTTATCTTATGTGTAACCCTATATTAAAAGTGGTTTAGTTATTAACCTTTGATTTTAACTCTTTTTACTCTTCTTTAAATAAAATAATAATAAATGTATTAATCTAAAACAAGTGGACCTAAAGGATCATATTTTATTATTAAGTTTTTTTGGTCTAATAACACTTATCCAATAGAAACAGGACATGTGTTAGGGTAATAATAATATCATTTTTACCTTTAATTACCCTACTTACTTTTGAACCGTGGTAAATAAAAGTTAAAAGTTACTATTCACCCAAAATTATTTTTATATTATTGAATGAAGTTTTACTCCTTGATATTAATTGAGTCTCTTGGATTTTTGAAATTCAACTCACAGAAGTGGTAAAATTAAGTTTTATGTAAATTTGCAAATGCTCCTAGGAGGTAGGTAAAAGACGGTAAAAAGTTCAATAAAATTTTTATATATCTAAAATTATTATAAAATGACTCCAATGAATTACATTAAAATTATATAGGTATTATGTATCTATTTTAAACTAAAATAAATTTAAATAAAATAAATAATTATTTAAATAAAAAGTCGGTTTTAAACAATGACTCGGTGTTTTTCACTATTCATCAAAAATTGAAAGTTTTTAGAAAAATACCAAAAATTCACCCTAAGCTAATTTCAATATTATGAATCCAAAAATGAAGTCCATTTTGAAAGATAAAATTTATAAAATTTTCAAAAGCGGGTATTACTATTCATAACGGGTAGTTTGATTGGTTGTGGTGTGTTAGAACTCGAAGATGCATACAACACACACTATTGTATTATTCAAAGAGAAGCGTACCGTGGAAGCTTGGGGTGTTACATGATACATGTATTGGTAATTTTTGGGGTTAAATATTTTCCAATATTTCATTTATCGATACCCTGGTGCTTGTCTCCATCTTATAACAACCAGGAACTCTCTTTGGGCTTTATTGAAGGCTGATTCAAGTGAAATTTTAGGTTGAACCTTGTTGGTTTATTAAAAATAGGTATTATAGTATGCTATATCAAAGTTTTTTATTAGACTAGAGTAGGAATTTAGAAACTGAATTTGTAAGTGTAGAAGGGTTCCTGGCCGGTTCAATTTCACATTTTATCTTGAGTTACCATGAGTGGTTAAAGATTTTTCACCAAGATTAATCTTTATTTTTGGGTTATTCCAATGAAATTGATTTTAGGTTGATTTATATGAACCTTTTATTGTTTTATATTGGTTTCAAATGTTTAAATATTTCATTCAATGAATATGTTGTTGCCTTAAATTCTTATGGTTTAAAGGATTTAGTATGGATATTTAAGTTCATGTTAATATCTAGAGTTATATTCCTTTGATTAATAGGTTTCATATTTTGTGTTAAATAGATAATTCCTCCTATAATATATATTCTAAATCCAAGATAAGAATATTTTATACATGTCCCATATAAGAATCCTCTATTCGACCCTTTATTGGTGGAAGCAGTTATCCAGACAATCCATAATTTGGGTCAGGAGTGTGTTAGAAACTAGAAATAGATGGTGGACCATGATTTGTAGTATACTAAGAGAAATCCACCTATTTTTCATGATGACAGAGGAAACCAATAACTTGAGGAGTGTCTTTAATGTATTAAAAGAAATTTACACTTTATAAAGATTCTAGAGGAATCAAAGGTGGGTTTCTCCATATATATGCTTGAAGGATCAGAGAGAAAATGGTGGCACTCTATCGTGCAAGCTAAGTTGCATGAGGATATGACCTAGAAAACATTAAATAAGGTATTTAATCAGTAATTTTATCTCAAAATTTTGTTAGTGGAAAATACTCATGAATTTGTGACCTTGGAGCAAGGGTAATGATTAGTTATAGAGTATGTCACTCATTTTTATGAGTTTGTGAACTTATCTCCTGAGATTGTTTCTAATGACTACCTTAAATATTAGAGGTTAGAGATGGGTTTAAGGGATGATATTTAGTTTATAATTATTATATTATGTGTACTAAACCTTTTTTATGTGTTTGAAGAAGAATCTATGATAGAATTATACATAACCAAAAAGAATATTCTCAGTGGGGTTTTAATAACCACAAGGGGAAGTCAGGATGTGTCTTCTGGCCAGAAGAGGAAGCAAGGTGAGCCATTTCAGGGTAGTGGTAGTGGTGTGAATTATAAGTCAAGTTAGAGTCATGTAATATACATTTAGTGTGAAATGTATGTCCATACAAATTTTTATTTAAAGACTACAACCATAGGATGCCACATCCATGGGCAGTCTAGTCATCTCTAGCACTTCTATGGAAGGGAAACTCAAGGGAGCATGGATGAATCCATGGTTACTAAAGGATCTCATTTACAGTATTATGTATTGAAAGTAGGTGGATCTCACTATTATGATAAAAGGGATACTTAGGATGGGAATAAAACACAAGTAGAATTAGAGTCTAGTTATATTTACACAGCAGAATGTGCACTAGAGGAATATGAAGCAGGGCCAGCTAATGTGAGAGGTAAAATGTTTATTTTATCTTCTATGGTTTTAGAATTTTTTGATACCGGTGAATCTAATTACTTCATATCATATAAGTTTATTTATACACTAGGTTTTCATTTATATCTTATTCCCTTCATGATATATCTTTCTAATCCCTTAGGAAAGATGAAGGGGAAAGGTTTTAAATGCCTTGAGTGTTGGGTGAAATTTTCCAATTTCAAAGTCATGTAGAATTCTTGGTTCTTGATATTGATATCTTTGACCTTATTATTTGACTGGATTATATGATCAGTTTTAAGGCCCAAATCGACTATTATCATCTTTGAGTTTAGTTTCTCTTTTCTAATGGATCCCCTCAGGTCTTTCATGGTGATTGGGATCCTAGAACTTGGAGATTAGGGCATGATATTCTTTATAAAAGAATGATATCATTCTAGTTGTTAGAGATTTTTATTAATGTATTTAACTTGTGTTTTAATTGTCCACTTTTTGTAGTGGTTAGTGAGTACCTTGAGTTCTTTCTTAACAATTTTTCTCAGTCACCACCCTAGAGAGAGGTTGAGTTAACTATTGAAATACTTCCTAGAATGAGACCCATTTCTATACCATATTATCAAATGGGACCTATTGAGTTAACTGAGTTTAATGTTCAACTTAAGGATCTTGATTCCAAGGGATTTATCTATCCCAGCATGTCACCTTGGTCTTCTATAGTTATCCTTATAAACAAGGTAGACAAAATAATGTAATTTTTTTTGATTATAGAAAGATTAATTGGGAAAATATTAAGAAAAAATACCCATTAAATAGGATTTATGATCTATTTGATCAACTCAAAGGATTCCACTAGTTTTTTAATATTTAACTATATTTATGGTACAATAAATTGAGATTTTAATAATAATATATGCCTAATATAGAATTTAGAATTCGGTATGGGAATTTTGAGTTCCTAGTTATTACATTCAGTCTTACTAACACTTCATAGGTATTTATGGTGTTGATGAATTTTATCTTTGATCGATTCTTATACTAGTTCATAGTTTTATTTATGGATGATATTTTGGTGTAATACAAGTTAGAGGAGGAACACAAGGATCATTTGGATGTCATCCTTAGAATCTTGAAATAAAATTATCCGTATGGGAAGCTATCCAAGTGTGAGTTTTGGATATAAGAAGTGAAGTTTCTACAGAATGTGATATATGAGAGGGGCATCTTAGTGGATCCCTAGAATATTCAATCATTTATATCTTGGGTGAATCCTGAATATGTTTTTGAGATTCATAGCTTCTTGGATTTAATAGGCTATTATAGATGTTATCTCCATGAATTCTCTAAGCTTTCATATCCTATAATGGGTTTAGGCTGCAAAGGTTTAATGTTCAAATGGAATGGTAAGTGTTAAGAAACATTGGTGTAGAAGAAAGGGAAACAATGGTATCTATTATGAATATAGAATAATTTTTCTATAGTAGCGCTTACCAAACTAGAAGAAACATGGAAAGAATAAGGAAATAGAAAATAATATCGAAGAAGATGGGACTCATTGAGGATTATATATCCTCAAGGTCAAGGTTATGGCCTCCAAGTTAGTAGTAGTTGAAACTAAATGAATAATACATCCCCTAACAATAAGATACCCTTAGCAATTAGTAACCCTAATAACTACCACCTATCTTTTCCTACTATACACAAGAAAAATAAAATACTTCCCCCACCATTATTAAATCCCCCACCTTTCACTGATAATCTCATAGCTCACTCACACAACCCTTTCCTATCATTCTCACCTACCTGAAAAATTTCCTTGTTCTCAAGGTGGGAATTGTGGTTTGGAGGATCCACACTTGAAAGCAACCAAAGTTCCCTATATGACCTCAACTTCACCACCGAAAGCTCACCCAGGTAATTTTTATTTATGAATACACACCACTAAAATATGTAGAATATAAAACATAGTGCTATATATAGAGATTTAGTTTAGATGAGGAGATTCACCACCAAAATCCAAATCCTATTTTCTTAAAATATTGGTATGTGAGTATGAATCCACCTTCAATACTCTAATAACATTAAATTTTATACCCAAACCTTCTAAAGTTAACAAATTTGAATGAGAGACCATATTAGTGGTAAAAATAACAAAATAAACCATCAAATATTCACCAAAATTTGTCATAGATTTATTTAGAATATCCCTTTTAATAAAATTTGTCAATTTGGTCCTTAAATGAGAATTAATTTCCCTTTCTTCAAGACTATGTATAACCTATATCCTCATTTTATCATTAAAACTTCTTAATAGAAGTTCCCTATTACAACCAAGTTGAACAATAACACCCATCACACACCATTTTAAGGAAACCTCAATATTTGTACACCCTACCCCAAGAATCATAAATATCTTGGGAAGTTTTGTAACACCCTAACCCATGAATCCCAAATCCGGTGCATTATTTTATTACATTGGCATGATTATAAGGAATTAAATCCTTAAGGACCGATCAGTTTAGTAGTCTTGAAGAACTAGATACATACATGGGTCTTATATTACAAATGAATACAATAATTACAACACATTTTTTTCCTTCAAGGATAAAATTATTCCATCTACAATATCATTTCATATCATTACTAGTACACTTCTTGTATTCTTAGAAAAGGAAAAAAAATAAGGATGAGCTCAAATGCTTAGTAAGGGCAAGTAAAATAGAATCAATAATGAATCAATGGAAATAAATCAACATGACAAGGTAAATAAATGATAACACATGCATTTAAAATAAATAGATAAAAAATCAATATTTAAAGGTAATAAACTAAAATAAATTTCATATAAATCAATAAAATTAGAATAGAATGTATCCATAGATATGTCAATGCAAAATCTGATGAATAAATAACAACTGAGTCTAAATGAGGGAGATGATTAATTATTGGATTCCATGTTTCCAAAGTACATGGAACCTTTATCATCAATACCTTTAACAAGATAGTTTAGCATATCGGGTAAAAACCCATCTATTGTTTCTAACTATTTCAGATAATGATACTATTGATGCATTGAGGGGCTATCTATAACCGGCCCACCCGTGTTGTACCTGTCGAATGCGTTGCTCATATCGAATAATCAATTCAAATAATAAATAATATTCCTTATAAAATATATATATTTAATAAAGGATAAATATTTATCAATAATTACCCATTGGACACTAACTAACAACAAGGGTTGTTAAAGTTGATAAATGGAAATACCATTGAAATATCATTAAAACAATTTTGAGGAAAACAATCTTTAAACATTCCAAAGTGTCCCATATCACTTTGAAACATTTGAATAATAATATCAATGAAGTAATAACATTAAATGAAACTTAGAATAAGTATATTCATGATATAATATGTCAAATGGTATTACATACACCATATAAAATTGAACTGGTTCATAATAACAAATAGTCTCAATGGAATGTAAATTGAGACGAAATCCCTTACCTTACTTTTCCTTTTGGGTGATCATAATTTAATATCCTATATAATTGTTTTAATAGTGTTAATATATTATTATAAAACCATATTAATATTTATTATATCATATATGATCATCTTATAATATATTATTACCCATTTGTTAACATTCTTTTGTTATTTTCACTATTTTGGGTGTTAATTGCCTAGTTTCTTGAGTAAGTTTTGACTTTTTATTTGTTATTAATATTAATTAGATCATGGTTTGATCATATAAAGAATTTAAAAAATGAATTAAATATTATATATATATTCAGTTTATATGTATTTGTAATAATATATAAAATTTTAAGATAAGAAATGAAATTCACTGTTCATGGAGATGGTAGGCCGTACGTACGCATGAACGTTACTTTTATTTATTTGTCATATTAAAAGAACAAAAAATAAATTATATATATGTATATTATAATTTAAGTATCATATTTATTTCATAAACATCACATATTATTATTAAAACCATCCTTTATACATTCCATGCATAGGGTGAACGAATCATGTCGCTTTGAGGAGGCAGTAATCCACACTTCCACAAATAATTTTATCGTATTTACACAAAATGGAAAGCATAAGGGTATGTGTTATAAAAGAATTAAATAATAATAAAGACATAAAAAATATTATATATTACATATATAAACATATTTTCCATCATAATTACCAACCATGAAAGGTGGTAAAAGAAAAATGAACAATCATCGTTTCATGAGGTGGTAGTTCTCCATACACATAAACAGTATGTTCATTACCCATTATATGGAATTGTGTGTAATTGTAGGTATAAAACTTAGCATAAAAAATATCAGTATATTGAGGATAATATTGTTGTTATATAATCATGTAATAATTATAAATGAAGGAGCGGGGAAAGAAATAAAACTAAAGCGATCATTGAAGAATATTACCTCATTTTTGGGTAACTCCTTTTGGTTTATACCAAAATTCTTCCTTGGTTTACTTTATGCCAAAAGAGATTCTTATAGGATGATGGAATAGAATTTTTGAGATTATTTGGGAAGGGTTTATTTGATCTAGAAGGCACAATATGGTATGAGGAAGTGAGGGAGGAGGTTCCCTTTTATAATTGAGGTGAGGGGTACTTTCAGAAATCCTAAAAATATTAAAATATAATAAGGATATTATAGATTCAAAGACTTACAAATGGGATATAAATGAATATTTTAAGAAATTTTTGACCATATATTATCCTTTTTTTATTATTTAACATTTTTGTGATTTTTAAATAATTTAATAATATATTAATTCAATAAAATATCATCATTTCCCGATTTGATACTATTCTTTTAATTTGACTTTAAATACATCAATAAAAAGTGATAATTAGAATATAATGATTTCAAACATATATATTATATCCTAAAGGTCTATAAAATTCATTATAAACATTAAATTATCCCAAATATATAAAAATTAATACTTTTAAAATCAATTATCTTATTTTTTTATTAATTAAATAAATACTATTTTAGCATCGCAGAAGCATTTAAGGTAAATATATAATTTCTAAAAATTAAAAATAAATTTATATTATGAATTTTTTTTATCAAAATTTATATTTATGTTCGTTCATATCTTGTTTTTTTACTATTTGGACACATAAATGATATATAATTCAAAGAGAGTGACATTTTGTAACTATCTTTGATTTAAATAATATATAAGTTATTTTCATGGAAAAGTGTCCATTAAACAACTAAAATTATATATTAATGTTATAAGGGTCGAATAATACTTATCCAATATTTTTTTACAAGTTTAGGTCATGGTTATACCCTTATCTTTTGGTTTTTACCCTTACGTAGACCCTTTAACTCTTAGTGTGGCAACATGAGTTTTTAATCTTTAAAGATTAATATAGTTACTATAAAATGTCAAATGGAACATAAATGAGTCATGGTAGACATTTTAAAATTTATTTCAATAATTTGAATGAAATTTATATTTTTATGAATTCTATATCATTTAATAAAATTTTATTTATTTTAAAATATCATTAGTGTCAATTTTGACACTATTCATTACATGACTTTTTAAAAATATTATAACAACATGATAAATTTGAACCAAATCCTTGAATACATCAATAATATGTATATTTAATGTATAAAATTATTGTATAGAATTAATTATATCAATTTTTATTTATTTTAATATTTTTAATATTTTTAATATCATTTATTTGATTTTTTGATTATCTAAACAATTACTGCATCATCATTATGTCACCATTTAAGGTAATTATTTTTTCACTAAAAATTTTAAAAAATTATTATGATGTATATAAAAATTTTATATTTCTGAATACTATTTATAGTCGAACATATCCCTTATATAAACCCATATTAAAAATATTTCTATTGGTAAAAACAAAAGTGTAACAAAATTGACTTTTCTTTGAATAAAATACTATGGATTAAAGTCATCATAGTGGCTACAAGTGGTCCTAAAATCTACCCAAGGACGATTTTGGTCTAAAAAACTCATTCAGTTAAATTATGACATGTTTTAGGATAATTTTAAAATGCATATAATATTATTTTTACCCTTAATTACTTGATTTACCCTTAACCACTATAATTAATTTTAATAATCTGCACTCATATTTTTGGTCAAAAAATTAATTTGATATTATTAAACCAAACGTTTAATACTTATTACAACCATGTATATCTTTTTAAAAAAATTCAATTCACATAAGTGGAAAAATGAAGTTCAATGCTAATCATGCAGACGAGACGTCAAAGCGGGTTCTTAAAGTAAAAATGTCCAAAAGATTGCTATGTTTTTATATATAAATTTAATGTAAAATTGTTTGAAATGAAATAAATTGATTTAAATGATATAAAATTGGTCTAATTAAACTTTTAAACCAAATAAAAACATAACTTAACTATATAAATAAATTAAATGAAAATTTAGTTTGAACTAAAATGCAGTATTTTTCACTATTCATCAAAAAATGAAACTTCTCAAAAGCATACCAAAAATTCAACAAAAGGAAATTTTTATATCCTGATTTAAAATAATAAGTTTATTTATTCAAATAAAATATATAAAAGTGTAAAAAATTGGATTTAAAATAGGTTCACCATTAAAAGGTGGTAAAAATTTCTTTAGAAAAAGTCTTTTAATGTGTAAAATTGGATTTATTCTTATCTTATGTCTATAAAATAATTTGTATGAATGTAATTTTTTTTTATTTAATATGTAATATATAAATTTTATAATTTGGTTAATACTATTCACTTCTTCCAATTTAACATCTAGGTTATAATTTCATTTTAAATAATAATATTAATAGTATATCTTGGTTCGTTTTAGCTTGGTGTTGCGTGCAACATAAGTTATCGAAGAAATTGAATTTATTTAAGAAGAAATGTACTGTAAAATCTTGGGGTGTTACATTCTACCATCCTTCAATAAATATTTTTCTCTCAATTTGAACTCAGAACCGAAAACTGGGGGTTTTACTTTTTAAAATTCATTGTTGAAATCCCACATTAGAAAAAGTATTAATGAGACTTAAACATTAAAATAAAGAATGGGAAGTATGAAGGTCACCATATATAACACATACTAGGGTTCCATGTAGGAAAACATGGACATGGAAGACAAATCTAACCATCAAGTTCTGATGGAGAGTGATAGAGAACATTATCATTAGAAAGTTAACCATCAAAAAACTCCAAATCATGTGATCAGTTAAATGACCACTATTTTCTTAATAAGAAAAGTAAACGGATAATGTTTTTATTTCAAAATTATTTTCCTAAAGTTAAGGAATCAGTTTACTTCCTATAATAATAACATAAGGAAACATACTTACTTGACAAGTATAGTTTTATCTTTTAATCAATTTCCACCAAAAACTCATCTTTTTCTCTAAATTATGAGTATTTAAGATGAATTTTTCATGCCAGAAGGTTTCGAATCAAACTATATGTATAAACAATTACACAAAATTATAACTATATATTCCTCCTAGATTTATTCATTAACCCAAACCAAAATGGTTAAGATAATATAAGATAATTCCAAAAAAATATTCTCTAAAATTCAACAGTAAAACCCAATAGTTCAACATAGATTATTCAGAAAATAACTATCCTTCCTCAAAAATATTCTAGAATAAAATTGATACCAAAAAATTAGAATTATTTTATCATATAGTATTATAAATAACATCAATCACTCTTATTGTCTTATACCAAAATTTTAATTTCCTAAAGCACATAATATCCAAGATATGATAACCATTTCTATAAATTACCCAAATCGCTATAAGTCTACGATAAAATCATTTTTGACTACAAAACACAATTCAAACTTTATTCCTCATAATGTTAGGTTTACCTTAATCTTATAGGATTCCCAAAATAGCAACATCATTAATCACTTAATTAAAAAATCTATTTGATAAACATATGTCCCTAAAATCAAAATAACCTTAATCCATTAAAGAGTTTAACTAAAAAAATTCATGCTAACCGAGATTTCATTCAGGCTAGTGGTAGGTGATTCACCCTTTTAGACCTTCAGTTTTGGGTTCAAACCCTATGAACTTGCTGGATGAAATGGGTTGTCACCCAACATGTGGGTTATCCTTTTTCTAAAACCATATTAATATTATCCAAAAATGTGATAAGCATCCTAAAAAAACCTATATATTTATTCCAAATTAAAGAAATGTTTTAACCATAAAGGTTATCTCATAAATTTAATTTTTCATTCCATATGATATAAATACCCATAATTACCTTAAATTCAAAGATCATATAAACCCTAACGCTTATCCTTACCTTTAAACATATGTCCAAAAAATGTAAATACATTATTCCTTAAATAACTTTTTCACACATATTAAACCAATGGGCTATGTTACCCAATAGATTTTTTCATAAATCTAGTTCTCAATGTTTTTACTAAACTTCCTCTGATACCAACTATAATTCCCCAAACCCAGAATCCTGTAGCTGGTGCATTATTTTATTAAATTGGCATGATTATAAGGAATCAAATCTTGAAGTAATGATCAGTTTAGTAGACTTTAAAAACTAGATATATACATGAGTGTTGTATTAAAAATGAATACACTAATCACAAAATAAAATTTTATTTAAAGGATAAAATTATTCCATATAGTGTATCCTTGAATATATTTACTATTACACTTCTTGTATTCCTAGGAAAGGAAACAAAATAAGGGTGAGCTCAAATGCTCAGTAAAGGTAAGTAAAACAGAAGCAATAATGAATCAATGTAAATAAATCAACATGGAAGGGTAAATAAATGATAACACATGCGTTTGAAATAAATAGATAAATAAAAATAAATATTTCAAGGTAATAAACTGAAAATCATACCATATAAATCAATAAACTAAGAATAGAATTCATCCATAAATATGTTGATGAAAAATCTCATGGATAAATAATAAATGAGTATAAATGAGGGAGATACTTAATTATTGGATGCTATGTTTCCTAGGTACATGGATACTTTAACTTCAAGACCTTTCACAAGACGATTTATCATATTAGGTAAAAACCCATCTATTTTGGCTAACTATTTCATCTCATGAGACTACTGATTCCTTAAGGGGATATCAATAACTGGGCCCCACTGATGTCATACCTGTCTAAAGCATTCACCATTTCAAATAATCAATTCAAATAATTAAAAATATGCCTTATAAAATATATATATTGAATAAAGTATAACAATTTATCAATAATTCCCTATTGGATACTAAGTAACAATAAGGTTTGTTAATGTTTATGAATGGAAATACCATTGAAATATCATTAAAACATTTTTTAAGAAAATAATCTTTAAACATTCCAAACTATCCCGCACCACTTTTAAACATTTTAATCATAATATAAATGAAGAATAAAATTAAATGAAACTTATAATAAGTATATTTATGATATAATATTTCAAATGGTAGTATATACACCATATAAAAGTGAATTGGCACATAACAACAAATAAGTTTCAATGGAATGTAAATTGAGACCAAATACCTTACCTTACATTTCCTTTTGGGTGATCGTCCTTTAATATCCAGTATGATTATTTTAATAGTGTTAATAACATATTAAATAAACATATTAATATTTATGATATCATAATATAATATTTTATTACCTATTTGTTAACATTCTTTTTTTTTATTTTCACTATTTCGTGTGTTAATTTCCTAGTTTCTTGAGAAATTTTTGACTTGTTATTTATTGTTACTATTAATTTGATCATGGTTTCATCATTTATAGAATGTAAACCATGATTTAAATATTTTATATATTCATTATATGTGTATTTGGAATAATCTATAAAATTTGGAGATAAGAAATGAAATGCACTGTTTATGGAGACATTAGGCCGTACGTACACATGAACACTACTTTCATTTCTTTATTGTTTTGAAAGAATTAAAAATAAATGATATATATGTATATTATAATTATAGTATCATATTTATTTCATAAATTTCACATATTATTATTAAAATCATCCTTTATACATTCCAAGTACAGTGTTAATGAATCACACTGTTTTGAGTAGGCGGTAGTCCACATTTCCACAAATGATGTTATAATATTTACAAAAAATGGAAAGCACAAGGGTATGTGTTATAAAATAATTAAAGAAGAATAAATACATAATAAATTTCTTATATAAAATATATAAACATAGTGTCCATCATAATTCCCAACCATAAAATATGGTAAAGGAAAAACGAACAATCATCGTTTTGTGAGCCAATAGTTTTCCATACACAAAAACACCATATTTATTACCCATTAGATGGAATTGTGTTTAATTGTAGGTAAAAAACTTATAATAACAAGATTTAATTATATTTAGGATACCTGTTTTTTTATATAATCAGGTAATAATTATAAATTAAGGTGTAAGGAAAGAAATAAAACGAAAACAATTGTTTAAGAACGTTACCTCGTTTTTGGGTAACTCCTTTTGGTTTATACCAAAAGTCTTACTTTGTTAGATTTATGACCAAAGGGAGGATTCTAGGATGAGGCTAGGGAAGGTTTTCTTAAATATTTAAGGCTCAATGTAGTGTTATTAAGTGAGGTATGAGGTTCCCTTTTATAATTGAGGTGAGGGGAACATTTAGAAATCCTCAAAATATTAAAATATAATAAGGCTAATATAGATACAAAGACTTAAAAATGGGATATAAATGAATATGGTAAGACATTTTAGACCATATATTATCCCATTTTATATTATTTAACATTTTTTTAGATTTTTAAATAATTTAATATTATATTAATTCAATAAAATATCATTATTGTCAAATTTGATACTATTATTTTAATTTGACTTAAAATACATCAATAAAAAGTATGAATCAGAATATAATGCTTTTAAAACATATATATTATATTATAAATGTCTATAAAATTTATTAAAAATATTAAATCATCCCAAATACATCAAAATTAATACTTTTAAAATCAATTATTTTATTTTTCCGTTAATTAACTAAATACTATTTTAACATCACAGAAGAATTTAAGGTAAATATATAATTTCTAAAAATTAAAAATAAATTTATATAATAAAAATAATTTAATTTTTATCAAAATAGACATTTATTTTCGTTCATATATTGATTTTTTCACTATTTGGAGATATAAATGATATTAAATTGAAAGAGAGTGACATTTTGTAACAATCTTTGATTTAAATAATATATATGTTATTTTCATGTAAAAGTGTACATTAAACAAATAAAATTCAATATTAATATGATAAGTATCTAATCCTATTCATCCAATATTTTTTTGACAATTTTAGGTCCTGGTTATACCCTTATCGTTTGGGTTTTACCCTTATCTGGACCCTTTAACTCTTACCGTGCCAACATGTGTTTTTACTCTTTAAAGGTTAGTATAGTTACTATAAAATGTCAAATAGACCATAAATGAGTAATGGTTGAATTTTTAAACTTTATTCCAATAATTTTTCAAAAATATATATTTTTATAAATTTTATATCATTTAATAAAAATATTTATTTTAAAATACCATTAGTGTCAATTTTAACACTATTCATTACATGTCTTTTTTAAAATATAATAAAAACATGTTAACTTAGAAAAAAACCTTTAATACATCCATAATATGTTTAGTTAATCTATAAAATTCATGTATGACATTAATTATATCAAGTTTTATTTATTTTAATATTTTTAGTATCATTTATTTGATATTTCTATTATTTAAACAATTACTACATCATCATTATGTCCCCATTTAAGGTAATTATTTTATCAATAAAAATTATAAATAAATTAACATGATATAGTTAATTTTTTTTATTTATAAAAAACAATTTATAGTTAAACATATCCCTTATATAACCCCATATTAAATATATTTCTCTTGTTAAAAACAAAAGTGTAACAAAAATGACTTTTCTTTGAATAAAATATTATAAATGGATTAAAGTAATCCAAGTGGATCCAAGTGATTATAAAATATATGCAAGGATTATTTTGGTCTAAAAAAACTCATCATATAAAATTAATACAATTTTTAGGATAACTTTATAATGATTATAATATTATTTTTACCCTTAATTACCAGATTTACCCTATCGTTGTAATTAATTTTAATCACTTTCACTAATATTTTTGATCAAAATATTAATTTTATATTATTATAACAAAAATTTAATACTTATTACAACCTTTTATGTTCCTTTTTCAAAATTAAATTCACAAAATTAGCATAATTATGTTTAACACTAATCCCGCAGACAGGACGACAAAACGAGTTCTTAAAGTAAAATGTCTAAAAGTTTGCTAAATTTTTATATCTAAATTTATTGTGAAATTGTCTCCAATGACTTAAATTGGTTTAAATGATATAAAATAGGTCTAATTATACATTAAAACTAAATCAAAATATATTTTAGCTATATAAATAAATTATATGAAAATACAATTTTGAACTAAAATGTAGTATTTTTCACTTTTCATCAAATAATGAAACTTATCAGAAAAATACCAAAAATTAAACCAAAGTAAATTTTTATATCTTGATTTAAAATAAGAATTTTATTTTTTCAAATTAAATATATAAAAGTGTCAAAAATTATATTTAAAATAGTTTCTCCATTAAAAGGCGGTAAAACTACCTTTAGAAAAATAGTCTTTTAATATGTAAAATTGGATTTATTCTTATCTTATGTCTCTAAAATATTTTGGATGAATGTAAAAATATTTGGTTAAATATATAATATGTAAATTTTATAATTTGGTTAATACTATTCACTTCTTACAATTTAATGGCAATGTTATAATTTCCTTTTAAATAATAATATTAATAGTATATAGTGGTTAATTTAAGCTTGGTGTTGCGTACGATGTAAGTTATTGAAGAAATTGAATTCATTTAATAATATGAATACTATAAAATCTTGGGTTTTTATAAGTTTATACAAATCTATAGCTTTATCGGATATAATATCCAATTCTTACTTGAATAAAAAGTAATATTTTTCACCAAAATTAGACCTCATAGTCACCTCCATGATTATAATCACATTATCCAATATATTATTGAAATAAAATGAATAAAGAACATAAATGTTAAAAGATGTATAATATTAGCCTACAACCAAATCAAGCTTCTTAATACTTTAAAATAACTTGATCTACCCACCAACTAAAAGGCTTGATGAAAATGATGGCACTAGTTCTGAACATCCCAAAGCTCTAAAATTATCCAACAAAATTTTAGGAGGGTTTTGATAAGATGGATACCATGAGTTAAAATAAATAATTGGTGACAATAAATTAAGAGGAAATATCTTCCCTAGATCAATTTCACAAAACTGAAAAGTTACTAATGAAAAATGGATTAGATAATGATAATACCTTCTTATAGACTCATATTGAGTGATTATTTCTAACCATAAATTATTTCCCTCAATTCCATGTTGAAGAGTATAAAATCTACCATAATAGCGCTGGAAACAATTCATGTTCAATGGATGAAGAATGAGGTTATGACTATCAAATTTCTATATCCTATGTAAACTGTTTTTCTATAGCTTATGTAAACAACCCCACTTCTCTAAATGAAAAAAATTCTCCCTTAAAATATATATCAAATGAAAATGTTTCTTTGAAAATTCCATCCATGAATTTCCTTTCCATTATTAGTTGGTCAAAAACCTCTTTTATTACCTTGGATATATTAAAAGTCTTTATAATGATAGAAATAATAGAATTACCATACTCTGTATCTATCCATAGAAAAAAACATCTACAATTCTTACACATATTTAACATGTCACAGATGCATAAATTGATCAAATTATTCTTGATTTTCCACCACTATTTTGTCTAGTTATCTTCATTTCTATAACTTCTTCACTAGTCAGAACACTTGGAAATAAGTGTGCTATTTTTTTTTCATGTGATTCTATTGTTTTCCCAGTGTTAGTTCCAGCTACCTAAACTTCTGCCATTGAGTTTGTATCTGGGAAATCACATTTCTCCTTTCTATGTAGTGGTTTGAAAACCTTATGGCCTACCTTATGAATAGGATGAATTTAAGATGCAAAAATTAAAGCTACCCATTTCACTGTTACTATAGAAACTTTGGATATCTTTTCTATACTCAAGCTGAGTCCAGTTCTCATCATGTTCACACATTACAAACTAGCCACATCATGATGGCCTACCTTAATATTCTTTTTCCAACCAGACCTAATAAAATTAAAATTCACTTTAGTGACATTCCACACTATTATGTCATTATCCACTATTTCTTTCTATACTAGAGAAAACTAAATAATTTTTTGCTTTTTGAGCCCCACCCAGTCCTTATAAAAGATTCCTATAGAAATTAGAGTAGGATAGGGATATCTCCCCCCACCACACACTAATTCTACACAATAGGAAGGATTTGTTGATGATTATTTTTCAATGAGAATGTGTCCTATGCAATTGGTAGTAGCTCAGCAAAGATGCACACTTATATTGGTAGTGTCTTAAACACCTCACACTGTGGGCGAATAGTACTGGAAGACTCCCACCACTTTTCATTCCATTATTGACTAGAAAGAATAATTTTCAAGACCACTTCAGTAGTTTTCAAACTATCACCATTGTAACTATTTTTCTTCTTTTTCTCCAGACTGACCTAATATACTTTTGATTCAACATGTTTCTCCATTTTCAGCCTACGTAGTGACGAGGATATAGATGTTACTAGGTTCACTATAGTCATTTTCTTCTTTGAATCCTAATTCATCCAAGAATTCGTAAGTTGGATTTTTAACTCAAATGTGAGAATTATTCCATCATTATTGGGATTCTTCATGATAAGATTTCAAAAGCGGTCAAAGAAGTAGGGAGAGACTATCCTTTTTTTTGATTCTCACATTCTAAATGATTCATATGATTTTACTATCTATATCTTGAATAATGTTCTGTGAAGTCAGTAGAAACCTTTGTATAATTAGAAAAATCAATTTTCATCACACACTGCTACTTTAAATCAGTTTCCTCATACATAGGATTCATAATTCTAGAAGTAAAGGTAAAAAAAAATGCTAAAATAGGTTGAATAATTTTAGATTGTGTCTCATTCATATCCAAAATTTTTAAAAATTAAAATTTACCTTATTGAGTAGAAAACTAATATAAGGTTCTTATCCATTTTAAAACCTTTTTATATTCCAAACAAACTTATCGAAGCTCAAAATTATCCCCTCACTGTACCTAGAAAAACAAAAAAACCATGTGTTAAAAATATAGGAACTCATCTTGTTCCCTTATAAAAGCTTAAATATTAGCTTCCAATGTTTTCAATAATATATTTTCATAGAAACATCAATGATACTCATTCCTCAATTTATTTTTCTCTTAATTAAAGAACCATTTTTAAGTAAAATTGGTGTAAAAGAGAGGGAAACACTAGTATCTATTATGAATAACAAACAAGGTTTCTATAGTATCACTTAACAAACTAGAAGAAATAGTGAAATAATAAGGAAATGGAAAATAAGATATAATAAGAAGGGATTATGTGAGGATTTTATCTCCTCGAGTCCAAGCCCACGACCTCCCAGCTAACAAAAACTAAAACCAAATGAATAATCCACCCCCCTCCCAACATGCCACCGTAAAAAATTAATAACCCTAACAACCAACACATACCCCTACTTACTATCTATAATAAAAAGAAAATACTTCCCTCACCCTTATTAAATCCACTAACTATCATTGAAAATATCATAGCTTACTCACACAACCCTTTCCTATCAATAATTATCAAAGATCATTTGAGGAATTGAAGGTGATATTAACTGCGGCTCTAGTTCTGATTCTTCCCAAGTCAGGTTTGAGTTATGATGTTTACTATAATGCCTTAAGTATAGGATTGGGATGTCTTCTTATGTATGGGAAGTAGGTAGTATCCCATGGTTCTCACCAACTATGTCCTCATGATAAGAATTATCCAACCTATGATCTCAAGTTGGCTCCAGTGATGCATTCTCTCAGTAATTGGATCCACTATCTATTCAATGAGTGGTTTAATATGTATTTAGATCATAAAATACTATATTATATCTTAACCTAGGGATACTTGAAAATAAAAAAATGATACTGGGTTCAATATCATCATACTTTTGATTTTGATATTGCATATACACTTGGAAAAATAACATGGTTACTAACGCATTGAGTAGGAAGTTATTGACTCAAGATTTGAAAGAATCAGTGGAGGAGTGATATTTTATGGGTTAGTTTTGTTGAGATGAGATTTGAAGTTTAAGTGGTTTATAATCAAGTGTTTTTAGATTTTTTGATTTCAAACTCATCATTTTATGATCATATTCATCTTTGGAAAGGGACAAACATAGATTGTTAGAATTTTAGTAAAATCATATATGGTGGGGAGATATTGGGTGATTGGTCCCAGTCTCCTGATGGTGATTTTATTTTTCGAGGTAGATTATTCATTATGAAAGAGCTGAGGCATAAGTTGATGGATAGTGGACATCGATCAAGTTGGTCTGTTCATCCAGGAGTTACCAAAATATATCATGACTTGAGACGTCGATATTGGTGGATATGGATTAAGTGTTCAATTGTAGACTTGTGTCATGATGCTTTACTTTATAAAAGATTAATGTGGAACAATAGAGAAATACTAGTTTTTTTCATCCCTTACCCATTCTAGTTTGGAAATGGGATGAAATATCCAAAGACTTCATGATTAGACTACCTCATACACCTTGTGGAAAAGATTCTATTTGGGTGATCATAGATTAACTCACTAAATTAGAATATTTACCTCAAATTAAGGAGTCAATTAAGGTAGAATAAATTGGGTGAATTTATGTTAGAGAGATAATAAAACTCCATGGAGTGAATTATATAATTTTTTATAATGTATAATCATTATTTACATCCTAGTAAGGGATTACATGAGGTGACGGGTACCCAATTGAAGTTGGGTACAACGTATCATCCTCTGAAAGATGGTCAGATCGAGTGATCCATCAAAATTCTAGAAGATATAATTTGTGCATGCATACTTGACTTCAGTGGTTTATGGGATAAGTATATACCCTTAAATAATTTTTCCTATAATAATAGTTATCAGTATTAGATTATAATGGAACCCTTTGAAGCGTTGTATGGGAATCCATGTATATCACCTTTGCGCTATAGTGAGAGGTCACTCATGGGATTGAATATTATTCAGGAGATTATGGAGATGGTATAGTAGATACAAAAAATATTATTGATGGTTAAAAGTCTCTAGAAACCATATATTGATCACATTCTTTGACTATTGTAATTTTAGGTTGGTGATTGGGTTTTTTCTGAGGGTTTTTACTTGACTGGGGGATCATATCTTTGAAAAGTATGTAAAGTTGAATCCAAGGTATATTGGTAATTTTGAGATAATTATTAAAGTTGTAAAGGTGGAATATCAGTTGAATTTACCAACTATCTTCCATGTTTCATAGCTGAAGAAATATCAACCAAACCCTTCCCATATGATTGAATGAGAGGATGTCTTGATTGATCCTAATAACTTAGTGTTTCAAAAAAAAGTTCAATTTATATATCTCTAAGATAAGGTTCTGTGTGGTAAAAAAATTCATTTGGTACATGTATTATGGTAGGTAAGATGATATATCCATGATACATGGGAGAGTTAAGTGTTTTTGAGGCAGTAGTGGCCATATCTATTCATGATTCTAGAATTTTGAGTGCTTTTTGATAATAGAAAGCTTCATGGTGGGGATAATTATGACACCCTATAGGTCAAAGGTATGTTTAATTTTGACCTTATTTTATTTATTATGAGGTTCTAGAGGATTTTGGGATTTAATGGTTGAAAAATTAGAGTTTTGGAGGAAAAATACAAGTTTATAATTTAGGTACATGGTTTTTCTAACCATGTGATAACCATGTGATACAAATATATTAGTTCTAGTGGTGATCATAGTTTGTATAATTGTGTGAGTTTTTAGGAAAACCATGTAGATAAAATGGTTTGGTTCTAGAGGTTGTCACATGGTTTGAGCACAATTTTTCTAATTATACAACTATTCCAAAGAAATCACGTGCTTCAGTTTTCAAGGTATAATAACTATCACATGGTTAGCACATGATTTTTCTAATTGTGTGGACTAACCATGCATCCCAATATGAAATTATTAAAATGGAAAATTAACCTGATCCCCTTGGGTTTTTAACTATAATATCCTCATAATCCTTCACTATCTTAAACCATCCACTCTATGATGATTGAGATGAATCTTCTCTTATTTCCTTGGTGATCCTAAATTGATTTGGGTGTATATATTTGAGGTATATTTGGATTTCCTGTAGATTTATCCTATTTTCTCTAGATATAACGTTGATCTATTTTCCATTTGATCTATTAGAACCCAATGGAATTGTGATTTTTAAATCTAGAAGTTTTATGTGAATTTACGACGTTCTTTGTAGATATAGACTTATAAAGACCAGATCCCCTCATTTCCCATCACTTAATTTGAATGCATTGACATTTACTTCAATGAAAAAGAAGGTGTCTCTATCCAATATATTTTTTCCCTTATAAAACTTGAATATTATTGTGTAATACTTTTAATTTGGTATTTGAAAATGATTGGTTTGATGTTTTAAGAGATAAATTAAAATCTATAATTTTTACTTGATATTTGGTGGCAATGAGAAATATTTTAAAGTAGGATTTTTTTTAACTTTAAGTGTTCAATTAAATACTACAAAGATAATTTTAAAATGTTGGTCTTGGATTCTATTGTATGTAATGGTAAACTTTGTCACTTTGTTTGCCTCATCTTCAACCTATCACTTCATAGTAATTTTGTATGTTATTAGGGTTCCAATAAGTTCTACAAACACTATTTTATTTTCATCCTTTTCTTATTATATAACCATGAATTTGGGTTCCCAATTACTTTTAAAGACTTAGAGTATATTTTTACTAAGGTTTTTTGTAGACAAATCATTAAGAATATACTTTCGACCATTGAAAATTTTAGTAAACCGTATAAATATACTAGTAATGGATTCATTTTAATCCATATAAATGCTTTAAAAATATTATCAATACATGTATAATCTATTATATTTAACTTTATTCATTCCATAATGAGTAAATTTTATCAATTTCTATATTTGATGGGTAGTTTTTCATGTATAAATAAGATTAAAATTAGTTTATTTAAGATCATATTGTAGATCATTCATGGATTTTCCATTAATATCAAAATATTTAATATCATTGGTTGTTCACTTATATTTTGGTTCTTTAGTAAGAATATATTAAATCATAACCATCTTACAAACAAGGAAAATTATGCTACTAATAAAGGTTAACATATGATTTTTACAATAAGTGTAATTTATGCCATCAAAGAAAAGAGAACAATTATAATAGGTAGATACCATCATAAAATCATATTTATAAATTTATTAATATTAATTTTTTTAAAAAATTTAAATAAAAATATATTTTTAATAAAAACAAAAAGAACCCTTTGATACTAATTACTGGTCAGAGAAATATGGAAAGTGGGGGGGGGGGTGAATTTCCATTTTACAAAAATAAAATAAAAAAAGGTAAATTAAAATATAAAAAAATAGATATGATAAATAGATAATGTGATAAATCAATAAATTGATAAATTGATAAATTTTATACTTATTAGAAAGTTAATTTCAATATAGATTAATCAAAAAAGAAAAATAGAAACATTCATATCAAATTTATACAATTATTCATATTGATATTAAATAATGAAATGCATAAAATAAAAGTGATAAAAAACAAGGTTTGATAAAGGAGTTCAAAAATAGCTCAGTGCGAGCCCTTACATCTCCTACTCTTAGGATGAGAGGTTTATGTTAATACTCCCTTGATCTTTGAAATGATCAAGAAACCTGTCCCTAAAAATTATAATTTTGATCACCCTCTTGAGCTTTTACAATATCTAAGGAAACTATCTCTCAATTTTACTATAGAGAGATCCAGTTGTAGAAGGAGATAATAAAGATAAGGTTTTCTTAGTGAAAACCCATTAAAAATATGCTCCATAATATCTTAAAATAATGAGTAAAATTTGAAGTGAAATATTGAGAGATAATGGTAGAATATAGCCTTTAATATTTATGGATAACTGAGATTGCATCTTTTTAGAGAATCCACTAGAGATTTTCTTTTAGTGAGACAAACTTGAATCAATAATTAGAGAGGAATTGTTGGTAACTAGTAGATCTTCTAATCTACCACCGAACTCCTTTTATAGACTTCAAAAGATATAGGAAGGTTCTGTAATTCTATAGTATCATTGAAGATGAATAAGACTAAATTAATGAAAATTTTACCAACATTAAATGCATCCTCATACTTATTATCTTGGCACCACTAGCTACCCTATGCACCACACTGACTGGATGATGGATCATTTAGAGCTGGATGAATATGAAAATACCCCATCAGAGAGCCTCTACAGAACAACAGTTGGCTAGTGGTCCTCTAGTAGAAAGATGGTCCTCTAGAACTAGAACTAGCTAGCCAGTGGAATTATTGGAGTCGAGAGCCTCTGTCCATATGGCACTAGCGGGGTAGTGTGGCTTTAAGCTCTCTAACTTCAAGTGAAGTCACCCTTGATTCCTTCTATAGAATTCTATTGATATTAATACTTGATTCCATGGTTATAAAACATTATAAAAGATTGGTCAAATCCTTTTTTTAAAGGTTGGGGATGAAGCCTCATTTTTTATTATTAAAGCAAAGAGCCTCTTTAATTGGGTAGAGGGAGACCCATTACATAGCCCGTAGGCCCAGTGGGTATTTAGCCCATTACATAGCCCGTCGGCCCAATACCCATTCTGTGAATAATACTTTTATAGTACCCGCGCTGCTACAGTACCACACAGTACCACCACCGCTATAGTTCCCCTGCTGCCGCTACAGTTCCCCTGCCACCACTACAGTGCCGCCATTGCAACAGTATCTCGGTTGCTACAGTAGCACTATATTGATGCTACAGTACCTGTGCCCCATGGGTTTTGAACCCCCATTTTCATGTAGAATTATGGGTTGCCTACCACTAAGCCAAACCCTAACTACAAAATGATGCATTTGAATAGAATTTTAAATCTCTATTTAGTCTATTAATGATATGACCTAAAGTCAAATTAAAGTGACTAAAATTCACTCAAATGAAAAAATTATAAAAACAAAACAATTTTTGTGATCATGATAAAACAATGATAGAGAGAGAGAGGTACAATAGTGGTTACATAAAATAATTGGATTTATTTTTTTCTTAAAAATTCATGAAAACTCTATATTTACTTAAGATTCAATGAAATGATGTTTAGTCTTTTTACATTGTGTTTTCCTTTTTGAATAATTATTGATTACATTTCTTGGGCAGAGACCTAGCTTAAGTGTGAGTGAATTTTGTCAATGTATTTTTATACATAATTTATATATCATTTTATATTTTATTTAATGATATTAATTGTCAAAATATCATTAATTTTAGTAAAAATAGATAAATTGACGTTTATTGGTTATTTTATAAATATTATGATTTTTAGAAATTTTAAAAAATGTTTTTATGGTTTTTATATAAAAAATATTTTTTGAAAATATTTTGTGGAAAACAATGTGGCATGTGGCTTAAAATTAAAATATCCCATGGTAGAGAACTAAAAGGTTTTATGGATAAATTGAAAATATTTTGTGGGAAATTAAATTTAATATAACGTACTATGGGTTTAACTTTTTAGGCATGAGGAATTTTATATTTTAGTATTTTTTTATGATTTGGACTCCTACTTGTAATTTCCTAACCGAGATAATAGATTTGAAACCCGATCCATAATTCCACAAAATATTAGACATTACTAATTATATGCAAACTAATATTGACTAGTGGAGGGGGAATAATCTAAACATTAGGCATAATATTCCCATAATACATCATGAATAATTCATTCCATGATTTATAAAAAAATTCAGCACGATCCATCCATATATCAGGCATACCAGCATGGTTATTACAACTCACCAATTTAACATTTAAAAACACCTAGAATTCAACATATGGATAACTAGGGTTATTTACCATGAATATTTGGTTAGTTGATCACAATTATAATTCACTTATTTATGTTTTTATTATTTTTCTATTTTGAAAACAAATAGAAATAGTTGATGGTTTTGGTGTAAATTTAATCAATGAAAGTAAAATAAAATAAAAAAATAAAAAAATTAGTGTGAAAGGTGTTGGACTCTAGAGTTAGCTAGTAAATTTCTATAATTTTCTTTGATAGTTGTTTTACATCCATCCATTAACCCAAAAAAAACTTTTTTGAATTATCCACCCCTAATTTTTTTTAATAAACAATTCCCTCAAGAAACCTCTCAAAGTCAACTACCTACACTAATCTTATTGGAAAAAAAGAAATAACACTCAACAACTGAAGAATACCATCACCTACTATCTCGACATGCTCCCATAACTATTCAATAATACAATCTAGTAGTTATACCATAATCAAGAAGATTTAATAGGGGGAAGGATAAATGTGATAGTTTATAAGGATATAAGACTGGGAGAATTGATTAAATATTAGAAACCATCAGTCCACAATCCATACCCCTAAAACCTCACTATGAATAGAACTTAAACATGAGAGAAATGAATATATGGGACTCAGGTACTCACTACCTCCCCTAAGGACCAACCCTTGAGTTATTGGTCCATAGTTATGCACCTAGATAGACATGAGAGAGAGAATCCCATGAGAAATTAATATGTAGAGAGATAACAAGGCACTATTAATATGAAAACATAAAAGGAAATAACAAAAATAAACCTATGCTACAGCAGGACAGGAGTTGAATCCCCTATGGTGTTATGAGGGTAAAAATTTATAGGCATCAAGGGGAACCTTCATGAATATTTATCCTCACATGGATGAGTGGCATGTGCATGATGAGTGAGATATTTATCCATGTAACACCCTTATCTATCCCTACTAGGTTGAAAATTCTCCCCATGATCATTGGTATCCCCATTTCACATATGAAAGGCACATGGAAGCATTACTAGATGATTACTCAATATGACTAGGCATGAATAAGTGTACATTGCTTCTTGGTCAAGGGTTTCATGCATGGTTGATAAATAAAAAAGAATACAATTCAAGGGATTGAAATAAATTTCAAAAATATTTATATGTATCTTAAAGTATTCCCAATATTTGGTTTGGTAGATGAAATGATGAGATTGAGTTGTGTGATGGAAATTTCTACCATTATTTGGATAATAAGAAACAACTTCAATGAGTCATAGACAGTGATTGAAACTCAAGAATGTATTGAGAGGAGACCAGATTTCTCAATGAGAACTATGAGTACATTGGGAGGATGTAGCTCATGTTTTATAGTAAGAGGATCATAGAGAAGATAAACTCTGGGAGAAGGCATTTATATTATGAGGTGAATTCTGTTTTAGTTTACTAAAAGTACATCCAATGGATTTAGGTCACTATAATTATTGTCAGTGAAAGTTGGAATGATGTAGTGTATAGTGGGTCTTCTACATGGGAATTAACATCTTTATAAGTTTTCATCATTCGATGATGCTATGATAAATAATTGGAGGTCTAGAATTTCATCAAAATATAAAGGATCACTGATTTGGTAATAAATTTAAGGCAATCATATTTAGTAATATTTGATTATAGGGGAGAAAGTATTACCTTTCGATCAAATGACACTAAGTATATAAGTGTGTGGGACCTCAGTTCTTGGTGTGGCTAATTCTGAAGAAAAGTGGTCAAGGTGAGAATTATAGATTGTGTAGATCAGTTTTACTTAGTAATATTTTTTTTCAATCACTTGTATATTATAGTAAGAAAAATAAAAGTAGTATTGTTTCTCCCATGCATGTATGATTAATTTTTTGATGTATATTAATCCTTGCGTCCATTTCAATTTTCATTTATCTAATTTTTTTATATATGTTTTTGAAGTCTGTGTTTTCTTGAACTGGTCAAAGGTTGATTATAAGATCTTGAATTTTCATATGAGGTATGAATCTTTTTGTTTTTAGTTTAATTTCTTATTTATGGACTATTGTGAGGACCCAAATTGATCACATGTATTTGAGGGGTGTTTGGGGATTGTTCAGATCCCATAACCCACCTATTTTGAAAAATAAGGTAAGTTTCATGGTTATGAGGAATTGTGTGGGACATGCGACACAATTACTGCTAATGTGAGGATATATAAAGGGGAACTACAAGACACATAGTTTGAGGAAAACTTGCGAATGGAGGTGAATTCCCATGCAGGAGCACGTAAAGTTTTTGATAGAGGTGTTTTGAATGATTTACACACAGTTAGTAAAACTGTATGCGATGAACATGTGGGTTCCCACTTAGTACAACAGAGGGCACACTGTCTGGCCAATCACGTAACCAAAGCATGTGACCCACCATTTCCCTTACTTTATGTTAAAAACTCATTTCCTTTTATTCTTCTTCATCATTAGATAACATATGTTGGAGAGCTAATTTTCGAGAAAAACTATAGTTTTTGATCCCTCTACTCTATCCAAAATCATAATCAAGAACCGTTGATCTCATAGGATCCCTTCCAGTGAGTACTCAATTCCTTTTTTACTGTTCTTAATTTATCTTAGTATCAACTGAACTATTTAGGTAAAAGATAATTTTCCATATTTTTTGGATTTTTGTTCGTTCTTCATTTTTATTTTGATCTGATTCGAATCCTAAGATGATACTGGATGAGATCTCTAATAAAAACATACATTAGGTGGTCTATACTTTTCTCAAGTGTTTTGGTGATTTATCAAGCTAGTTTCCATTATGCCATCTGCTGAACTTCCTGACGTGGTCCGGGAAGTTAATTGAATAATTGAATTAAATGAAACAGAACATGTTAGGGATGAAATTTAGTTACTTTGAAAAGCATTGGAGGTTATTTCCCCAACCAAGGCCACCCATGGTGCGTGCCATGTAAATTATCTTTGCTTGTTCATTTTTTAAACCACCCATGGGGAGAGTTAGTTCTTTCATAGTTAGAGGAAGCCTGTTAATTAATGAATTTAACTGAATTGGTTTAATTGGAGATGGTTTTACTCTTTTTCATGTTGATGATTTTGATTAAATGGATTTAATTTTAATTGTGATATGAGTGGGTAAACTCATTGAATGTGAATTTTTTAAATGAGTGGGTAAACTCATTGAGTGTGGATGGTTGTAAATTATTATATGAGTGGGTAAAATCATGATGTGAAATTGTAATTTAATTGATTGAAGAATGTTTCCAAAGTATGAAATGAGTGTGCTGCACCATGGGTCATGATAGTGGTAGATAATTACCTAGACCTCTATTCTCCTTAGATTCTAATTCAATGGGATGACTTAGGCCTTGATCCCCCTAGATCCAGTTTGTTTGGGCTTGTAGTTGACATGGTCTATTGACATGATCCTTGGACCCCAATTCAAGCCTAACTAAGTTTCTATGGAGATTCTCCTAGGACTTGACGAGGATTCCTTAGTTTACTACACCTTGGATTCAACCTTGAGGGGTCTAACACTTCCTTTATATGGAACAACCGTGGTATATGTGACACTTTTAATTATACATATCAGATGTGGTTGTTCAATAACTTCTAGTTATACATAGTGGCTATGGTTGTTTTGATTTATAGATTATACAGCAAGGCTGTGGGTAATGAAATATATTGTGTATGTGGTGAGGCTGTAGTGTTTACTTTTGTTTAATTTACTAATGCCTTGTTATAGGATATTTAATTTTTTTTGTAGGGATCTTTGTTGGGATATATAATATCACTTGTTTTTGTAGTATATATTCCATGGGAACATTTCATTTATTTACTACTTAACTGTGATATACATTGCACTATAATTTAGATCATATTTCAAATATAGGACTTGTTATAGATACTTTTGGGGGTAAAATACTAAGATTGTATATCACACCCTATTTGGGCCATCATTGGGTACCCATAAATACTATTTTGATATAGGTATGGACTGGGGAAAGTGCCCATAGTTTGATGCTTTACTTTGTGCCATTCTTAGGAATAAGGGAGCACGGGACCGAGCTAAGGCTCATGATTCTATAGATAGATAGTTCTTTTTGGTGTTTTTTGTATTTTGACACACGTATTGTATTGATTCCATGTATACATATTTTGGATGCTTTGTAGACACATGAAATAATCATTATTTCATATGATATTTCTTTTGGAATTGTAATCTATTCCTTCTATTTATCTATTGTCTGAATGTTATACTACTTCCACTATTTGATTTGTATGATTGATACTACTATGTTACACTCTAGTAAGAGGGAATAATATCCCCATAGACACACCCTATTCCCTCACTGCTATTCAATAACCTTTGGTGTTTGAAGAGATGCACTTGAGGCTATGTGGCCCATTGGGATCAAGGCACCGTTCAGTGGCATCTGAGCCTGGGACATTACAAAGTGGTATCAAAGAATTATTTTATAGATTTATTTACTATTTTGAGTCAATATAAAGGGATATGAAGGAATTAGAATTTGGTAATGAGCTGTTCCTGGGCGTAGCTAACCCACGTATAGGAAAACGCCAAATTTCCTTGAATGGAAATTATTGTTTACTAGATTTTGGCTATTACAGTTGATTTGATTCCACCATTGGGTGATCTGCTTGAATTGTGATGTTATCATTGATATGATTAAGGGTTATATTTTATTTTAACTTAATGAGATGAGGGTATTCCATCTCACACATCATTTTAGGAACTATATAGTAATCACATGTCATGAATTATGCTATGCCATTTAGGATGCATTGCTTGTTTTCATAATGTTGTGATTGGTGTTGTGATAGATATACCTACTGTTGTGATAGAATTTTGTGTAGGGAATTGGAAAATATGGTTGGTAAATAGAGTTATTTCCATAACCTAAGAATTTTTTTCCTGATAAGTCTTTAATAGACACCCTAAGCATCCAATTGTGGCATGTTGAATCATGGACCATGAGTCACATGGACTGGAACATGTTATGGTGTGAGTTATGTAGATTTTATATTTTGGTTCATGAGAAGTATGGACCCTTATGAATTGTAATTGGTGAACCATTTGGTTTATCCATTTAAACTGAAATGTGAAATGAATATAAATTCAAATGGAAATTGAAATATGAAATATGAAATGAAAAACTCATCTTAGACCCAACTTTTGAGTGGTCAGTAGGAAGTGTCTCTAGTGAATTTTACAACTGTTTCTTTTTATATAGTCCTAGATTTAGAAGCACGATACATGGTAATACCTGATTATAGGAAGGTTTTGACCTATCACATTCTTTTAGGTGTGAAATTTGATATAATTATTTTATGAGGTGTGCATTTGGAAATGTAGAGGCATACCACCATGATGAACTCCAATCATACACTAGGAGGGTGGTGAAGACCATGATCCGGAGGAGGTGGACCATAGTATACTAGTGGATCCTATTATAGTTCAAGTTGAGGAACCAATAGTTTTATTAGACATAGATTTTGAGGAATAGTTCCATGAGGGGTTTTTCTACTTTATGAAAACTTTTTAGGGAGCACCACGACCTACCTCATCTATGGTTGAGTTGAAACATGTGTTATAGAAAAATCATCCTCCCATGTTTTCAAGGTATGGAGGACCAATGGTTTCTATGATGTGTCTTGAGACTACACTATCGATATTTGAGCATATAGACACACCTACAAAGAGGAGAGTGAAGCTCATGATTTATATGCTTTGAGGAGCAACAAAGTGATGGTGGGATGTTATGGAACTAGGATAGAAGACTGCGAGTAATGGGTTGGGTTGATTTAAAAACCATATTTTATGACTAAATTTACTCTAAGAATATTAGGTCTGAGTAGGCTTGTGTGTCCATGAATCTAGAGTAGAGAGCTATGGAAGTTATGGAGTATTCAACACACTTTATAGATATTTAGTGTTTTGTGCCTACATACCTTGATGATGAGTTATCGAGTGAGAGACTCTATGATTAAGGTCTCTGACATGACTTTCAATCTCAATTCAATGTGTTCATATTGACCTCTATTACTAAAATTGTGAATCAAGCACTAATTATAGAGTAGAACCCGAGGGAAGATGGAGGTTCGGGGAAAAGTAGTGTATTCTATCAACCTAGTGGTTCAAAATATTCAGGAATGAAGTTCCATTTTGAGTCTTCCTATGATATGAGTACCATTCATGTTGTGAGTATTGGTAGCTAAATTTTCTTTCATTAGTGTGGAATACGAGGACATATGATGAATCAGAGTGATCAAAACCCAGTTGAGTGCTGATATTGTGACAGAATTAGCCACATGAATCATTTATGCAGGACCTTTACTCTAGTAGTGAGTGATAGGGGTCAGATATGACACTAGGTTTAGGAGTAGGTTTCTTAGCTCCATTTCAGGTAGGGATCTTGATCAGTTCTAGCCGCTCAGGCTGAGGTGGTGGTGAACATGACTGCAGTAGCTAGACACTAGTTGTACCGAGATAACAGAGTAGGCCAACTCTGGGTAGGAGGTTGTGTCACAGGGCCTCGATTTAGGATAGATCTATTCTGTACATCCTACACCTGAGGAGTAGAGCGCTGGACCATCTATGGTGAGAAGTATGATCTTAGTAGCCTCAACTATTGTATCTAATCTTTTTAACACAGGTGCATCATATAGTTTTATATCTCTACATGTTTTGGAGATCCTTGGGATCATGATTCATTTGTCCAAGGGTGTTATGATTATTGAAACAATGTTGGGGATTAGAATAGAGAATATATGTTAGTGTAGGGAGTTATCCCATGAGATTGATGAGTGTTACTTCATCTAAAATATTTTTATCCTTGAGATGATAAGTTTTGACATTATACTCAAAATGGACTGGCTAGTGGATTATCAAACCAATATTGATTTACATCACCATAGGATGAAGTTCACATCACTAGAGGGTAGAGAGTTTATAAAAAGGGGTGAATGGGATGTCTAGGAAAGTTTAGATGGACCAAAACATAATTTTCTTGGTGGGATGACAATCCAAATTGCTAGATTGTATATGGATGATCATGGAATGTGTCAGGCATATTTCCCTCTAAAGGTTGATTGTTTCAGGGATATATTTGTGGATGTATTTTCTAGTTTAACTCCTAATATATAAGTAAAGTTATCCATCAATATAGTTCCAAGAGCTGAAATATTATTCATTCCTCCTTATAAGATGACTACAATGAAGTTTCAAGAGATCAATAGGTAGTTAGAGTATTTGGAGGAAAAGAGGTTTATTTGACCCAGTACTTATCTCTATGGTTCACTAGTCCTTTTTTGTGAAAAAGGAATATGATAATATTAGGTTATGCATGGATTACCAAAAATTAAACTAGATGATGATTAAGAATTGATATCCCTTGCCAAAGATAGATGGTATTTTCAACCAACTTCGAGGAGGTCGGGTGTTCTCAAAAATTGATTTGAGATTTTCATATCATCAGGTGTGTGTTTGACCTATGGACATAACTCATGGAGATTTTTATAGTAGGTATGATTTATATGAGTATCTGGTTATACTTTTTGGTCTCACGAATGCACCATTGGTATTCATGGCGCTGATGAACTGAGTTTTCCATCCTTATCTAGATTCATTTGTGGTGGATTTCCTGGATGATATCTTAGTGTATTCTCACAATCAACATGACCATTCCAAACATCTTGAGATCATTTTAGATACACCGAGAGAGCATAATTTTTATTCTAAGATCAAAAAGTGCTACTTTTGGATGGATAAGATTCACTTTGTGGGTCATATTATCTCAGAGACCAGAGTATTAGTTGACCAAGAAAAGGTGGGAGATGTAGTTTTCTAGGAGCAGCCCAAGAACATATTTGACATATGGATTTTATTGGGAATATATTGATATTGTGGAAATTTCATATAGGACTTCTCAAACTTTGAAACACCTCTTATAGGCTTGACTAAAAATGATTTTAATTTTTTATGGAAAGATACCTATGGGACAGTCTTTCAGGATATGAAATGGAGATTGAATTTAGTGCTAGTCTTGATTCTTCCAGAGTAGGAAAGAAGCTACACTATGTATTGTGATGCATCATGTATCAGTCTTAGAGCAGTGCTTATGAATGAAGATAAAGTTGTGGAATACATGTCTCGGTAGTTGAGACCACATGAGAGGAACTACCTGATTCAAGATCTTTAGTTAACTACATCTTTTTATGATTTAATCTATTGGAGACATTATTTACCAGGAGAGAATTTTGAGGTCTACAAAGACCAAAAAATCATCAATTATATATATTTAAAATGAATGATCTAAATCCGAGACAACAAAGGTGGGTTGAGTACCTATAGTATTTCAACTTCGAGATTTACTATACACCTAGGAAGGGAAACATAGTGGCCGATGCACTCAGTATGGGTACTTAGATACAGTCAGTTTAGGAATCCAGTAGTGAGTGTAAAATCATAGATTTGTTCTCTGAGATGATCTTGGAGGTGTAATAAAGTAAGTTGAATTATTTTCTTTCATACTTAGTTGTTTCATCTATCCTTCTGAATAGAGTGAGGATAAGGATGCTATCAGATTCATAAGGCATAGTCCTATAATAAAGTGTGGCCAGTGAGGACCCACCTCTCGATTGGATTGTAGGAGAGGATGAGATCCTCTATAACCATGACCACATATGGGTTCCATTAGAACTAAATGAGGAGCTAATTCTGGAGTTTAATGCCTTAGTTTGGGCAGTGCATCCCAATATTACCAAAATTTACTATGATATACACCATAAGTAATGGTGTTCGAGTATGAAAAGAGAGTCAGTTGGGGTTTTTATGAGGTGTTCCAATTATCAGTAGGTAAAGGAAAAACATCCGCGATCATCCATACTTTTACACCAGTTACCTATTATCAAGTGGAAATAGGATGATGTCAGGATGTATTTCATGATCGGTTTTCCAAGGTCACCTCGAAGAAGTGATGTTGTGTGGTTTGTTATAGATAGGCTCATGAAGGCTGCATACTTCTTACTGATTAATAAGCCCTTCAGGGTAGATGATATTGAGATGATGTATATCCATGAGATAGTATGACTTCATGGGGTCCCATGTACTATCATTTTAGATAGGTACACCCAGTTTACATCTTATTTATGATAGATTTTACCATGGGAATTGGGTACACAGGTGCTTCTGAGCGCAACATACCACCCTCAGACTGATGGACATTCAGAGTGTATGATACGGGCGCTTGAAGACATGATTCGGACATGCATCCTAGATTTCATGGGCTCTTGGGAGAGTTATATACCCCTATTTTATTTCACCTACAATAATATATATCAGGTGATGATATAGATGGAACCTTATGAGACTTAATATGGTAGGCTATTCCAATTATCCCTTTGTTGGTTAGAGGTAGGTGAGACAACTTTACTGGAAGCATATCTCATGTACAAGACTTCTGAGAAGGTCCATTTGATCATGAACTAGATGGATACTTCACATTCTCAACATAAATCCTTTGCTGATTACTATAGACAAATCAAGAGATAAGGTATGCTTTCACCATGATATGTCGATCTATTTGAGATTCTGGAGATATTCAGACTAGTATCCTATCAGTTGTAGTTAACTCAAAGTTACCGATCCATACACAATGTCTTCCATGTATCTTAGTTGAGGCATTATAATTCATAATCATCTCATGTTCTTCATTCTGAGGAGGTGGAGTTTCTGGTTGATGAATCCTTTGAGGAGTATCCTATACATATAATTGACAAGAGAATGCAGGTTCTCCGAGATCATTCAGTTCCTCTTGTATGGGTGCTATAGAAGCATGGACATTTACAGGATGAGAATTTAGAGTGGGAGGAAAACATACATGATAAATGGCTAATGTTTTTCTCATATGAATCTTGACCACCCTTGAGAGGGAAATTCCAGGATGAATTTCCTTAAGGGGGAAGATTGTAAGATCCCAGATTTTATTATGAGGTAAATATATTTTTATTTTTAGTTTAATTGATTTTTATGGATTATTGTGAGTGACCAACTTGATCATGGTTGTTTTGAGGGTGTCCAGGGATTTTTTGGAGTCCTAAAACCACATATTTGAAAAAATAAGGCATGTAGATTGGTTATTAGGAACAGTGTAGGACAAGCTGCACTGTTACTACTAATCACGAGAGTCTAGAAAGAGGGGAGCTATAAGATTTACATTTTCAGGAAACCATGTGGATGGAGGAAAAAATCCATGCGGGAGAACCTATAGTTTTTGACATAGGTGTTTTTCATGGTTTTAGATGGTTATTCAAAATGTGTGCAATGAATGTGCAAGTACCCCCTTAGAACAATAGAGGGTACATGGTTGGAACACAATTTGGACAACCGTGTGGCAAAATCGTGTAACCTAGGAATTGTTTTTGGGACATTACCAATTTCCCCTTAATTTATGTTAGAACCTAATTTCCTTTTCTTCTTCTTTTTCATTAGAAAATAGCCATTAGAGAGCTCATTTTTTATCCACATTCTAGTTTTTGATCCCTATCCACCATCTGAACTTAGAATCGATCACCGTTGGTCTTGTTGGATCCACACCGATTATTAATCAATTCCTTTTATGTCATTATTTATTTGTCTAGGTATCAGATTCACTATTCAGGTGAAATCTAATTTCCATATTTTTAGGTTTTTAATACATTCTTCATTTTTCTTCTGATATTAGTTGAATCAGAATCATGTAATAGAAGATCACTCTACTATAGACCTACAGTAGGTGGTTTATACTTTTCCTGAGTGGTTTGGGGATTTATCAAGCTAGTTTCTATTGTGATTCCCATCATACTTCCCGACATGAACCCAAAAGTTAATTGAATATTTTAATTAATTGAAATAGAACATGTTAGGGATGACCTTTAGTTCCTTTGAGACATGTTGGATGTTTTTCCCCAACCAAGGCCACCCATGGGGTGTTCCATGTGAATTTCCTTTACCTATGCCATTTTTAAACCACCCATGGGGTGATTCAGTGATTTCCTAGTTAGAGGATTCCAGTTAATTAATGAATTGAACTAAATTGATTTAATTAGAGATGATTTGCCTCTTTTAATGTTGATTATTTTTATTAAATGGATTGAATCTGAATTTTGATATGAGTGGGTAAACTCATTGAATGTGAATTATGGAAATGAGTGGGTAAACTCACTGAGTTTAGATGGTTTTGAATTACTATATAAGTGGGTAAAATCATGGTGTGAAATGATAATTGAATTTATTGATGAATTATTCAAAAGGATGCCTTGGAAATGATACACCATGGGTTATGATAGTGATAGATAATGCCTTGGACTTATATTCTACTTGGTTTTTGATTTTTTAGGATTCCTTGGGCCTTGCTACCCCTTGGATCTGATTTTTTGGGCATGTAGTGGACATGGTCTGTTTACATGCCCCTTGGACCCCAATTCAATCCTAACCAAGTTTCTATTGAGATGCTCCTAGGACTCGATGAGGATGCCTTGGTTCACTAAACCTTGGATCCATTATCGAGGGGTCTAACCCTTCTTTTATATGGCATTACTATGGTATATATGACACTTTGGATTATACATCTTGGTAGTGGTTGTTCTGACACTTTGGGTTATATGGAGTGTCCGTGTTTGTTTTGATTTATAGATTATATGGAAATAACATGGTTAATGTGATATATTGTGTATATGATGATTCTATGGTGCTTAATTCTATTTAATTTACCACTTCCTTATTATAGGAACTTGACACTTGTTTTGTAGGGAGACTTATTGAGCTATACAATATCACTTGTTTTTTTAGTATATATGACACAGGAACTTTACATTTATTTACTTCTTAGCTGTGATATACATTTGACTCTACTTTAACTTATATTTCATATCCATGAATTTTTATAGTCACTTTTGGTGGTGAACCAGTGGGATTATATCTCACACCCTGTTCGGGGCATTATTGGGTACCCAAAAAAACTATTTAGATGCAGGTATGGATATTGGAAAGTTCCCATAGTTTGATGGTTGAGTTTGTTCCATGCATAGAAGTAGTGGAGAATGAGATTGAGATAAGGATCATGATAATATAGGGAGATACTATTTTTTTGGTATTTTTGGTATTTTTACACATGTATTATACTGATGCCATGTATACATGTTTTGGATGGTTTTTAGACACATGAAATGATCACATTGTATATGATATTCCTTTTGGAATTGTTATATATTACCACTATTTATCTATCATCTGACTTTTATACTACTTCCTCTATTTGAATTATATGATTTCTACTACTGCCTTCCAATATGATAAGAGGGAATAGTCTCCCCACAAAAAAAACCTAGGCCCTCACTTCTAGTCTGTAGCCTTTGACATTTGGGGGGATGCACTTGAGGCCCTTTGGACAACCGGGCTCATGGCACCGTTCAGTGGCTTTCGAGTCTGGGATGTTACATTGATTTTTTGTGGTGGATAGGGTGAATAGAAAACCTTGTTACGATAATATTAATAATGGGGGTGGGGGAGACTATTTTAGGTTTGGTTTGTCATTGCGCTAATATACATGTGAACTTCTGATGGACTGTAACTCCTTATTCTAGTGATTTTATTAGAAGAAAGAATAAGAGTTTTTCCCAAAAAACTGGTATAAAAATAAATAGTTCAGATTGAGGTTTCTTATCTCTTGATTAAAGTTAATGATTTTATTGGGATTTAAAAAATTGGTGTAATGGAATTCGAGGATAGAAATGTAAAAATTTATAGGTGTTATGGAATATATTTTGGATTATAAATGATAAAAAATTGAAGATCATATGATTCAAAAGTACTTGGAAGTTTCATTTCCTTGTGTGAATCCTGTGATAATGGAGAAAGAAAAATGTGAGCACTTGTATAGGAATATGATATAATTTATGAGGATGTATCTAGAATTAAATATTTCCTTTGATATCAGGAAAAAGAAAACTATAGTGGAATCTATGAATGTGCTAATAGATATGTATGAGAAACCTATAGCATTGAACAAAGTGTTCATGATGAGATGAATATTTATCTTAAGGTTATATAAAGGAAGAATATAAAAAAATCACATGGAATATCTCAATATGATCCAAGTATAACTTAAATTAGTGAATATTAAGTTCATAGATGACATGTGGGAACTCTTACTACTTTTTTCACTATTAGAGAGATAGGATGTGAGGGTCACTACCATGGTAAACCATTATAGGAAAACAAACTTGGTGTTCAATGAAAATTGGAATCTTATCCTGAATGAGTATATTAGGTGAAGGTAAGTGTAAGAATTGTTCAATGATACTATAAATGCTTATTTATATAGAAAAAAACCTCAAGAAAATAAATTCTATCAGAAGAATTAATTAAAAACATTTCCATGGGAGAAGAGTTGAAGAAAGTTGGTTGGTCTAAGGCTTGTATAATGGATTTTTGAAAAATAGGACACTTCAATAAGGACTTAAAAAGTCATGGTTGATTATTTGGAATATCATTAACTTCTAAAATCTCTAATTTCTTTGGTATAATGTATTGAGGCAATGATTTTTTGCTTAGTGTCAACATTATGATGGAATCATGGGTAGTTGACTTAGGCGTTCCATTCCATTAAACAGGGGAGCATAGATACATTGAAAATTATGTATCCATAAGTTTCATAAAATTAAATTTGGATGATTATAAAGCTTTGTAGGATGTTGGAAAAGTTGATTTGAATATCTGAATCAAGAGTGCGTGAGTCTTGAAACTAAATAATGTTAGACACATCCCATGACTATGAAATAACCTAATTTAAGTTGGACAACCAGATGAGGTAGGGTATGTAACTATTTTTTTTCTGATGGAGTATAGAAAGTTACTCAAGGACCCATGGTGGTTAAAAAAGGAGTAAATTATTGGATTTTGTATTTGACCAAAAGCACAAACATAATTTCATTGGCTGGAATCTTGGAAAATCCAGAGGTTTGGCATTGATGGCTTGGTCATCATAGTGATAAGAACATAAAGGCTATAGAAGACAAAGTCACACTAAAAATTTATAACAATTTTTTTTGAAACTATGAAATTTTTATACTAGGGATGCAAAGAAGGGTGTCCTTAGATGAAAGCTCAGATCCTGGAAGTTGGAACTAGTTTATACTGATGTTTGGGGACCTTCACCTATTTATTCCCTTAGAGGTTCACTTTAATTTGTAATATTCATTGATAATGATAAAAAAAATTATATGTTTATTTTTAAAGTATAAGTCTATTGTATTTTAGTATTTTTTTCAATGAAAGGTCACATTGGAAATAGAAAGTGTTTGGAAGTTGTAATGTCTATGTTCTGAAAATGATGGTGAGTACGTTAGATAAAACTTTTGAAACTCCTGTAAGAAGAAAGGAATAAGGCATTAGAATATGGTGCTCGAAACTCCAAAGTAGAATAGAGTGTCTAAGAGAATTAATGGGATATTGATGAATAAGTATAAAATAATGAGATTAAACTATGAAATTATAAAGGTAATTTGGTAAGAGTATATCAATATTACAGTAAATATAATCAACTAAAGTCCAACATTGATAATTGGGTAGGAAATCCTAGAGGAGCTATGGTACGATAACTAACTAGGAGTTATCCACCTTAGATTATTTAGAATATTATAATATGTTCATATTGATTCCAAATATTGAGGTAAATCACAAAATTTGATTTTTCATTGGGTATGATGATGAGAACATTAATTATCAGATATGTGATAAATAAAAGAGACAAGTAATCAGAAGTTGAGATGTTCACTTCAATAAAGGGTTTTTGTATAAGTCCAAAAACTTGGTGATGAATTTTTTTAAGAAAATAAATCAACTATAAAAGTCCAATTCAATATTATTGGGAGTACTAATAGGATATCAGTTTTAGGTAAATTAGATAAAACTAGTGGAATTCCAGTGGTGAGACCAGTCTAAGTGGTGCTACAAATTTCAAGGGAGAATGAATCTTGGGTGGGAGAACCTAAAGTTAGGTATCTGAAAGCTTAAGTACCAAAATATTAGGTAATATAATAAAGATAAGATATAATAAGAACCACAAAACCAAATCAGTTGAGGAGATCAAATAGAGCTATAAATCTATTCAAGAGATTTGGAGTTGACATGAACTTATTTATATTAAAGGATGAAAGTGAACTAGAGATATAAGAAGGGGTAGACACACTTAATGATTCAAAATATTGGAATTAAACAATGGATGAAGAGATATATTCATTAAAGTTCAATAGAAAATGGGATCTCATTGACTTACTAAAATATAAGAAGGAATCGAAGAATAAAGGGATTTACTGGATTAAAGAATAGGCTAATGGAAAGAAGTACTACAAATCAAAACTATTGATGAAGAAATTTTAAAATAAATAATGTGTTTATTTTAAAAAAAATTTATCACTTGTGGTTAATCATTCTATAATCCGAACAATTCTAAGCATTTTGACATTGAAGTATTTATAATTAGAGAATATGGATGTCAAGACTATTTTACTTCATGGTGATTTATAGGAGGAGATATATATTAAAAAACCAATAGACTTCATGAAATTTAAGAACCATAAGTTGGTTTCTATATTGAGAAAAAGTCTCTATGTACTAAATAAAGCACCATGAAAATGAAATAAATTTTTTTATTCATTTATATAAGAAGAAGGATTGAATAAGTGAAATAAAGATTATTATTGTAACTAAAAGTTGTGAGATTATTTGAAATTCATCAGATTTCTTTTATATGTGGATGAAATTTTTTTATTTGGACCATATGGAGGAAGAATATGAAATCTAGAACCTGAATTAGTCAAAATATTTGAGATTAATGATCTTATCCAAGCTAAGAAGATTTTGGGGATGAAAATAAAAAGAGATAGGAATTCCAAAACTTTAATTCTATCTTAGAGGGACTAGGTCTGAAAGGTTATCAGATGATATGATATGAAATTTTGTAAGTTATTATCAAATAAAATTTATAGATACTTTAAGTTATACAAGGCACAAGCACCTATAATGAAAAATAAAGTCACTACATGGAGAAAGTTCCATATGCATCAATAGTTGGAAGTTTTATATATGAAATGATTTTTACTCAGTTGAATATAATGTATGATATGGGATTTTTGTTTTGACTCATGTTTATTCTAGGTAAATCACATTGGGAAGCTATCAACTAGATCATTTATTATTTGAAAGGAACATAAGTTACAACATTTTGAACCATAGAGGGTTATCCATTATGAGGATTCATTCACTCAGATTTCATAGGAGATTTTAATAATCATAAGAGCATGAATGGTTTCAAGTTTATATTTTGTGGAATAATGGTCATCTTAATTTCAAGTATTTAGAGTATTATTAATAAAATTACAACATAAGTCTAATATATAACTACAACATAAGCTATAAAATAAATGATATGGTTTATGAGTTTACTAAAGGAGTTTGGGATAATTCATAAAGGAAGAGTTATTTCTTGCGAAAACCAAAGCTTGATCCACTTGGATAAAAATCCAATGTTCCATGACCGAATAAATAATATCAACATGAAATATCATTTCATTAGAAATTTTATAGGGGAAAAGATCAATATCTATATAAGATAGTGGGAATCAAAAAATCCAATAGACATGTTTACTAAAATGATAGTTCAATAAAGTTTGAGGAAATATCATGCCTAAATGGGGTTTGAGTGAATAGAAAAAGGAAGGTGGATAAATTATAATTACTATAAAGGAATAAGAATGGTTTTCTAAAGGGTATTGAGAGTTTCTAAAATTCCATGGAATAAATATTCAAGCGGGTGATTTTTTAGAGGCGAGGCCTGTTTTAATTCATTAGAAGTACATTAAATGGATTTAGGTCACCATAATTATGGTTACCATAAGTAGGAATAATGTAGTGTACATAAAATGATAGTGGTTCTTCTATAGGATAAGTGGTTTCATAAAAAGTTCAAATCTTCCATTTATGTAATGATAGAGCATTGGATGTACAAAAGTTTAGTAAAATATAAAGGGTCACTAAGTTAGTAATCAAGCTTGGGTGATCATGTTTAGTGATTCATGATTTAATGGGAGAATATATTGCCTTTTGACCAGATGACATTTAGTATATATGTGTGTTGGACCTTAGTGCTTGGTGTGCCTAATGACAGGGAAAAGAGATAAAGAGGATAAGTATAGCTTGTGTAGAATACCTATAATTAGTGATCTTGTTTTTTAATCTCTTGTATATTCTAGTAAGTAAAAGAAAAGTTTTAGTGTTTCTTATGTGAATGTAGGAATCATTATATGAAGCATGTTAACACTCATGTCCATTTAAATCTCCATTACTCTTAATTTTCATGTATACTTTTGAAGTGTGTGTTTACTTGAACCTAACAAAGGTCGATTTTATAAGATGGATAGGTTGTATATATTACTTTGTTTTAATTTATTAAATATGGTGTGGGGGGGGGGGGGGGGTGTTGGAGGTTTGGTTTTCCACTACGTTAATATGTATTTAAATTTTTTGTAGGCCATGTTTCCTTCTTCTGATGGTTTTATTAGAAGAAGATATTATATTTTCTCCCAATGGTTTATTATTTTATGGGAAATGAATTGGTTGAGTGATTTTCATATAGATCTCGATATAAATGGTTTGATCTTATGCCTCTCAAATTGTTTCCATGTTAATTTCATATGGTCGACATGTTTACTTAGTAATAAGACCCCAATTATTATTATATTGGAAGTCAAGACTTAGGGTTATTATTACATGTAGTGAAATTGATTTTATGTGACCCCTTTGTCCTTTATTTAACCCAACATGATTCATTTTCACATTTAATATTACACAGTTTTTGAGCAGTAGGGTTAATAACACAAAACATACATTTAATCACACATGAGGCCTCACTCATGTAAGAGTAACATATTATCACTGAAAAAATGATTTTTTTCAATTTTCTATTAAATAAATTAGTAATATCATATTAATTAAACCACTAAAAATATGAATTTAGTTAATTTTAACATTAATCACATTATTTACACTATAAAATGAAAAGTAATATTATTAATATAATTCTAATATAATATTTATATTAAAGATATTAAAATATATAATATTATTTTTAAAAAAATTATGGATTTATCAATCCCCTACACTTGAGCTATTTCACATATTCATGGGATTACTCTCGAAAAATTCTTCATTAAAAATTCACATTTTTCTCACTCACAAGACTTTATTTATTGAATATTATTTGGAAAGATTTAATTAAATATCACTATTAACATTCAAGTGAATTTTCAAATTCATATTATCAAATATTCTTAGTCCACTTAATAATTTTAAAATCAATGATTCATCACTAAATAATTAATAAGATAAATTCCTTCTCCTACTATACATTTAACTTCAATATTTATCTCCCCCTCAATTTTTATTGTTATACAACAATTATTCACATTTATTTTTTATAAGTCATACATATATAATTTCACTTATTAAAGTGAGTGGGGTTAATTTAGATATATAAATTCCAATCAGAAGGCACCCCCTGAGGCTATTTATGATATCTAAGTCATGGAAGTATGATTTGGACACTAGCTCAGAAATCGTTATGGATCTTTATTAATGGATTTTATTTTCACACATATACACACGAACTGTGCTTTTTGTTTTTTTGAGAGATTTTGGTTTGGATCCTAACTAATTAAACTAATCCAATTTGGATGAATTTATATAATATTTTTTATTATTGATGAATCATTAAATATTACTTTTATTTAGAAAGCGTCTCAATGAAATTCAAGTTCATTGATCAAGATTATGCACATTAAATTAGTGTGCACATAAATATCATCTAATTAAAATTAAATTCTATAATTTTGAAACATATATTTAATGTATTCAAAATGGATATATATTCTAAACTGAGGGAATGTATTAACTTGATTAGGGGAATCTGAAAATACATTTATTCAAAGGAAAACAAATGAAAATGAGAAAACACACAAAAAAACCAATAAAAAAGTATAAATTCCCCTAAAATTATATGTTACTACTCTCTTTATGATAAATAAAACAAAATATGAGTATGAAAAACTAAGGGAGTAGGGATACACCTTTGTTATTTTACTCTTTTGTATTAAGTTAATCCCTTGTCCATTGGTTCTATAAATTATAAAACAAAATAAAAACATGATAAATTTATTTAAATAAAATAAAAAATGAGGAATAAGGAAAGAAAATATTTATTGGTTTGACCCCAAAGTGAGCCCAGATTTATACTACATTTCATTAGGTAGTACTGGTTTATTATAAACAATAAGAAGGTAAATGAGTCTTGTATGATAAAAACCACTACAGTTTATTTATCCCGACGACTTTATGTAGACACCAAGAGTGGGACACCCTAAAAGTGAATAAAAAACTAGTCCCAACACAAAAAATGATATAAGAAGAATATAATTAGGTAGGGATAATAGAAAAGGGTCTATCCCTATCACTCTTAGTGGAATCCTCATCTATGTGATATTCTAGATGTTTTTGAGGAGGTAACCACATCACCAATTACCCTGAGGCCTTTCTTCTTCTTCAATCAGCACCACTTGGGTGGTCTCTTATTTTTCTCATTTTTATAATTATTTAATATATAGTGAATACTAAAATAGTGATACATAAAAAGAGTCAAATAATGGAGTATGAGTGTTCAATTGAATTTTATAAAAGTTAAAAACAAGTGAATCTAAATTTCTATTATATCCCTTGAAAATTTCAGACAAATTATTTTGTTCTTTATAGAGTGACATTATAAGGATGTATTTATATTTAAGGAGAGAATTTTTATTTAGTAAAAATTTCATATCTATGATATCTTCTATAAATTGGGTGGGGGGGGGGTAAAGACTCTTCTTGTTCCTCATTTGAATATTGATAGAACTCTGATAAGTAGAGTGAGAACTTAGTGACTTATTGGGCCAAGAAATCTAGTATTGATTATTCATGGTCCATTTTTTATGTACATGATTATATCCTTGAATGAATCATCTCTTATGATAAAGTTTTGGACACCCCTCACCTATCTATAAATAAGTAAAATAATCTCATCTAATGGTGAGGGTGAGTAAAAAGTAGTTTTTCATTTTTTAGATCTTTTTTAAATTTAAATTTCATAGTAAAAAATATTTACAATATGAAAATGTGAAAATTATTTATTGACATAGATCCTTAAAAATGATATTAAAAATTGACATGGATATTATATCCCATTAAATTAACATTTAAAAACACCTATAACACACCATAGAGTTTACTAAGATCATTTATCAAGGATTTTTGGATGAATTATAGTGACCCAAGATAAACATGACTTTAATAATACATTAATATCATGATTTTAATAATACATATCATAAAAAATCACATAACCCAATGAAATAAAGGTTTAATTTTTTTATAGATTATCTATATAAACATCTTAATCTAAAATAACATCTCTATAATTTTACTACTCTGTACTCCCTTATAGACCTTATTCAAGTTATAATTATTTTATAACCTTAGGAAAGAAAAATCATAAGAAAGGGGTGAGATAAAATGATCAGTAAGGTAAAAATATCAACATATCATCAAGGGTTAGATCATAATCATATGAGAAAACATGGGAAGGGGATACATTTATTTTTAAAAAATAATATGGGGATCAATAAACATTGTCCATAAGTCATGATGGAAAGACATGTAATCTTAAATGAACAAACATATACCATGGAAAATGATTGTGGAATTATAATACATTAAACATCAGTTAAGGATCATAATTATAGGAACATAATAATGATATAAGAGTATGGAATAAACATAAGCATATATTACATATTTCAAGTATACCCCCAATACATTCATCACATAGCAATCTTGTGATAACCACTTGTGTAACTTATTGGGATTGGAATAATACTATAGTGTTCCTTTGGTCTTGGGATAAAATCTATTGTGTACCCCTTGGTCTTTGGATAAAACATTTTATCTTAAAAGGATGAACAACTTTCAAATTTGTTGAAATTAATTTATTGAAAAACCACATAAGAAATGAGTAACTAAAACATCATTTTAAAAATATGATAATGGAAATATTAATCTCACTTGAGAAAAAAATAGTTTTATTTCCAAGTATAAAGGAGAACATTGGTGAGAAATGAAAATATAAACTAGTAGGGGAAACCATCATTAAAGAGGATGTGAATTATTCTTAATATAATTGAATTTTTAATAGTTATGTTAAATCATAAATAAGAAATATTTTAATAAAAATTTATCTCCAAATGTAGAAATAGGGTATAAAATATTAAATGAAAGATAAAGATCAAGGAGAAACATTATAACTCAATAATCAGACTGAGTTTTGAAAACCATTGCATTTTAGGGATGATATGAATCAAAGCCAAGAAAAAGGAGGAAAATGAATGTAAGTGAAGTTTACAAGTTTATAATTTATTTATTATATTATAATTCAAGGGGCACATACTTAAACCATAGAAATGAATATTGATTCAATATATCAATTCATGGATTAATAAAATGTGATTGAGGTATATTCCCTTAGCTTGTTTCCCCACGTAGTCAAATGCACTCTATGATCTTGTATAAAAAACATAAATATCTTAATAAAAAATTTAATAACCTTTTTTATATCCATAAAATTTTATAATCTTCATTTATATGAATAAAATTGAAGGATATTAGATTCCAAATATGTAGATGAAAAATCAAGAAATGATTTCAGCAGAATGATGGTATAAAAAAGGATTATAGAATGGGTTAAATGAGTGAGAATGGTAGTATCTAATTTATATGAAATATATTGGAAATTAAATTATTTATTATGAACATTTGGAATCATAATTACAAATAAATAAAAAGTCTTATAAAAAATGAAGTGCTTGAATTGAAATGAGTAGCGAGAGAATCAATGAGTGATTTCGAAAGCATGAAAACTATACAAAAGAAATTATAAAATGTGTTTAATGAGAGATAAGGGTATTATATAATTTATAGGAAATAATTTTGATAGTAAATTACTTATTATGAATATATTAAATATTAATCACAAGGAAATCAAAAGGCTCATAATAAAGGAATTTCTTTAATTGAAAAGAGGAGGGAGATAATCAATAAGTGATTTTAACAGCATGAAAACTATACAAAAGGGATCATGAAATGGGTTTAATGAGAGAGAATGGTAATATATAATAAATAGTTCATCATTTAGATAGTAAAGTATTGATTATAAAAACATATAATTTTAAACATATGGAAATAGAAAGGTCTTATCACAAAATAAATACTTGAATCAAAAGGAGGAGGGAAACCCTTACCTTTTCCAAGTAATTTCTTAAAGATTTGGAGGAATCCTTAGAACCTTAGAAAATATTTGGGTGAAATTTAGATATATATAGGTAAGGTAACTTCATGAAAAATTATTTTTGGGTGGATAAGTATAAGATAATGGTTGGGAGTGATCTCCTTTTGTAAGTGAAAAAGAGGGGTTTTTTCATGGAAACTAAAGTTAGGTAAGGGGTAAGAAAAGAATCACATGGGTATTAGGTTGGTTATGAAAGTTAGGAAAATTAGGTGAATAAATGTTAGGTGTGACATGTGGGTATGAATTTAATACCTAAAAAGGATTTATAAAATGCACAAGTGACCATTTAATTATTAAAAATTTGAGATATTTTATTTACCCATTTTCACCCTTATTAATCTTGATTAAAAATTAACCATGGAAATTATTTTATTATTAAAATTATAATATTAACCTCCAAAACAAATTTCAATGTTATAAATCCTAATTTGGATTCTATTTAACCAAATGAAATTTTATATTGATAAAAAAACTAAATTTTAAATTAAAACATGTAATGTGTTGAAAAAAAGTCTTTTTTATCATTAAGTTATATTAATATTATTTAGCATTGATTACCAATTATATGAGTATTAATTAATTTTTAAATATGTTTAAAAATAATAACATAGTCTTAATTTAAGATATATCCATTTTATTTAATAATAATACAAAAATATTTGGAAAAGTATCATTCTTTGAAAAATAATCATTTTACTGCGGTAGCTAGTTTTTACCTGAGGTAACTTAATATTTATGCCTAAAAATAAAGTGGTCTATATTTGATAATTTATATACATGTATTATAGATTTTAATTTCATTTTTTCTGATTAAATTTCTAAAAATTTTAAGAATTAATTTTAATATAATAAATGTATAATGTATTAAAAAGTTTTTTAAGAAAAACATTACTTGAGTTCTAAAATATAAACTATGGGTTTGTAAATTATAATAAATATTTTGAAATAAATAATTTAAATTAAAAAATTTATATTTTTTAAATATTTTTTTATAAATTTATAAGTGATACTTATATACTAATAATGGCATAAAATTCACAATATTAGTAAAAACAATATATTGCACTATTCACCTAAATTATTTTTTTAGAAAAATATAAAAAATTTATAATAAGATAATTTTTATACTAAATCCAAAAATGAAGTTTATTTTTCCAATTTATCATTCTTAAATTTATAAATTTAAATTTTAAATAAAATTATAAATCATAGAAAAAAACTATTTTTATAGGAATTTTTTTTTGAAAATACTAGTTTATTTTATTTATAATTTATATAAAACAATAACCAAGATATAATAAATAAATAAATATTATATTTTACTAGCTTCATCATTTAACAATGATATATTTAGTTTTATTTAATAAAAAGTACAACACATAAAAATATATATTATTAAACATAATAACGAATTAAGTAAATTTGTACAAAATAACATTTATATAAATAAACATATTAACATATTTTGTAGTTCAGTTACTTATATTCATACCTAATAATTAAAAGGACATGTTTTAATGGTCTAAAAATATCATAGTTTCATTTTAGTTTGGTGTTTTGTGCAGAGAAAGCCATCAAAAACATTGCTATTTAAAGAAAATGTATAGTGAAATTTCGGGTCGTTACATTATCCACCCTTCAATAAATTACATCATTAAAATTTTAATTATTACAAACTAACAAAGTTTTCTAAAGGTATATTTAATATGAGTCAAGAATTAATTTTATAATGATGTATCAATCACATATATTCACTTATAATAAGAATAATCCCAATATTAATTTTATTCGTAACCATTTGAGTTAAATACCCCTTATGATTTGGTGTTAAGAACTATTTTATTTTCCCCCAAGTTTGTAGTTTTTGAAACTTAGTGATAGATTATCATAAATTGGTTTAAGGTATGAACTGAAATTACTTATTTTTATAATAGCTACACCATACACACCTTCCTATCATCCCTTGTGGTTCTTCAACTTAGTGGCATCAGTGGGAGGTTAAGGTCAAATGATGAAGCTGAAAAAGAATAAACTTCCTCTTAATCCTCATCAAACAAATCATTAAGACCCATGTTAAGACCCCTATTGAACATTTTTAGAGTATCCTCCTCCATCAAAATGACCTTTACCCTCTACATATTATCCCTCACCTGTTCTACCAGCTTCAACAGATAACAACCCATCTCTTCACCCACTTGTTGCATCAGTCCTTATGCTACACACTATGGAAACCCTCTTGGATAAAGGTTAGTGGGGGTTGGATGCCCCATCATTTCCACTATGGGTGGATCTTCATTTTTCAAATAAGGCCTTATAAGGCTTGAAATGTTTCCCACACATGCTGCATGGGCCTGTGTGCTTTGGGACATCAAACCTGATTCTCAAACCGCACCCATCCCCGATGTCACTAGGTAGCCTCCCCCTTTTTTACCTAACCACCATGTCTTGTTGAAATAGTTTCTATAGTGGGGGGTTGTATTCTATATACACCATTGGCATAGTGTTTTCAAATTCTCTAGAAACATTAGGGCCTACACATAGTGAAGATACGTTGATGGATGATGATGAATACGATTCATTATTGTCATCTGCTATTGTAGTAAAGATAATATCTGTCCGTGACAGCTACTATAAAACCATGAGATTTTGTGAGATATATTTTTTCAAATAAATTTAATATTTTCAAAATGTTTCATTATATGCAACCCCTATTTTATCTTTTATTACACGCAACACTGAGTTTAAATGAAGTGCAACATATTATTAAAATATTATTATTTAATATGATAATTATCACCTAGATATTAGAATAGTGGGTATGAATAGGAATAACTAAATTATGAAACTATATATCCTATAAATTTATATAAAATCAATTCTTTGGTAACCAATTAATTATAAATTAAAATAAAAAAATATTTGAAAATAAAGGAAATATTATTATGAAAGACTATTTTTATGCGCACAAACATATTTTACCTAAATAAGTTAAACAAATAACTTTTTGTGAATGATTTAAATGAAATTTATATATTATATATTCAATCAATTTTTTAAAATTTATATTATGTTTTTTTTCTAGAAAAGAGATAATAATTAATCCAATTTTTCTCTTAAAAGCTATATTTTTATAAAAACGATTTTTCTCGCCTTTTGCACACTTCTTTTAAAATTATTTTTAACACTTTTAGAAAAATAATTTGATAAAAAAACTTTATTTTTGAAATAATAATTTCAACATTATCTTAGGAAATTTTTTTTATAATTTTCTGAGACGATAATTTTTTTTGATGAAAAGTGAAAAATACTGGTTTTTATTAAGAATTTTCATTTCTTTTAAAGAATTTAAAAACTTAAGTTTTGTAAGATGTTTTTAAAGGAAAAATTAGTTAAATTATATATATATATATATTAATCTAATTTATTTAATTGAAATAAATTTCATATTTAATTTTGATATAAAAACTTTTTAATCTTTTGGACATTTTCTCTTTGGAAAACCGCTTTATCATCGTGTTTATGGAATTAATTTTATATTAAATTTTGAAAATTATTTGAATGGATTTTTTGAAAATGGATTAAATATTTTTAATTATAATAATTTATATTATATAATAATTTCAACTTAATATTTGACCATAATGAATAGTAAACCAATAAAAATTATTTACCGTGATTAAGGTAAAAATGGGTTAACTCGGGGTTAAATTAAAAAGATACGGGTTAAAAATGTACCAAAAACTTTTAAAACACTCATTTTATGGAAATATTTTAACATTATATCTTATAGTTTCTATAATGGACCATTTTGGAGCCTCGTGTCATGTGAAAAATGTGGGCACACTTTTTTCTTTTAAAAAATTACAAGCCTTCCACTCACCTCACTTATAAAAGGCCACCCCCTCTCCTCTCATATTCACACTTTCAAAAACCATTGTTTAGGATAATACATAACCAAATCATGTACTTAATTCCCACAAATCATCTTAGAATCCTTATTCTGTTCATAAATCCAACCTAAGAATCCTTTTGATGCAAACCAAAAGAAGTTATCCGAAGAAGATGTCACATCCCTAATTGAGAGTTTTATTTTATTTATTCATCCACCTCCTTTAATTATGATTAAAAATTTATGATATGATAAAATTATTATATTAAAAATAAATATATTTTATTATGTTAATATCATAATGTAAATCCATATCCTTTTCCATTAAGTGTGTCACAAAATCATCATTAAGGTGTATAACAGATTTTCGCCTCGTGAAACGATGTTATTCATTTTCCATATCCACCTATCATGAATATATATAATGATGTATTTATTATTTAAATATTATAGTTATTATATTATTACTATTTTTCAATCATGATACCACATATTCATTCTTACTTTCCATTCTTTGGTAATGTGACAACGTCGTTCATGCGTACAGGAGACTACCGCCTCACAAAGCGATGTGATTTGTTCATGATTTATATGGAAGGTAATAAAGATGTTTTAACAAAAATATGGGATATATATTACATAAAAATTATCCTCTAATTTTAATATATTATTTAACTTTCTTTTTTTCAACCTATCTAGAAAATGGAAACAACATTTATGCGTACGTACAACATATTATCTCTATAAATGGTGTATTTATTTTTCTATATCTAAATTATATATTTATATAAATACATATATATTGAATATATATTATATTTATATCATGGCTAAAATTTTATATATAATGGAACCATGATCAAATTAAAAATACCAAAAATAACAAATCAAAACATACACGAAAAACACAGCAGTTATTACCCAAAATGTGATTTTAACAAGGACTCATTGATAAACAGGTAATAAAATGTAATAAGTAAATAGTATATGGTGTGATAAATATGATTATGATTATTTAATATATTTATAACAAACTTATATATATTATATAGGAGGTTCTAACCTGCATGAAAGAAGTCGAGACTCAAGGAAAGTGATTTTTGTCTCGCTTTTATTTTCTGTCAAACATATGCCATATTCACCATGTGTTTCTTTTATGTGATGTAAATACTATGAATGAATGTATTTTTTTGATTATTATCCATAAAATTTTGGGGATTTATATATCTATTTTAGGATATCTCATTCATGGGGTATACTATTCAAAAGTTACCAAAGCGACAAGGTATTTTTTTCCAAATTGCCTTGTTGGGAACCTAAGTTACGTTATGCACCTATGTTCTTCTATGAGGTGTAAATAATTCCCATTTTAAATGTCATATAATGAATATAATTATTTTAATGATATTATATGTTTCATTTAATTTTATTATTTCATGGTTATTATGATTCAAAACTTACTAAATTGGTAAGAGTTTTATGTTACAATCTCATCGTTTATCGGGATTGTTTATGATTATGCTTCCAATAATGAAATATTATAATAAATATCTTAATAAACTCATTAATTTTATTATAATATAGTTATTTCATGAGAATAAATGTTTTCCATTCATATTTATCTCTTTATGTACTCAATATTTCAAAAGTATATTTTTAAGAAAAATCGTCTTTATTTCTCTCTTTGATCGAAAACCCTTTTTCTTCCAAAACCATGTTTTCTAAAAATGTTATCATATTTTTTTTAGAATTATTAAAATTATTTATTGAAGAAATTTTTACCCATTTTAACTTTTTACAATTTTTTTGAATGGAATATTCATGTCTTTTTATAAACAATACCCATTTATATTGTAAATACCCGTAAAATTCAAGAGAAATTTTTTCTTAATTTTTTTGGGATTTTACAAGAACGCGGTTTCTGACGGCACTTGATTCCGAGGCCCGGTGTGCCCAGAATTTATATCCGAAGTTTAGCTGGGGTACGTTCAGTGAACGAACGAGCGGGTTTTTCTAACTTTTGAACTAGTGCTCGGAATCGAATTCCGAGGGCACCGATGGATTCGCAGCACCGGTAATTGCTTAGGAACACCTTTTCCAGAGTTGTGTTTACATGAGAGAAGTTGTTAAAAAATTGTGGAAGGTAAAATAAAATTGAGCATCAATTTTATTTTTCACTAAGTGGTTTAAAGCTTTGGGTGGAAGTTGGGGGAACCCAACTTCCCATTGGAGGTTATGAGGGTGGTGGGGCCCACACGAACCCACCCCTTTAACTTCCCTAACCTTCCATAACCCTTCATTTAATTTGAAAACTTGAGTTAATTAATTGTGTGGATTAATTCAACTTTTGAATTTCAAACTTAAGTTATGTTAATAAAATAAGTGAGGTACTTATTTTATTTTGGTTGGGGACTTGTTGCTTGAGAGGTTTGGGAGAAAAGCTAAGGGAGGCTTGAAGATCTTCATCTTCTTCGTCGAAGAACATGAAGAACGCGAAGAACGCACCGATATCCGACGAAGAACGCCGAATCCTCGGAGATCGACTACTCGACGTCGTGTACCGCGATGCCAATGACGCCTTCTTCCACGATGATTCTCCTTTCGCGACGCCTCCTTCCGCGATGGTTATTTCCGCGACGAACCTCCGTTCAAGCAATGCTCGAGGTAGGGAATTATTTTATTGTTGATGATTTTCGTGTTTTCATCCGACATCATTCCTCATACTTTTGGACCACATGTTAGCAGTTAACGGGAGGGGGCTGGACCGCACAAACACGGCCGACCCTCCTTCCCTTTTTGTCTTCCTTGTGGTGGAATGGAACGAGGATGGCGCGGTGGCGTCGCATTGCGCGGGGTCATGCGGCAAGGTATGCGCGGCGCCGTCACGCCACACCTTTCTATTGAAGAAGAATGCGGCGCCGTCGCGCCGCGCCGGAGAACCTCGAAAAACACCGCGGCGGAGGGGCGGGGTGCCGTTGTGCCGCGCCGGACGGTCCAAGGCCGCGGCATAAGCCGCAGCGGAGCAGGGGAACCGGCGGCCGGTTCCGGGCCGCCGGCATCGGAGCAGGGGTACCGGCCCTTGCTGGTCCCGAGTCGGCAGCGGCCGGCCGGCCATAGAGGGCCGGCCGGACAGTGGAAGAGCCGGGGGTTCGAAACCCCCGGCTGGCCGGATGTGAGCGGCGCCCATTATGGGGCCGCGGTTACAACAAGCGGAGGGCAATGCCCCCCCCCCCGCATCCCGAACGGCTCGGCCGTTTGGCCGAGCCGCCTGGACAGCGCGTCGGGCCGAACCCGAACCTGGGTCGTGTCGACCCGGTTCGGGCTGGACCAGGGGGTCTCGGGCCGGGTCGGTACGGGCCCGAAACCCCCACTTCCGGACCTCTTTCGGTCTTTTGCCCATATATTGGGATACAGACCTCCGATCGACGCATAGTCAGCGGCGATGCGATCCTTGGAATGAGACGGTCATTTCAGTATATTACAATCAAGGTTTCAGAGTACTTTGGGTTCGTCCGGGTTGGTTCGTACACGAAACCAACCGGGCCCTCGGAGCGGAAATGCTTATAACTTGTGCTCCGGACGTCCGATTGACGTGCCGTCGACTTTGTTGGATTCCTCTAAGTGAGACAGACCTTTTGGCTTACTCCGCTCGAGGTTTGGATGCAGTTGGAGTATGGTCGGGTTGGTTTTGTCTTAAAAACCAACCGGGCCCCTGGGACGAAAAAGCCAATAACTCTCAGACCGGGCGTCCGATTGATGTACCGTCTGTGACGTTGAGTTCCTATTGACGATACAGAACTTTTGGATACATCAACTCCGGAATATGTGTCAGTTGATGTATCAGCCCCTCGGCTCGTGGAGCAGACCCTCCCGAACGAGCTTGCTGTGTGCGGGAACCCTGGAGTTGGCTGCGACTACGACGACGACGACGACTATACAGAAATCCTCCGTGGATTCGATGGTGACGACTACAACACTCAGTGATCCTACGTGGATCAGTGTTACCGATCCTGTGTGGGTCAGATTCTATGTGGTTCAGTTCTCAGCGGTCCTGTGTGGGCCAGCGCCTACAGATCCTGTGTGGGTCCAATCCTGTGTGGGTCATTGCGGGGGTTAGTTACCTATCAATCCTTTGTGGGTCATTGCGGGGGTTACTTACCTATCGATCCTTTGTGGGTCATTTCGGGGGTTAGTTCCTATCGATGCTATGTGGGTCCGACAACTTAGATGAATCGGTGGCTATATCTGGTCATCTCTATCGTCATACGAAGAAGTAAACCTGTGTGAGCTGAATCTTGACTTGCTTTCCTATGTGGATTACGTTATTCTTTCCTGTGTGGATTCTGTTGTGTTATCCTGTGTGGATGTGATCAAACTTGGTCTCGGATGTTGGAGCGAAATGGAATTGATGACTTAGGTATATGTATGGGCATAAACCTAAGTAGTGTCGGATGTTACCTCGTGATTGTAACTTTCCTTTGTGGATTATCCTTGTGGATTCTGGGAGACCTTTGGGGGTCTCGGGGTCCCTACTGAGTAGCTTATACTCACCCTTGCACGGGCTATACCCGCACTACGTTGTGTTGGTTACAGACGACGGACAACGCTGATCGTGGTTGAGGCACGAGGAGCAGGTCGGTACCCGGAGGTGGACCCCTGGGCAGGACGTACTCGGAGCAGACGGCTGGACCCGAGGAGCTGTGGAGGCTATCTGTACCCACCCTTCAGGTGGGACTTCCAGTGGACGGCTCGACGCTGCGGCTTTACTTTCCAGTTGTTGTACTTCCCTTTTTCAGTTGTACTTTACTTTCAGTTTGGATTTGTATTCTGGCCCACTTACTTTTCCGCACTTACTGTTGTACCCAGTTTTTACTTAGTGTTTACTTCTGCTTGTTTTCTCTATGGTGTTTGTTTACTTTACAAAGGCAATGCCTTCCCTTTTTACTGGGAATTACGCCTTGGTGCTAGTCGCCAGCCCCTGGCCTATGGAAGGCGGGCTTGGGGTAGTCACGGCACGGGCCCCGAGGACGGGTCGTGACAAATTGGTATCAGAGGTGTTCGGTTCTACCGCAGAACTCAGGACTCTGATCTTTCTTCTATGTGAAGCAATAATGTTAAGAGTATTGAGTGTGGTTATAAATCCAGGGATTCCAGTGTTGGTGCGGCGGCCGACGTATCCGTACACCAGGACCCTGACTTCTTATTTCTGACTTAATGCATGTAAACATTTATTGCATGTGTGTTTCAAGTTTTCTTTGTGATTACTTTGTGTCAGCTCACCAGGTATACTGTTCTGACCATGGAGCACCTGTCTCTTTTCAGGATGGCCCCACGACGGTAGCCAGATAGGGTTGCAAGAGTTGTGCGTGATGACATCCCACCGAGAAACGAGGCCTTGATACAAGGCCCTTTGATAGCAGAGGCACCGACGGTACCTCTACCCGCCGAGCCACCAATGCCACCATCCCCAGCCACTGATGATGCACGTCGCCTTAGTGCACTGCACGAGTTTCAGTGTCAGCGACCGACCAGGTTTCGTGGGAAGACGGACCCTCAGGCAGCTGAGGATTGGATGGAGGCAGTTTTATGGGTTTTCATGTTAGTGAGGACACCAATAGACCTCATGGTGATCCTCGCAGCGAGCCTCATGCACGCGGCAGCAGGCAGATGGTGGATCTTGATGCCCTAGGTGCACGACGAGGCATCTCTTCTCTGGACAGACTTTGAGAGCCTCTTCCACTCGGAGTTCGTCCCAGCCACCCTCCGTGCAGTGCGCATCCAGGAGATTCTACAGCTACGGTAGGGCAGCTTGACGGTCGCCCAGTACTCGGCGAGATTTACAGATCTCTCGCGCTATTCGACAGACATGGTACGGGACCCATTCTTCCTGGCCCGGACCTTTGAGCAGGGATTGAGGCATGAGATTAGGGCATCACTGATCTCCCTCAGCATTCCGTCTTAGGCATGGGTACTGGAGTGAGCCCTTCTGATCGAGAGATTCCTTGCTGAGCCTACATCAGCAGCGAGACCTACCGCAGGGCGGCACGTAGCAGAGTCTTCTACAGCAGGCAGTCGACGGATGACTCATGGGTCCAGGCAGACCAGACCCTCAGGCAGACAACCTCAGGACACTGGCTCAGTAGTGTGGGGCACACAACGCGGAGCCAGTATTTCGAGAGGCAGACAGTGCTACACATGCAGCGGGCAGGGCCACATGTCTCGTGACTGCTCGACCCGCCATGCTGAGGAGTAGTAGACAGTTGAGGGACCACCCAGGTAGAGGTAGAGGTTCGACCATGGCGGTCTGAAAGGAGAAGGCGGACGAGGCAGAGGAGCTGGCCGAGCAGTAGGTGGTGGGTGATGCTTTGAGGCTCTACCACCACCACCACCAAGAGGTCCACCCCGACCACAGGGAGCTGGCGGGCAGAGACATGCACAACTCCAGGCAGTGGAGGCCTACGAACAAGGTGCGCCTGAGATGATTTGAGGTACTATCTGTGTCTATTCCACCCTTGCTGAAGTTCTTATAGACACAGGAGCGAGTCATTCTTTCATAGCCGCTGCCCTTATTCGGAGCTCGGAGATTCCGAAAAAGCCGTTTGCTCGATCCTTACAGCTAGAGACTCCTACGGGAGCAGACTCGATGATTACACACTGGTACCGGAAGTGTGAGCTTACCCTAGGAGGCGAGATCTTCGTCTGGGATCTTCTTGTAGCGGCGTCAAGGCCTTACGACATCATCTTGGGTATGGATTGGTTATCTATATTCCATGCTCAAATCGACTGTATTAGGTGCAAGGTCCGATGTGTACGCACCGACGAGAGCAGGTTCACCTTCACCGGCGAGAAGGGAGCCTTTGAAGCACAGGATGGACTCTCGCAGAGGAGAGGACACCCCATCACTCATCAGTTGGCTAGCCTCATCCTAGGAGCAGTTGACGTGTAGTGTCCTGGTTTTCCTGCAGTGGTGGATCAGTATGCGGACGTTTTCCCGACGACGTTCTAGGGCTACCTCCTCGCAGAGAGGTAGAATTTTATATTGATCTATACCCCGGGATAGCCCCGATATCCACCCCAGCATATCGGATGGCTCCCGCCGATCTTCAAGAGATACGGGTACAGTTGGAGGACTTGCAGGGAAAGGGATTTATCTGACCCAGTGTTTCACCCTGGGCTTCCCTGATATTGTTCACTAAGAAGGTGGACGATAGCTTGCAACTTTTTGTCGACTATCGTCTCCTGAACTAGGTGACAGTGAGGAACAAGTATCCGATACCGAGGATTGATGACCTCTTCGATCAGCTCAAGGGAGCACGGTGGTTCTTGAAGATAGACCTCAGGTCAGGCTATCATCAGCTCAGAGTTTGGGATGAGGACGTGCAGAAGATGACCTTCAGATGTCGGTATGACCAATATGAGTTTTTGGTTATGACATTCGGCATAACCAATGCTCCAGCAGTGTTCATGGCCCTCATGAACAGGATCTTTCAGCCATACCTTGATCGATTTTTCATGGTCTTCATTGACGACATTTTGATATACTCGACGACTAAGGGGGAGCATGACTACCACTTGTGGGTTGTACTAGACACACTTCGAGAGCTCCAGATTTATGGAAATCTCTCTAAGTGTCAGTTCTGGATACAAGAGGTCCACTTCTTGGGACATGTCATCTCTGAGGTGGGAGTTGCGGTGGATCCTGCGAAGATCGAGGCAGTGCTAGCTTGGGAGCCACCCAGGAGCGTGATGGAGGTGCAGAGTTTCTTGGGACTAGCTGGATACTACCAGAGATTTTTGCTAGACTTCTCCAGAGTTGCGGCACCACTCTCATCTTTGATGAAGAAGGGGAAACCCTTTGTGTGGTCAGACAGATGTCAGCAGAGCTTCCAGGAACTGAGGTAGAGATTGACCAGCGCCCCCATCTTGAGGCTACCGGAGGAAAGAGTTGGGTATGTAGTTTACTGAGATGCATCAGGGACTGGACTTGGATGTGTCATGATGCAAGATCAGGCTGTGATTGCCTATGGATCACATCAGTTGAGGCAGCATGAGCAGAACTATGCTACCCATGACCTGGAGTTAGCAGCAGTGGTCTTCGCTCTGAAGATGTGGTGACACTATCTGATGGGCAAGCGCTTTACAGTCTATTCTGACCATCAGAGTCTCAAGTACATCTTCTCTCAGAAGGACCTAAACCTGAGATAGTGGCGATGACTCAAGTTCCTCCAGGAATATGAATTTGAGATAGTCTATACTCCTGGGAAGGGGAACGTAGTAGCCGATGCTCTCAGCAGGAGGACAGGCATTCAACTACTTAGGGAGGCAACAGAGTAGCTAGCCTCTTTGTAGATATCCTTCGTGGATAGATATGGAGCAGCCTTTCTTTAGTCAGTCATAATCACTCCTCCACTACTGCATCAGGTCAGAGAGGCACAGCGTGGGGATGCTGACTGTGAGACGCAGCGTGCGCAGATATCCTCAGGACAGGCACCTGATGGTTTCTCTGTAGGAGGAGAGAACAATGTCCTTTTCAGAGGACGTACCTTGGTACCAGTTGCTTTACGGGAGGAGGTGTTGAGAGAGTTTCACACTTCCCCTTTTGTGGTACATCCTGGAGTGACGAAGATGTACCAGGATCTCAGACGAAAACACTGGTGGCCGGGCATGAAGAAGGCTGTGGCAGAGTTCGTTTCTCGATGCCTCACCTGCCAGCAGGTGAAGGCAGAGCACCAGGTACCAGCAGGCTTGGTACATCCCTTGGAGGTCCCGGAGTGGAAGTGGGACAGGATATCTATGGACTTCGTGACTGGACTTCCACGAACTTCCAGAGGTCACGACTCCATTTGGGTGATAGTCGACCGACTCACCAAGTCGGCTCACTTCTTACCTATCAGAGAGCAGGGTTCAGTGGAGAGCTTGGGACGTCTCTACGTTCAGGAGATTGTACGGCTTCATGGTGTGCCATATTCTATCATCTCCGATCGAGATGCTCGCTTTACTTCCCGGTTTTGGAAGGGGTTGCAGGAGGCATTTGGAACACAACTACGTCTGAGCACCGCCTTTCACCCTCATACAGATGGTCAGACGGAGAGGACCATACAAACTCTCAAGTACATGCTCCGCGTATGTGTCCCCGACTTTAGTCGCAGCTGTGAGGACCACCAACCCTTGGTGGAGTTCGCGTACAACAATAGCTACCACTCCACCATCGGGATGACACCATACAAGGCGTTGTACGACCGACCTTGCATATCACCGCTGTGATGGACAGACCCTGGGGAGTCCGCACTTGTTAGACCAGAGATGGTCTAGGCCACGACAGAGAAGGTCCAGGTCATCCAGGAGCAGATGAGGACAGCTCAGAGCTGGCAGAAGTCTTATGCTGACAGGAGGCGGAGGCCATTGGAGTTTGAGGATGGCGACCACGTCTTCTTGCGGGTCTCACCTCAACGTGGATTACAGAGATTTGGCTGAGGCGGAAAGTTATCTCCGCTCTTCATCAGACCATTCCAGGTCCTCAGCAGGATTGGCGAGGTGGCTTATAGCATGGCTCTACCACCTCAGTTGCACTGGGTGCACAACGTCTTTCACGTATCTCAGCTGAGGAGATACGTGCACGACCTGATGCATATCATTGACCATGGGGAGCTGAACATAGATGATGGGGCAACTTTTTCGGAGGTTCCAGTGGAGATCGAGGATCGACAGGAGTGGGTCCTATGTGGATGGTCGATTCCTCTAGTGCGCATCATATGGTAGCACGAGAACCTCCAGGAGAGCACTTGGGAGCGGGAGGCTCAGATGTGTGCTCAGTACCCACATTTGTTTCCCTAGTTTTTGATGTATCTTTACGGGGACGTAAATCCCTGAGGTGGGAGTAATGTAAATACCTGTAAAATTCAAGGGAAATTTTTTCTTAATTTTCTTTGGGATTTTACAAGAACGCGGTTTTTGACGGCACTTGATTCCGAGGCCCGGTGTGCCCAGAATTTCTATCCGAAGTTTAGCTCGGGTACGTTCAGTGAACGAACGAGCAGGTTTTTCTAAATTTTGAACCGGTACTCGGAATTGAATTCCGAGGGCACTGATGGATTCGCAGCACCGGTAATTACTTAGGAACACCTTTTCCAGAGTTGCGTTTACACGAGAGAAGTTGTTAAAAAAATTGTGGAAGGTAAAATAAAATTGAGCATCAATTTTATTTTTCACTAAGTGGTTTAAAGCTTTGGGTGGAAGTTGGGGGAAACCACCCAACTTCCCATTGGAGGTTATAAGGGTGGTGGGGCCCACACAAACCCCACCCCTTCAACTTCCCTAACCTTCCATAACCCTTCATTTAATTTGACAACTTGAGTTAATTAATTGTGTGGATTAATTCAACTTTTGAATTTCAAACTTAAGTTATGTTAATAAAATAAGTGAGGTACTTATTTTATTTTGGTTGGGGACTTGTTGCTTGAGAGGTTTGGGAGAAAATCTAAGGGAGGCTTGAAGATCTTCATATTCTTTGTCGAAGAACACGAAGAACGCAAAGAACGCACCAATCTCCGACGAAGAATGCCGAATCCTCAGAGATTGACTACGCGACGCCGTGTACTGCGACGCCAACGACGCCTTCTTCCACGACGATTACCTTTCGTGATGACTCCTTCCGCGATGGTTATTTCCGCGACGAACCTCCATTCAAGCTACGCTCTAGGTAGGGAATTCTTTTATTGTTAATGATTTTCGTGTTTTCATCCATCATCATTCCTCGTAATTTTGGACCACCTGTTACCAGTTAACGGGAGGGGGCCGGACCGCACAAACACGACTGATCCTCCTCTGCTTTTTGTCTTCCTTGTGGTGGAATGGAACGATGATGGCACGGTGCCGTCGCACCGCGTTGGGTCATGCGGCAAGGTATGCGCGGCGCCGTCGCGTGGCGCCGGACGGTCCAAGGCCGCGACATAAGCGGCGGCGGAGCAGGGGAACCTGCGACCGGTTCCGAGATGCCGGCGTCAGAGCAGGGGGACCGGACCTTGCCGGCCTCGAGTCTGTAGCGGCCGGACAGTGGAAGAGCCTGGGGTTCAAAACCCCCGGCTGGCCGGACGTGAGCGGCCACCATTATGGGGCCGCGGTTACAACAAGTGCGGGGTAGCACCGCCCCCCCCGCATCCCGAACGGCTTGGCCGTTCGACCGAGCCACCTGGCCAGCGCGTCGGCCGGGCTGGGCCGCGCCCAGGCCGGGTCGGGCTGCACCAGCCGGGCCGGGCCGCGCCCAAGCGGGCCGGACCCGTACCTTGGTCGGGTCGACCCGGTTCGGGCCGGCCCAGGGGGTCTCGGGCCGGATCGGTTCAGGCCCGAAACCCCCACTTCCGGACCTCTTTTGGTCTTTTGCCCATATATTGGGCTGAAGACCTCTGATCGACGCACCGTCACCGGCGATGCGATCCTTGGAACGAGATAGTCATTTCGGTATATTACACTTAATGTTTCGGAGTACTTTGGGTTCGGCCGGGTTGGTTCATACACGAAACCAACCGGGCCCTCGGAGCGGAAACGCTTATAACTTGAGCTCCGGATGTCCGATTGACGAGCCGTCGGCTTTGTTGGATTCCTATAAGTGAGATAGACCTTTTGGATTACTCCGATCGAGGTTTGGACGCAGTTGGAGTACAGTCAGGTTGGTTTTGTCTTAAAAACCAACTGGGCCCCTGGGACGAAAAATCCAATAACTCTCAGACCGGGCGTCCGATTGACGCGCCGTCTGTGACGTTGAGTTCCTGTTGACGATACAGAAATTTTGGATACATCAAATTCAGACTATGTTTCAGTTGATGTATCAGCCCCTTGGATCGTGGAGCGGACCCTCCCGAACAAGCTTACTGTGTGCGGGAACCCTAGAGCTGGCTGTGACTACGACGACGATGACGACTGTACAGAAATCCTCCGTGGATTCGACGGCGACGACTACAGCACTCAGCGATCCTATGTGGATCAGTGCTACCTATCCTGTGTGGGTCAGATCTTGTGTGGGTCAGTGATCAATGGTCCTGTGTGGTCCAGCGCCTACAGATCCTGTGTGGGTCCGATCCTGTGTGGGTCATTTCGGGGGTTAGTTACCTATCGATCCTTTGTGGGTCATTGCGGGGGTTAGTTACCTATCAATCCTTTGTGAGTCATTTCGGGGGTTAGTAACTATTGATCCTATGTGGGTCCAATTACTTAGATGAATCAGTGTCTATATCTGATCATCTCTATCGTCATACGAAGAAGTAAACCTGTGTGAGATGAATCTTGACTTGCTTTCCTATGTGGATTACGTTATGCTTTCCTGTGTGGATTATGTTGTGTTATCCTGTGTGGATGTGATCGAACCTGGGCTCGGATGTTGGAGAGAACTGGAATTGATGACTTAGGTATATGTATGGTAATATACCTAAGTAGTGTCGGATGTTACTTCGTGATTGTAACTTTCCTTTGTGGATTATCCTTGTGGATTTTGGGAGACTTTCGGGGTTCTCGGGGTCCCTAATGAGTAGCTTATACTCACCCCTGCACGGGCTATGCCCACACTACATTGTGTTGGTTACAGACAACGGACAACGCTGATCGTGGTTGAGGCACGAGGAGCAGGTCAGTACCCAGAGGTGGACCACTGGGTGGGACGTACTCGGAGCGGACGACTGGACCCTAGGAGCTGTGGAGGCTATCTGTACCCACCCTTCAGGTGGGACTTCCAGTGGATGGCTCGACGCTGCGGCTTTACTTTTCAGTTGCTATACTTCCCTTTTTCAGTTGTACTTTACTTTCAGTTTGGGTTTGTATTCTGGCCCACATACTTTTCCGCACTTACTGTTGTACCCAGTTTTTACTTAGTGTTTACTTCTGCTTGCTTGCTCTGTGGTGTTTGTTTACTTTACAAAGGCAATTCCTTCCCTTTTTACTGGGAATTACGCCTTGGTTCTAGTCGCCAGCCCCTGGCCTATGGAAGGCGGGCTTGGGGTAGTCACGACACGGGCCCTGAGGATGGGTCATGACATATATTTTACTGAAAATGTGAAAGGAATGTTTGTTTTGATGTGTATGGAATGAACAAAATTTCCTATGGCCATAACCACTATTTTATTTGATTATTCCTTTGTAAATATTCAAGTTTATTTTCAAATAAAAGTGTTTTCAAAATGTTTTATTTTTTAAAAAGTGTTTTTCAAATAAAAAAGAACATTTTCCTCAAGAAATGTTTTAAATGATATTTAAATCTTCCTTTATATGTTTCAAAGTTTATTTTCAAAGAAAAGTTTTTAATTTTTTTTTATGGATTTTAAGTGTTAAAAAGTGATTTTCAATGAAAGGTTATATTACTCAATAAATTTTCAACTATCTTTTAAAAACCATTTTCTATATTAGATGACATCCTTTAATGTTAATTTTTATTTACTGGGTATATGATCCAAGGATGTCGTTATCATTATTTATTTGAATACTTTATTATCATGATGATAATATGTTTATGATACCTATTTCTATTACATGGGTTATACTATTATAAAATACATATGAAATCCGCTTCTTTTTCCACAAGTTATGTTGTGATGAAATGAGGGAATGATTATGAAACATATTTCTTTTCCATACCTGATTCTATGATAAAATGTTTATGAAAACCATTTCTTTTCATGGGTTCGGTTATATTGAAATGTTTATGAATCCCATTTATTTTCATGGGTCCTGATATGATGAATTCTTTATGATATTATGGCACACATATGTATGATTTTCATTATGTGATGAGTGAGACCTATATCTAACTTCAATGCATTGGATAAATCTTTATATATCATGATATAACAATGGGAAACAAGTATATGGGATTTATCTACTATGATAAATAGTTGAGTCCCAATCCACTATGGGAAACATGTATATCTTGATCCACTATGGGAAATAGGTGCATCCTTATCCACAATGGGAAACACGTGACAGGTTATGATTCCGTATGTTGATGGTCTTGGTAGTTAACCTTGAATTATAAAATGGTTTTCGATATTTATGATGGTTATACACTTTTTTGACATGATATTATGGTTCATGATTGATTTATGATGATTTCTCACTCTTATGGGCCATATTTTTAGAAATAATAAAGGTTTATTCCATGAATCATGTTTATGATCTATAACAGGTTGGTTATGAAATTCTTAAGTTATGTTCATGGCCAAATAACCTTATTCTTATCTTATACTTTTATATTTTAATATATTTATATCTCTTATGTATTCCCTTATTGATCATATGAGGTCACCGTTTCTTATGTTTTCTTCCCCAGGTTATAAAGAAAGGTTTAGGTATGGTATATCTAAGAGGAGTTCCATGTGAGAATATCTTTGTGAGATATGTTGAATATATTTCATGAAAAAATAATATTTTGTTTTTAGTTTCCAAATAAACTAAAATATTATGGTCCTCAGGTGTGTATTTATGAAATAGATTAAATATTCATCTAAAAAGATGTTATATTTATGTATAAAAATTTTGGGTCATTAAATTTGGTATCAGATGAAATATTTAGTTAACCATTGGAAACTAGGATGAGAAAAAACTAGTGATATCCCTAGGAATATTTCTAAGGACATATCTAGGTATATTTCTAAAGATAAGTCTGAGGATGAGTGAAAGTATAGGAAAATGTCTTAGAATTTTGGTAAAGGATAGAGTGAGTGGTTTCCAAGAAATTACGTCCCTGTCTGGACACTACAAGTGGATGTGGATTTTAAACATAGGTACTTAGGGTTTATAACTCCAAAAAGGGATCATTTAGCTAGACTAGATCATCACCTGGTGCATGAAAATGGGCCTTTTTGCACACCAGATTTGAAATTCACTGGGATATTATTTAGAAATTCACAAACTCTTTAAAAAACATCATGATGGATTTAAATTGATGATGAATATGAATAACCTAGGATAAACCTAAGGTGTCATGATTTAGAAATACTATAAGTTATTTCTATTATTATGTAGTTTCCCAATATGATTATTTTTTCTCACACTATATTTTTTTGGTTTTAGTCAGTGGTGGGAACTAGAAGAAACTCTATTAACATTGAATGTGATAGAAAATGTGAAGATGAGAAACCAAATGGGATGATGATTAGAGTAGAGGATTTTGTGATGATTAATAATCAGTTATCATGATATATGATTAACAACTTTCACCATAACCAACACTTGGAATCACTAAAAAAGAGAATTATAGATTTCATTGAGAGTTTAGGTGGTGAAGACCATGGAAGAAATAAGATTCAATTTCTTATATGTCGAGAATGTGGGAAAAATAACTCTAGGGAACATCTCAAAGTAACGAGAAAATGTTTTATGTGTCAAGAATAAGGTCATAGAGTAAGTTATTCCTGAGTAAAAATGAAAAGTTTAGTTAATGAAATGGATGAAAATAATAGTTTCCCTAAGAAATCATCAAAGGTTGAATGTTATAAATGTGGAAAGTATGGGAACTATAATAATCAATTTCATAGGGGGAAAGCTCGTGAATAGAATCAATAAAGTGGTATGAGTAATGGTTAAACTACTAATGATGAAGAGACCATGTACAAGATATGAAAGGAAAGAGTTATTAAGGAATAAAATGATTAATCCTAGTTAATAGTTTAAGAATTAAGTATAATTATTGAATTGTTTGTTGGAATTAAAGAATTATAAAATATATAAGGATTTTTAGTATAAGTTTTTCATTAATGATTTTTAAGAATATGTTTAATTATACCGATGAACTAGAAAATTTATTTAATGGTAAGGTTATATTTTATGGAAAACACATGATTATGGGAAGATAACCCTTAATATGTTCATTATGTTGAGAAAATGGTGTTTAATTTTTATAAAGAGATGATTGATATGAATAAAGTAAATTGGATAGTATCGATGAACTTATAACTAATAAATGGTTTACTAAAAAAGTGGTTTACACTATAATTGATAGAGTTTACAACATTATTGTATCTATGAAATATATCCAATAATCAATGTTTTATTTAGGTCATAAGAAATATTTTATCTTTTAAATAAGGTTTAATGGTAATTCATGTTATTAGAATGTATTAAGAGAATAAATGATAAAGGTACTCACATGTTTGGTATGTGACAATTAAGAGATACATCATGTTGTTTAGGGGATTAATGAGAATTTGATTTTGGAAATTTAGTAACCTTATTTCATTTTTTTTATTTTAATATTTTGCAAAGTTTATAAGGTTAAAAATTTAGTAAATGGTTTAAGTTTAACTTTGGATGAGGTTTTATAGATTAATGTATTACTTCACCATATAAATATTTATCCATATTGGATAACTAGTGCTAACCATTTTGTTATCACTAGAGATAGAAGGAATGAATTATCATTATATTATGGATCTTGTGATAAATTAGTGATTCAATCATAAAAGAAATCCATATTCATTTCTCTGAGTAAGATATGAAGTGGAAATTGATTGAAGTACAACCAAATGAAGAGATTATGCTTACGATGAAAAGGAAAGATAATTCGTACGTATATCGGTCCCTATGAAATTATTGATCATATCAGGATACTAAAATATCAATTTTTACTTACAAAAAACCTCTATCAGTTTTATGATGTGTTCCATGCATCTCTCCTAAGGAAGTACATAACTTATCCATCACATGTACTAAACTCAGTGGTCATACCACTGGATCATGCTATTTCCTATGAGGAACAACCGGTAGGGATTCTGAATCGAATAAGGAAATCTCTATGAAATAAGACCACTAACCTAGTCAATGTTTTTTTTGGATAAACGAATAGTTTTATGTATGTATGTGGGAACCTGAGGATGTAATGAGGTAGAATAATTCCCAGTTTTTAGTACCAAAGTGATGAATTCCAAGGGAGAAATTCATTTTAAGGGGGGTAGAATGTAACAAACTGAGATTTTGTGTAATATTTTTTTTAAATAAATTTAATATAGTTATATTTTTCATTACTTATTACCCATATTTTATCTTTCATTACATGAAACACTTAGTTTAGCGTACATTACACACAACACTAAGTATAAATGAAACATGACATTCTATTAAAGTATTATTATTTAATATTATAGTTATAACCAAGACATTGCAATAGAGGGTATGAATATGATTAAATAAATTATGAAAATTTATGGTATACATATTTATATAAAATTAATTCTTTGATGACCAATTTATTATAACTGTAAATAAAAACTATTTGAAAATAAAGAAAATCTTCTGCTGAAAAACTATTTTTATGAACAAAAACATGTTTTACACCAATAAATTAAAAGAAACACTTTTTTTGAATTATTTTAATAAAAAATATATATTATTTATTCAATAAAATGTTTAAAATTTATCTTATGTGTTTTCTATACAAGAGATAAGAATTAATACACTCTTTCTCTTACAAACTGTATTTTTCTAAAAAATAATTTTTTTTCATTTTGCGCATTTATTTTAAAATTATGATTTTAAACCTTTAGAAAATTTATTTTTTAAAAAATAAAATTAATTTTTAAAATGTAAAATTTATCTTAGTATGGATTTTTAGAATTTTCTAAGAAGATTATTTTTTTAATAAATGTGAAAAATATTGATTTCTATTAAAAATTGTCATTTATTTTAAAGAATTTAAAAACTTAAAAATTATTTTAAGATGTGTTTAAAGTTAAAATTAGTTTAATTATATATCTTTTAATATAATTTATTTCATTATAATAAATTTAATATTGAATTTTTATATAAAAACTATTTAAACTTTTAGACATTTTCTCTTTAGAAAACCACTTTCACAACGCATTTGTGGAATTAATTTTAAATTAATTTTTTCCACTTATGTGAGTGGAATTTAGAAAAATGGATTAAATATTTGGAATAATAATAATTAATATTATATAATAAGGTCAAATTAAATTTTTACCTTAATGAATAATAAAAATAGAAAAATTATTTACCACGGTTAAGGTAAAAATGGGTTTACCTGCGGGTTAAACTTAAAATATAAGTGTTAAAAATGACTAAAAAATTGTAAAAAAAAATTTATTGGCCATATTTTGACCCTATGTATTCTATTTTATATAATAGACCATTTTAAACCTTTTTTCATGTGAAAAATCTGGGTACAACTTTTTCTTTTCAAAAATTGCAAGTATACTACTCAACTCACTTTTAAAAGGCCACCCCCTCTCCTATCATATTCACACTTTAAAACCCATTTTTTTTATAAAATATCAGACCAAATAAATAAATAAATTTCATAATATAATACTATAATAATTATTTTTTTATAAATCCAACCTAATAATCATTTTGGTGCAAACCAAAATAAGTTGTCTGATGAAGAGGTAACGTCCCTAATCAATCATTTTATTTTATTTATTAATAAACCTCTTTAAATTATTATTAAAACATTATGATATGATAAAGTAAATATATTATATATAATTATATGTTATTAAGTTAATTTCATAAACAAAATCCTTCTCCTATTCCATCAAATGGGTCACGAAATCATCATTCGTGTGTACGACGGACTACCGCCTCACGAATCAATGTTATTTGTTTTCCATAACCACCTATCATGACTAAATATAATTATGTATTTATTATATATATATATTATATTATATTATTATTATTTTTTTAATCATTTCATTTTTTGGGAATACAATAACATCGTTTGTGTTTACGGCAGACTACCACCTCGCGAAGCGATGTGTTTCATTCACGCTTTATTAAACCCATGTTTGATTTTTTTTAATTTTTTTAAATGAATATTCATGCCATTTTTCTAAACAATACCCATTTGGGTTTTACCAAAAATATGAAAGGAATCATTATTTTAACACATATAAAATGAATGAAATTTATAACCATCATTAACATTATTTTATTTGAATATTCCTTTATTAATTTTCAAATTTATTTTAAGATAAAATTATTTTCAAAATATTTTATGTTTTATACAGTTTTTTTTAAAATCAGATGGTATATTTTCCTCAAGAAATGTTTAAATGCTTTTTAACCTTCATTTATAAGTTTAAAAGTTTATTTTCAAAGTAAAGGATTTAATTTTTTTTATATAATTAATTTTAAAAAAATAAAATTTCAATGAAAATTTATTTTCCTAAAGAAATGTTCCATGTGTATTTTCAAAATAATTTTCCATCTAATATGACATAATTTAATGTTACTTTTTATTTTCTATAGATATGATCCAGGGATACCATTATTATTATTTATATGAATGGTTTATGTTTATAATGAAAAGATATTTGTTAAACCCATTTATATTCCATAGGTTATGCGATGATAAAATGATAATGAGACCTACTTCTTTTTCTATATGTTATACTATGATAAAATGATGAAATGATTATAAAACCTATTTCTTTCTATATATTATTCTAAAATTAAATGTTTTGGAAACACATTTATTTTCATGGGTTCTATTATGATGAATTATTTATAAAACCCATTTCTTTTCATGGGTTATGTTATGATGAGATACTTATAAAGCCCATTTTATTTTCATGGGTTATTATATGATGGAAACTTTATGATCTTGTGGCATACATATGTATGATTTTAATTATGTGATGGGTGTGACCTATATATACCTCTAATTAATTGGGTAAATATTTATATCTCATGATATAACAATGGGAAACAAGTTGATGGGCTCGATCCACTATAGGAAACAGGTGAGTCATGATCCACTATGGGAAAAAGTGAGTCATGATCCACTATAGGAAACAGGTGCATCCTGATCCACAATGAGAAATAAGTGATGAGTCTAGATCCATTATTTTTATGGTCTTAGTAGTTAACTTTGACATATAAAATTGTTTTGAATATTTTTGAGAGTTATATAGTTTTATGATATGAGATTATGGTTTATGATTTATTTAGGATAATTTATCACTCTTATGGGCCAGTTTTTTAGAAATGATAAAGTTTTATGCCATGAATCATGTTTATGATCTATGATGGGTTGGGTATGAAATTTATAAGTTATGTTCCTGATAATATACCCTTATTATTATTTTATTCTTTCATATTATCATAGATTTATATCTCTATATTTACCTTTACTAAGCATCCAATCACACTTGTTTTTATGCTTCTTTCCCCTGGTTATGAATAATGGTTTAGGTAGGGATTTACTAAGAGGATTACCATGTGAGAAGATATTTTTTAGAGATATTAAAGATATTTCATGAGATAGTAATACTATATTTCTAGTCTCTAAATACACTAAAATATTACAGTCCTTGAGCGTGTATTTATGAAATGTATTGAATATTCATCTAAAAAGATGTGATATTTATGTATGAAAATAATAGGTCATTATAACTACTGGTTTCTGTTTCTTCCCCAATATATCTATTAAATTATTATGATATTTTAGGTAATCTAACCATGTTCAGTGAATAGGGAGTCTATGTTGAAATAGTTAATCTATTTCTATATTTACAACAAATCCTTATAAAGGACCCACACTGAGATTTATATTGTCATAAAATTAAATTTTGAAATTCAACCATCATATAAATAGATATTTTATTTGATAAAAAAATTAGGATGGTATAATTATAAAATAATCTAGGAAAATTAGAGTGTCTTAAATAAAAACCCCATATTCAAATTTCTAAAGTGGAGGATTTAGTTATCAAAATCCATCTCATCATTAGTTATTAAACGTGATCCACCTTGTTTATTTTTTTGGTGGTTGTTTACACCTATCATCCTTATTATCCATTGGATTATAAAAATTACTTGGATAATGTCCATGTTTTCCACACTTAAGGTATTGAGCCATTAATAGTGATTTTTAATGCACATTTTCACCCCCATCGTGCTAACTGACCTCTTTATTTTCTTATATAAGTTTAATGCTCGATGATACCCCAGTATATAAGTAAATTATATTTAAGTCCCCTTGATAAATTCCCTTGATTCATCTTTCTATAGTTTTTACAAATAAGAAATTGAACATTTCTTCCATCATAATCTTCATCACTTGATCTTTTATGAGACTCCATCTCTATATTCTTTGGTGTTTTAGGAATTAAAATATGTTCAAATTATTAATCATATTTCATGATATCTATTTTGGAATAATCACATGGTTTCTCACTTTATCTCCCATTATAATGGGTTATTCATTGAGGTAATCTCCTCCTTATCCCTCACACCCGTGGTTCCTTCCAGTTCTATCCATTAGTAAAACCAAAAGGTTTTTCATGAGTGATGAAACATTAATAATACAAGGGAATTATCATGTCATAAAATAAATTAAACATTAAAATGTATTTTAATTTTACATCATCATGTTGGCCTATATTTCCTTTAGTTTAACCTATATCGATCTTAGTTTAACCTAGGTTACTTTAAGTTAGGTTATTTTATAATTCTCAACCTAATCCCTCAAAGTAACTAGAAAATGAATCCTTTAGAGTTTTTCATAAAGAGAATACAATCAACCAAAGTATATCCCCCTAGAGTATCTAGATAGGTGTACAGTTTTAGGCCCATTAATATTGCATCAATGTGATGATAAAGTCAATGCTCAACAAACCCTTTTTGGGGAAATTACCCTAGGTACATCTATATTACAACTATATCCACATTACAGTATCCAGAAATGGATTTTTTTCTTGTAAACACCCTTACTCATGATTTTACTAATATTTATGGATATCATCCTATACTGAGACTCATCTATAGGGTTTTCTATAAGGTTATCTGACCTTAATACCAATGGTAACTAAATTAATCTCTAAATATAACTAAACCTTTATATGATGCCAACTATAACGAACCAAGATAAACGTGACTTAAACTATACATTAATATCATTGTTTCTTATGGAATTAAGTTGTGGAATGGGTTTTACTCGATGATTTGATTTTGGTGGTTTTTAAGGCCTTTCTCAATTACTTTCATTGGGTTTTCCATTTGTTTTGTCTTTCCCTAGAAACTACCATTGGTTCCCCCATCCATAGTTGGGTACACAAATTCTTTCCAAAGACCAAATATTACCTGGGTTTTTAGGCCCAATGACTCTTGGGGACTTGCATGGGTCGAGAGGATGGGAGGTTGGGATCATCACACCCTTTAAGGGGGAATTGTTACCTACCTCGAGACTCTCTTATAGATTTAATATATGTTCATGAATATCTTCCTAATACCAACATGAGATCGGTTACCCTAAAAAAATTATTCATGGGTTAATTCTATTTTATATAAAAAATATAGGGGTCTCTTTAGTGAATACATCTATATGTATTCGAGGTTCTATGTCACTCTCCTGTAATGGTTGGTCGCGTATATGCTTAAGCTATATAACCAAATGATTCAGAATGTGCTTCTATTCAAGGAGGTGGTTAATATTTTGAAGAGGGTATTGGCCCATTATAAGAAATCCTACATATCCTTGTTATGGAATAAATCAAAATACACTTAGTTTTTTGAACCCATGTAGTTTAACATCATGCGAAAATGACTTATAAGAGTGTTCTGGGACACTGGGTATTCAAGATCAAGTCTTGGGGGAATGTCATACATATCCTGATTATGGATAGAATCAGAATTATAATAGTTCATTTTTTCAGGGATTAAACTTTGAGGTTTCCCTTATAATTATAGATAATCATGATGCAGATGATATGATTATTACATTTCCCTAATCCCATGTGATCTATGATTGGTGTGAGAAATAAGGGATGAAATATGATCAATATCATTTATCATGGTGTGGGGATTATGTATTGAGACCACCTTTAGAGGATTTATTATAGGTCTAGGGCCTTAGGAAGGTTTCCTAAATATCCTTGATATTGCTGGAATTAGATTTATCATAGTTCAGTTTATTTCTTAGTCCACTGATGAATGAGGTAGAGTAATCATCCCATGGAAATGGTTGGGTCTCGGTGGTTGAAATCTCATTAATACGAGGATTATATTGAAGTGGATATTTATTTGAGATCGAGCCTTAAAAGGGTGTCCTATGTATCTTTGTTATTATAGGAATCAGAGTTCTCATAGTTCACTTTCATTGGGGTTCACACTCTAAGGTTTCCCTTGTAACCTAAAAGTTTATAGCACAAATTACATAACCAACATAACCACCTAAGCTCACGTGATCCATTCTCATCATGAGAAAAAAGGGATGAAAATTAATCAATGTCATTTATTTGAAGATATGGGTTATGTATTGGGATCTCTCTAGATGATCAATATGGAGCTCGAACCTTGGGGAGAGGTGGCCTACATATCCCGAATATGGTAGGAATCAGAGTCATCATAGTTATATTTCATTAGTGCTTAAAATATGAGGTTGAAATATTAATCAAGGCTTATATACTAAGGATAAACAATTTTATCAAATACAAAGAGGCCCTCTTGACTTGGTCCACTTGTTTATAGGGTGTCACATGACCCGATTGACTTGTTCGGAGGACATTGCAAGATCCAGATGGTTTTCCAAGGGGGACATCACATGTCATGGATGATATTTCCATAGGATGTCACATATCTGGGATGAAATTCCAAGAGAGTATCACGGTTCATGGTTTATATGTCCATGGATCATTGTGGGTCATGACTAACGCACCTAAAGGGTCTCACGAGAGCTATTTTTACATGCTTGGATGTGGCCACGAGACTTAGATGACATGATCAGGTGACATTGTATGAGTTAGGTGATGGATATAAAGGTCATAAAAATTATTGGGTGATAAGTCCATGGGGAATTCATGAGACTAAAGTGAAACACCCAAGGGGACTGTGTAACTTGTTCTGACATGTCCATATGAACTCGAATGATCTAGATAAAATGCTGAAGGAGCATTGCAAGATTTGGGCAACATGTCCTGGTGCTGTATCACATCCTTTAGGGGGTCATGTTAAGTTCATAGGTATTAGATAACATGTTTTAGTTTAATTATACTAACTTTATTCTTTATTAAAACCCTTATACCATGAATATATTAGATCTATTCAGTGTCAACTTGTTTCTAATCTTGCGTGATCCAGCAGACATGTAGCATATTCTTGACATGTCCAGCCAGAAGTCCTCCACATGATCTATGAATGATTACTCAAAGTGTTTTTATGCATGGTGCATGATTGTAATGAATTACCACCAGCATATTACATGAAATTAGACTTATTGATCCTAAGATCCACTTGCTCCAAGAAATCTTCTCTAGCGCTGGTGTGAGACTCTAAAAGTTATTCAGTGCATAGTCATGATAAGTTTAGAGGGAAAGAGTCCAAACTTTTTTTTGAGGTTGGTTTGGGGAATTTATAGGCCTTTACACCTCAATTTTCACTGATTTTTATGGAATATTTGGAATGGATTGAGATAGGAGTCAGCAAAGGGGGCTGGCATCACACAGCTTCGCGAGTCTTTGCTGTGGGTCGTTCTGAGCACGCAACCTATTTTTTAGTGGTCATGAGTCTCTTATTTCATCTCTTACTTTATCTGATTATTGACGATTAATGAATAATTATTTGATCACATGGGAATTTCAAAGGACTCTCATTTTGTCATATGGATATGCCAAAGGGCCTTTGTGAGAGCTTGATGCCTTGCCTAGGACATTTCATGAGGTAGGAATGGCTTACTGAGGTGCTTCACGGGATCTGGTCATCTTGTCAAGGGGTATTGTGAGACTATATTGTGGACATACTGGGCATCTCACAAGGGTTTTATGGCTCTTAGAGTTCTTGAATCCTTCCTTTTTATCCCTTTTTTATTTAACAATGGTTAGAGAGTATGCGAGATTATATGAGTAATGTCAAAGAAAATTACTCTATTTTTTATGATACCTTGTGTGACTATTATTGGTCATATGGGGATGTGCAAGCATGTCATAGAAAAATATATCCATTTGTCCTTAAATATCCGAAGGGGAAGTGTAGGATTTTTTTGGATATACCCGTGGACTTCTTCATGGTGAGACTGACAAGCCAAAGGAATTTCACGAGACGAGGTGAACATGCTATCGAGGTCTCGCGATGTCTTCATATTGTTTTAAGTTTTTCACATGTCTTTTATGACCATGAGTACCTATTTCCTCCTCCCATTTTATTTCCTTTGTGTTATTCCACAAAGTTTTTGGAGTCATATGAATTTTCTTGAATATCATTAAGGAAATTTATCCTTCCCGAAGATGATATGGTGCATGAGATTTACACCCATTGGGGGTTTCCAACTTTTGTATATCTTTCTTGGATTTTCTAATGATTTTCAGATGGTTTTTCAAATGATTTACAATGAAAAACTATGTGACCTGATGGAACTCATTCTACAATCTCCACGTGGCCACTGATTGTATGGTGAGCCTTCACAAGAGCAGGAAGACTTGTCTAAAGAGGGTTCTGTGGGATCCAATGTAGGTTATGAGCTACTTTAGTGGGATTATTATGTACATATGATGGTCAAAAAATCATGAGTACCTTGGAGGATCATGCAATTCGTAGGTCTCAACCACCTTCTACTTCCTTTTCTTTATGAGGAAAATAATACACATATTCAGATATTCTTTCCTTTGTGATTTTGATGATGTTTATTTATTGGGAGTCAATAAATTCCCCCCCTTAGGAGAGAAATATGTAGGTATAAGGGCTCGGTTTTGAGGAAAGTAAATGCCTATCTGAGTCTTTATTAGTGTTGAAAATTGGTGTTTTGGGTGATGTTTGGTCTCTTGGGTAACATTTTTTATTCTGCTAAATGTTCTATATATAGGGGAGGGTGGAGAGAAATTCATATTTCCACCATTGTAATGCATCAAATTTTTTTCAAGACTTCAGAGAGACTCGAAATTTGAAGATTCCTCCCCCATTTTTTCACAATATAAATGGTTTTCCAAACTTTTAACTTTTCTATACATTTTCTTTTCATTTATGATATGTATGGAAACTTGTTTCTCTAACATTATGTGAGTCACCAATGATTCCCATCCTTTGTGTTATGTCAAAGAGACACAAATTCCTGGAGTTGAATATTGAAATTATGAAATATTCTCTTTGAGATATGCTCATGAATTCCCACTAACATGATATTCTTTATTGATAATCTATTCCAGCTATCTTGAAATTACTTGACTTGTAGAAGGATGATCGGGTAGAATTCATGCCCCTAAGGGATAATTCTCTTCTTTTATAGAGCCGATAGTCTTGGATGGAGGAACTAGACTATTCCAAGGCTATATAATAGGCATTACAATACTTTATAGACTAAATTTCTTCCATACTGTAGTTTATGGTCTTTGATCTTGGACCTTCTCATCATTACAGTTTAGGGTCTTTTATCTTAAACCTTTCCATCACCGCAGTTTAGGGTCTTTAAGCTTGGAACTTTCCATCACTACAATTTAATATCTTTTAGCTTAGAAATTTCATCACTTTAGTTTAGGTTGTTTTCTTTTGGACCTTTTCATCATTGTAGTTTAGGGTATTTTAGCTTGGACATTTCATTGCTGTAGTTTAGGGTCTTTTATCTTGGACCTTTCATCACTGTAGTTTAGGGTCTTTTATCTTGGACCTTTTAGAATATGGGGATGGCAGTATTAGAATGACTCAAAACACTATGGGGTGATGAGTTCTTCCATGGTGTTTCCAAGGTTCACGGGGATTGGAGATCCTTTATTGTGAGGTGAAGATTCCTTTAGTTAGTGGATTTAATCCCTTATGCTTCGACTTCATGGCCAAGAAAAGATGACCTCCACTATTTTCCAAGGAATGAAGAAGATTTATAGAAGGAAATACGGGTTGAGGGAGAAATACTAGGGATATTAGGTCTTCCTAGATAGTTGGAATGTGGGTGATATAAATCACAATCCAAAAGCTCAAGTCTTTGTATATGGGATGGGGCAGACATGTCAGGTATGTCTTATAACACTATGAGATGTTTGGTTATGCCTCAGTTTCATTGGGGATCACAAGTATTAGAATCTCCTCTCTTGGAAAGAAAATATGCATTTAGTTGGTGGGTTCAATACCTCATGCATTGATAGCATGAAAAATAAAAGATAATATCCATTTACCTCCAAGGGTAATGAAATATTTTTGAAGACTAAAATGTCTAGATTATGGAGTTAGGTATGGAAATAAATCTATCCAGGAAGGGTTCTAGAACCCTAGGGAAATTTATCTCTTAATGTGAATCTCTAGATCTATGACCTATGGTTTCAAATCATGAGTCATGGGTCATCAAAAGGTTCTAGAATTGATTGTCTCATTCCTGATTTGAGAAAGGGTAAAAAACATGATCCCATAATATGATGAGTTTTAAACCAACTTGAATAGTCTGGTTATGGGAATTGTAAATCATGGCTTTGACCATCAGTTCCAGGCCCATGTGTTTTTGCACGAGACAACTAGATGTTCATCTTTGAGATAGAGGAAGTTGGATTTAATGTTTTTTTGCTGGGAGGTGCTTCTATCTTGTAGAGTGGGTTGTTTTTAGTCTTGATATTTTGGCCCGTTGGGGATATTTGTTTTTTTATAAGTTGATGATGTCATGGGTTCCCCCTCACCCCTTAAAAGGGGGTCTATTTCAATTAAAAAAATTAATTTTCAATCATGGCCTATGAATATCTGAGTTAACAGGAGGGAAAGAAAACTGGTGGGTATAGGTGAATCGAGCCTCTACTATTCCATAAGGCCAAGATGATAAATCATATATTTATGGGTGGCCTTCCAGGGATCTAGTTGTCCATTCAAAAGAGCAAGTCCCTATTACTAGTTTGTTACAGGGAGGTTGTGTTAGCTGAGACTTTAAAGTCATGAATGTTGTTTATGAAAAATTTAATATCCAAGAAGGGTTCTAGCACCCTAAAAGTTTCATCACTACCTAGTGAACATATTATTATGGTGAATATATGTGAAAAAACATTACTCTATATTTTTCCTAGACCAGGGGTTCCGGAGAGCATATATTGGATTTTAATAGGGACATAAGGTGAAACCTATGAGATTTATGTCTTATTTATTTGCACCCTACATTTTTCCTAAACTCTATAGATGAAGATTTTAGAGAGTGAAGACTCAAATTTTTCTATGGTCTCCCTTTTTGGGTTTTCAACCCAACAAGTTTTGCTTCTCCTTCACTAGTAGCTTAAGGTCATGCAATTTGTACCATTATAGGTAAGTGTTTTAAGGTCATAAAACTTTAACCAAAGTGCATTAAGTTTAAGATCTCAAATCATGTGAAAATAATATGGGATATGTCACAAAAAATTCTAATTAGAATACCCAGGGTCAAGAGCACTCCAACATTCTTTTTAGAGGGAGATTAAAATATTAAAAATCATGGCTTGAGTGCATCAGATCATGAGTAATGATATGGTATAGTCATACTAGGTATGTACTGTAACATCCTAAGATGTTCAGTTCTACCTCAACGATGTTAGGCATACAAGAATTCTAGGGTCCTTTATATCAGACAAAGATGTCACCGATTGGAGTGTCTAAAGTCCTTCTACGTCAATATCACGACCAACTGAGAGATCTCCTTTTTTCCTTTTAAAGTTAAATGGAAGGTTTTTTTTGAACCAAGATGATCAAGACATGAAGTGTGGTATATGGATTGATATTATTTTAAAAAATGAAATAATCTCTTTATACTCTAGTTGATTGAGGTAAGGATTGTAGTCCCTTGATAGGGGATAAAAAATGGGTGATGGCCTGCACAATTTATCATCATGCAGTGGGGATATTTTTCATGCAATTTAATGGAATGCGGTAAGGAAATTTTACATGAAGTTTATCATCATGCAGTAAGTATGTATTTGTTGTGCAGTTTTAATGAAATTCAACCAAGAATTTTTCCTTAAAATTTTACATCATGCAGTAAGTACATGCTCCCATGTAGTTTAACATCATATAGTAAGGATGTGGGAACCAACATGAAAGGATGGAAATTTTTTGGTTGGACCCAAGGGTGGAAGTTTTGGAATCACTACATATCTCATGATAATGAGAATCAAACCACACATAGTTCTGAAGATCTATGCAATTTAACATCATGCAGTGAGGATATGGATCCCTCGATGTGAAATGGTGGTATCATAGCTGGGCCCATGAATGGAATTATGGGTGGCACTACATATCCCATAGATTTTAATGGAGTTCCCTATGCAGGTTTGACCCATACAAAAATATAGTGGAATACTTATATTTATTTGTTGTGATTGAGCCCGGTGTTGGGAATCTGAGTGCCGCTACATATCCTGCGAGGGAAGGAATCAAGTCACACATAGTTCTTGAATGAGAAACTCTATCTTTGTAGGTATGACACGTATGGAGAGGAGGAATTTTTTTTCGTTGATTATTGTAGTTGGGATCAGTATTAGAGATCTAGGTGTAACTACATATCCAGTGATGATAGGAAGAAATCCACACAAAGTTCTTAAGAAACCATGCAGTTTAAAATCATGCGGCAAGGACAAGGATAGACCGATGTGAGAATTGTGGTGATGTTGTGTCTGGGCCCAAAGATGAAAGTCTGGGAATCACTACATATCTCATGAAAGTGGGAATCAAGCCACACATAGTTCTTCAGAACCATGCAGTTTTATGTCGTATGACAAGGATATAAACCATGTAGTTTAATGACATGCGGTAATAAATCATAGTGTGCCTTTTATGGTCTTTCATTCAGGACTATGTTTGACCGTTCGTGTATTATTACACCTTTCTCATGAGGGAAATCCATTACTACAATTCCTAATCTCACATGATCCATGCTCGGTGTGAGAAACAAGGAATAGAAAGAGTTTCCTTTACAATGTGGAGGAATTCAGGGGTATAATAGGGTATTTTTGTATCATGTGGTGGATATACCAAGATATAGGATTGAGGAATCCCTACGCATCTCATTATAAATGAGAATCAAGCTGTATATAGTTATTAAAGAACCATGCAGTTTAACATCATGCAGTAAGGACGTAGGTGACTCTATGTTAAGGGAGATGGATATAACAAATTCGTGTACTTTTATGTCATGTGGTAAGGATGTTGTCCATATAGTTTAACATCTTATGGTAAGGATATTTTGGGTCTATTTAGTTTTATGTCATGTGATAAGTACATTTTCCTTGTATTTTAGTCTTATGAGGTAAGGGCATTGGATCACCCAATGTGAAAGGAAAGTAATCCCATGGCTGAGCTTGAGAATAGAGGTTTAGGCATAACTATGTATCCGCTGGTGATAGGAATAAATCTATACACAGTTCTTAGGGAACCATGTAGTTCAATATAATGAAGCTAGGATAATGGATTACCAGGCGTCAAGGGGGAGATAGGTTATGGATCTGTTTAGTTTTACATTGTGCGGTGACGATTAACGGTTTCCATATAGTTTAACATCTTACTACCAGGATATATCTGTACAGTTTATTGTCATGTGGATAGGAAGATCTCCATAAAGTTTAACATCATTTGGTTAGGATTAAATCTATACAGTTTAATGCCATGTGTTTAGGAAGAACTCCGTATAGTTTAACATCATGTGGTAAGGACATGGATGGGGCTTACTCTGATACCGATTCCCTCTTGGTGATAGTCATGTGAATTATTTCTTGATAAATACCACATTGGTGGGTGGTGTGACATGATACCCATCTATGGTGTCCAATGTGTAAGATCCATTATGATAAACCATATATATTACATAAGGCCCTTTCCACTTGGGTTCTAGTTTTAGGGGATTGTTTCCCTGTATCATCAGTGTTTTAAGAGCCAGTACCAGTTCTCCTTGAATGAATTAATGAAGGTGAAACTTTTTATTAAAAGACTATTCCATCTGGTTCTGATGGACCTCTAGGTTGTGTAATGTGCATAATCTGTTCTCATCTAGCCATTTCAATTATTCCAATCAATTTTTTGATTTTTCATCATCTAAGAGCTATCTAAAAATGTATATTTAAAGTGAAGGTAGTTGGAATTATATGGGTAATACTAATTCAGTCCCATACACCAACAAATATGGCATTTCTTGGGTATCAATACGCATGGTATTATGGTAGGCCCATAAAGCATGGATTATTTTTTCTGGACCAGACTTCCTTATCCCTGTTCAACATATTCTAGTGTATATTTGATAGTTTCTTATTAAAGTCCTCTATCTGTCCATTTTCCACTATATAATAGCGAGATGAGTGATTAGACTCGATATTGTAATCTTGGTACAATATCTTCAACTATGTAGAACATAATTTGGTTTTGTTCTCCATCAATATTATTTGAGGTACCCCAAACCTAGTGATGATATGGGATTTTACAAAGTTGAAGATATTCTTCATCCCAACTTCCTTGAGGGGTATCAAATTAGCCCATTTATAAAAGATGTTAGTAGGAGAAAGGATGTACTTGAACTATTTAGCTGTGGCCAGGGGATATGGCCCCACAATATCAATTCCCCTAAATGGAAAATGGATGGGAATATTTATATGTATATTGCAATTATGGGGTTTGATGGATAAATTTTTCACGAATTTGGAATGCATGACATTTCTTGGGGAATTACACATAGTCCTATATCATGGGTTTCCAGTAATATCCTAGCCTATTGATTTGATGGGAGAGTCTGGTTCCATAATGATGGGAACCATAAGATCCTGAATAGAATTCTTTCATGAGAATGATATTCTCTCCTTCTGCTATGCATATGAGGAGGATTCTATCAAATCCTCATTTGTATAGGTGTTTTCTATCATTTGGACCTTCCTACAGAGTGAAATTTGCTTCTTGGAACTAAATCTATTCCCTTCCATCTTGGTCTGTTGGGAGAATCCTATTTTAGAGATAGATGATTATGGGATCAATCTATCCAGGGGTGGTCACTGATTCATCACACTCTGGGATGGTGATGACCTGATTGATTTATTCCATATCATATACCATGATCAGTGAGACCATTCCTAGATGCGTGATATGGAATATTTCTTCCTCATGATCTGAGTCATCTAGGATGGTGGCTACATTAGCCAATACATCAGTGCGAGAATTCTGTGATCAGGGAACATGATGCAATGTCGGCTCAAAAGGTAACTCTACCATCAATCCCATGATATATCTAGTGAGATGGATTGATTCTTCCTTTTTAACGACATATTAACTGTTGATCTACTTTATAATTAATTCCGAGTCCCATTTTATGTTAAGGTAGGTTATGTGTAGCTATAGGTCCAATTCCAACCTAGAAATGAGGGCTTGATATTCAGACTCATTATTTTTTTTGCAGCCTTTAGATAGTGAGAAAGAGTAGGGAAAAACTGATTTTTCTGTAGAGAAAAATAAAATCACCAGGACAACCCGATTGGGCCTCATACTTTTTCCATCCTTGTGTCGACATGGATTCCAAAGGAACCATAAAAATACATATCCCATGTTCAAGGAGTGTCATGGGAATATAAGACCTCCTCATTTGGAAGCTAGGTCTATTCCAGTGTATTTTCTAGGGAAGGATGTTCTACGAGGAAATCATCTAGGGTTTTTCCTTTTACTGATTTATGTGATACAAACTAAATATCATATTGATAAAGAATGACCACCCATCAGGCCAACTCCCAATCAATATAGGGATTCCAAGGATTTACTTGAGTAGATTAATATGAGAGACCAGATAGACTTCATGGTGCTGAAAGTAATTTCTTAGCTTCTACATTGTAAAAATGAGCACAAGGTAGTTCTCCTCGACATTAAAGTATCGGGTCTCAGTACCTAGAATTGTCCATATCTGGTATTAGATACTATTATCACCACCACATTATTCTTCTATGTGATGATGGTTCCTAGTGATCATTCCATGGTGGCCACATACAAGATGAGTGACATGCCTTCCACCAGGGGCATCAGAACTAGTGGGTGAAACATGTATTTCTTGAGGCTTTTGAAGTATTTTTGGCAGTCATCATCCCATTGATAGGATATTCTCTTATTCATTATCCCAGTGAAGGGGAGAGATTTTCCAACCAGTTTGGATATGAGTTGCCGAATGTAGTTGAGTTTTCCTTAGAGTCCCCTCAATTATTTGAGATTTATGGGAGGAAAAATTTCTAAAATATCACCAGTATTTTCTGGGTCAACCTTGATTCCATTGTGGCATGACACAAGGGTAAAAAACTTACATGATGTTACCCCAAAAGATCATTTAAATGGATTTATCTTTAGACTATGTTATCACAACTTTTCAAAGATCGTTCGAAGTTCAGTGAAGTGATTGCATATCTGTCAGGATTTAATAACTAGTTAATCAACATAACACCTGAAAATCCATCTCAAGAATAACTTAAATATTTTATTCATGTCACACTAATATGTGGACCCATCATTATTTAACCCAAAGGCAATGATTTGATAGAATAATATCCCCTAAGGTACTTTGAAGGCAATGGATTCTCCATTTTCGGGGACCATATTGATCATATTTTACCCTAAGTACCCATCCATGAAAGAAAGGTCTTATTATCCAGTAGTAACATTGATCATAATTTATATGATCGATAATGGGAATTCATCCTTTGGGAAATTCTAATTAAGGTCTTTGAAATCCATGCAGACCCTAATCTTCCCATTCTTTTTCTTAAAAAGGATGATGTTGGAAAGTAATATTGGGTATTTCACTTCATGGATGAAGTTGTATTTAATAAACTTGTCAACTTTAACCTCCAAATTTGTGGAATGAGAGGGGTGAATCCTCCTTTCTGCCTTCTTGAAGCCTCGATTCTCAATGAGTAGTCCGAGAAGGTGTGTAGCCACATTTAGATTTAGTCTGGGCATTTCGGTATAGTTCCAAGGAAATATATATCTATGCTGCTTGAAAATTCAATGTACATCACTTTATCCTCTAGAGACATGGATGAACTAATCAAATTAGGTTGTGGGTCTTCTTTAGTTTCCATATTTATCTTTTTGAGCTCATCTATGGTGGTGGAAACAACTTCCTCAAACAATGGAGGAGAATTCCTAAGATCATCCTCATATTCCTCTAATTTTGAGTTTGTGGAGAAATTTTTAGGTGAATATGGAAATATGGGTGCTTCTCTATCACTTTCAGGGTGAGGTAATACATGATAAGAGAGATTAAAATAAATTTATATTTTATTTCTTGTAGAGAGATACCAGAGATGGCTTCTTTATATACTAATGCAGAGGATAAGATGGTCTTGGACCTCTGGGACTAGATCTACTACCTCAACCAGATTTATGGGGAGTACATAGTCATCGTTGAGAATACTCCAGGGGTTCACAGGGGAAGTACCCAAGCCATTGGGATCTAAAACCTGTACATCATCATCTTCCACTAGGTTCTTTACTCTCTTCTTATAGAAATATGATTCAGCATATGTGGCTCTAGAAGTCTTAAAGGGGGCATTTTCACCATGTAATATATTGAATTTTCCACTGATGGGGTACTTCATACATTGATAGAAGGTTTAAGGTACCTTAAAGTGCCTATGGATCCGGGGAATTCTATGTAGGACATTGTATGCGGTGTCTTGTTGGATAACCATAAAATCAATATCAGATGTGAGCTCCCCAAATAAAGATTCGATTTGGATCTTCCTGAGGGGTTTTCCCATGCTTATCATACCCTTTAATGGTCATATTTGTGGGAGATATGTACCCTTCACCATATCCCAAACATCATAGGGTTTGAGCCAGGATGAGATTGATACTGAAACCATTATCAATTTGGTCCCTTGGGATATTGACATTATTTAGTCTTCTTGAGACATATAAGGATCTGTTGTGGCCTTGGATGAAGTCTTCTTGATCCTGGTCAGTGAATGAGATGGTGACATGACATTATGTGGACATGGTCTCCAGTCGATAGACCTCAGCTATAGTAACTTCTATCTCGAACTCCTGTGGGGTCTGGAGGGATTCAATGAGTTCCTTCCCAAGTTATTTCAAAAGATTAAGTGAATTGAGGATTAAGAGATTGGCTCTAAAAATAGATATATGTTTCAGAATGTAAAAATTTTGTGCCAAAGGTCAGTGCTTCATGATATGGGGTTTCTATTGGGAACACAGTTCAGGAGCCAAGGCATCTGAGGTAGATGAAACTGGTGCTCATCTAGAAGTTGAGGGAATATCTTCTATCAGCGGTGCAAGTCACACCATCCTTAACTATTCCCTGGGTTGATCAGGTTGAATCCCCACTAGGAAATGATGTTAGAAAATTAGGTGTGGAAGACTACTAGAGGGTTATGATATTCCTCCCTACCCTTTCTGGGCTCACTATAACACTTTTCCATGAGTCTCAGATGCATATTCATTCTCCATGGGGACATGGCTAGAATATTGGGTTCATCCACACCTGTGTTGTCCTCTATACCCTTGGTTACTATACATGTGGCCTCCTGTTCCTCATTTATGTGTGAAAAAAGTCACATTTAGGGGCTTTTTATTCATCATAGAAGGGTTTTTTTTTCAAGTGTATAGTGTTTACTGAACCAAATATGAACTATTAATCTGATGAGGATTCCATTTGGTGGGGAGATGCCCATGCTTTGGATTTTGTAGGGAAGAAATATGAAAGGGTCATAACTTGTGTTGGAGGAGAATGCGACTCTTCCACTTTTATTTCTTCCTACTTACAGTGGTCATGAACACCTTTGGGAGGCACATTTGATATCTCCTTCTTAGGGGGTGGAGCTATTGCAGGTCTGCGCAACTATGATTTCAGGGTAGCATGACCTAGATCAACTGTTTTTTGAGTCATCTAGTTGCAAAATTTTGTGCATTCCTAGCCAATAATTTTTTCAATATATCCTCTTATTCTAGATAAAACATGGTTATGTAGTCCACTTAATCTAATTAATTATCTAAGACCACTTTCCTGAAATTGATCATGCCTTGAAGGAGTCTTTGAAGATGAAACAATTCTAGATATTACGACTCATCCTTATATGGAAAGTGCAGTAATAAATACAATTGGTTAGGTTGACCTCATAGGGTTTCCTAGGTTATGGGAGTGTGAGAATGTTATTGTATATGTCTTCCAAGAAATAACTATGTACTTGTTCATTTTGGAAAGAGTATTCCTTGTTCTTTTGCTCTTAGAATCCTGGGCGACCTTGATTTCACTGTGATTCTGGATAAGGGTGATTCTGTGGATGTCACCACTCAAAAGGAGGTGGAAGACAGTTTAGGGCCTGCCTAGGTGTTTGTAATGGAACTACTGCTAGATTGATAGTGACAACTGTAGCCTCTTATTTACCTTGTCTTTTTTCCTTAAGCTACGGACATGAGTCAAGTTTTGGATTGGGTCTGCTGAATGGATTATTCTAAATGTTGGGCCATTTCAGCAAACTCACAGAATTCACTTGGACATTTCATTGGAATTATAGGAGTCTACAACTCATCCCTAATAATTTAGTCACAAAGTTCCAGTATCTGATTTTGTGAGAGAGGGATGCTGAGGGAGTAGGTTAAGCCTTTCCACTTTTCTATGAAGTCAGACACCCTCTCATTTTCAGGATGCTTGTAGTTTGTTTGGTTGATGATCATTGTTTTCCTAAGTGTGGAACTAAAATGATAAAGGAACTAATGATGGAGGTCTTACCATCCTATAATGGATCCTACTATCAGGATGCTATACCAGACAAAAGCTATCCCTATGAGATTCTGTATGAAACACCTTAGCTTTGTCGCCTCCTGTTGGTCTCAAGGGCCCATCATCAACCTTCATTGAGACAAAAAAGTGTGTGAGATGTTCTTCAGGGTATTCTGAACCATCAAAGTTAGATAAGGTAGGGTTTACTAAGTTAGGTGGAGGCAAGGTATCATACACCCAATCGGGATATGGCTTCCTCTTAGGATGAACAGGCATGCGTTTCCCTTCCATGGATTCCATCCGAGTATCCAGGGACTTGATTAAATTAAGTAAATTTTGGGGGACTACTATTTAATAAGTCTCCCATCCATAGGGAGCAGGAGGGGATCAATGAGGTGGACCCATCTTTATCTCCTACTTATTTTTGATTCATCCCAAGACTGAACGGTTGTTCTAGAGAGGGAGAGGCTGTCACTGCAATAGAGGGAATTCATTATCATTTTTGACTTAATCATGTATGTAGATTGTATTTCTAGATTTGGAGATATTTTAATGGTCATATACTTCTCTTAGTGGTGGATTTTCCATGGGAGAGAGAATATTTATCTCTGCATGGAGATGATACCGAGTAGTAATATTTTCCTTGAGTAACTCTTCACTGAGTTTTAGGAGAGTTTTGTATTTTGATCTCATATCATGAAAACTAATCCTCCAAGGAAGGAACCTTAGTTCTTATGGGTGGTGATCAAGATATATCTATATATTTCCTCTTGGAAATTTATTTTCATGGATACAATAACTCGATATTCAAGGGTGCCATATTTTAGAGGATTTTTTGGTTCTGGGTGCACACAACCTCCTTTGGTTCATCCAAACCACCCTTCTCTTGAGGTGGGTTTTCTATGTTGAGTCCCTCTATATTTGTTACTTGATCTACAATATATACCATGTTAACAGACATGACATTCATAGAGGCATATCGGGTAATTGTGGTTATGCCATTAATTTTGACACAACATACTGATTCTGTACTATCTTCCTTAGGGTGGTTATTATAACCCTTGGACATATTGGTTCATTTTTTATTGAAACCTCGATGAGGTCTGATTTCCTTTTCCACATGATCCTCCCATATTAGTATTTGAATAGTGACCCTGAGGGAGATTTCATTCATGTTTTATGAACGAGCCCCAACTAGCAGAGGATTGTCTTTTAGTGGGAGGAATAGTTGGGATACAAACCATTGATTTCTTCGTCTCAACCTAGAGAAGATTATTTCCATCTGTGATGATGATGATGATGAAAATTCCACTAGATTTGTGGGATAGGAGTCTTCCAAGGATATAATTTGCATTGATTGGTCTTTTGGTTGAGGATCCAATAGCTTCAGTTGGGAATTTGATGACTCCCAGAATAGAAATGAAGATATAAATGCCCCCAAACCAGTGGTATGGGGTTGATTTGGAATCAATTTTAATTTTCCCAAGGTCCTTTTGGGGGAAAATGAGTCTGGTTATGGAGATTAAGATATAAATTCTCCTATCTCAGGGGGCTAGGGTTTGTTCGCAGCTGCTGTCAGTATATTCCAAATCCTATCGGGAATTGACGATCTGAGGGGTGGATGTGGTGGTAGATATTCCACTAGCCCAATGATCTGGGTCTATTCCTGGATGGATGATATGGAAGCTAATACTACATCCCATTTGATGTGGCACAACTGTGCTCGATTCAAAGCTAGGTGCAACGATGGCCCATGATGAGAACTATTCTTTATGGAAAGTTATCCATATAATCAAAACTTTGATCTCCATGTCTGGAATGCATTATCATTGTTCAAGGGGACTGGTTTGAAATCTTTTTGGTTATCCAAACTCTCTGTTCATGATGTATGTGCACTATTGAAGTAGGATAATTTTGTTGTAGTAACCAACTGGCCCAAGCATTACCCGGTCCCCTAATTTTTCCAGTGGATATAGCATTACAGGATATTGAATCATAGGGGTTTTGTTGTTTCAGGGGAGTGGAAAAGTATAATTATCCATAATATCCCCATCCTTGAATATAGATTCATGATGTGGCTTCGGAGATCAACTTCCAAAGAGTTTTGATGCAATGACATCAAGTGTATTTAAAATCTGTGCTATTATTTTACAGTTTTGGATCTCGAGACATGGATATAGTAGCTAAGTCTAGTTGAGAATAGAGTATTTTGATAGTCTGAAGGTGACCATCATATCCAAGATAAGGGATATGATGATCCTTTAATGGATGATGAGTATCAAATATATTTTGGAATAGATAATACATGAACTCATTTTCTAGATCATTTGGGGTCTCATAGTCATAATTATAAAGGGTCCAGAACAATATGGAGAGGTTATTTCCAGATAACTCTATCCATATGTCAATTTCAGCCTCCTCTCCATCAGGTTTACATGCCTCCATCCGGTCAGACCATAGAATAAGGTTCTTATGGTTGTCTAAAGATAATATTGGAGTGCTGCTGGAAGTCGATGGGGAAAAATATACCATTAAACCTGATGATTTGAGCACCTCTATATGTAAAGGTGTAGCATTTTAGGCCACCTCTCTATATGGAGTTTTATGTGAAAGGGGATGATTTACTTTTCTATGGGATATATCACCATGGGGAGGTTGACCTTGTTGGATATTAGCAGTAGAGTTTCTGTGATCCATATCCACACTACCATGAGGAGGACTATTGTGGTAATGAACGTCTTCTATTTTTACTTCGATAGAAGGTTGATGTATCCTTGTGGTGTTGAGAATGTATCTCAAATGACCTTAAGGACATTGACATTGAGCAGATTAGGAATATGGGCCATGTTCTATGTCGTGGTTGGAATATTCCAACTCACCTTTTGAAATTTTGTTGGGATATGAGCCTGTTGTATGATGGTTGATGGAATTTGTATATAACCATATGGTGATGTGGGGATATGCTCTCGCTAATGAGAAGCTTCTAGAATATGCTGATGAGTTGTCTCATTTTTGACAGGAATATGAGCCTGTCCTGAGGTATGTTCCATTCTCGCTTAGTGAGCCTAAGTCAAGGTGGGAGTATGATCCTAAACTTGAGCCCTTGGGATATGCTGCTAGTCATTATTGGAAGAAATATGATTCCACCCCGAGGAATGTGCTTCTCTAACCTGGTGATCCCTGGTTGGATTAAGAATGTGATCCTAGTGCATATATTCCTTCCCCACTGGAATATGTTAACAAATCTATGGAATGGGAGTAGGGATATGAGCATCCATCTGTATTAACTTGAAATGATGCTGGCATAGTAATTCATCAGAGGAAGTAGAAATATGAACCTGGATTCTGTGATATGCTGTAATATGCCAAGAAGATTCACTGATAGGAATATGAGCTTGTCTTAAGGCTTATTCCATTATCACTTAGTCATCCTTATACATGATGGGGATATGAGCCCAATTATAAGCTGTTGGAGTATGACGCTGAACTTATTCGATGAGAATATGAGCCTGTATCAGGGCTTGTTCCCCTCTCATGTGGTGAGACCCAACCAAAATGGGGATATGAGCTTGATCCTAGGACTTTGGAATATGCCTCTATACTTCTTTAATAGGCATGTTCCCCTATCTTGAGGAATGTTCTACTCTCACCTAGTGATCCCCAGTTGGAACGAGAATATGATCCTGGTTTGATGCCTCACCCTTTACCAAAATATTCCAATAATCCTCCTAGCTGGGAGTAAGAATGTGTGCTTACTCCAATACAACCACTTGTTCATAATGATCATAGTGTTGAGTTTCCCTGGTTGTTGGGATAGGAATATGGGCATGTCCCATTATCTGAAATAGTGTCAGAATATGCCGACAGAGTTCTTAAGCTCTTACTAAAATGTATTGGCATTTTAGAAAGATATACAAAAGGACATAGCCCTATACATTTTCCATCTCTATTATACACTAACAGATGTCTTTGATTGAAGCAGGTATATGCACCCACTTCTGTCCTGCATGTTCCACCAGAATATGCTGATGGGATTTATTATCGGGGGTAGGGATATGCGCCTCCCCCGTGATTGCTGTGGGAATATTCCCATAGCCTTATTCCAGGTGAGCATGGATATGAGACTACTTACTTGTTCCTACTGGATTATACCGGTAGGAATTGTCATTAGAAGTGGGGATATGATCCCTCTCCCAGATATCCAATGTCCTCCTACTCTAATGATCCTTGTTGCCCATGCATGGGCATTAGATGAGGCAGTGTGTTGGTTGGTACCCTTAAAAGGTGACTGGTGGGTACCGATGAGATGGTGTTGGTGGTAGCAGTTGACAGGTTCCCTCCTCAATGGAAACTAAACTGAAAGGGATCCGTATTTATCTTCATATTCATCTTTAATTAGGGACTAAAGAGGGAAATTGTCTCACTATGAGGATAATCTCCTAAAGCGGTTGGCTATAGCGATGAGGGCTACTGGATTAAAAGCAACATTTCCTAAGTGATGAAGACTCACTGGTTTCCATTCTTGGAGAACCTCAAGGGAATATTACATGGTCAGGATCGTACTGTGTCAATGGTACTCCCAAACCATCATGTTTTCCACCTACTAGTGGAGTTGTCGAGCATGTGAGATCATTTTGAGACCCACAGGGGTTGTAGCTATAGATGATTTACTAGACCCATCTCTACATGGTGAATACATTGTATTGAATCGGTATATTGCTAATATTTTTAGTCATGCATACAAAAAATTAACAAGGTCACCAATTAGTGAAATATTTTAGGCATAATGTGATCAATAAAAAATTCTTGGTTAACACAATTGTATTGATATTCCTGATTCATCTATTACACTTGTTTGGAATTTTCAAAATGAGGATGTACTTATGAGAAACCTGGTTATAGAGGATCATCTATCAATTCATACCGATCTTACAACTTTATTTGTATAGGGTTTTCAAAACAAAGTGACCTCCAACATGATCATCCAGTCATTTTGAGAGATTCATATTGGGCTTGTCAGTTTTGTTTGTATACGAGGTGAAAAAAAAAATGGTCTGATATATTATAAACCAATTGTTTGTTATTTCAGAGATTCAAGTTGGGATAACCATTTTTATTTTTTCGGTTTTTAAGGAATGGAATGGGTTTAGTTCAATGGTTTGATTTCAGGTGGTTTTAAGGCCTTTCTCAATAAATTTCATTGGTTTTTCCATTTGTTTCGTCTTTCCCAAAACCTCCCAATGGTACCCTCATACTTAACTAGATACAGATCCACTTTCTAAAGGCTGATAGTTATCTAGGTTTTTAGGCCCATAAAATCTTGGGGACTCTCATTGGTCAATAGAATGGGAGGTCGGGATCATCTCACCCTTTTAGGTGGAATTATTGCCTACTCTGGGACTCTCTTATAGATTTAAGATATTTTCATGAAATCCTTTCTTGAACCCAATATGGGACTGGTTACCCCGATTTCAACGACTTGATTATGAATATGTATCGATAGGAATAATGGAATGAATATCACAGGCTCTCTATCACTCTCTTATTTAATTATGATGCTTTGGGTCATGGACTTGTTCAAGTACTATGAATTTTATTGCAATCTAGAGAGATGGTTGGTGTCTTGGATATGGGTTTAAACCTCTCTGAGGTGTATTATGTATCCTGTGAAAATAGGAATCAAAACCAATGTAGTTTTCTTGACATTGTTTAAAGTCATATAACTAGACCTATCAATACAGATTAATGTCATACAGTAAGGATATTAATATCAGGCTTGAACCTCGGTGAGGCGTCCTACATATGCTGTTTAGGATTGGAATCAGAGTCCATGTAGTTCTTTTGGTAGGTGTCTATATCAGGATAAATATGAAAATAGAGGCCCTAGGTGGGACTTATGCATATGAGACTGCCCTAGGTTTCTTATTTGGGAATATAGCCCTTTGAGCGAGGATGAGATGTAGTCAAACTTACATACCAATGATAGGACCACACTAGGGGAAATTTAAACATGCTTCTAATAAAATTATATATGGTCTCTAATCCCACATGATCCATGATTGATATGAGAAAAAAGAGAGAGCGGTAGATTGGTAACATTACATGAAAGTATATCCGAGCATGGCTTACTCATTAAATTTTCCCTTTGAGGGGCATGAATACCAATCTCATGGAGGATGTGGTATGGAGTTGGAGAATTAGTAAGACATCCTAAAAATTTTGTTTATGTAAGGAATTAGATTTTTCATAGTTGAGTTAATCCCTTAACCCAATCATGAGTTTGATGTTCTTCAGGACATGATCAGGGCTTATGCTTAAAATGATATTTGTTTTTGAGTTCTCTTCTCATATGCTGATGGATGAGGAATAATGTAAGACATATGGGGTGATTTAGTCCAGTAAGTTAGGAATAATTGGGATATGAAGGTACTTACACCTAAGTGGATTCCAGTTGGATCTTGGAACTTAATAAGGCATTCTACGTATCCTTGTTATGGCAGGAATCAGAGTTCTGATAGTCCACTTGTCCCTTAACCCAACAATGAGCCAATGTGGATGATCACACTTGGATAAAATATTGTTATCCCTGAGGATTTGAAAATTATAAAGGATTATACCAGGATGGACTCCCTATTTATTGGGGATTATATGTAGAGGCTACCCAATTGGTGGATAAATATTATATTATATCGGTAGTTAGGTATTACGCACTGAGACTGCCTGATTGGTGTACTCATTATTTATCTTCTGATAGATTAAATAGAGGCAGTGATGACCATGATGATATGTATGAGACTTCCTGTTTTTTGTACTCATTATTTATCTTATGATATATTAAATATAGGTGGTGATGACCATGATTATATGTATAAGATCATAATATTGGTAAAGTTTCATGAGTGCATGGACCTAGATCATCAAGGAAAATTCCCTTGTAAAAGAAGTATCCAGACATAGATTCTTAGATAGGGCCCATATGGAATGATTCTAAATGGATCTTTCAGAAAAAGTAGGAATGTCCTGGAAGATCTGCTTGAAAAGTTTTAACTGCTTTCTTGGAATTTCATGATTTTCTGCCCGATATGTTTGGGAATCATCTTGACTTGGAGGACACATCTAAGGGTATCTTCATGACAAATTTTTAATCCTTGGATGTCTTCGCATGGGAGAAGCATACAAGACCAAGATGATTTATGTAACCAAAGCAGACATGTGAGGGGTCTTGTGCATGATCAACTATCTTGCCTCTGATTCCTTCACATGAGTGAAATGGGTATTTCCAAGATTCTTCACATGATCAAAGAATATATGTCTGGAGTCTTACACACGAACAAAGTATACATGGTCATGTGCTATCGCATGATCAGTTTGAATCATCTCTAGACTGTTGCATGACAATGTGGACATGTCTAGGGATAATATAATGACCATACTGACATGTAAAAGTATCCTTCACATGATCAAATTTCATTATCTAGGACATCTCCGCATGACCAAGGAAGACAAATCCAAGGTGATTTGTGTGATCAAAGTATAAATGACCATGGACTATCACATGATAATCCTAATCTTGCCTTTTTATTGTCGCATGTCCATGAGGACATGTATATGGACAATCACATGATAATTCCGACATGTCAATGGATCCTTTTCATGGTCAAAGTAGTTTTCTAGGATGTATTCACATGACCAAGGAAGACTACTCTAAGGTTCTTCACATGATTGATATGACTTTGTCTTAGACTTGTCACGTGACAATGCAGACCATGTCAAGGGGCTGTTTCCCGATCAATTTGAGTTGTCCAAGTATTGTATTGCCATCATTATGACTATTCCAAGATCATCCAAGTATATCATGAGACCAAATGAAAGGTCTCACACATGAAAAAGGGAGAACACCCGAGGGTTGATGCAACCTATCCAAAGGCCTTATGACTAAAGTTACATGAGAAATGATGGATTCCTGAGTGTATATGTGAAGGGAATACACCAAAAGACATTAATGGATATATAGATCCATTTCCATGAAGTTTTATTGTGAGTTGAATCCACACACAGGTTGGGATACATTCTCATGAAGGAGTCGCATGAAACTCTATCATTTATGCATTTCATATGATCATAAATAGGTCTTGTGAGAAGCGTTTTTTATCATGAGTTGGTCAATTTTTTGATTTTTTATATAGGGTAAAGGGTATAATTTTCATGAAAAAAGATTCATGGAATGTGGGTCACAGAACTCCACTATTTTTCTTTCATGGAGGGGGTGTCTGTGAGACTGAGAAAAGGAGTACCCCATGAACAAAGGTGATGCTATTTAACTCTACATGATAAAGAAATGTTATTTGAGACTTTTCCTAAGCATCGTATAGTCTCATGATCACCATGAAACCACATGATCCATGAGGGATCATGTGGGGGACTCTGGACGTGCGTTAGAGATGTCTGCTGGTGTTGTATACGCAAACAAGGAATCTTGGTCAAAGACCACCGATCCATCATCAGTTATAGGTTTCACATTCTCAGTATTTCCTCCACTTGACCAGGGAATCATGAGTCATTTCTTATTGAATCTATGTATTCTAATTCTACATTTGATCATCACGGTACTGAAGGTTTGCACATGTCTAATGATATTTGGGCTCATTTGATTTACATGATCTTAAAAGGGTCTTGCTGAAGGATCTATACTTATTCACAAAGGGTTCCTGCTGATGTTGTTACATGGATGGAAAAATAATAATGATACATGGATAAGGGGGATGTATGAATTATGAGGGGCGCAAGTTCTTGAGTCTACACTGCAAGACCGAGAAAAGGATAACTACAAGGCTGGGAGTTTTTGACTCCACTATTATATATTTCATGGATTCATGCCTGTGGACATCAGTATGGATGTCCATGCATATAAGGAAGGGTATTACTGCGTTGCATGAGGTTCTATCCTTATGCGATCACGTGATCCCAAGAATATCTTATAATGGATCCTACAAATAGGTGGAACAGGTTCTTGGCCGAGTGGAGGCTCCATTTTACAGATACTGTGAATGGTGTTATTTCACCATGAAATCGCATGATATTAAGATGAACATGTGATGAAATATTTCAGGGACAACCTCATTATGGATTATCTCAATGAGGCCACCCTGATTACCTGGAGAAGATCTCCGAAGGTGGTGGCTGACCCCCTGTGTTCCTCCGGTGTTTCACTACTGTTCCTTATTTCATAGAGCTCCCTTCCATCTCCCATTTCATGTGTTTTTAATGAAAATAGCATGGTTTATATAGTCCATGGGTGGCTAAGTTCAATGCTTCTATTCACGGGATGGACACTACATTGCATCAGTGAGACAATGGAGGCTTCATTTCATGATCATTTCATTTGATCATGCGATGCCACTATTTTCCTTATGTGGAATTGCATGATCCATACAAATTTGAGTTAATTCAGATGGAAAATACACTGAAGGAAGAAGGGTTCATGGTCGCTGAACTTATTGAGAAGACTTCATCGGTTGTCTTTGATTTGGTCGTATGATCAAAGGATGATCATGCGATGAATTCCAAGCATTGGAGGGGGATATTGTGGTAGATATTGGTGTCTTCGATCAGATATCATAGTGGATTCTGTTGGATTCCCTTGACTTGTGAGGATATTGATGAAATATCAGAGGTATGGTGGAAATGATCACCGTTTGATCATGTTAGTGGTGTCTTCAAGTTTCCATGTCAAACCGGTCAGTGCGATAGGTTGAAGATGGAGGTCCCTTACTGCATGAGATAGGCCTAGTTCAAATTTGCAAGGTGTGAGACAATTTGAGTTTGATTTCGTGAGGCTTGGGATAATAGCAGAAGGATGGGATCAATGGTGTGTGTGATCAGATGACATATATCACTAGGAGGCATGATCAGATGGTCCAGATTTGATTTTCATGGAAAAATGTCATCCCACATCAAATTCTTATTGTGCCTCCAATTTGGTATATAATCCATTCCACAGATTCCATTTGTTTGAGTTGGTAATGGGATAAGTTCCCATACCATATGTTCACTTCCACCCTGGGCTTTATCCCACCAAGGTTATGGCTTGGGCTATGTGACCCTATGGGCTCACAAACCTTGAGACCTACACATGGCCCCACCTTCCTATTGTGGGAAATATTCTCCCTCAGCCATCTATTGGATAGCCTAGGCCGACTACCACTAGGCATGGTCGATATCTGATCTCATATTGTCTAGGGGTTTAATTTTATTGTCTTGTTAGTGGATGGCCTTAATTTTTGACAATGGGAATAATGAAAAACTCTTTAACTACTAAGAATAAAATTATTAGTAGAATGTAAGGGTCCCAAAGTGTATCTCCTTAAACCAATATTTCCTTCATGTATGTACTTTCCAAGTATTAATCCAATATTATACACACTTCTCAAATATTCGATGAAAAAGTGTGAAATGTACAAATATTGCTGGGAGGGGGGGGGGGGGCTTAAGGCCTCAATCAATATTGTTCACATTGAGTTTTCCATTTTTTACATCTTTCCGTGGAAAATCCCAATGGCCCCCATCTATAGCTGGGTACATACCTGATTTCTAAAGGTTGATGGTCATCTGGGTTTTTAGGTCCAATGACTCTTGGGGAATTTCATTGGTCGAGAGGATGGGAGGTTAGGGTCATCACACCCTTTTGGGGGGAATTGTTGCCTACGCCAGGACTCTCTTATAGATTTAAGATATGTTCACAAATCTATTCCTAATACAAATATGAGACCAATTACCCTAACAAAATTATTCATGGGTTAATTCTATTTTTATCTGAAAAAGACTGGGGTCTCTTTAGTGAATCCATCAATATATATATCTAAGGTTCTTCATTACTCTTTAGTAATGGTCATTCACTTATATGTTTAATCCATATAACGGAATTATTCGGAATATGATACCATAAAAGGAGATGGTTAACATTGCGGGGAGGGAATTGAGCCATTATGAGGCATCTATAGAGACTCATGATGAAGATGATATTATTATTTCATTTATCTAAGCCCATGTGAGCTATGATCGGTGTGAGAAACAAGGGATGACAAATGATCAATATCATTTCTCTTGGTGTGGGGATTATATACTAAGTCAACCCCGAGAGGAGTTATTATAGCACATGGGCCTTAAGAAGGAATCCTACATATCTTGGGTATTGTAGGAATCAGATTCATCATAATTTAGTTTATTTCTCAGTATGATGATTGATGAGGTAGAGTAATCAGCCAATGGGAATGATTGGGTCCCAATGGTTGAAATCTCATTGATATGGGGATTACATCGAAGTGTATGTTTATTTGAGATCAGGAGATAAAAGGGAATCCTACATATCTTGGTTATTTCAGGAATCAAAGTTCTCATAGTTAACATTCATTGGGGGTTACACTCTAAGGGTTCCCTTATAACCTGGAGGTTTATGACACAAATGACATAACCAATAAAACTCCCTAAGCTCAGATGATCCATACTCATCGTGAGAAAAAATGGGTGAAAATTAATCAATGTAATTACTTTAAAGATTGGGATTTTGTATCGGGATCACTCTGGATGATCAATATGAAGCTCAAACCTTAGGGATAGGTGGCCTATGTATCCCAAATATGATAGGAATCAAAGTCGTAATAGTTCCCTTTCACTGGTGATTACACTATGAAGTTTCCCTATTAATTAGGGATTACACCCCAAGAATAGACAATGTTATCAAATCCTAGGAGGCCCTCTTGACCTGGTATTCTTGTATAAAGGGTGTCACATAACCTGGTTGACTTGTCCGGAGGACATCGTAAGATCTAGATGGTTTTACCTGGGGAACATCGCATTTCATGGATGACATGCACAAAGGGTGTCACATATCCTAGATGAAATCCCTAAAGAGTATTTCAAGTCTCGATTGATATGTCCAGGGAGCGTTGTGGGTCTCATCTGACTCACCTGAAGGGTCACATGAGATATTTTTTTGACATGCCAGGATGTGGCTGTTAGATTTGGATGACATAATCAGGCGCCATTGTATGAGTCAAGTGATGGATCTGAAGGTCATTGCGAGGCTTGGGTGATAAGTCCATGGGGGAATTCATGAGTCTAAGGTGACACACCCAAGGGGACTATGTAACTTGTTTTGACATGTCCATATGAGCTCACATGATCCCGATATAATGCTGAAGGAGCGTCACAATATTTGAGAGAGATGTACTAGTGGTGTCCTGTGTCCTTGATAGGTTCACATGCAGCACATAGGTATCTACGAACAAGTTTTGGTTTATGTATCCCACCTTGAGTCTTTGTTCCAACCCTTATACCAATAATTCCTTAGATATATTCATTGTCAACATGTTTCGAATCTTGTGTGATCCATCAAACATGTGGGATATTCTTTTCATGTCCTTCCAAAAGTCCTCTGTGCAATCTATGAATAATCACACGAAGTGTTTTTATTGACAGAGCATGATTGTATAGGATTCCTACTGGTATGTTACCTAGAAAAAAACATCCTGGTCATGAGATCTACTTTCTACCAGAAATCTACTCTAGTTCCTACATGAGACTCCAAGAGTTCTTCCGTGCGTAGTCACAGTAGGTTCAGAGAGAAAGAGTCTAAACTTTTCTTTGAGATTGAGGTGGAGAATTTATAAGACTCTCAACCTTTATTATTCACCAATTTTCTTGGTGTATCTAGTGTGGATCCATGATAGAGTCAGTGAAGGGGGATGACACCATGCTGCTTCATGAGTCTTTGTCGTGGGTTGTTCTGGGTGCACTGCCTATTTTTCAGCGGTCGCGAGTCTCTTCCGTCAATAATTCCTTTATCGGATTATTTCCTAGTAAGGAATAATTATTTGATTATGTAAAAAGTGTTTCATTTTTTCACATGGAAATTTGCAAGGGCCTTTGTGAGAGATTTATGCCTTTCTTGGAACATTTTTCAGGGTAGAAATAGATTTCCAAGGTAATTCATGAGATTTGGTCGACTTGTTAGTGGGTTTCACAAGACCATGCTGTGGACATCCTGGGCATGTCGAAATAGGTTTAAGACTATGATAGTTCTGGTATCCTTCATTTTTATCCCCCTTGTTTTATTTTACAAAGTTCATAGATTATGAAAGATTACATGATTAATGTCAAATAAAATTACCCTATTTTTTTGATGATGCCTCACATGACCATTATGGGTATTATGGGATGTGTGATAATTTCATGGAAAAATCTATCCATTTGTCCTTAGATAACCAAAGGGTAAGAACAATATTGTATCGATATACCTAAGGAATTCCACATGGAGAGGCTGAGAAGCTAAAGGGATTTTGTGAGATGAGTTGGAGATGTCTCTGAGGTCTCATGGTGTCTTTCAAATCTTTTGAGGGTTTTCATGTTTCTTTTACGACCATGAGTACCTCTCAACTCCTCCCCTTTTATTTACTTTGTTTTATTATAAAAAGGTTTGAGATTCATGTGAATTTATTTTAATTCCATTAAGGAACTTTATCCTTTGAAATAATGATACAGTGCATGAGGTTTATGACCAATGAGGGTTTCCACCTTTTGGATATCTTTCTTTAATTTTTAAAGGATTTTCAGATGGGTTTTCAGGTTCTTTCCAATGAAAAACTACGATACTTGGGGGAACTTGTTCGATCATCACCAACTGACCATTGATTGTCTAGGGAGCCTTCCAAAGAGAAGAAAGACTTGTCAAAAGGGGGTTCTGTGGGATCCTTTGTAGGTTATGTGCTGCTTATGGGGTCTTCACGTGACCTTATGATGGTCACATGACTATGATTCCCTTAGAGGCTCGTGAAATTTGTAGTTCTTAACCACCTTCTACTTAATTTTCTTTTTGGAAAAAATAATACCCATATTTAGGTATTACTTACCTTTTGATTTTGCTGATATTTATTTAGTGGGCATTGACAATCATGATTTAAATAATATATCTCACAAATAGTCACAAAACCTAAGGAATATAAGGTTTAGTGACTTGGATATCATCATATGTGTAACACTACTAACTCACCTTTAATGAAATCAAAATGATCAACTTATAGAGTTTTACTAAAAATATCAGCAAGTTGATATTCCAACCTAATAAATTAAAATAAGATATCATACTTTTTTTGTAAGGGATCTCTTAATAAATAGTGCCTAAGGTCAATGTTTTTAGTGAGAGATTTCTTGATAGAATTTGTTTCAAAATATTAATAGCACTAGTGTTACCGCATATAATAGGGATATGGTCATATGTAAGCTTGGAGTATAATAGAGTGTGTTTAATCTATATTATTTGGGCATAAAAACTCTCTATGACTATGTATTATGCTTCAACTATAGAAATAGAAACACAATATTTCTTCTCAATATTCCATGAGATGATGGATTTTCCAAGTATGTGGAAAATACCACTTGTACTTTACCTATCTAGTTGTAATCCACCAAAATAACCATAAAAAACTAGTTAATTCAAAATAAGTTCTTTTTAGATAAAACCAACCAAGATTTTTAGTTCCTTTTAAATAATAAAAAATCCTTTTAACATATTTGAGATGAGATTATGTTGGATTTTATTGAAAATAATCATAATGATAAAAACTGAACATGATGTTAGGCTAGGTCATTGTAATATAAAGTAGACTACTAATCATACTTCCACAAATATTTTTGTCAACCAAATTTCCATATTTATCCAACGTTAAATTACAAGTTGTAATCACTGGTGTAAAAATTTTCTTAGCATGATACATAATGAATATTTTAAAGATTTCATTAGTTTATTTTCCTTGGTGTAGGAAAATAACAAAATTTCTTGGAGAAATTTAAAAATCAAGAATGAATTTGGGTTCATCCATAAAGAATATTTCAATTTACTTTTTCAATAAATCCAAAAATTTAAAAATATATATTCATTGATTGATCTGAAAATAACATTATCAATATAAATTTATATAAGTAACAAATAATTTACAATGTTTTTTTTATAAAAAGTGGTTAATAAAATTTTCTCATTTTAAAACCATTTTATAAATTAAAATTAGATATATGTTTATACCAAAGATGATGGGATTTTTTTAAGCCATAAATAACATTAGTTAATTTAAAAAGATGATTTGGAATATAAATATTTTCAAAACTGGGTGGTTGTTCCATAGAAACACTTTATTTAGTAAAAAAATTTAAAAAATTCTACTTTGAAATCTATTTGAAAGAGTTTAAAATTAAGGTGATATAAAAATTCCAACAAGATTATAATGGATTCTAACCGAGTGAATGGTGAAAAGGTTTCATAATAGTCAATTATTTTTTGTTGGTTATATCATTTTCCCACTATGTGGGATTTATTTCTAGTTATATTACCCAGATCATCGAACTTATTCCTAAAAACCCATTTTAATACTATGATATTATGATTATTAGGTCTTTATATGAGAGTTTATACATAATTACATGTGAATTTATTTAGTTCCTTTTGCAAGACAAGAACCCAATTTTCATCATTATGGGAATCATTAACATTTTCATGTTCTAATTGAGATACAAATACCAGATTTCTAAAATAATTTAGAATATATCTTATACCATGAGTTTCTTCTTTAAAATCTCCACACAAATTTTTAAGGGGATGGTATTTATATTTTTTAAAAGATTTTTGGTAAAAGATTTGAAGGTTATTGTTTATCATCTTTATCTTTTTTAGATTAGATATGTCCATTTAAATATCATATTCAAAAACCTTTTGAGAAAGAGATTTTGGAAAATTTTCATAAGAAACAACATGAATTGATTCATCCCACATTTTAGTCCTTTTTTAAAGACTCAATATGTCTTGATCGAGTTATAGTACCCAAGAAATATAACTTCATCAGATTTTGAATCAAAATTTCTATGAATATATTTGGTGTTGAGAATAAAACATTTACAACCAAAAGCTTATAAAAACCCACATTAGGATATTTATTTTTCTAAAATTTATGAGGGATTTTTTTTGAGAAAATGTATTATAATAATACGATTAATAGTAAAACATAAAATACTTATTGACTTAGACAATTTTTTATTAAATTAAATTCATTTAAAAGAGTTTAAGTGATTTCTTGGATAGTTCAATTTCACCTCTCTGCTACCCCATTTTGTTGAGGGGTTTAAGGAGTAGAAAAATAATGATTATAGTATTGATAATAGCATAAATATTCAAATTCATTATTTTCAAATTCTCCAAAATGATCATATTGAATATAAATAATTTTTAAAACTTTTAAATTTTAATTTTTTTATAAAAATTGATGAAGGATTTGCAAGATTAACTTTTATGAGAGTTATGGGTTGTGATAATTTTGACATAAATGAATATAAAAAATTGTATAAAAATGTGGTAAATAAAAATTATTATGTGTGTGCACCTAATTATAGGATGTAATGAAGAATGTGTAAGTTTAATTCCTAAAATTAAGAATTGAATAATATTAATATCAATAAAATGTTTAATTTTGGAATCATAGAACTAATAATATTATCTATACTTTATTAGTTTTTTTGAGAAGTGGTTATTGTTTGACAAAAGATATTAATGGGGGGGGGGGTTGGATTCCCTTTTAAAAAATAAAAACAAATGGAAAAGTTAAATAAAAATAAAAATAAAATATACATGATAAATAAATAACACAAAAAATCAATAAATTGATAAATTTGATACTTATTAGAAAGTAAATTTCAATTTATATTAAGAAACAAAGAATAATGGAAACAATTGTATCAAATTTATGAAATTATGAATATCAAGATTAAATAATGAAATGTATAAAACAAAAGGGATATAAAAAACAATTAGATAATGGAGTTTGATAATAGATCGGTGTGAGCCCCTACATATACTCCACTCATGTTAAGAGGTTTATGTTATTACTCCCTTAATCTTGGTGGTGATCAAGAAAAATTTCCCTCACAATTATGGATTGTGAGAACCCTCTTGAGATTCACTAGTATCCAGGTAATTTTCTCCTCACTTTTTTTTAGTGAGAACTCATTATATAAGTATATGAGGGAGGGAACGTTTTCTTTTTGAAAATTATTATAAATACGCTCCCTAATATTAGGGAAGGATGAGTACAATTTGTGATGAGTGATTAAGAGACGATGGTAGAAGATAACCTTTAATATTTATGGGGAATTGAGATTGTATATTTTGATATAATCCGCTAGAGATTCAATTTTGAAGAGACAAACTTGAATCAATGATTTGAGTGGCATTATTGGTAACTAGTAGATCTTCCAATTCATAAAGGAACTCCTTTTATATCCTCCAAAAGAGATGGTAAGGTTATGAAATTCATCAGGGTCATTGAAGTCAAAGAAGACCAAATTAATAATTAAATATTTTGATCTATATCTCAATAAACTAATTAATTTTATTATACTATGGTTATTTCATGAGAATACATGTTTTCCATTCATTTAACTCTCTTTATGTACTCAGTATTTCAAAACAATGGTTTTAAGAAATACTACCTTTATTTCTCTCTTTAGTCGAAAACATCTTTTTTAACCAAACTATGTTTTATAAAAAAAATTTCAAAAATGTTTTTAACATTATTTAAATGATTTATTAAGAAAATTTTCACCCATATTATACTTTTTACAAAATTCATGTTATATTCTAGACAATACATGTTTGAATTTTACTGAAAAAGTGAAATGAATCATTATTTTTACATGTACAACATGAAAAAAAGTTCCTACCATCATGACCATTATTTTTTTTAAGATTCCTTTATATTTTTTCTAGGTTATTTTGAAAGAAAATTATTTTCAAAATGTTTTATGTTTTATAAAGTGTTTTTCAAATAATAAAGGATATCTTCCTCAAGAAATGTTTTAAATTATTTTTATAGTTTCCTTTATAAGTTTCAATGTTTATTTTTAAAGAAAATGATTTCCAAAATATTTTGTGGATTTTATGTTTTAAAAAGTGATTTTCAATGAAAAGTTATTTTACTCAAGAAATATTCCAAGTGTATTTTCATAATAATTTTCCATCTAAGATGACATCCTTTGATGTTACCTTTTCTTTACTGGGGATATGATCCAAGGTTACCATTATTATTATTTCTATGAATAGTTTATGTTTATGATGAAAATATGTTTACAAAACCCATTTCTCCTACATTGGTTATATAATTAAAAAATGCTTATGAAACCAACTTATTTTTTCATGAGTTATGTTGTGTGAAAATGATGGAATAAATTTGAAACATATTTGTTTTCCATAGGTTATTCTATGATGAAATGTTTGTGAAACAAATTTATTTTAATGGGTTCTATTATGATAAAATGAATATGACACCCATTTCTTTTCATGGTTTCTATTATGATGAAATGTTTATGAAGTACATTTATTTTCTTGGGTTCTAATATGATAAATTTTTTATGATATTATCAAAAACATATGTATGATTTTCATTTTTTTATGGTTGGTACCTATATCTCCCTCCAATTCATTAGGTAAAGCTTTATATATGATGATATAATAATGGGAAACAAGTCGATGGGATTGATCCACTATGGGAAACATGTGAGTTTTTATCCACTATGGAAAAATAGTGAATCTTGATCCACTACAGCAGACAAGTGTGTTTTGATCCAGAATGGGATATATGTAATGAGTCTTGATCTATAATATTAATGGTGTTGGTAGTTAAACTTGAAATACGAAATATTTTTCAATATTTATGACAGTACCACACTTTTATGACATGATGATATGGTTCATGATTGATTTATGATGATTTATCACTCTTATGGGACATGTTCTTTGAAATGATAATGTTTTATTCCATGAATCATGTTTATGATCTATGAAAGGCTGGGTATTAACTTTTTGAGTTATGTTTATGAGCACATAACCTTATGTCTATCTTATGATTTCATTTGATCGTAGATTGATATCTCTTATGTTTACCCTTACTGAGTATTTTATCTCACACTTTATTATGTTTCCTTTCACTCGGTTATGAATAAAGGTTTAGGTAGGTATTCATAAGAAGAGTACTATGTGTGAAAGTATTTTTGGGAGATGTTGGAGCTATTTTCTGAAATAATAAGATTGTGTTTCTAGTCTCCAAATAAACAATACTGTTATAGTCCTCAGGAATGTATTTATGAAATGTATTGAATATTAATCTAAAATAATGTGATATTTATATATGAAAATCCTGGGTTGTTACAGATGTTGTTTATTGTTTCTTCCCCCATCATTTTATTCAATAGTTAGAATGTTGTGGGTAATATAACAATGTTCAGTGAATAGGGAGTCTATGTTGAAATAGTTAATCAATTTATAGAATTAGATAAAATAAGTCTAAAGGTTTGTTGACACCTACCAAATTAGAATATAAAAATCCACAAGGTAAGAAATACACAAAACATAAGTGTCATTTTCCCCACAAATAAAAAGAAGAAAAGGTGGCCAAGACATGTGGATGAAGTAAACCTCCAAAGGACATGCGATGAAATTACCTTTAGGAGTTCATACAAATTGGTCTTATGTAGTGCATGACCCATAGTAGATCATAAAGAGCCCCTTTGGCAAGCCTTCTTTGTTATTATGAAGGTTTCCAATAATCTTTCTAATCATATGATGAATGCCAGATGTGTGACCCCAAGTTACATGAATTGTTAAGGGACATGCAGCTGAAAACCATCCAAAAATCCTTGTAAAATAAATAGATGAATATGAAAAAGGAAGAAGCAATTTGTGGTAGTAAATATTCATGTGACGCATCCATACGGTTCATAAGACACTGAGGAATCCCTAGTGAAATGTCCAACTTACCAAAAAAAGATTGCTGGAATGCTACCCTCATCACGTGAAGGGCTTCAGACATGTCAAGGTGGTCCTATGATCCCCTCTGAATCTAAATACAAATAGAAGGGTTTTCTATGATAATAATTGTGCATAACCACAAGACCCTTTATTTGTCATGTGATGCATCACGGATGAGGAGAGTGATTGTCTATGAAAACAATTTTTAAAACTCTCTAGATCCCTAAACCTTGTAAAATAAAAAAGGAAATAAAAATGGAAATGATGAGGGATTCTTGTGAGGGGAATATACACTAAGTTTTATAAGAATAGAGTTATAGGCCCTAGGTGATCATCATTGATCATGTGAAACTCCCATTTATTATAAATAATATTACCATAAGACCCCTTTTAAGGGTAACTTTATCTCGCAAATCTCCCATGGAATGCGACCTTTTTCTCATGGAAGGTCCCAGAAAAAAAATCTCAGATCATATGAAATCCTTTTAATAGGCATCATGATCTTGCGAAGTTCCCCATATATGTTTTCCTAACCTTGTATAATCTCCTTGTAATGTCCACATGATTGGTAAATACTCCTTTGATTCGATAAAATCCAACAAATGGGGCACTGATGGGATGGTCTTCCGGCTACTAAAAATCATGTGACCCTCCAGGATGACCTACGATAGGATCATGTAAAAATGCATGAAACAAAATCCCTTTAGAAACTCCATCCTAAATCTTTAAGATATTAATTACATAAGGGGGCATATAACTAGGGTAGAAAGGCCTATAAAACTCTACCCCTAAACAAAAAAAATAATCCATCCATGATCCCACTTGTCTGGGAGCTTAGGAGTGAACTTCTTGGAGCGGCATGCAATCACAAGGTCTTCTGCTTGGTAAAAAATATAGGGAATGACCTAAGGGATAACATGGAATGAATATTTGATTCTTGTTATCAATCATAGATCATGAAAAGTACTTTTGTCTTGTCAAACCAGATTATTTGAAGGGCACTCTATATATCATTCGGGTCACGTGAAACCTGAAACAATCTAACAATGAAAAAAATATAAGGCAAATATTCAATAAAGGATGGAATAAAGACTAAAACATGAGATACTTATGTGAAGAACATAAATGATGATCCTCATATGGTTCACATGACTCATCCAGATCATGTGAAACCACTAGGTCTTTTCTCCCAAATCAGGCGACGTCTCTTTGATAGAAAATTTAGATCATAAGATGTACTCAAAACATGCCAATAAAGTCACTCGATGCCCTTAGGTCACGACACCCAAGTCTCACAAAGCCCACCGGTTTCATTATCTAGATATTGAAATGTACTCAGAAATGACTCCCAAATTATATGGTGACACCAGTGTATGTCAACTAGGGCTTGCGATGCCCTTTAGGCTTTCCATCCAGATGTCATATCACCCTCCAAGCGTGTCATCCTAGTTTCATGATGACACTAGGACATGTTAGCCAAGTCTTTCAAAAACACCAGGACATGCCAACTTGGATCATGTGATGTCTTATGGACAAGTCAGACATGTCATGTGAAACTCTACAGACATTTTAGTGCTAATTAGACTATCTTCAGACATACTTAGATAGGTATTATGAAATAGTCCAGAAATTCCAACCTAGATCATGTGATTATCATTGTACATGTCCATGAATCCCCAAACATGTTAGGCAGACAACTAGGACAAGTCATATTTAATCATATGATAGATTCCAAACATGCATTTAAAATTATGATACATCCTCTAGAAAATTAAAATGCATATAATGATTTTCTTTAGGAATATATTCTAGAAATCTAGGACACATATATACATCACAAAATACATATCCAAGAATCCTCAATCATGATAGGTATACAATCATTCCATGGAAAATAGATGTCTCATGACATGATAACCTTTTCTAATGTGCACATTAGGACAACCTTAGTATGCAATCCCTAACCACACTAAACTATGATGACTCTGATTTCTTCTATAACCAGGATACATAATATGACTTTATAAGGCCCTATCTCAAATAAACATCCATATCTATGAAAGTTTTCCCCATGTATCTCAGATTTCAACCATTAGGACCCAATCTCTCTCAATGGAAGATCTTTAACCCTAATATACCAGTGGTCTAAGTAGCGCACTAAACTAAAAAAAATCTGATTCCAACTATAACCAGGATATATATGAATCCTTTACATGTCCTTAGATTCACATTAATCATCCAAAAGGATGTCTTAGTACATAAGGCCCACATTCATATACTGTGAGGAATATTAATTTTTATCCCTTGTTTCTTACACCAAGCATAGATCACATGGGATTTGGGAGTTGTAGTGATCATATATATCACATAATTAGTATATAACATCCAGGTAAACCTTATTTTTTAATCCCCAATCAACGACATGATATGACTTCCCCAATATTTTGGAAACCCTAGTGTGTAATCCCTGACCAAACTGAACATTGAGAACTCTCATTCTTGCTATAACCAGGATACATAGGAACACTCCTCAAGGTTTGAGGAAAAATAATCAGTGCTTAATTTTCCCCATATATGTTCTTTATACATGATGTTAAACTACAAAGGTTTAAAAACTACGTGCGTTTTTATTTTTATTATAGACAAGATACATAAGACACCTCATAACGGCTCAATCCCATCCTCAAAATAGTAATCGCCTCCTTGGATGAAAACAAAATCCAGGGTGACTAATTGTATGGATTAAATATATAAGAATCTTTCCATTAAGGGGAAATGGATGAAGAAATTTATATATATTTATATGGAATCATTAATATACCTCCCTTTATACATATATGGATTCATAATTTGATCATTTTTTAGGGTAACCTGTTCTGTATCGGGATTAAGAAGATATTCAAAAATATATCTTAAATATATAATAGAGTTTGAGAGAATGAAATAATTTCTCCCAAAAGGGTGTGATGTGCCTAACCTTCCATAATCTCGTCCAATGTGATTTCCTAAGTGTCATTGGGTATGAAACCCCATAGGACCAAATTCCTTTGGAAAGAAGGTATGTGATCAGTTATGGATGTGGGAATAATTGTGAATTTATATGAAAGATAAATAAGGGTGGACCCCATGTTATGGACTGTGAAACAAATTCAACCCCTGTAATTAATCACTAGGAAAATCCAAAGCATCTTTTGACAAAACAAAAGTGGGAAACCAGACATGAAATCATTTTACTGTAGAATCTCCTTTACATTTTAAAAATGATAGACCAATCAGTCCTTGTTATGCAATTCTTTTCCTACCAAGGAATTCCATGATTTTTTCCAAAAAAACAAAAATGGAAAAACTAATGTAAATCTCTCAAATAATATAATGATTAGTCTAACATTCATTAGGCCATCTTTCTTAAATATCCTACACAAAAAAACTGGAGAATGTGACATGAATATTTCAGACAAACGATTAATCCTCTATAGCTAGGGTTCTTCTGAAATAAGTCCATCCTCACTTTCAGAATTCCATTTGAGTATAATGGTCAGACTATGGATAACAAAGGAAAATTATGTTACCCATGAATATTCTATTGGGTACATGTCATGCTTATGATAATGTACTAATTGATGACATTGTTTCTTGTTATCATCATGACTGCATATACTACTCTCACAAAAAAATCTATGATATGAGATAATGTCTTCAACAAGTGATTATTTAGGAAAATCAGATATAGCTACAAGCCCTATAGGTCTTAGAATAACCTCACCCACCAAACACCTTCAACATCTGGTGGAGAATATAATTATCTAGAAATCCCATCGACATGGTACAATACCAGACCTTGAGGCTACCCATGAAGGTCTCCAAACACTGAAACCAATGATTCCACATCGTCTGAATACAGATACAGTAAAGCCAGTGGAACTTGTTTCCACCGCCAAATGATTCATAATATTATCCACAAAGTGAAAAAATAACCACCTTCAGTATGTGATGAAGGTAGGCCAAGGATTAATCTAATACTCCCTTCTGATTTAGGGGCCACTGAGGAGGGGTCATTTCAACCACAGTTTCCAACACCATCCCACCGGTGCCCTTAGGTTTCCTACTAAGGGTACCACCTGATACACTAGAACCTATGATACCCATTAATGGGAAACAAGGAAGACACATCAGGGGTAGAAGGATATGGATAATCATGGGTGGGATCATATCCCCACTCCCACTAATGAATTACACCAATATATTCCAATGGTATCCAATGAAAAGGATCATATTATTTCTTACTTATAACAATTATGCAGCAATATTACCACAAAAAGCTTGGGGGAGACTCATATCCCTACCCCAATGCATGAAGTCCATCGACATATTCTGATGGAATATGAAGGAAAGAAGTGGGATTATATTATTTCTTAAATTGAAGATATCTACTAGTATATAATGTGTATGATTATATTACTATTCAAACTTTAATAAAGTTTCATTAAATCTTAGAAATAACTAAAGAACTATGCTGGAATATTCTAGAACTAGTATATATATATGAACATGCACAGATTCTTATTCCTATAGCCAGGGTAGAACAACACTCTGATTAGAATAAACAAGTGGTTTCTATGGAGAAAGAGCTCTTTATTAATATCATCTAAGATGATTATTGGTATATTATAATAAAGGAAGAGGCATCAGATTGAGATCATATTCTCATTCTGACTGGGGCTCACCAAGTGAGAGGGGAACATTCCTTGAGATATGGGAACATCCCTATCAAAAAAGACCACCGATATATTCTAAAGGCCCAAGATAAGGCTCATATCCCCATTCTGGCTGGTTCTCACTATGTGAGAGTGGCACATGCCTCGAGATAGGATCATATTCCTATCTAAGAAGACAAAAAACATACTCCAAAGGCCCAGGATCAATATAATATCACTTTTCTAGCTGGGGATCACCAATTGAGAGTGGAGCATGTGTCAGTATAGGCTCATATTCTTATCATTGAAGCTATGTGGCATATTCCAATGGCTCACAGAAGTCAGGATTATATTACCACTTCTTTTTATTAACTACCATAACAACATTTTTTATAGGATATATAGGAGAATCATATTCCTTATCCCATTTTGTAGGTCCATTAAAATATTCTGGTGGGTAATTCATATTCGAATTGGGAAAAAATTCCTCCAACTGAGGCTCACTAAGTGATTACGGTACATGACTGAGGACATGATCATATTACTATAGAAAAAGACTAGTGGAAACCTCCAGAGGCTCAAAATTGGTATCATATCCATATTGTTTTTGAGTATCACTAAGTGAGAGTGTCACATTCTTTAGGGTAGGACCATATTCTTTCCATTAATGAATAATATTGATTGCATATTCCAGTAGCTTCTCAGTAGCGAGATTATATCCCCACATCTGTATAAAATTATCAATATATTCTGAAATCCTTCATACAACATGCTCATATCCCTATACAATCAAAAAATTTTGGTTGGAATATTCCAGTCACAACACAGAATGAAGATCATAGCCTTATTCTTCTCAATGATAGTGTCCCCGAGGTGCATCGAGACACATTATCAACACCCCAAGGGTACGTTGACTCTTCAACTAAAGAATAAGGTGATCATTACTATGATAGTCATACCCATGGTAGTGTGGAGATGGATCGCAAGGAATCTAGTCTTAACATTCAATTTGGTCAACCTTACAACTATGATATCTCCCATGAACAAGTAAATCCTCCCATTTCCCATACACCTTCATAAAGAGAGGTGTTGAAAACTCAGACTCCTGCATATAGAGAGGTTATCAAAACATCAGGGTCAACTATATATAATTCCACATAAATTCCCAAAAACACTTCACCCCTGTTAGTATGTGACCCTAAGAATCATCTTCTATGGTATAACCTGATGGAGGTGTATAAGTTTGATGAAGAAGAGTCTAAAAATGGCATATGGAGAGAGTTAGTTGGAAACAGCCTCCACACCATGTTTTTTACCTTTTCCAATTCTAACTATGAGATACTAGATTATCTAGAGAAGGATTGCATGGATTAAATATGCTAAAATATATGGAAACTCATCAGTGATTTGAGGTTAGATACCTTCCTTATCCAGGATACAAGGGTCACCTTCAGACCATCATGAATATATATTATCAGCTAAAACTAGTTGCTATCTCTGTGGAATGACACCCAAAATTGGAAAAGGAAAATGAAAATTTATAGTACGACTACCTCCATTTCATCACAAATCTTATGAAACTGATACCCAAAACCATGTCATGTATCCAAATTCGAGGATGGGGAAAGTATGGAGTGTTACACTTTACTGCACCTAGGTAATAGTAGATCCCCTCATATACGACATCATGTATTATCATAGTCTCTAGTGAGATCAAGGGTCTGTATAACACGTGAGCTAGTTTTCTAGTAAAATGGAATTCCTCTACTTCATTAGTGCCAAAACATCATGAAAAGAGTGAGAGGATAGATGGAATATCTTTTAACTGATCCCCTTGAAATAACAAGAATGCATTTCAGAGATATAATCTAAATTTGCAATCAATGTGAAAACTTCCCATAGTAACCGACCCTCATTAAGGAATTCCATTGAACCCAACTCCTACATGAGCATAGATGCACCAAATAAAATAGGTATCAATATCAATCACCATAACAGCCATCCATGAGTGAACCTAGCCCCCCATGCTGGGGGAATATCTACCATCATATATGTCTCCCAAATCATCAATTACTAAGTGGATTCAAGAAATATCAACAGTAGAGTAAAAAAAACCAGCCTGCTGGGACGGGGGAATTTATATATCAATCGCTATCACTAGGTTCATCATCCCCTGAGAGGTTCATGAGAAAACCAACAATAGTTCCAGATCAACTCCATCCCATTGGTATGTGGGAATTTATATCTCAATTTCTATCTTAGGAGTCATCAAATCCTTTAATATAATATATTCATGGTTCCGAAATATATTTATAATAAATATATATTTATTATACAGGGTTTTTAATCATGTTATAATGACATTGAGACTTAAGGAAATGGATTTCTATCTCACTTTTCACTTCAGTGAGACACATGGCATATTAAACATATTTTTATGTGGTTTATATAATACCCATGAATTTCAATTATGGCTATTTTTCTTAAAATTATGTGGATTTATATATCCATTCGAGAATAATTTTTTTATAAGGAATTTAATATAAAATCTCACTCTACCACTCTTTAATGGTACATAAGAATTGTTTTAAATTTATTAGACTCACAAGTGGTAAACATATATAATAAAATAACCTATATTTAATCCTTTAATCCCCACCCCTCCTCAAGTATAAAAACCAAACATTTCCCTTTCCTCTCCTCTCCAAATTATTAATCCATGAAGTTATTCTAATTTAATATCTCTAAATATAATATAAGGTTTCCCCATGGTATCTTCTAGTTTCTAAGGATCCCCCTCCATGATTTAGGAATAAACTATTCTAGGTATGGGAATTCTTGTCTTCTCCTTTCATCATTCAGGTACTCCCGTTTTTGATTCTTGTAAATTTAAAACATAAAGATTAACCTTCATTTTTTTTATCATCCATATAGTTCCATAATTGTGTCTCACTATTGGTAAATGTAAATTATCTCTAATTTTTTTCCCATAATCTATTTTTTATATCATTATTCTCCAAAAATAATTTCATGAATTTTTCTCTTTTTTAATAAATATTCTCATATTGTAAATATTGAAACATATTACATTTTCATGGGTATTCTCTTAGATGTAAAAATGTCTTATTTATTATAGGATTTACATATTTTAAAACTATATTCCCTTTTAATGGGTTATAAATTATTTTATGTTCAAAACATTAAGAATTTTGAATTCAATTATTTGAATATGGTAACCATTATTTATGTCAACAGGTTTTTGATGAAATTATTTCCATTATATTAATGGTGTATTAAATTATTTATGAAATATGAAAGGTTCACCCTTCTGGTACTATAATGCATTATGTAAATAATTAATCTCTTTAGATGACATGTTTTATGATACCTTGGTGAAAAAACATGTAAATTATGATTTATGACACTCGTGTGACAAACCTTGGTGACATTTTTAGAAATTTATAATTTTCATGTTGTAGAAACATTTCTATGTTGTGATTCATGTTCATTATATTATGATATGCATCATTTTCATATAATCATGAATTATTTTTAGTATTCATTGTTATGTGATCTACATCCCCATTTTCTATTACCATAATAGGCTTTATGGTGACCAATTTTGTTGATGTATGTCACAAGGACATGAGATGAAGTAAGAGTAACCTAGTGAGAACCCTTGAAGAATTATAGTAAGTTGGTTGGAATAATTTTATTGTTCTTTTCTTTTTTATATATTATATTCGTATTTACAAGACCCTAAATCCCAAAATATCCTCTAAATTTGTTAAATGTTGAATCATGTAATGAAAGGATAAGGGAATAAAATGGTGGGTCTTAATACTTAATTTTTTTTCATAAGTGAGATACATCATCTAACAGTATGTTCTTATTAACTATTACCCTTATTACACATATCACACATAATACCATTCATTATAACCTAGGTAAAGTTAACATAATAAATAGTGAGATCAAATTATAAGTAAGGGTAAACAAGGGAGATATAAAAATATCATGAATATTAGGGTATGAGAAGATGTGAATAACATTCAAAAAACATACCCTTCATATCATATATTATAAAATTATGTCGTGGAATAAAGTGTGCAAATTCATAAAACATAAATCATAATAGAGTCAAAGAACATGAACTATGAGAACATAAAATTTTCAATAGGTATTCATTTTTGGAATAAATATATTCAAAGAAAATTTTATGTCAAGACTAACCACCAAGGTATTAATAACATGCTAGGATTGAGCTAACCACCCATGTACCTACTTCAAACATGGGAAAACCTATTGTGTACCCTTTTTTGGGCTTGGGATAACCTCTTGTTTACCCTCTTTTGATCTTGGGATAACATATTTTGTACTCTATTTTGAGATTGGGATAACCACTCATATACCATTTGATCTCATATAATATTAATCATTAACCATTTAATTTGATGGAGATATATCTCCCACCAATCACGTAATCTATACATTCTTGTGTGAAAAGATCAGAAAGTATTTATCATAATATAAAAAAAAGAAAGGAAATGAGTTTCATAACCATATCATAATAATAATAATAAATGAACTAGATAAAGAATAATGATTTTATAATTTTATCATATCCTTTGAAAAGATGAAGTAACATTAAAGGATAAAATTTTACATGGAAAATGATTTTGATAGATCACTTCAAATGTTTCTCATGGAAACTAACCTTTGTATTTTGAAAATCATTATTTCAAAAATTAATGTTCATAAACAATTTTTATAATCATTTTAATTAAATTTTAAATTTTAAAATTATCATGGATTCTTAAAATTAAATTAAATTTCTATTTCTGTGAAATTTGCTTCATTCCAGACGTGTTAAGACAATAATTCCTTTCACATTTTCAGTAAAAGCTAAATGGGACCTGTTTTAAAAAAAAATGTAAATTAATTTTAAAATATTTTTAAAATACAATAAAGGTTAAATTTGACTTTAAAACATAATATAGTAACATTAAAACATTTTAGATACTTTTTTAGGAAATGTGCATAAGGATGAAAATGGTTTTTTGACTGAAGAGTAAAATAATATCTGTTTTATAGGGAAAACAATATTTTGGAATGTTCTATAAATAAATAGAGGAAAATTAATATAAAACATGTATTATTAAGAAATTACCTAGTTATATTAACATTCATTATGTTCTTGGTAATTATATCTGAACATTTTATCATGGAAAGCATAATCATAAAAAACCCTGATAAATAATGAGATTGTAATATCGAACCCTTACTACTTTGGTAAATTTTGAATCATAATCCCCATGAAGGAACAAAATTATATGAAAATTAATATATCATTATAATAAATAATTTCATGGTATTACAAGTCAAATGTTTTATATATAATCTTTATAAAATATAATATGTTCATAACACAACAAAAGTCTTAAGGAAGGAAAATTGAGAAAAAAATCACTTACCTCATTGGTAACATTTGATCCGTAAACCCAATGAACATGATATACTCAATTGGATTTTTAAATACTCACAGTTTTCATTAAATTATTAATAATATACATTCATGGAAATTATATATATCACATAAATTAAATAGGTGGTGAATATGGCATGTGTCTTGTAGAAGTAAAAATTCAGACGAAAGTCCCTTACCTTATGTCTTGACTTCCTTAATAAAAATTAAAACATAATGTATAATAAATATAATATTAATATAAATTAATTTAAGAACCATTAATATATATATTATACCATATATGATTCATTTATGACCTTTTATTACCAGTTTAATAGAAATTCCTTAAAAAAAATCATGTTTCGGGTAATAACCGCTTTATTTTTCATGTATGTTTTGATTTATCACCTTCATTCCTATTAATTTGATCATTTATACCTAATATATATAATGATAAAAATTATGAAAATATTATATATATTTAGTATTTATTTATTTATATTAATCCATAATAGTTAGCGATAGAAAATTAAATACACCGTTCATTGAGATGGTGGGATGTACAAATGCATGAACCTTGTCTCTTTTTTCTCGAAATAAAGAAGGTAAGAACGATAAATAATATATTAACATTTAATAATAATTTATATTTCATATATATCAAATATTTTAATTATACCCATCCTTATTACCTTCCATATAAACCATGTACAAATTACATCACTTCATAAGGTGGTTGTCTGTTGTACACACAAACGACGTAATCATATACCCCATAGAAAGAAAAGTGAAAAATCACATGTGATATAATAATTAAATAATTAAAATAATATTAATAAAATAATATTAATTAATTTAATATATCATTATTACCATCCAAGTAAATGAAAAATGGAAAACAAATCACATCGGTTCACGAGGGAGTAGTCCCCCATAAACATGAGCGAAATTATTGTTTTCAACAGGTTGGGATGTAAGAAGGAAGATATTTTATTATAGTTTTTGAGAAATTATAATATCATAAATATAATATATAAATATAGAATCCATTATTATATCCACACGTGATAGGTGGTGAGGGAAAACAAATAACACTGATTTGCATGGTGATAGTTCGTCGTGCACACTAATGATGATTTTGTATCCCATATGATGAAAGAGGAGGATGATTTAGGTGATTAAATTAAAATAATAAATTATCAGTATATTTAAGATAATTATTTTTTATATCATCATTGTTTATAAGAATATGTGGTGTTGTATGAATAGATAAAATAAAATGCTTATTCAAGGATGTTACCTCTTCTTCAGACATCATCTTTTTTGTTTTTGCAAAAAGGATTCATAGGATTTATTTATAAACAAACTAAGTCTTATTGTATGAGATTTTTTATGTAAGGAATTTATTTTTTAATGGTTTGGACTAATCAAATTTTTTTAATGTGCTCATAGGTGTGGATAGGGTGTGGTCTTTTATAATTGAGGTGCGTTACACAATTATAATTTTTGAAAAGAAAAAGGTATACAAACATTTTCACATTCAAAAAGGCTAAAAAATATGATAGTACTGAACCATAGAGGTTATATGTTCGAAACATGTCCATTAAATTAGTTTTGGATGAGTGTCTATGTAATTTCACCCCTTATCCTTTTAGTTTATACCTCGGTAAACCCATTTTCACCGTAAGCATGGTAATTAATTTTTACTTATTTTTCAATTCATAATGGTAAAAAATAATGTTGAAATTATTAAAAAATATATAATTTTATGATTAAATGTATGTAATTATTTTTTCCAATTACAATTAAATGATTTGGAAAATTTTAATATAAAATTGAACTCACAGAATTTACGAGAAATCATTTTTCCAAAGATAAATGTTTCAAATATTAAAATAGTTTTTATAAAAAAAATTTAAATATAAATTAATTCAAATGACATAAATTTCATTAATATATAAACTAATATTAATTTTAAACTCATATTAAAACAAATTTTATGTCTCTAAATGTATTAAAAGAATGGAAAATTCTTAATAAAATCTAGTATTTTCCATTATTCATTAAAAATGAATCTTCTCAAAAAATTCTAAAAAATTCCCCCTAAAATATCATTGAAATGATGATTTGAAATTTATTTTTCAAATATTATTTATAAAAGTGTAAGAAATTAATTTAATATAACTTAATTAAAAGGGACAAATAAACTTTTTATAAAAATTATTTTTTAAGCATACAATTTGATTTATTTTAATATATTGTATATAAAACACATAAAAATATTGCTAAACATTTTATTGAATATATAATATTTATATTTCATTAAAATAATACACCAAATGTATTTTTTAAAATATACTAAGCTAAAAAAGTTTGTAATAAAAAATATTTTTTTATAAAAATATTTCCTTTATTTTCAAATATATTTAATTTTCATTTAAAATTAATTGGTATCCAACGAATTAATATAATATATATGTGTAGAACATATTTATAGTTCATCTTATTCATACCAACCATTCAAATGACTCAGTGATATCTATAAAATAAATTAATAATTATTTAATAGTATGGAATCTTTTATTTAAACTTGGTGTTTCATGTAACATATGATAAAATTAGTGTTTCTTATAACACAATGAAAACTCAGTGTTTTATATCATTCAATATAAAATATAGGTTGGGTTTAATGATTAATACAAAAAATATTACATATACTTAAAAAAATATTTCAAAATATCATAGGTTTTTATAAGGTGGTTTCATCAGCAAGTCAATGACCATGCTGTAGTTGTACTAGTAGTATCGGTTCACTCCCCATACCATATTGGTAGTCATGGTTCACTCCCATAGACATCTTAGTGGCATGATTTCACTCCTCTTATCATCTTGGAAGTCATGGTTCACTCTCATCAACATCTTAGTAGTCAAGGTTCACTCCCAAGACTATATTAGTTTATCTCATGAGATATAAATCTTTACCCAATGCATTGGGGGGAGATATAGGTCCCACCCATCTCATAATGAAATCATACCTACATGTTCCACAAAATCATGAACAATATTCATAGCATAAACCACGAAATGGAATGGCTATTATAAACATGTAATCACATTATAACCAATAGAAAAAATATATGTTTATTAATCATTTCATCATATACATAACTTGTGAAAATAATTGGATGTTGAAATCATATAACCATTGAAAGAATATGGTCTAAAAAGCATATAACTCGTGAAATGGAAATGTGTTTCATAAACTTCACTCCATAAAAAAAAACAAATTCATATAATTAATATGAATTGAAACATTAAATAATTTCCATATAAAGGAATAATTAACACCAATGGATTTTATCTTATATGGTAAATAATTTTGAAATATTTTTTAAAAATGTTTCTTGTGGAAAATATAATTTCTTCATTGAAAAATGTTGGACTCCTCATGTATTAATCATGTTTTATTGGTCACAAATCTTTTTCAACCTAGTTAAGTCCTATAAATTATATCAAATCATGTATATTTATGTTTAAAGTTTTCTCATGATTTAAGAAGAGACATTTAAGATCTTAATTGCTATAAATTCAGTTTAACTACTTCATACTATCCTTTACTCTACTTTATAATTATTTCTATGACAAATGATTAAGTTTAATTCATTTCATGAATATCACTACTTAAGTATGAATATAGTTATTTGCCTAATTCTGAGAAACTGTGAAACAAGACACTGTGAACCAGACACCGTGAGGATGATACACCATTAAGATCAGACACTGTAAAGGATGAGACACCATAAAGGATGAGACACCATGAAGATCAGACACTGTGAAGATCAGACACCATGAGGATGAGACACCGTAAAGAATGAGACACCGTGACACCGTGAAGAACAAGACACTGTGACCGCGAGATACCATGATCGCGAGACACTGTGACCGAGAGACACTGTGATCAATCTACTCACCATGATCAGGAGGCACCATTTCCATAACTTACTGTGACACTATTTCTTAAAATATTTTGTCGTCTTTCAATTTGATTTCTAACGGTCATATTTAAAGATTTTAATGTATTGAAATAATTAGTGTTTCTTTGTAGACTTATCATCTGATAGTACGAGGTACGAGGTGAAGAATACATGCAACCTATCAGCTCCAACACATGTATTCCAAGATAAAATCGAAGGGTGTCCAAGACTCAAAGAGCGAGAAAAGTACTAACGAAAAACACGGCTGTGAGCACGACAATGAAGAACACTGCAAGAACTTTTAAAGGAAGGATTGTCACATGCATGAAACTCGAATATGATAAAGAACACATGAAGTACACTAGAATATAGAGAACATATTTACACTATTTAAACTCATGTAGAACATAAGCTCTTGTGAAAATTTGTTTTACTGATGAGGACTCAAACTCTGTATCTGCTTCATCTCAGAAGTCCAAAGCTACAAAGACAAACACTCAGAGCATCTCTAAACCCATATCCATATTTCTGCTCTATTGTGTATATATTTATTACCTTTCGAGTAGAGTGTGTACTTATAGAAAAAAACACTCTGTCTCCTGCATTAAACTTAAGGATAAAAGATATGCTTACTCAACCATTCTTTTACTCTTATGTATACCCACAGATAAGTGTGGAAGAGGTCCCTGTATGGCCTGGTATTTTTTGTCCCCATGAAAACTGTGGAAGAGATCCCTATGTGAACTGGACAGTCTGTGTACTATTGTTAACCCCGATCTAGGGTGTGGATCAAAGTCTATTTATATAAACTGCTTGGTGGCAGGTGATCACCAAGTGGAGTGGATCAAGTCTCGACTTGAGACTGAACCACTTGTTTCATATCCACTATGCTGCTAAATTTAGTTTTCTCTGTTTTACTGCTTTACTATGTAATTAAAAAATCTCTAATTTCACTTTGATAATTAGTATTGGAAATAAGTTATAACTGTCTTGTCTTAGTAAAATAACTTCAAAATTAATATTAATAACACAAATTAAGATTACTGAGAATTAATAAATCTTCTAAGAAGTTACTTAAACAGCCAAAATCTTATAACCATATAACCTTGATTAACTGGGCTGTATTTAATTTTTGGGGAAACCTTTTCTTCTAGAAATAATTTTTAATAGAAATATTTATAGTTACTCAATTCACCCCTCCCCTCTTGAGTAATATACTCTGACCAACAAAAAATTCCTTTAATAACATAAAACATTTTCAATACTTTTTTTCTTTGAAAATATATTTGAAAATATATATGAAAACATACAATGGAAGAATTGAAAACCATAAAACGTTTGTAAAATCATTTTCCCTCAAAAGGGTCTTCAAAGATCTTCTGAAAACATTATTGAAAACATTTTTTAAAACATATTTTTTTAATATGATACATTTACGAACCAAGAGATAGACAATAAGATTATACTTAGAAACAATATCTTAGGTACCAAAGAGTGGAAAATGTTGATAATACATGAGTGTATAATGAATAACCATAGGATAAGAAAATTCATGAGTTTTCTTGAGATATATATCATGAGATTTAATTAATTGAAGCAAAATCATAAACAATCTAGAAAATGATAACTTTGTTTCAATAAACTCTTATCACTTGGTAACATGAGATAATACTCTCCATGTAAGAAATAGAAGTTAAAAGAAACATAAAATATCATTATAATAATTATTTTCATGATATAACATGTAAAATATATGTATATACACCTTGAAAATAATTTTGGTGAATAAAAAAACATTCGTCTCAAAGAAGACGAATTGAGAGTAAACTATTTTACCGATTCAACATCTTTTTAAACATAAACCACATTAAATAAATATAAAAAATTGTTATTTAAATACCAATAAATTTAATTATAATAATAATTTAATAAATATATGGTAAGTTTGCAGACAACACAAAAGGAATGGAGGGTGAATAAATCATGTATCTCACATAAATAAGAAGTGAGATGAAATACCATTATTATGTGTCTTTACTCTCATCGTACTCATTCAGAACACCTATATAATAATTATACATTTATTATAAATATTTTATATATCCATATTATTATATATAATCCATATATTTTTTGATAATTACCTCATATTACCCTCTTGTTAACAATCCAATGTTAAGGTTTCACTTCAGGTAATATCCAATCTGTTCTTCACATGTGTCTTAATTTGTTATGTCTTTGGTAATTATACTTATATCATGATTATAGAATTTAAAACAAGATATAATATCATTTATATTAATTATATGTTTTTTTAATAATATATAGTTTATATAATTAGGAAATGGAATGCACCGTTCATGGAGACGATAAGATGTATGTACACATGAACGTTGTTTGTGTTTTTATTTTCGTATTGAAAGAATGAAGAAAAATGAAATATATGTATATATATATATATAATATCATTAAATTATAATTATAATGTTTTATATATCATAAAATTTCACTAAACACATCCTTAATACATTCCATGTAGTGTGTGAATGAATCATATCACTTTCATGGGGCGGTAGTCCACACTTCCTCATACGAAATTATCACATTTAAACTAAATGGAAAGTAAAAATAATATGTATTTTAAATGGAATAGAGAATCATAAATACATAATAAATATAATATATTACATATATAAACATATTTCTATCACAATTTCCACTATGATATGCGATAAAAGAAAAATGAACAATCATCGTTTAGTGAGGCGGTAATTCACCGTACACGTAAACAATATATTAATTACCCATTACATGGAGGCATGTGTAAGTGTAAGTTAAACCATTTATGTTAAAACATACTAGTATATTGAGGATACTATTTTTTTATAAAATCATGTAATAAATATATTAGATGGTGTGGAGAAAGAAAATAAAATAAAGGTGTTTGAGAGAAGATGTTACCTCTTAATTGGGTAACTTCTTTTGGGTTATGCCAAAAGGATTCATTGGTTTACATTAAGTTGAATGGAAGGATTATATGAGTAATTGAGGGATTTGGGGAAGTTTATTGGTTATATCTTTTCCAAAACTAAGTGGTTTTAGAGGTGTGAATAAAATGAGGAGGTGATGGCCTTTTTTAGGGATGGTAAAGGGAACACTTGGAATTTTTGAAAACAAGTTAGTTACACCCATATTTTTACCTAAAAAAATCATAAAAATCCATAAAAACTCAATAATGGAAGGTTAATGGAAACTTAATGTCCATAAAATGGTTATTTGACATGTTTTTAGGTTTTTTTAGGTCTTAAATGTAATGTTTAGTACTTTGTTAAACTATTTTTTCCTCTTAATCATTGTAATTAATTTTAATTACATTCACTAATATTTTTGGTAAAAAACAAAGATAAACTTATTAGAAAATATAGTTATAATGATTCAAAATATGGAATCCATTTTCCAAATTATAATCACATATATGGAAGAAATTAATTTAATATTTTATCCTGTAGTTGAGTCGATAACGCAGTGTTCTAAAGTAAAAACATTAAAACGTTTGCTAAGTTTTTATAAACAAGTTTAAAGTGAAATTGATCTCAGTGAACTCAATTTTAATAATAGGTAAAAATATCATCTAATTAAAGATTGAAACAAATTTAAAATATAATTTATCCTTATAAATAAATTATATGAGAAGGCAGTTTTGAATTAAAATCTGGTTTTTTTCACCATTCATCAAAAAATGAAATTTATTAGAAACAACCAAAAAATTCATCCTAAGATAATTTCAACAAAATAAATTCGAAAATGAAGTTTATTTTATAAAATTAAAATTTTAAATTTTTATAAAATTAATTTTATTATTTTTCATAGAAGAATATTAAAATTAGTTCATTTGAGAAAATAGTGTTTTAGATATATAAGGAATTTACGAAAAATTATAACTTTCATTATAAATATGATTTTTTATATAAAAATTTATGAAAAAGAATTTATTAGTATTCATATAACTATGTTTAATGGGGTTTTTATAATTATATAATTAAAATTATTATAACAGTAAAATGATGTTTTGTAGAAACATCACTGTTGCATGTAACGTACGCTAAGTTGGTGATGCGTGTAACATAAGCCAAGTCAATGTTACATGTAATGTACACTAATTCATTTCCATGTGGAAGGAATTTTTAACATGGTTGATTGAAATACATAAATGAAAAATTAATTTTTCAAGAAAAAGAGGTCCATAAAAACTCAGGGTGTTACATTCTACCACCCTTAAAATGAATTTCACCCTAAAAATTGATCACTCAAGTAAAAACAAATGAGGATAATTTTTCTTCATTATACCTTTAGGTTTCCATGTAGTTTCCTATAAATAGTTGTTTATCCACAAAACATTGACCAAGTGAGTGGCCTTGTTTCCTATAACCTTCTATGTAGGGTCCGGAATTTCAACTGGTTATTCCTCATAAGAAAGATCATGCTTGTGAAGTATGACTTATCAGTTCAGTACATGTGAAGGGTTAGGTTTGTACTTACTCAGGAGAGATACATGGAAAAAATCATAGACTTGAGAGATATTTGGAGGGAGTACATAGTGATAGGATATAGTCCCGATACAATCACAAATCTCAATGGGATTGATATAGCTATGCCATAGATTCCCATTCTTCCTAAATACAATAACTTTCTTCAAGGGTGATATTTATAGATAATTTTTTTCACCAAATTTAAATTCAAGATCACATCAACAGTTATCAACATAACATTTCTCCTAAATTTGATCTTCCTTGATTTTATGTTGAATGGTTCTAACCTTCTCGACCATTTCTTTAATGATCTCAGGTTCTAATAGCTTTATATATTCAACCTCATCCTAGTACATTGGAGTTCAAAATTTCATCCCATATAAGACTTCATACCATTCCAACTAAATTCTTGAGCGATATATATTTTTGTAAGAATAATCAACTAGAGGAAGGTATTAATCCCAAACACCTTTTAAATCCATAGAATAAGATCTAAACATATCCTTTAGGTTTTGAATTGTTTTTTTAGTCTGACCATATATATGAGGATGATAACCAGTGATGAAACTCAATTATGTATAAAGTTCTTGATGAAGACTTTTCCAGAAATTTGTGGTGAAACTCAGATCCCGATCTGATACAATAGAATGTGGAACTCTATGAAACCTTACCACTTCCTTAATGTATATCCTAGAATTATGATCTAGAGATAAGAGTTATCTAATAGTGATGAAGTGTGATGAATTAGTAAGGAGATCAACTACCAACCATATAACATTAAAACCTTTAGTAGTTTTGGGTATTCCAAAGAAAAAATCCATAGTTATGTTCTCCCATTTCCATTATGGTATGGGACATGGATGCAATATCCCCTTTGATTTTTTTATTCAGCCTTAACCTATTGTCATACCAAGAACCGAGATAAAAACTTTGTGATATCTTTCTTCATTCCATCCCACCAGAAGTAATTTTTTAAGTTTGTATGCATATTCATAATTCCATGATGAATAGAGAATTAATAACTATAATATTACTATAACATATCCTTCTTCAAATATGGTAGGAAAAGAACATATATGTGGTTCTTAAACCTCATCATTCCATCTTTATAAAGGTTAAACTCAAGAACATTTCTATCTTTATTTTTCATCTCTACATCTTTCTTCCGTGCCTCATTAATCTTAACTTATATAGAGGGTTGAACATTTATGTGATAAAGATACGATTACACCATTCCTTTGAAAATGAATAGATATTCGATCTTTTGTGATCCTCATCATGGATAATCTAGCATTATCCTTTGTACTCAAAGCATCATCCACCATGTTTTCTTGCCTAGAGTGGAAATGTATTGAGAAATCATAATCCATTATCAAATCTAACCATATTATTTGGCACATGATCAACTCCTTCTGTGTAAATATATATATTTTAGACTTTTATGATTGGTATATATATCTCACTTTTCTTCTTAAAGATAATTCCTCCATATCTTTAATGCAAAAATTACCAAAACTAACTCCATATCAGGAGTTGGGTAATTTTTTTCATTAATCTTGATCTTCCATGAGGTAAAATCAATAACCATGTCATTATGCATAAGAACACATCCCAATCCATTCATGGATGAATTACTACAGATTACAAAACCTTCTCCACTATAGGGTAATGTAAGAACATGTGGACTAACTAACATTCTCTTTAGTTCCTAGAAATTTTACTCACATTCATCTATCTAGAGGAACTTAACACCTTTTCAAGTTAACTTGGTCAAATAATTTGATAGTCATGAGAAATTATCCATAAACTGTTGATTATATCTTTCTAGAGTATGAAATATATGGATCTTAGTCACAATGGTTGGTCTAATCTAGAATTCAATGGACTTCTTCATGGATGGATCTACTGTTATACCATATCTAGATATTATGTTACCCAAAAATGAAATATTTTGCAACCAAAATTGATACTTTGTAAATTTTTTCTATAGGTTACTCTTCTTTATATTCATTAGTACATCTATAAAGTTATTTTAATGCTCTTACTTTCTCTTTTAATATATAATATTATCATTTATAAAGATTACCACAGACTACTTGTGGTAATATCTAAATACTCTATTCGGTAAATCCATGATGATATTTGGGGAATTAGTAAGACCAAAAGGCATAACTATATATTCACAGTGTCCATATCTGGTATGAAATTCCATCTTGGTCATATCCTCTTTCTTCACCCTCAATTAATGATATCCAAAATGAAGTTTAATCATGGAAAATTATTGATCTCTGTACAGTTGATAAAAAAAATAATCAATACAGGGAAGAGGATACATGTTCTTTATTGTGATCTTGTTCAAATACTGATAATCAATGAAAATTCCCATTGATTCATATGTCTTTTTCACAAAAAGAAAAGGTGCACCCCAAGGTAAAACACTTGGATGAATTAATCCCTTATCATGGTTTTCTTAGAGTTACTTATTCATTTACAGAAACTCAATTGAGTCCATTCTATAAGGAACCCTTTAAATTGTTTTCAAACAAGGTATGAGTTGTATTGAGAAATCAATTTTTCATTTTGGTGGAATTCAAGGAAACTCTTCCATAAAGACACACCCAAATTCCCAAGAAACATTCATATCATCTATGTCAATTTTATCTCTAACTATTTGAGATAAATAACCCTTTGAATGGGAATTAAGACCCAAACACTCGATGTAATCACTGAAATAATTTCATACTTATCTTCTCATTTATGTGTGATCATTGGAGGGGTTGAAATATTAAACATAACTTACCTTCCTTGAAAATTGATATAGGATTTATGTAGATAAATCCAATCAATGTCTAAGATGACATGAAATTTAACCAAAGGAAGGATGAAAATATTTACAGGAAGAATATTCCAAAAAATATCAACCAGTAAGGAATCATAAACTTATGATACAATCATTATACCATTAAGGGTTTACACTGATAATTCCACATCTAATTGTTTTGGTGGAATAATAAAACCCTTAAAAAATTCATTAGATATGAATGAGTTGGTATATCTAGAATCAAATAAGACATTAGAAGTTAGAGAGTGGATGGTAAGTGTACATTTCATCACATTGTTATATCACCCCTCATCAGAAATAGCCATTGCATGATATTTCCCCTTATCCCTCGGCATAAGAGGTTTTTAACATAACTCAACATACCCATCCCTTGGGTTTGGGTAGTGGTTAGAATAATTCTTATTCTCATTAGACTTGTAACACTAAATCATGGGAGGTGAATTTTGTGTCATTTTTTATCCATTCACAACATTAGCTAACTTCTTCCCATCACACCAACAATCAAATTCCCAATGGTATTCCCTTGCACAATAAAAATATTTATTAGTCCCCTTATGGAAATTTCCTCCATGTTTCTTCCCATACTTAGAGCATAAAGTAAAGGTCATGTTCTTTTCTTCTTGGTTTTTATATTTTTCTTTAAACTCCATCTTTCTTTTCTTTTCAAAACCATGGGATTGATATGTGGATCTAACCACAATTTCATCCTTGATTTCATAATTCAAAATCTCTTCATAACTTCTAAAGTCTCTTATGTACAGTTCCATTTTGACCCTTGGATTTAAGCCAATGAAGAACCAATGAAATTTACTTTCTGGTTGGATGATGATTCCTAAAGTGTAAATCACAATTCTGGTGAAATTATCCTCTTAGGTACCAATAGATACATCACCACTTTGCTTCAACTCATGGAACCATTTCTCTATATTGCTATGAATAATCCAAGGAAAGTACTTATTGAAAAAAAGTTCTTTAACTCATCCAAATCCATTTATTCAATATAATCTATTGGACTTGTATTCTTGATTATAGTCCGATATTTGTCTGCTTCACCTTCTATCTGATAGAAATCCATAATGAATATCTCATTCTCTGAACACTAGAGAATGGATAATATCTTTTAAGTAGTACTGATCTATTGCTCATCAATAAGTAGATTAGAATAGCCTTTTAATGAAGTTGAATGTTTCCTCATGAAAGTATCAATATAATGTTGTTCCCTCTTTTTCTCATTTGGATGTTGACTATGATACATAGCATGATAAAGCTTATTTAGTATAACAAAGAGGTTTTTCATTCCAAATCCCATAACATTAATTTTCTTTAGAGGACAATCATTCCATTGTCCATCATAATCACTATTAACGCAGTTCCTTTGGGTTCAATCAATTGACTAAAAATAAAATAATAGAGTAAGAAACATTATCATATTGTGGAACCAAATAATCATGAAATGTCACTTGTAGGATGTCTAAATTATGCTACCTTCTTTAATGTATGTCACCTTGTAACACCCTAAAATTTTAAAGTAAGAAACTTATCTTAGATAGCGTGTATGACACGCAACACAAAGAATATAAGGGGATATAATACAACGATACATTAAAATATAATTACTATTTTAAATAGATTTGTTATTTTTTTTCAATTCACACAACACCAAGCTACCGTACCTTCTTCGATGGCTTGAATTACATGTAAGAAACAGTTTTACCAAACTATAATATATTATTTAATTATTATTATTTAATATAATAAGATATAAAATATCTATTAAAAATAATATTAACTAAATTATGAGAATATCTGGTTTCTATAAATAGAAAATTATTTCATCGGTTACCAATTAATGAGAAATGAAAATAAGAACCCATTGAATATAAAAATATTTTTTTATTTTTTATTCTTAAAAATGAGATTTATCTTAATAAAAATAATTAATTACAATTATTTAATTATTTTAATTAAATATATATTTTATATATTCAATCGCGTATTTTTTATATTCATCTATTAAGTTTATATGTATATGATAAGAACAAAACATATTTTACACAATAAAAACCGATATTTTTAAAAAGGAAATTTTACTACCATTTAATGGAGAACCCATTTTTGAATTTAATTTTGATACTTTAATTTATTTAATATATAAAAATTAACTTCATATTTTAAACTAAAAAAAAAATAATTAGGTTAGGGTGAATTGCTTATATTTTTCTGAAACATTTCATTTTTAACGAATAGTTAAAAAAGCAGAATTTTAGTTCAAAACTAATTTTTATCTAATTTATTTATAATGATAAATTTTGATTTAAATTGTTTTTATAGTTTAATTAGGTAATTATTTTACCAATTACTTTAATATAGGTCATTAGGATCAATTTTACTTTGAAAATTACTATAAAAACATAGAAAACTTTTTGGTATTTTTACATTAAAAACCTGGGTTATCATCCCCCCTGCGAGATAAATTTTAAATTAGTTTATTAAAATTATATGATTAGAATTTGGAAAAATAGATTCAATATTTTTAATAATCATAATTTATAATTTCTAATAATTCTAACTCTATTTTTCACCAAAACGATTAGTGAAGGTAATTAAAATTAATTATAATTATTAAGGTATAATTAAGATTAATAATGGACTAAACCTTTAATTTAAGGGCCCAAATGACCTAGACACATTTAAAACACCCATTATATGGATATATATCAGAAATAACCCTTCAATTATTTATTTTTTTTGGTTTGGTGTAATTTTATGTAATAACATGTGTACACCTAACTTGTTTCCAAAAATTCCAAGTGAATCCTTTTCCTTCCCTATAAAAGGCCACCACCCCTCCCACTATTTTATACATATAAAAACACCTAGGCTAGGAAAAAGTATGACCAAATAGATTCCCAAAATCCATTACATATACCTTTATTCCTCCCTTTTTTGAAAAAAATACTTCCATGGAAGGTCTTTTGGTATAAACCAAAATAAATTACATGATTAAGAGGCAACATCTTCTCTCAATATTTTTAGTTTCATTTACATTTACCACTCCCTTTACTCTTATTATTCTATGATTTTATAAAAAAATATTATCCTAAATATACTAGGATATTTTTATTCTAAATTTTCAACCTACACATACACACACGTCTATCTAATGGGTAACAAACATACTATTTCTATCGTGAACTACTGCCTCATGAAACGATGATTGTTATTTTTTCCCTTACCACTTATTATAGTGGACATTATAATGGAAATAATTTTTTATATATAATATATATGAAATTTATTATGTTTTTATACTTATTTAATCCATTTATTACACATAAAATTAATTCATTACATTTTGAGTTAATACGATAACATCATTTGAGGAAGTGTGGACTACCACCCCCCTCAAAGAAATGTGATTCGTTCACACTATACATGAAACACATTAGCAATAATTTTAATAAAAATATATGAAATTTATTTAATAAATATGGTAATGTAATTATAATATTTATCACTAACTTTCATTCTTTTAAATATGATAAAGAAATGAAAGTAGTGCTCATGTGTATGTAAGACCTACCATGTCTATGAACAGAGCGTTCAATTTATTATCTCCAAATATTATTTTTTATTCTAGATACACATATAATATATATATATGATATTAAAATCATGATTTAAATTCTGTAGATGATTTAACCATGTTATATTTAATAATAACAACAAATAACAAGTTAAAATAGACTCAAAAAACAAGGAAATTAAAAACCAAAATAATTAAAATAATGAAAGAGTGTTAACAAATGGGTTAAAAATATTAAAATTAATTAATAAAAATATTATAAACATGATTATGGTTCTGGTATAAGTCATTAATATATTTTAAGCCACTATACAAGAGGATAAAGACCACATAATAGAATAAATGTTAAGGTATAAGATTTCGTCTCAATTTACATTCCATTGAGACTTATTTTTGTTATGCACAAATTCACTTTTATTTGGTTATATAATAAAATTTGATATGTTATATCCTGAATATACCTATTATCATGATATTATAAGTTCTATTCAATTCCTGCTGAATTATGATTAAAATTTTTCAATGTGGTATGAGACACATTGGAATGTTTAAATATTATTTTCCCACAAGAATGATTTAATTTCAACAACCCTTGTTGTTACTTATCAGCCTTCGAGGTATTATTGATAAATACATAATCTTTATTCAATATGGATATTTTAAATAGTACATTATTTATTTGATATATAATTAATTCTTTGGATAGTTAATACATGGGTTGGGAACCATTTATGTAAATATCTACAGGTTGGGGGAATGGTTAATTCAAGCCCTTGGATGCATCAGTAATCTCATGAGATTAATTAGTTGTACAAATAGTTTAAAATATCTCTTTAAAGTAAAGGTATCACGTGCCTAATATAACTGACATCTGATAATTAAGAATTTCTATTATTGAGAATTCATTTATTATTTGTCCATAATATTTTGAATCCATATAACTGTGGATAAATTTAATTTTTAGTTAATTGATTTATTGTCTTGTGTTTTAAGTTTTGTTCCTTACCATATTAATATGGCCTTATTTATTAATTTTTAGGTGTTATAATTTATTTACTTTTCCATGTTAATTAATTACTATTGATTTATTCTTTCTTCCATTTTACATACCCTTACTGAGAATTTTACCTCACCCTTATTATATTTCCTTTCTCCATTTTATGAAAAATAAATATTTGAATAAGAATTCAAGGATTCAGTTTATTTAATTTTATTATGGAATATGTTTTTATTTTATATTTCCCTATTTATTATGGGTATCATGAATGTAATCTGGATTTTCAAGACTTTTAAAGTGATCGTTACTTCAGAATATGATTCCTTGTAATCATGAAAATGTAATAAAATAATTCACTGGCTCTTGGATTATGGTGTAAATGTCTTACATACCTTAGGTATATACTTGGTTATTACTACATGACTTCTATTTTAATCTTTCATAATAGTTCCTTAAGAGTTTGTGAATTCCCAAAGCATATCCCCCAGGAGTGTTAAACTAAATATACAGCAAGGCCTATTTTCATGTACCAAGTTAACTCGAGTCTGGCCCATAACATCATGTCAGATTTATTAACCATAGTTATATCTCTACCAAAACCACATCCACTTGTTGTATCCAGATATGGAAGTATTTCCAGAAACCCACACACACTATCCTTTAACAAAATTCTAGGACATTTTCTATAATTTTCCTTATCCTTTTACCTATCCCATGACATTTCCATAGGGATATCACAAAGGTTTTCTCATCCAATATCCCCAAGGATAACTAATTTTTTTCCCTAATACCAACTATAGCGACCCTTTATTTTCATACATTAACATTACATATCTTTTATATAATACATAAAACATTATACAAATAGACACCCAAACACCATACTAGTCTAGCAACTTTGGAAACATGGAAACATAAACACTGATATATAAGTGACCTACATTATCTCCCACTAGGTTCTTCTTAACTAGAAACCTTCTTAAAAACATCCAAACCTAATATATATCTTCATAACCTGGGGAAGGAAGCATAAAAAGAGGTGAATGTAGATTATTAGTAAGGGTAAATAATGGATATTTGTATGCATAATCATGAGAATAAGGGTATGAGAATATGATCATGAAAATAAAATATCAAACCATGAATATCAATGATCTTTTTCATGAAACATGGCATAAATATTTTTAGTTCATAAGACACGAATCATTAGGAAATAAAGAACATAATCCATAAATGAAAAACATAGGAAAAAAATGGAATTGGGGAAGACAAATAAGTATATAAAATGATTTCTATAGTATCAAAGGCATTGCTTCCAAGACCAATTTAGTAGTATGGGTTCACTACACATACCATCTTGTTCATCATGGTTCACTCCCATGGCCATCTTAGTAGAATTATTTCACTCATTGTACTATATTGGTAGTAATGTTTTACTCCCATGTCCATCTTAATAGTCATGGTTAACTCACAATACCATCTTACTCTATCTCATGAGATATCAATCCTTACCTAATGCGTTGGAGGGAGTTTTAGGTCCCACTCATCTCATAATGAAATCATACATAAATATTCCACAAAGTCATAAACAATATTTAAAATATAACCCATAGGTCCCACCGATGTCATAATGGAATCATAAATACATATTTCACAAAGTCATAAAAAATATTAATAACATATCCCATGAAATGGAATGGGTATTATAAACATGTAATCATATAATAACCTGTGGAAAAAGATAAGTTTCATAATCATTTCAAAATAAACATAAAATATGAAATGAATCAGGTTTCAAAAGCATATAACCCTTGAAGGAAGAGTTTTTCAAAAGTATATAACTTGTAAAATAGAAATAAGTTTTATAATCATCACACCATTAAAACATAATCATTTAAGAGAAAGAATATTAATGGAAATATAGAATAATTTTCCTATAAAGGGATTATTAACACTAATGGATGTTATCTTAGATGGTAAATAATTTTTAATGATACTTTAAAAACATTTTTTGAGGAAAATATACTTTCTTTATTGAAAAAAATTAAAACATAAAACCTTTTGAAAACCTTTTTCTTTAAAAATAAATTTTAACCCTTATAAAGAAAGCATTGAAAACCAAAAAAACTTTTTAAAATCCTTTTTTCTTAAAAATGGGCTTCAAAGATATTTTGAATTTTTTTTGAAAACATTTTTTAACACATGGTTTTTAATAAAATATATTTTCAACCAAAGAGAGAGACTGTCAGATTTGACCTAAAAACATAACCTCAAGTAAAAAAGAGTGTAAAATTGGTGATAGTACACAAGGATATATTGAATAACCATAGGATAATAAAATTAATGAGGTTTTTTGGGATATGGATTGTGATATTTCATTAATTTATGCATAATCATAAACAATCTCGAAAAGCGATGAGATTATTTCAATAAACTCTTTTCACTTGGTAACATGGAATCATACTCTCCATGTAATATAATAAAATTACATGAAGCTTAAAATAAAATGAAAATAAGGATATTAATGATATAACATGTAATATGGAATTATATACACCTCAATAAGAATTTAGGTGTATAACAAAACATGATTCTCAAAGAAGGTAAATTGAGACAAAACTATTTTACCTATTTGGTAACATTTGAAACATAAATACCATGAAATAAAGACTATAGAATGTGTAAGAACCCATATCTTTGTTTCAGGTATGTTTTTCTTTTTCTGGTCATTTTTGTGAAAAAGAGGAAAATCTGGAAATTTTCAAAATACACGCCGTGTACTTTATAAGTACATGCCGTGTACTTTGATACAGCGCGAGGCCGTGTGCTGGACGTGTCCGGGCCACACACACGGTGTGTAGGGGCAATGTGGAGGCTGCTTAAAGCGGAGTATGGAAAGGCCAAGTATACGCCATGTACCCCAGAAGTACACGCCGTGTAGTTTCTTTTTTTTTTTCATTAAACGGACCGGGGTTGTGCCTAATCGACGAAAACACCTTCTTCTCCAGGTTCCTTGACTAAGAGAGACCCGTACGACCGCGAACATCCACTGAGCCCCCGAGCCTTCGTCTGTTTTTCAAATCAACTGCCGTCGATTGCGTTGGAACCGCATCAATGAGCTATTCCTTCTTCTTGAGTTTCATTCCATGATTTTATCTCTTTCTCAAGTTATCATGGGTTGAACATTTTGTGTGTTTTCATAGATCTACGATGTTCTAAGGATAATCAAGCCTTGTGGTTATAGTATTTTGATCTCCTAGCATCAAGGTAGGTGGTTTGTGTGTTACCTTTTGAAGTCTTTGAGTTTTATGTTCAAATTCCACCAATACCTGTGAATGAGGTATTGCGTGTTTACCTTTTTGACCCTGTTGTTTTCCTGGCTTGATTGTATGATTTTGTAGAGTTAATTTGATCATGTTGTGGAGAATTACTATGCTTGGATGTTCTGCCCATGCCTTGTTCTTGTTATGACCTTTGGGTCTTGTTAGCCTTTGACCGCTATACCTGTTTTCCATGCCTTGTGACCACAGGATGGAATGATATTCTGGACATGCTTGTCATGCTGTAGACTGGTTAGGCAAGTAGCTCTATAGGTGTACTTTGCCCTTATAGAATTATTATGCACTGAATGGCATGGGACCGTGAGAACCTGGTGCTATAGACTGTAAGGGATAAACCGAGTGTGCTTCCTCAGAGAGTATTAGACATTATAGACTACAGGGGATAAACTGAGTGAGCTTCCCAGAGAGTCTTGGATATTATAGACTACAAGAGGGTAGATCGAGTGAGCTTCCTCAGAGAGTCTTTAGTTTGTTTGAATTTATTTAAAACCTTTCCAGGCTAGAGAAGGAATTGACTAAGTGAGCTTCCTTAGAGATTCTGTGATAGAGCTGAGACTATAGGAGGGATTGACCGAGCGATCTTCCTCAAAGAGTTTCTAGACCATGGGGCTATAAGAGGGTTAGACCGCATGATCTTCCTCAGAGAGTCCCTGACTAACCTAGAATATAAGGGGAATTTACTGAGCGAGCTTCCCCAGAGAGTCTTATAATTTAGTATGACCAAACCAGAGGGGTTAGGCTGAGTGCACTACCTAGAGGGTTGTTGGTACTTCTTGGATAGGACCAGAGGGGTTGGTTGTGAGTACTTCCCAGAGGGGTTCCTATTGTGTTTAGCTGTTTTCTTCACTGATGCTTGTTGTTCTGAGGATTGATTACCATTGTATAACATCCTGTTACTGTTTACTATTTACTGCCTGCTGTTTACTATTACTGTTTACTGCTTACTGTACTATTACCTTCCATATGCTCACTGACTGTTAGGCACAGATCTTCAGGTGGTTGCCTACTAGGATTTTGTATCATACCCTGTTTGGACCATGATTTTGGGCCCAAACAGACTATGTTGTTGCAGGTATAGACAAGATAAAGCACCCTTTGACTTCTGGTACTTGATTGTTTTGGAGCAGGAGAGCATGAGACCAAGCCGAGGCTTGCGATGCTGAGGAGTTTCTTATCTGTTTACTTTTCTTTGTACTTTGGTTTAGTATTGTATTCAGCATTGTGACTTGTTTGAATGCTTTCCTAGACATATGTATCGTGCATCATTTCATATATACATGTGTGCTCCAGCTGTTTATTTTTTTAGTCTTCCTTTGTTTATTGTTATTGGATATTTACTGCTTCCGCTATTTGTCTGCATTGTTTACTTCTGCTGTGTACTTTACCAATGAGGGCATAGTTTCCCGACTATCACACCCAAGGCCCTCACTGCTAGTTGGCAGCCTCTGGTGTTTGGGGAAATACGCTTGAGGCCATGTGACCAACTGGGTACGGGGTGCCTCTGGGTGGCTTTCAGAACCGAGACATTACAAAGTGGTATCATAGGAATTATTTTATCTTGATTTACTATTTGGATCCTTTATCCAGAGATTGGATAGATTCGGTATTTGGTAATAAGCTGTACCTAGGAGTATCTAACTCATGTATAGGGAAAATCCAATCTACCTCGTTTATTGCAATTTTCTAGTTTTTAGATTTTATGGTTGATATGATTTCACCTAGTGTGATTCACAAGCCTTGTGTTGTTATTGTTGTGCTATTGCGGTTCTATTTCTATCGCAACCCGATGAGATGAGGGTATGCCATCTCATGCATCATATAGGCTCCTGTTAGAAATCACATTCCATGAATTATTTCCATGCTATCTAGGGTGAATTAGAAATTTCATGTTGTTGTGATAGACGTTGTGTAGATTATTCATGCTTTTGTGATAGATGTTTTGATATAATCCCTGCAGTTTGATAGAGAAATTGTTTGTATTTTACCTTTACTTAAATGAACGCCAAATTTTTATTCTTGAGGTGTTATGGGCCCTCATGAATTGGAGTTTGGTAGATAATTGACTTGTTTCCCTTGTATTTGATATGTAGGAGATGACAAGATTTGATTCGCGGGGAGTATGGCCCCCCACGGATCGAAATTTGGAACCTCCATGTTTGTTTTTCAGTGTTTTCTGGGCTTCAGTGTAGTTTATGAGATACTACCCAAAAAAACCCAGAATACATGGCGTGTGCTTGAATACACGCCGTGTAGTGTTAAACCATGTCACTGAATATGTGAGAAGAAACACGGGGTGGTGAAAAAGTTTTCAGGAACACGCCATGTACGGTAGTTACACGCCGTGTAGTAGTGAGCCGTGTACCCGGCCGTGTCACTAACAACACGGGTCGGGGAAGATCGTGTAGTACACACCGTGTTTGGTATGAACACGCCATGTAGCCTTGATCTAGGTACCCAGCCGTGTCACGAACAACACAGGATGGTGTTATCTCTCCTATACACGTTGTGTTCTTTTCGGAACATGCCGTGGAAGAGTCAGCCATGTAGTTGGCTATGTAACTAACAACACGGGCCGTCGAAACATTGTCTGGTATAAGCCGTGTCCTTAGTGAACACATCATGTAGTCTAGGGTTAAGAGGACTATGTGGGTTAGCCGTGTAAAGAGACTCAGGCAGGGGAGTGGAGTTCAAGCACACGTCGTGTGTGGGGACAACATGTCGTGTAGTCGGGGGTGTTACATGACCAGAGGTGGTAGAGGTACACACCCATTTGTCTGGATTAAGAGGACACACCATGTAGTTTTATACATGCCGTGTAGTCATGTTTTGTAGAAATTGTTTTTTCTTTTCCCCCTGTTCCCATTTTGTGCTCCTGTGTTCTCTGTCCTTGATTATCCTGATCTAGGGTGTGCTTTTGATATTTTAGAGATATGCCTCCGAGACGTCCTCTGGTTGTACATTAGCTGTCTGACAGTGATCAAACACCAGATATGGCTGATCAGGGATCTCCTGCAGATCCTCTTGTTGTGCCAGCCTTGACACCAGCAGTGATACCTGTTGTAGGAGCCAATATGTAGTTCAGGGAGGACTTCCTAAGGATGATGCATACCTTTCACGGAGCACCGCCTCCTGCCCTGTCGATGGTTGAGTTTACATGGGTTTTTCAGCAGAAGCATCCTCCTAATTTCTCAGGGGATGGAGGACCCCAGGTTTCAGAGTCGTGGTTGTAGGCCACGCTGATGATCTTCAAGCACCTGGAGATACCTCTAGAGAAAAGGGTAAATCTTGCTACTTATATGCTCCGAGACACCGCCAAGAGGTGGTGGGAGGTGGTCTCATAGTGAGGGCGCCAACAGAGTATGAATTGGGATGAGTTTCAGCGCATCTTCTACGATTACTTTTATCCGGAGACCTTAGGGGCCGACCGAGCCTGGGAGTTTATGAGTCTCGAGCAGGTTACTCTTTCTGTTATGGAGTACTCATCTTGTTTTACCGAGCTGCAGTGCTTCATGCTGATTTCAGCAGGTGATGAGTTGTTCCTTGCTAGGAAGTTTGAGGAAGGTCTCAGGTAGGAGATCTGTTCCCATGTAAATATATTTAGGTTTACTTCGATATCATCTATCGTCAACTAGGCACTGATCACTGAGCGCAATCTGAGAGATTCTGGAGTAGTGAGCTAGGGCAGTTCAATATCCAGAGTCAGTGTTCCTCCTACTGATAGCAGGAAGTGTCGTAGGGAGTCTGATCGAGGAGATATGTTAGGTGGAATGTATCTTCGCGCAGCCAGGTAGTATGCTACTAGTGCGGTAGGAGTGGGAATACTAGGCCTCAGTTCCATAGAGACCCGATGGAGTGCCGATATTGTGGCAAGATGGGCCATCTTCAGCGTTTTTGTCAGATATTCTCACCTACAGCTGGTGGTAGGGGTTCTTCTATGACCCCCCGTATAGGAGATGTATTGATAGTTTCTCACCAGTATAGGAATTGGAGTTCTTCTGGATGTTTGGGCCGAGGTGGAGGTCACGGCCGTGGTGGTCAGTCACCAGGTTACCTGCGACAACAGAGTGGATCAGCTCAGAGTGGTCAGCCAGGGGCGCAGGGCAGTGATACGGGCCAGACTTTCACCATGGAGAAGACCTATTAGGAGCAGGATCCGAGACCTTCTACAGTTCAAGGTACGATCTTAGTAGCCTCAATTTTATCTTCATCTCTTTTCGATATTGGTGCCTCGCATAGTTTTATCTCTGTTTTTGTTGTGGAGAGCCTTGATCTCTGTATCTTTTCATCTGCCGACATGTTGACTCTTGATACACCGTTGGGAATGAGGACGTCTAGCTTACGTCAGTGCAGAGAGTGACCACTTGAGGTTACAGGGTGTCACTTCTTATGGGACCTCTATGTCCTAGAGATGACAGGCTATGATTTCATTCTCGGTATGGACTGGTTAGTTCCCTTCCAGGTAGTCATAGATTTCCATCGCTGCAGGGTGTGTTTCATATCACCAGAGGGCAGATCTTTTCTTCATAGAGGTGAGTGGGATGTCCAGGCAGGTAGATCTAGACCAGAGCATCATGGGCTAGGGGGAGTTACCACCCAGATTTCCAGTCTTTATCTTGATGACCAGGGGACTTCGCAGTTAGACTTTACTCCAGTGGTGGATCGTTTCAGGGATATCTTCCCAGAGGACCTTTCAGGTTTGCCTCCGGAGCGTGAGGTAGACTTCTCGATTGAGCTCGTGCCAGGAGAGGCACCGGTGTCCATTCTCCCTTATAGGATGGCTAAACCTAAGTTGTAGGAGCTCAAGAAGAAGTTGGAGGAGTTTCATGCAAAGGGTTTCATCCGACCGATTACTTCTCCTTGGGGTTCGCCTGTCCTGTTTGTGAAAAAGGCAAACGACACCCTTAGACTTTGCGTGGATTATCAAAAACTGAACCAGTTGATAGTCAAGAACTGATATCCATTTATGAGGATCGATGACCTTTTTGATCAGCTTCGAGGATCCTGGGTGTTCTAAAAGATCAATTTGAGGTCCAGTTATCATCAGTTGCACGTTAGACCATCAGATATACCTCTTAAAACCTTCAAGAGTAGGTATAGTCTATACAAGTATACGGTCATGCCATTCAGTCTCACGAATGCGTCATCAGTTTTTATGGAACTGATGAACCGAGTGTTCCATCCATACCTGGATTCCTTCGTGGTGGTTTTCGTAGACAACATCTTGGTGTAATATCACACTCGAAACAACCATTCTACCCATATTGAGATCATTTTGAGTACACTGAGAGAGCATCAGTTATATGCTAAGCTCTCGAAATGCCACTTTTGGATGGATCCGATTTACTTCTTGGGTCACGTTATCTCAGAGACATGAGTATCAATAGACCCAGAGAAAGTGAGAGCTGTAGTTTCTTGGGAGTAGCCGAATAATGTCTTTGAGGTGAGGAGTTTTCTAGGGCTGGATGGATACTAAAGGCGTTTCATACAGGACTTTTCATGCCTTGCAGCACCGCTGACATGTCTAACAAATAAAGGTGCAAAGTTCTTATGGTCATATTCCTGTGAGTCAGCCTTTCAGAATCTAAAAGGGAGATTGAAATCACCACTAATACTAGTCTTTACAGAGCCAGGAAAGATCTATATAGTCTACTGTGATGCTTCAGGTGTTGAATTGGGAGCTTTTCTTATGCTGGGAGATGGAGTCATTGCGTACAGGTCTCGGCAGTTGATACCACACAAGAAGAACTACCCAGCTCATGATCTGGAGTTGGAAGCTGTTGTTCATGCCTTACGTTGTTGGAGACATTACCTTCTGGGAGAGAACTTTGTGGTTTTCACTGACCACAAGAGTCTCAAATACATCTTCACTCAGCGTGATCTGAATCTGAGATAGCATAGGTGGGTCGAGTATCTTCAGTACTTCGACTTTGAGCTTGCCTATATACCGGGAAAGGGTAGTGCTGTGGCTGATGCATTGAGTAGGAGAACTCAGATTCGGGCAGTTCAGGAGGCTAGCAGTGACTGACAGCTTATGTCTCTATTCTCTGAGATGCATTTGGAGGTGCATGATAAAAAGGGGAAGACTTTCCTATCTTCTGTAGCTGTTACCTATACCCTTCTTGATCGGGTGCAGATGAGGGAGCTATCAGACTCAGAAGGCCTAGTCCTGTGGGAGAGTGTGTTAGGAGAGGATCCTCTTCTTGGATGGATAGTGGGTGATGATGAGATCTTTCATTTCCTAGGATGCGTATGGGTTCCAGTAGATATACGTGAGGAACTGATGCAGGATTTTCATTCTTTAGTTTGGGAAGTTCATCTTGGAATCACCAAGATGTATCGTGATCTACACTTCCAGTATTGGTGGCCAGGTATGAAGAGATATGTTGGTGGGTTTGTCATGAGATGTTCTACTTGTCAGCAGGTGAAAGTAGAGCATCAACAACCAGTAGTGATTTTGCAGCAGTTACCCATCCTTGAGTGGAAGTGGAACGATATCGCGATGGACTTCGTGACCGGGTTACCAAGGTCACCTCGAGGGAGTGATGCTATTTGGGTTGTCATCGACAGGCTCACAAAGTTTTCTCACTTCTTGCCGATCAAGGAGACCTTCAGTGTTGATGAGCTGGGGTGGTTGTACATCCGAGAGATTGTACGTCTGCATGGAGTTCCACACTCCATTGTTTCAGACAGGGATGCACGTTTTACTTCTCAGTTCTGGCAGGGGCTTTAGAAGGCTTTGGGTACACAGGTAATTTTGAGTACAGTATACCATCCCCAGATAGATGTCCAGTCCGAGCGTATGATCCAGGTGCTTGAGGATATGCTCCGAGATTGCATCATAGACTTTGGAAGTTCTTTGGAGAATCATATTACTCTTGTGGAGTTTTCCTATAACAACAGTTTTCAGGTGACTATTCAGATGACACCTTACGAGGCTTTGTACGGTAGGCCATGCCGATCACCTTTGTGATGGCTGGAGGTAGGAGAGGCAGCTTTGCTGGGACCTTTCCTTGTTCAGGAGACCTCAGAGTAGATAGAGTTGATTTAGAAGAGGATGGCTACAGCACAGTCTCGACATAAGTCTTATGCTGATCAGTAGAGATGACCTCTGGAGTTTGAGGTCAGGGATTAGGTTTTCTTGCATATTGCACCAAGGTTGGGACACAAGAGGATTCAGAAACAAGGTAAGATTTCACCATGGTACATCGGGCCATTTGAGGTGTTGGAGAGAGTTGGTCCGGTTGCCTATCGATTGCAGTTACCTCAGAGGTACCAGGCTATGCATGATGTCTTCAATGTCTCTCAGCTCCAACAATACTTTTCAGACCCGTCTCATGTCTTTCAACCTGAGGTGGTTGATCTTGAAGCAGATATGTCGTTTGAGGAGCATCCTATCTAGATTTTCGATCAAAGTATGAAGGTTTTCCGTGGACCATCTATTCCTATGGTACAAGTGCTATGGTAGCACGGGCGAGTAAAGGACGAGACCTGGGAGTTGGAGGCTGATATACGATCGTAGTGGCCGGAGCTGTTTGGGGTTTCTTCTTTTACACATCTCTAGGGAAATTCAGGGATGAATTTCTTTAAGTGGGGAAGTTTGTAAGAACCCAGATCATCGTTTTAGGTATATTTTTCCTTTTCTAGTCGTTTTTGAGAAAAAGAGGAAAATCTGAAAATTTTCAAAATACACGCTGTGTACTTTTTAAGTACACGTCGTGTACTTTGATGCAGTGCCAGGCCGTGTGCTGGCCTTGTCTGGGCCACACACACGGTGTGTAGGGGTGATGTGGAGGCTGCTTAAAGCGGAGTACAGAAAGGCCAAGTACAAGCCGTGTACCCCAGAAGTACATGCCGTGTAATTGTTTTTCATTAAACGGACCGGGGTCACGCCTAATCGATGAAAACACCTTCTCTAGGTTCCTCGACTGAGAGTGACCTGTACAGCCACAAACATCCTCTGAGCTCCCGAGCCTTTGTTTGTTTGCCGAATTGACTGCCATCGATTGCGTTGGAACCACAGTGGTGAGATCTTCCTTCTTCTTGAGTTTCATTCCATGATTTTCCCTCTTTCTCAAGTTATCATGGGTTGAAAATTTTGTGTGTTTTCATATATCTATGACTTTATAAGGAGAATCAAGCCTTTTGGTTCTAGTATTTTGATCTCCTAGCATCAAGGTAGGTGGTTTGTGCCTTACCTTTCAAAGTTTTTGAGTTTTATGTGAAAATTCCACCAATACCTGTGAACGGGGTATTGCGTGTTTACCTTTTTGACCCTTTTGTTTTCCTACCTTGATTTTATGCTTGTGTAGAGGTAATTTGATCATGTTTTGGATAATTTCTATTCTTGGATATTTTTCCCATGCCTTGTTCTTGTTACGACCTTTGGGTCTTGTTAGCCTTTGGAAGCTATACCTGTTTTCCATGCCTTATGACCGTAGGATTGAATGATATTCTAGACATGCTTGTCATGCTGTAGACTGGTTAGCCAAGTAGCTCTATAGGTGTACTTTGTCCTTATAGCATTATTATGCACTGACTGGCACGAGACCGTGAGAACCTGGTGCTATAGACTGTAAGGGATAGACCGAGTGAGATTCCTTAGAGAGTATTATACATTATAGACTATAGGGGATAGACCGAGTGAGCTTCCCAGAGAGTCTTGGATATTATAGAGTACAGGAGGGTAGACCGAGTGAGATTCCTCAAAGAGTCTTTACTTTGTTTGAATTTATTTAAAACATTTCCAGGCTAGAGAAGGAATTGACTGAGCAAGCTTCCTTAGAGAGTCTGTGATAGACCTGAGACTATAGGAGGAATTTACTGAGAGAGCTTCGTCAGAGAGTTTCTAGACCTTGGGGCTATAAGAGGGTTAGACCGCGTGATCTTCCTCAGAGAGTACCTGACTACCCTATACTATAAGGGTAATTGACCGAGCGAGCTTCCCCAGAGAGTCTTATAATTTCGTATGACCATACCAGAGGGGTTAGGCTGAGTGTAATGCCCAGAGGGTTGTTGGTAATTCTTGTATAGGACCAGAGGGGTTGGCTGTGAGTACTTCCCAGAGGGGTTTCTGTTGTGTTTAACTGTTTGCTTCACTACTGCTTGTTGTTCTGAGGATTGATTATCGTTGTATAATATCCTGTTACTGTTTACTGTTTACTGCCTGCTGTTTACTGTTACTGTTTACTGCTTACCGTACTATTACATTCCATATGCTCACTGACTTTTAGGAATAGATCTTTAGGTGGTTGCCTATCAGGATTTAGTCTCACACCCTATTGGAGCCATGCTTTTGGGCCCAAACAGACTATGTTGTTGCAGGTATAGACAAGGGAAAGCGCCCTTCGAATTCTGGTACTTGATTGATTTGGATCAGGAGAGCATGGGACCAAGCCGAGGCTTGAGATGTTGAGGAGTTTCTTATATGTTTACTTTTCTTTGTACTTTAGTTTAGTATTGTATTCAACATTGTGACTTGTTTGGATGCTTTCCTAGACATTTGTATCATGCATCATTTCATATATACATTTGTGCTCCAGCTGTTTATTGTTTTAGTCTTCTTTTGTTTATTATTCATGGATATTTACTGCTTTCGCTATTTTTTTGCCTTGTTTACTTCCGCTATGTACTCTTCCAATGAGGGTATAGTTTCCCTACTATCACACCCAAGGCCCTCGTTGCTAGTCAGTAGCCTCTGGTTTTTGGGGAAATGCGCTTGAGGCCTTGTGACCAACTGGGTACGGGGTGCCTCTGGGTAGCTTCCGGAACCGGGACGTTATAGAATGGATATGTAAATAAACAAAAATTTATTTATAATAATGATTTAATGCATTCATGTGTAGTATACATACCACACAAATTGAAAGGGTGGCGAATAAATCATATATCTCACAGAAATAAAAAGTGAGATGAAATCCCTTTACCCAGTGTCTTGATTCTGAACATACTTGTTCAGACCACCTATATAATAAATATAAATTTATTATAAATATTTTAAAGAATAATATTATTATTTATAATACCATATATGGTTTTAATATGACCTTATATCACCCTCTTGTTAACAATCCTATGTTAAGGTTCCACTTTGAATAATATCTACTTCATTCTACACATGTGTCTTCAGTTGTCATATATTTGGTACTTATACATATATCATGTTATAAGAATGTAATAAATGATATAAATATCATCTATAATCATTATATGTGTATTATAATAATCTATATAATATAGAAGTTTGAAATGGAATATATCGTTCATGGAGACGGTAAGTCGTATGTACGCATGAATGATGTTTTCATTTTTTTATTATTGTATTGAACAAAAGAAAAAATGATATATATATATATGTATATAATATATTTAAATTAGAATTATAATGTTATATATATCATAAAATTTAATTAATCCCATCCTTAATACATTCCATGTTGTGTGTAAACGAATCAGATTGCTTGGAGGGGGTGGTAGTCCACACTTCCTAAAAACGATACTATCATATTTACACCAAATGGAATGTAAAAGGATATGTGTGGTAAAATAAATATAGATTCTTAAATAAAAAATAAATATAATATATGAAATATATAAATAGTTTATCCATCATAATTTCCACCATGAGTGGTGGTAAATTAAAAAAATGAACAATCATCTTATAGTGAGGCGGTAGTTCACCATACAAGTAAAAAGTATGTTCGTTACCTATTAGATGGAGTTGCATGTAAGTTTAGTTAGAAAAAATATCATAACAATATAATTATATATTGATGATAATTTTTGTATTATATAGGCATGGAATAAAGATATTGTAGGGGTGGATAAATAAAATAAAATAATGGAGCATGAGAGAATACATTACCTCATAATCGAGTAACTTCATTTGGTTTGTGCCAAAAGGCTTATATGGGTTTATTCATATATAAGGGGAGGATTATAGGAGTAAGGGATGGATTTTGGAAAGATGATTTGGAATATATTTTCTGAAGCTAAGTTGTTTGAGAGGAGTGAAAAAGAGGGAGAGGTGGTGGCCTTTTTTTTGGAAAGGGAAAGGACACACTTGGCATTTTTTAAAATAGGTTAGGTGTGTCCACGTTTTTACCTAAAAAAAGTCATAAAAAACACAGAAAAATAAATAATTTATGGTTAATTTCAGAATAATGTCTATAAAATGGGTTTTTAAAAAGAATCTAGGTTGTTTTTGGTCTTAAATTTAAGGATTAGTACTTTGGAAACCTAATTTTTCTCTTAATCGTTGTAATTAATTTTAATCACTTTCATTGATATTTTTGGTCAAAAACTAAGTTAAAATTATTATACAGTATAAAATATTCTGATTAAAAATATTGAATCCAATTTTATAAATTCTATTCACATAATTGCCATAAATTAATTTAAAATTAATCTTATAGTCGGGTAGACAATGCAGAGTTTTAAAGTAAAAAAATTCAAAAGTTTTCAAAGTTTTTATACCCGAGTTTTATAGTGAAATTGATCTAAATGAACTAAATTGTACCAATTGATAAAAATATTATATAATTATACACTGAAAACAATTAAAAAAATAATTTATCCTTAAAAATAAATGATATGAAAAATCATTTTTGAATTTAAATCCGGTATTTTTCACTATTCATCCAAAAATGATGTTTCTCAGAAAATACCAAAAATTCACCATCATCTAATTCAACAATATAAATTTAAAAAATGATTTTTATTTTATCAAATTAAATTTCAAAATGTATCTTAAAAAAAATTTAATTATTTTTCACAAAAGGACATTAAATTAGTTCATTTGAGAAAATGGTATTTTTAAACATATAAGAACTTTACCAAAAATTATATCTTTAATTATAAATATATTTTATTTATATAAAACAATTATAAATAATGTTTTTAAATTTTTATTACTAATAATCTAACTAAGTTCAACATTTAGGTTATAATTGAATCATTTAAATAATTATAACAGTAAAATGGTATTTTGTAGAAGCATAATTGTTGTGTGCAACATACACCAAGTCGTTGTTGTTTGTAACATACACAAACTCAATGTTACATTTAAAGTACAAAAATTTGGTTCCATGTGAATGGGTTGCTTGAATTATTTCATTTAAGGACACAAATAATGATTTAATTTATATGAGAAAAAATTTCCATAAAAACTCAGGGTCTTACAATCCTTATGAATCCCTCTATGGAAAGAAGTAAAAAATGGACAAGATTGGATAAATTTATAGAAGAAATATATTGGGACATGATATAGATGAAGAAATGGTATAGAAATTAAGATATGTTCTATATCAAACTAAGGCTACTTTGGGTCGAAAGAAGAGAAATACTGACAATCATCAATGAGATCTGGAATTTTGTGTTTGTGAGAAGGTATTCCTATGAATTTAACAATGGAAGATGGTAATGAGATTATAGAATAATTGAATCATGATAACTACATATATTTTTTTATTTTATATTTTAGATTGAGTAGGGATTTTATCATATCACTTGGTTCTTCTTCAGGTTCTCTATCAAGATCACAATGTATTCCATGTATCTCTATTGAGGAAGTACATACCTAATCCCTTATATAGTCTAAACTCAAAGATTGTATAATTATATTATCATTTTCATTATGAAAAAAAAACTAGAATAAATCATAGATCATTAAGATAATGATCTACAGAACAAGACTACTAACTTGTTTAAAGTTATTTGGAGGAATCATAAATTTGGGGAAGATACATGGGAACCCAAGGATCAGATAAAGTACAGATATCATCATTTTTTACATCAGATTGGTGAATTTTGATGGTGAAATTCATTTTAATGGAGGTATAATTTAACTCCCCTTGATTTTATCTATATTTCCATTGAAATAAACACGAGGGATGTGATAACATTCATTACACAAAACCACGAATCTAAGTGAACCATGATATATTATTACATTATGACCTAACTATTAAATAGGTGGGTATGAATAGTAAAGTCCAAATTATGAAAAATGTTCATAAATGTTTTAAATAATTATAATGAATTTATTAATGCATAATAAATAGTTAATCAATTTTCAGTAAAGTCATTTTATGCTTCAAAAATATGTTTTCTTCAAAAATGGTTTCTTTTACATTATGCACATTGAAATTATAATTAATTTACAAAATATTAATAATATCATATTATTTTTTAATTATCATTTTTATTATCTCAACATTATCTCAGTGTGAATATTTTAGACTCTTCTAAAAATATTTATTTTTAATCGACTATTAAAAAATACATATTTTTTTGTAAAACAACCATTTCTTTTCATTAAATTAATTAATTTAAATATCACATTATGTTTTTATGTAACATAAGTCTCATTTATTTTTAAATTAACTAATTAATTATATATTAATCATAATTATACTATATTTTGGTATAAGATAAGTTTTTATTTAATACACATTTCTCTAAAAACTATTTTTATTCACACAATTTGTTCATATCTCATTAAAATAAATTAACCTATTTTGATTAATTTCCATAATTAAATATATATATATATATATATATATTATATTTAGTAAAATATTTTAAAATTAATTTTACAATTTCTATAAGGCAGCTAATAGTGGTGAATTAAGTTTTATTAATATTTTTTTTGTATAATTTATTTTCATTGTATTTTACGTGCTTATTCAAAATTAAATTCACCAACTTATAGAAATCGAATCAGGTAAATTGGATTTCTTATTTTTAATCATAATAATTAATATAATTTAATTTTTTTATATATTTTTTTCTATCATAATGAGTTGTTAAGGAAGAGAAAAAAATTATCATGGATAGCGAAGAAATGGATTTACTAGGGTGTTAAACCAAGAGATAAGGATAATAATACCCATACACATGCCTATTTATTATTATTTTAGTATTTTTAAATCATATATTACCATAAATTGAATTTTATTTATATTTGGATCCATATTCACATGAATGATACCCTATATTAATGATATATTTTAAGTAATTCTATGAGTATACATCCCATAACTTATAAAATAGAACCGATTATCCTACTTTATTTATACTATTTGAAACTTATAGTGTGGATTATTCTGACTCCACTTCCTTCATATATTCATTCCATTCATCCAAGATCCCTCGGTCTTCTCCCAAGACCAATCCTTTAAGTCTTTATATGTAATTCAAAAGAGGTATCTGAAAGTAGAGGTTTAAATCTTAACAGAGCACTTTCAATTTTATTTATTCATTAGTCTCCTATGAACATGTTTTATCCATAAAGACATCATAAATCTAGTATTATCAATGTTTTAATATTTTATTATTAATATTGAATAACCCTTTCCCACCTCTTCTTAGTCAAATGGGAAATAAAAGTATTACCCATGCATATACGTGGACTATAACATTCAAGTAGCGATATGATTCCTTTTCCATCACCAAATTTCATGGTTGGTTTTGAGGAAATATTTTAAAAATAATATATTTATTATATTATTATTATTCTATTATTGAAAATATCATATATCTTATATTCCTTCTTTTCTTTATAAAACAAAAATAGTGTTCATCGATAAGTATAGATTACGATCTCCATGAAAGGTGATATTTAATTTTTTATTTAAAAAATTTATAGACAGTTTTAAATATGTATATAATGAATATATATGATATTTATATCATTAAAAAAATTATTCAGATGATGGAACCATGATCACGATGTGAGGATCGTAACATTCGTTTCGAAACATTCACTAAAATTTGAATAGTTATCGCCCAATAAAATGATTTTTATATTGTTTTAAATAAATTAGTGTTGAAATATTATAAGTGGACCATATATGGTATTATAGGTTTAAATATTATCTTGTAATATAATTATTACAAATAATTTTGTTATCAGCTGTTAGAGTGCTTACAAAGAAAGACAAACTTGAGGTAGGGGTTCATCAACTCGTTTTTGATTCACTAAGACATGTTGGATTTTTTGCACTTATTTATGTTTATGAGGGGAAAAGGATTTTCATTTCACATTATATTTCATGTATCCTTATTAATTTAACATATATTATGTTAAAATTCATATTAATTCATCTAAAATATTTTTATTCAAGAGTTACCAATGTGGAAATGGATTGACCTTTAAAATTTCCATCTTTGGAAAATATGTTATGTTATACCCCATATATTATTCAACAAGGTTTCTATAATAGGATAGATAAAGAGAGAGGAAATTTTAAAAGAAGTTTTAATTGAGAAAAAAAAAATAGATTTAGAAAATATAAATAAGAAGGATATAAAAGAGGAAAATAAGGAAGTAAAGAAAAATGTAAGTGAAAAAATAAATCAAGAAGAATAATAATAGAAAATAAAAATAAAATTGAAAAGAATAAAATGAAAATTTGTATATACCTTTTCCAAGACACTTATTCCCATAAAGAGTGGTTTTATATCCATTGATTGATTCCTTTATTTAAAAAGCTTAAATAAGTTCTGTTTGATGTAAAAATGTAATTTTAAAGTAGACTCACACTTTTAGTTTTTTGAAAAAAAATCAAGAAAGACATTTTTAGTGAGATAAGTATAAATATAAAATTTTTAATCATCATTAATATTCCATAAATAGAGATAAAAACAAACAATTTTTTTCTTCAAAAAATAGGTAGAGCATATATATTATTTCTCTTATATGTTTTTTTAAAAAAAATTTATTTTTTAAAAAGTATTAATATTATAAGTAGTATTTTTTTAGAAAATATGATTTAGAAGTTTAAAAATGATTTATTTTTTTTTATATTTTTAAAAGTAATTTGGAAACAAAAGTCTCTTTTAAGGAAAATTTAAAATTTAAATAGATAATAATTCCCAGGAATTAAAATCAGAAGTGATATTTAAGGATTATATCCAAGAGATAAATAATAAAAATAGAATATAATTCAAAATAAATAAATAATTTCATGTTTTTAAGAATAAATAAAAATATTTAAGGCACGATCAGTAGAAAATAAATTTTCAAAAGATAACACATGTTTTCTATGGTCAAATGGATATCATCATAGGTGTACCATTACTAAATCACCTTTAATGAAATAAAAATTATTAACTTATAGTGTTTTACTCAAAAATATCACCAAGTTGATATTCCATCCTAATAAATTAAAATAAGATATCATACTTTTTTTGGAAGTGATCTCTTAATAAATAGTGCCTAAGGTCAATGTGTTTAGTGTGATATTTCTTAATAGATTTTTTTTTTCAAAATATTTAGAGCACTAGTGTTATCTCATATAATAGGAATATGGTCATATATAATCTTGGATTATAATAGAATGTGTTTAATCTATATTATTTGGGCGCAAAAACTCTATCTGACTATGTATTATACTTTAAGTATAGAAATAGAAACACAATATTTCTTCTCAATACTCTATGAGATGATGGATTTTTAAAGTAGGTGGAAAATACCACTTGTACTTTACCTATCTAGTTGGAATCCACCAAAATAACCATAAAAAACTAGTTAATTCAAAATAACTTCTTTTTAGATAAAACCAACCAAGATTTTTAGTTCCTTTTAAATAATGAAAAATCCTTTTAACATATTTAAGATGAGATTATGTTTGATTTGATTGAAAATAAGCATAATGATAAAAACTAAACATGATGTTAGGCATGGTCATTGTAATATAAAGTAGACAACCAAATTTCCATCTTTATCCAATGTTAAATTACAAGTTGTACTCACTGGTGTAAATATTTCCTTAGCGTAATATATAATAAATCTTTTAAATATTTGATTAGTTTATTTTCCTTGGTGTAGGAAAATAACAACATTTTATGGAGAGATTTTAAAATCAATAATGAATTTGGGTTCATCCATAAAGAATATTTCAATTTCCATTTTCAATAAATCCAAAAATTTAAAAAAAGATATTCATTGGTTGAGCTGAAAATAACATTATCAATATAAATTTATATAAGTAACAAATAATTTCCAAAGTGTTTTATAAAAATAGGTTAATAAAATTTTCTCATTTTAAAACCATTTTATAAAAAAAAATAGATATATGTGTATACCAAGGATGATAGGATTGTTTTAAACCATAAAGAGCATTAGTTAATTTAAAAAGATGATTGTGAATATAAATGTTTTAAAAATTGGGTGGTTGTTCCATAGAAACATTTTATTTAGTAAAACAATTTAAAAATTCTATTTTTAAATCTATTTGAAAGAGTTTAAAATTAAAGTGAGAGAAAAATTACAACAAGATTCTAATGGATTCTAACCGAGTGAAGGGTGAAAAGGTTTCATAATAGTGGATTATTTCTTGTTGGTTATATCCTTTTTCCACTATGTGGGATTTATTTCTAGTTATATTACCATGATCATCCAACTTATTACTAAAAACCCATTTTAATCCTATGATAGTATGATTATTAGGTCTTTCTCTGAGAGTATATACATAATTACAAGTGAATTTATTTAGTTCCTTTTGCATGACAAGAGTCCAATTTTCATTGTTATGGGAATCATTAAAATTTTCATGTTCTAAGTGAGAGACAAAGAGAAGATTTACAAAATCATTTAGAATATATCTTATAGCATGAATTTATTCTTTCAAATCTCAAAACAAATTTTCAAGTGGATGGTATTTATATTTTTTAAAATCTTTAGGTAAGGTATTTGAAGGTTATTCTTTATTATCTTTAACTTCTTTATATTAGAGAGGTCCATTTAAATATTATATTCAAAAACCTTTTGAGAAAGAAATTTTGAAAAATTTTCATAAGAAACAACATGAATTGATTCATCCCACATTTTAGTACTTTTTTAAAGACTCGATATGTCTTAATAAAGTTAGAGTACCCAAGAAATATAGCTTCATCAGATTTTGAATCAAAATTTCTATGACTGTATTTGGTGTTGAGAATAAAACTTTTACAACCAAAAGCTTATAAAAATCCACATTAAGATATTTATTTTTCTAAAATTTTTTGAGGGATTTTTTTGAGAAATGGTATTATAATAATACAATTAATAGTAAAACATAAAATACTTATCACCTTAGAATGTTTTTATTAAATTAAATTCATTTAAAAGAGTTCAAGTTATTTCTTGGATAGTTAAATATCACGTCTCTACTACCTCATTTTGTCGAGGGGTTTAAGGAGTAATAAAATAATTTTTATAGTATTGAGAAGAGCATAATTATTCAAATTCATTATTTTTAAATTCTCTACCATGTTCATATTGAATATAAATAATTTTAAAACTTTTAAATTTTAATTTTTTTTATAAAAATTGATAAAGGATTTGCAAGATTCACTTTTATGAGAGTAGTGGGTTGTGATAATTTTGACACAAAGTAATGTTAAAAATTGTATAAAAATGTGGTAAATAAAAAGTATTGTGTGTGTGCACCAAATTATAGGATGGAATGAAGAATTTGTGAGTTTAATTCCTAAAATTAATAATTTAATAATATTAATATCAATAAAATGTTTAATTTTGGAATCTTGGAACTAAGAATATTACCTATACTTTATTAGTTTTTTTGGGAAGAGTTTATTGGTTGACAAAAGATATTAATGAGGGGGGGGGGGGGGGGGGCGGGTGAATTCCCTTTTAAAAAATAAAAACAAATAAAAAAGGTAAATTAAAATACAAATCAAATATATATGATAAATAAATAACACAAAAAATAAATAAATAGATAAATTTGATACATATTAGAAAGTAAATTTCAATTTATATTAAGAAACAAAGAATAATGGAAACAATTGTATCAAATTTATGAAATTATGAATATCAAGATTACATGATGAAATGTATAAAACAAAAGAGATATAAAAAATGATTAGATAATGGAGTTTGATAATAGCTCGGTGTGATCCCCTACATATCCTCCACTCATGTTAAGAGGTTTATGTTATTACTCCCTTAATCTTGGTGGTGATCAAGAAACATTTCCCTCACAATTATGGATTGTGAGAACCCTCTTGAGCTTCACTAGTAGCTAGGTAATTTGTTCCTCACTTTTTTTGTAAGTGAGAAATCATTATAGAAGAATATGAGAGTGGGAAGGTTTTTTTGTGTGCAAATTATTATAAATACGCTCCTTAATATCAGGGAAGGATGAGTACATTTTGTGATGAGTGATTAAGAGATGATGGTAGAAGATAACCGTTAATATTTATGGATAATTGAGATTGGATATTTTGATATAATCCTCTAGAGCTTCAATTTTGGAGATACAAACTTGAATCAAGGATTTGAGTGGCGTTATTAGTAACTATTATATCTTCCAAGTCACAAAGGAACTCCTTTTATAGCCTCCAAAAGAGATGGTAAGGTTATGAAATTCATATGGGTCATTAAAGTTGAAGAAAACCAAATTAATAATTAAATATTTTGATCTATATCTCAAGAAACTAATGAATTTTATTATAATATGGTTATTTCATGAGAATACATGTTTTCCTTTAATTTAACTCTATTTTTGTACTCAATAGTTCAAAATAATGGTTTTAAGAAATAATGACTTTATTTATTTCTTCAGTCGAAAATCTCTTTTCTAACAAAACCATGTTTTATAAAAATGTTTTCAAAAATATTTTTAACATTATTTAAATAATTTATTAAGAAAAGTTTCACCCATATTAGTCTTTTTACAAAATGTTTTTAAATGAATATCCATGTTATATTCTAAACAATACATGTTTGGATTTTTTTTCTGAAAAAGTGAAATGAATCATTATTTTTACATGTACAACATGAACAATATTTCCTACCATGATGACCATTATTTTATTTTAATCTTTATTTATATGTTTTCTAGGTTATTTTCAAAGAAAATGATTTTTAAAATGTTTTATGTTTTAAAAAGTGTTTTTCAAATCAGAAAGGATATTTTCCTCAAGAAATGTATTAAATTATTTTTAAAGTTTCCTTTATAAGTTTCAATGTTTATTTTCAAAGAAAATGTCTTCAAAAATGTTTTGTGGATTCTATGTTTTTAAAAGTGATTTTCAATGAAAATTTATTTTAATCGAGAAATATTCCAAGTGTCTTTTGAATATAACTTTCCATCTAAGATGACATCCTTGATGTTACCTTTTCTTTACTGAGGATATAATCCAAGGTTACCATTATTATTATTTCTATGAATGATTTATGTTTATGATGAAAATATATTTATGAAACCCATTTCTACTCCATGGGTTATATCATTTAAAAATGCTTATGAACATCACTTCTTTTTCCATGAGTTATGTTGTGATGAAATGATGGAATAAAAATGAAACCTATTTGTTTTACATAGTTTATTTTATGATGAAATGTTTGTGAAACAAATTTATTTTCATGGGTTCTATTATGATGAAATATATATGACACACATTTATTTTCATGGTTTCTGTTATGATGAAATGTTTATTAATCCCATTTATTTTCTTGGGTTCTAATATGATGAATGTTTTATGATATTATGGAAAACATATGTATGATTTTTATTTTTTGATGGGTGGAACCTATATCTCCCTCCAATTCATTAGGTAAAGCTTTATATATGATGAGATAATAATGGGAAACAAGTCGATGGGATTGATCCACTATAGGAAACACATGAGTTTTGATCCACTATTGGAAACAAGTGAATCTTGATCCACTACGGTGAACAAGTGTGTTGTGATCTAGAATGGGAAATGAGTGATGAGTCTTGATCCTCAATATTGTTGGTGTTGGTAGTTAAAATTGAAATATGAAATATGTTTCAATATTTATGACAGTGCCAAACTTTTATGACATGATGATATGGTTCATGATTGATTTATGATGATTTATCACTCTTATGGGACGTTTTCTTTGAAATGATAATGTTTTATTCCATGAATCATGTTTATAATCTATGAATGTCTAGGTATTAACTTTTCAAGTTATTCTCATAAGCACATACCCTTATGTTTATCTTATGATTTCATTTGATCATAGATTTATATCTCTTATGTTTACCCTTACTAAGTATTTGATCTCACCCTTCCTTCATTAGGTTATGAATAAAGTTTTAGGTAGGGTTTTCCTAAGAGGAGTACTATGTGTGAAAGTATTTGTGGGAGATGTTGAAGCTATTTCCTGAAATAATAATATTTTGTTTCTAGTCTCTAGAGAAACTAAACTATTATAGTCCTCGGGCATGTATTTATGAAATGTATTGAATATTCATCTGAAATAATGTGATATTTATATATGAAAATCCTGGGTTGTTACCGATGTTGTTTATTGTTTCTTCCCCCATCCTTTTATTCAATAGGTATAATTTTGTTGGTAATCTAACAATGATCAGTGAATAGGGAGTCTGTTGAAATAGTTAATCTATTTATAGAATTAGATCAAATAATTATAAAGGACTATCAATACCTACCAAATGAGAATATAAAAATCCACAAGGTAAGAAATACATGAAACATAGGTATCATTTTCCCCAAAAATAAAAATAAGAAAATGTGGCCAAGACATGTGGATCACACAAACCTCTAAAGGACATGTGATCAAATTACCTTTAGGAGGTCATGAAAATCGATCTTTTATAGAGCAAAATACATAGTAGATCATGTAGAGCCCCTTTGGAAATCCTTATTTGTTCTTATGAAGGTTTCCAAAAATCTTTCTGATCATATGATGAATTCTAGATGTGCTACCCGAAGTTACATGACTTGTTAAGGGGCGTACAACTGAAAACCATCCAAAAATTCTTGTAAAATAATAGATGAATATGAAAATAGAAGAAGCAATTCTTGGTAGTAAATATTCATTTGACACACCCATGTGGTTCATAAGACACTGAGGAATCCCTAGTGAAATGTCTGACTTATCACGAAAATCTTATTGGCATGCTACCCTCATCACGTGAAGGGCTTCAGACATGTCAAGGTGGTCCTATGATCCCCTTCGAATCTAAAGACAAATAGAAGGGTTTTCCATGATAATAATCGTACATAACCACAAGACCCTTTATTTTTCATGTGATGCATCACTGATGGGGAGAGTGATTGTCTATGAAAACACTTATAAAAACTCTCAAGATCCCCGACCCTTGTAAAATAAACAAGGAAATAAAAAGGGAAATGATGAGGGATTCTTGTGAGGGGAGTATACACTAATTTTATACGAATAGAGTTATAGGACCTAAGTGATCATCATTGATCATGTTAAAATCCCATTGATAAGAAATCATAGTACCATAATACCCCTTGGAAGGATAAATTGATCTCGCAAAACCCTCATGGCATGCCACCTTTTTCTCGTGGAAGGTCCCAGAAAAAAATCTCAGATCACATGAAATCCTTTTAATAGGTATCATGATCTTGAGAAGGTGCCCATATATGTTTTCCTAACCTTGTAGAATCTCCTTGTATTGTCCACATTATTGGGAAATACTCCTTTTATTGGATAAAATCCAATAAATAGGGCACTTATGGGATGGTCTTCCGGCTGCAAAAAATCACGTGACCCCCTAGGATGACCTACGATAGGATCATGTAAAAATTTATTAAACAAAATACCTCTAGAAACTCCATCCTAAATCTTTAAGATATAAACTACATAAATAGGCATATAACTTGGGTAGAAATGCCTATAAAACCCAACCCCTAAACAAAAAAACATCCATCCATGATTCCACTTGCATGGGATCTTAGGAGAAAACTTCGTGGAGCGGCCGATCATGTGATCACAAGGTCTTATTCTAGGTAAAGAATCTAGGGAATGACCTAAGGGATCACATGGAATGAATATTTGATTCTTGTTATCGATCATAGATCATGAAAAGTACTTTTTTCTTATCAAAAAATATTATTTAAAGCACATACTATATATCATTTGGGTCACGTGAAACCTGAACCAAGCTAACAATGAAAAAAATATAAGGAAAATATTCAATAAAGTATGAAATAGAGACTAAAACATGAGAGACTTATGTGAAGAACATAAATGATGATCCTCATATGGTTCACATGACTCATCCAAATCATGTGAAAACACTAGGACTTTTCTCCCAAGTCACACAACATCTCTTTGATAGACCATTTAGATCATAAAATGTCCTCAAAACATGCCAATAAAGTATGACGATGCCCTTAGGTCATGACACCCAAGTCTCACAAAGCCCTCCAGTTTCATTTTCCAGATCTTGAAATGTCCTCAAACAAGTCGCCCAAATTATATGGTAACAAAAGTGTATGTCAACTAGACCTCACGAAGCCCTTCAGGATTTCCATCCAGATGTCGCAGCACCTTCCAAGTGTGTCATCCTAGTTTCATGATGACATCAGGACATGTCAGCCAGGTCTTTCAAAAACACCAGGACATGCTAACTCAGATCATGTGATTTCCTATGGACAAGTCAGATATGTCATGTGACACTCTCCAAACATGTCAATGCTAATGCGATTGTCTTCAGACATCCTTAGATATGTATTCTGAAATTGTAATATCCCGGTTCCGGAATCCACACAACGGGTGCGCCAAACCCAGTTGGTCACATGAACTCAAGCACATTTCCCCAAATTCCAAAGGCTATCGACTAGCAGCGAGGTACAAGTACTGATAGTGGGGAAACTATGCCCTCATTTGTCAAATTGTAATGCAGCGGAACAAAATATACAACATACAAAAGTGGAAGTAGTAAAAAATATAACCAGAAAAGGACAATAGAAGGAAAAGATAACCAGAAATCATATAGATATAATGATGGAACATGCCACTAGTTCTAAGAAAGTATCAAAAAAAGGATACACTGCAATCAAATACAATACAGCACAAGGTACAAGTATAACAAACAAAACTAAAACAGTGCAACAGGAACTCAGTAGCATTGCAAGCCTAAGCTCAGTCCCATGCTCTCCTACTCCTCTATAAAAATCATGTACCTGTGTAGGGAACCTTGACCTTATCAACACTTGCAGCAATATAATCTGTTTGAGCTGAAGACGTGACACAAACAGGGTGTGAGAAATAAATCCAAATAGGCAACCACCAAAGGCCTGTGCCCAACTGACAGTGAAAATGTGCAACAACAGTGTGTAGTAATAAAATGAAGTAAACTAGGCAGTACTCAAGAGTAACTATCTCTACCAGTTCCATTACCATTTTAATAATTAATTATCTATTCAAAGCTTGTGCTTTATCTGGGAAAGTTCAACATATGAAAAATCACCACAGTGAATAATCAAAGTAAACAGTGTCCTCAGACATGCAAATCCTTACCCTCAGGTAAACAAAATTTAAACCCGTAGGTGATTTCCCTCAAGCATAATTAATATTTCCCTCAGGCATATGAGATCTCACCCTCAGGCAGAATGAATATTGCCCATAGGCATGGAAGTCACTATCCTCAGACATAAGAAATTTTTCCCTCAGGAGAAATAGAACAATGCCGTCAGGCTAAAAAATACTTTTCCCTCAGGCTAAACAAGTAACCGGGCTGAGCCCAACACATAAGAAAACAGTTTATACATGTTTCCTCCCAAGAAAAACTCAAAACATGCTATAATCATGGCATACCCACGGGTATCCTGTCCAAATGGCTAAACAAGGGAAATACACTCACGGGGTGGCCCTGGATCCAAGCAATGATCCCAAAAATTAGTTTAAATTTATTCATTAGATCACCTATGCAATTCTAGGTATCTCAACAGTCATGATCTCAACCACACGACACCCCGAACATGGGATCGTGGCACAACGATACACAAAATCAACTCGACAGTTGTAAATAAACACAAGACCACCTACCTTGATCTCCTCTGATTGATATACGAAAAAGGAGCCTCCCAAAATGACCAAGAATGATGTAGATCTGGGATAAAATATTTCCCATTCAAACGTAAATAACTTCCCTTAGAGGAAGAATTGGAAGGAAAAGCTCAAGGAGAAGGAAGATTTTACCCGTGCGGTTTAAACAAGATTGAATGCGGAAGAATAGAGTTCTCGGGGTGTGGTCGGGGGATCCTCTAAGCTTCAGCCTTCTCTCCTGAACTCCAAATGAGCTCACTGCCTTCTCTGCCGAATGAGGAGGCTACTTCCTATTTTAAGAGAAAACACATGACTACACAGCTTGTAATTTGAAAGGACACGGTGTGTACTTTCCTTTTTAATTGTTCCTCTGGCGGCTACTTTCCACCACCTCACTATTCACATGTCGACTGATTACACAACATGTATTCCTAAGTACATGGCGTGTAGTTAGTTTTCACACCCTTTAATCGCCGATAATCTTACACTCCCTGTGTTCTCGTCCCACACGGCCAAAGTACACAGCGAGTATATGAAAGTACACGACATGTAGTTTGTTTTTACTGACAAACCTATGCGCACAGCCTTCTCATCCCCACACAGTCGAGGTACATGTTGTGTGTACAAAAGTACACGACATGTACCCATAAATTTGGGATTTTCCCCACATTTCCCTTGTTTTCTAAAAAACACTTAAGTAAAAAGGAAAAGAAGAAACTCATACCTCATGAATAAGAACTGGGTTCTTATAAACTTTCCCCCTTAAAGAAATTCATCCCCTAATTTCCATTTCAAGGGTGGTGAAGATAAAGCTGTGAACAATTCTGGCTACTGAGCTTGTACATCGGTCTACCGCTCCCAGGTTTCATCCTGCACTCAGCCATGCTTCCATAACACCTGTACGAGAGGAACCGATGAGCCTTAGAGAACCTTCTTGCTCATATCAACAATACGAATCAGATTCTCTTCAAAGGATGCATCATCCATAAGTTCAACCTCCTCGGGCTAAAAAACATGAGATGATTTTGAATGATAACGACACAATTGAGATACGTTGAAGACGTCGTGCATGTCCCGGTACCTCTGTGGTAACTGTAAATGATATGTAATCGGCCCAACTCTCTCTAGAATCTAAAATGGCCCCACATACCTCGGTGAAAGTTTACCCTATCTCCTGATCCGCCTGTGTCCCAACCTCGGTGAAACACATAAGAGAACCTGATCCCCGACCACGAACTCTAAGGGTCGTTTGTGGTGATCAGCATGAGATTTCTAACGAGACTGTGTAGTATCCATCCACTTCTGAATCAACTGGACCTGGTCTGAAGTCTCCTGCACGAGACATGGTCCTAGTAACCTGCCTCTAACTAGCACAAGGGTGATCAACATGTCCTACTATATAAAGCCTCATATGGTGCCATCTCAATAGTTTCCTGAAAACTATTATTGTAGGCAAAATCGACCAGGGGTATGTGCTTCTCCCAAGAGCACCCAAAGTCCCGTACGCATGCACACAACATGTTCTCTAGCACCTATATCGTACGCTCTGACTAACCGTTGGTCTGAGGGTGGTAAGCTGTGCTCAGAAGCACCTATGTACCCAGTGCCCTCTGAAAACTCTACCAGAAACAAGATGTAAAATGGGTGTCCCTATATGAAATGACAGAATGAGGGACCCCATGAAGACGTACTACCTCTCAGATATAAAACTTCCCAAGCTCGTTAACACCAAAGGTCTCCTTGATCGGCAAAAAGTGAGATACCTTCGTAAGTCTATCCACAACAGCCCATACGACATCATTTCCTCAAGGTGACCTCAGCAACTCGGTCACGAAGTCCATCATGAAATAATCCCATTTCCACTCCAGAATGGGTAACTGTTGTAACAGTCTGGCTGGCCTCTGATGCTCCACTTTCACCTGATGATAGGTGGAAAATCTTATAACAAAACCAGCTACCTCTCTTTTCATACCTGGCCACCAATACTAACATATCAATTCACGGTACATTTTGGTGACTCCAGGATGCACTACCCATGATGAAGCATGAAATTCCCGCATCAACTCCTCACATATATCCCCTAGAACCCACACTCGTCCATGGATATGCAATACCTCATCATCACCTATCGTCCAACCAGGAGGAGGGTCCTCACTTTCCAACAACTCACGTAGAACTAGGCCTTCTGCATCTAATAGGCGTCTCATCTTCACTCTATCCAGGAGGGTAGAAGTCACAGCTAAGGATGAAAGATAGGATTTACCCTGACTATCATACACCTCCAAATGCATCTCAAAGTACAAATCTATAAGCTACCACTCACCACTGGCCTCCTGGACTGCTTGTATCTGAGTCCTCCTGCTCTGTGCATTAACTACTGCATTAACCTTACCAGGTGTATAAGAAAGCTCAAAGTCGAAGGACTGAAGGTATTCAACCCACCTTAACTGTCTCAAATTCATGTCACGCTGGGTAAAGATGTATTTAAGACTTTTGTGGTCTGTAAACACCACAAAATGTTCTCCCAAGAGATAATGTCTCCAACAGTGTAACGCATGAACAACTGCAGCCAACTCGAGATCATGCGTCGGGTAATTCCTCTCATGTGGTATTAACTGCCGAGACCCGTACACAACTACTTGATCACCTTGCATAAAAACTACTCCCAGACCAATATCTGATGCATCACAGTAAACTATATAGCTCTTCCCTTACTCTGGAAGTATCAGGACTGGTGCTGATTTCAACCTTCCCTTCAGTTCCTGAAAGGCTGTCTTGCAATCTTCTGACCAAACGAACTTCACACCCTTCCTAGTCAAACCCATTAACGATGCTTCTAAGTAGGATAAGTCCTGTATAAAGCACCTGTAATAACCAGCCAACCCCCAGAAACTCTGTATTTCAAACATGTTCTTAAGCTTCTCCCAAGAAACTACTGCTCTCACTTTCTCTAGGTCTACTGCAAATCCTTCCTCTGTGATAATATGACCCAGGAAGTGCATCTGGTCCATCTAAAAGTGGCACTTTGAGATCTTAGAATATAACTGATTCTCTCTTAGTGTACTCAGTATGATCTCAAGATGGGTGGCATGGTCGTGTCGGGTTTTAGAGTACACCAAGATATCATCCACAAAGACGACCACAAAAGAATCCAGATAAGGATGGAACACGTGATTCATCAGAGCCATGAAAAATACTAGCACATTTGTGAGTCCAAATGGCATAACCAAGTACTCGTATAGACCATATCTGCTCCGAAAGGCTGTAAGAGATATGTCTGATGGTCTAACACGCAACTGATGATATCCAGATGTCAAGTCAATCTTCAAGAACACTCGTGCTCCTCAAAGTTGATCAAAAAGATCATCAATACTTGGTAAGGGATATCAGTTCTTAGCCATCAACTGGTTCAACTTCCGATAATCCACACAGAGTCTGAGGGTACCATCTAACTTCTTAGAAAACAAGGCAAGCGAACCCCAAGGAGAAGTACTGGGTCAGATGAAACCCTTTTACTGCAACTCCTCCAACTACCTATTGAGCTCCTAAAACTCTGGTGTAGCCATCCTATAAGGAGGAATGGACACCGGTGCCACTCCTGGCACAAGATCAATAGATAAGTCCACCTCTCACTCCAAAGGTAAACCAGAAAAGTCATCTGGGAAGACATCCCTGAAAGGATCAACCACTGGAGAGAAATACTTCTGACAAGTTTCCTGTTCATCCAGATATAGACTTGCAATCTGGGCTATCACTCCACCTCTCCCACGATGCTCCGGTCCTGGTCGGCTCGCCTAGACATACCATTCGCTCTTGTATAGAAACTCTCTGCCCTCTCATGATATGAAACTCACCCTACGACGATAACAATATACAAAGGCTCAAAAGGGTACCAACCAGTCCATCCCGAGAATGACATCATAGCCTGTTATCTCTAAGACATAAAGGTCCCAAAGGAAGTGACACCCACCAACCTCTAGGTGTAACTCCTTGCACTGACGCACACATACTGCTCTCATTCCCAACAGAGTGTCTAGAGTCATGATATCAGAAGAAGAAGAAACAAAAACCCCAAGGCTCTTCAGAATGGGAACAAATATAAATCTATGTGTAACACAAGTATCAAAAATTACTGAAGATAAAAAAGAAACAATAAGAATAGTACCTATGACAATGGAAGGTCCGAGATCCTTCTCCTGTTGGATCTATTTCATGACATATTTCTACCTAGTGCCACGGCCCTACGACCCAGCTTGGCTACCCTTAGCTGACCCACCCTGTTGTCTCTGAGATCCTGGTGTCTTTCTACCATATCCATGACCACCACCTTGGCCCAAACGTCCTGACATAATCCAATTCCCTGACTGGTAAGAATTTTCCGGCCCTGCCCCTACATGCAGAGTCTGTACAGAACCCCTCTCAGTAGTCACTGGTGGAAACGCCCTGCAGAAACGCTGAAGATGGCCCATCTTGCTGCAAGTTTGGCACTCCACTGGGTCACGTGGACACTGAGGTATCTTATTCCCCTCTTTACCACACAGGTAACACATTATCTGGTCACCTGAATAATTCTTCTGTCTAGTAATTCCACCATGAGAGAAATCCATCTACATCTTCCTCTTTCTAGTAGAAATAGTACTAGAGATTGGTGCTGAACCGCCCTGGTTCGCACCACTAGCTTCCCACTTGTTCCTCTCAGTAATCAATGTCTAGTTCACAATAACATGCATTATAGGAAACCTAAAAACATTCACCAGTTCTCAGATGTCATATTGAAGACCATCCTCAAAGCGTCTAGCCCTCAACGTCTCATCACCCAACAGAACAGGTGCAAAAATCTGAATCTTGGTGAAGCAGGAAGAATATTCCATCACTGACATGACGCCCTGCTGTAGATTCATGAACTCTCAAGATCAATCTTCCCTTAGTGTCTCTGGAAAGAAAAAATCATAGAAGACTTCCTGAAAATCTTCCCACGCCATGTCTCGGTGATGCTCAGACTTTGTGGTAACATCCCACCATCTCTTGGTGGAATCACATAGCATGTAAGTAGAGAGCTTTACCCTCCTCCTAGGAGGCATCTCTAGATGCTTGAAAATCGTCTGCATAGAACCCAGCCAAGACTCCACAACTTGTGTTCCACCATCCCCTAAAAACATAGGTGGATGCTGTCACTGGAAAATACATGTCAGCTCTACCATAGATGTGGAAACCTGCTGTTCTCCCTGGAAGGTCTTCATGAACCGCATGAAGCCTTCACAGAACTGTGCATCCGCGCCTGTGTCTAGTATAATGGCTGGCACCACATCTGGTACTACTGGGGGATCCACTGGTAGCTCGTTGCCTACCATCTCTGGAGTATAATCGTCACCAATCTCTTGGAGAACAACTCATGGTCGTCTTAGTGGAATGACTCTACAAGGTCAAACACATGCCTTAGTTTAATTTTCTGTTGAGATTTCTTTTGTCCATTTGAAGGTGCCCATAAAAAAGGGAAATAAAAACACAAGAACTTCCAAAAATAGACTACACGACACATATAAAGTCCACAGGGCGTGTACACTTAAGCCTTTACATGGCCGTGTTCTGATGCCAGTCTGGACGTGTCTCAACCCCAGATATATGGCGTGTTAAATCCGCACACGACATGTACACCACCCTACTTCCCCATCCACATGGATAAATCCACACGGTCTCTCACCAGTCAAGACTACACGGCATGTCCCACAGGTACACAGAGTGTACTAGTCAAGCTTCACCGGCCCATGTTGCTAGTGACATGGCCTGTATACCCAGGTTACACTACACGACATGTTCTAGACGGACACAACGTGTACTACGAAGCCCCAACCAACCCGTGTTGTTAGCTACATGGTTGACTACATGGATGACACTAAATGGTGTGTTCCAGACAGACATGACATGTACTAAAAAGGATAACATCGACCCGTGTTGTTAGTGACACAGTCAGGTACTTGGGTCATACTACATGGCATGTTCAAGGTAGACACAACATGTTTAACTTAAGGTTCCTCCGTCCGTGTTATCAGTCACACAGACATACTCAGGGTCAACACTACACAACGTGTTCAGCCTATACACAGTGTGTTCCTACAAGAAATTCCCTATCCCGTGTCTCTACCCACATGGCCTATGGCACAGTTAGAGACTACACGACGTGTATAAGGTCTACACGTTGTGTACTTATTTTTTATTTTTATTTTCATTTATTCCCGAACATAAGAGTACATGGCATGTATTCAAAACTACATGGCATGTATTTTGGTTTTTTTCCGGATAGTAAGCCTCAGAAACTACTCTGGAGCCCAAAAAAACACTGAAACCAATTCCTAAGTGCCAAATTCCGATCCGTGAGGGCCCATACTCCCCATGAATCAAATCTTGGAATCTTATACATGTTATAAAAAATAACCGAGTCAATGATCCACCAAATTCCAGTTAATGAGGGCCTATAATCCTCAAGAACCAAAGTTTGGAATTCATTCTACCAACCCTCATACAACCAATACCCTATCAAATAGCAGGTATTTTTATCAAGGAAACTATCACAACATCATGCATTTTCTAGCATAACATCTATCACAATAACCTGCATTTTCTAATGCACCTACATGGCATGGAAACTATGCATGGCATGTGATTCTAACATGTGCCTAAATGATGAATGGGATGGAATACCCTCATCTCATTGGGTTTCAACTAAATAGAACCCAATTATAAAATATAAACAGCACACCACAAGTGCGTCACCCATCGGTGAAATCAAATTAACTCTAATAATCATAAATAGAAAATCACAATTTAATTCAAGGCAATCCAGCCTTTACCTATACAAGGGGTAGCTACGCCTCAACATTGTTTATTACCGAATACCTTAACAATATATCTCTTTCCATTGTCGCTAAATAATAAAATAACCCAGAGAAAAGAAATTCCTTTGATACCACTTTATAACATCCTGGTTCTGGAAGGCACACAATGGGTGCCCAAAACCCGGTTGGTCACATGACCTCAAGCACATTTCCCCAAACACCAGAGGCTACCGACTAGCAACGAGGGAAAATGATTGATAGTGGAGAAACTATGCCCTCATTTGTCAAAGTGTAATGCAGTGGAACAAAATATACAACATACAAAAGCAGAAGTAGTAAAAAATATAACCAAAAAGGACAACAGAAGGAAAAGATAACAAGAAATCATATAGATATAACACTAAAACATGTCACTTGTTCTAAGAAAGCAGCCAAAACAGGATAAATTGCAATCAAATACAATACATCACAAGGTATAAGTATAACAAACAAAACTAAAATAGTTCAATAGGAACTCAGAAGCCTCGCAAGCCTAAGCTTGGTCCCATGCTCTCCTACTCCTCTGCAACAATCATGTACCTTTGTAGGGAACCTTTCCCTTATCAACACCTGCAACAAAATAATCTATTTGGGCCGAAGAGATGACCCAAACAGGGTGTGAGAAATAAATCCCAATAAGCGACCACCAAAGGCTTGTGCCCAAATGACAGTGAAAATGTGAAACAACAGTGTGTAATAATAAAATGCAGTAAACTAGGCAGTACTCAAGAGTAACTATCTCTACCAGTTCCATTGCCATTTTAAAAATTAATTATCAATTCCAAGCATGTGATTTATCTTGGCAAGTACAACATATTAAAAATCACCATAGTGAATAATCAAAGTAAACAGTTTCCTCAGACATGAAAATCCTTACCCTCAAGTAAACAGAATTGAAACTCGCAGGTGATTTCCCTCAGGCATATGAGATCTCTCCCTCAGGCATAACAAATATTTCCCGCAGGCATGGAAGTCACTGTCCTCAGACATAAGAAACATTTCCCTCAGGTGAAATAGAACAATGCCCTCAGGCTAAACAAAACTCTTCCCTCAGGATAAACAAGTAATCAGACAAAGACCAAAACATAAGAAAGTATTTTATATGTGTTTCCTCTCAAGAAAAACTCAAAACATGCTATAATCATGGCATACCCATGGGTATCCTGGAGAAACGATTAAACAAGGGAAACGTACCCACGAGGTGGCCCTAGATCCAAGCAATGACCCAAAAAGCAGTTTAAATTTATTCACTAGATCACCTATGAAATTATAGGTATCTCAATAGTTATGGTCTCAACCACACGACACCCTAAACATGGGCTCATGGAACAACAATATACAAAATCAACTCGATAGTTGTAAATAAACACAAGAACACCACCTACCTCGATCTCCTCTGATCAATATACGTGAAAGGTGCCTCCCAAAACGACCAAGAACGATATATATCTGGGATAAAATATTTTCATTTAAAATGTAAATAACTTCCCTTACAGGAAGAATTGGAAGGAAAGGCTCAAGGAGAAAAAATATCTTACCTGTGCGGTTCAAAAAAGATCGACGATGGAAGAATCGAGTTCTTGGTGTATGGTTGAGAGCTCCACCAAGCTTCGACCTTCTCTCCTGAGCTCCAAACAAGATCACTGCCTCCTTTGCTGAATGAGGAGGATACTGCCTATTTTAAGCAAAAATACATGACTACACAGTGTGTACTTTGAAAGTACACGGTGTGTACTCTCCTTTTTAACTGTTCCTCTAGTGGCTACTTTCTACTGCCTCACTGTTCACCTTCCGTTTGATTACACAGTGTGTATTCCTAAGTACACGACATGTAGTTAGTTTTCACACCTTTTAATCGCTGAAAATCCTACACACCCTATGTTCTCATCCCACGTGTCCAAAGTACACGACGTTTATATAAAAGTACACGACATGTAGTTTTTTTTACCGACAAACCTACGCGCACTGCCTTCTCATACCCCCACAGCCGATTTACATGGCGTGTGTACAAAAGTACACAATGTGTACCCATAAATTTAGGATTTTCCCACATTTCTCTTGTTTTCTCAAAAACACTTAAGGAAAAAGGAAAAGTAGAAATTCATACCTCGTGAATAAGAACCGTGTTCTTACATAAATACTCCAGAAATGCCAATCTAGATCATGTGATTGTCATTATACATATCCATGCATCCTCAAACATTCCAGGAAGACAACTAGGATAAGTAATATCTGATCATATGATGGCTTCCAAACATGCATTTCAGATTATGATACATCCTCTAGAAAATTAAAATGGATCAGGTGATTGTCCTTAGGCATTCATTCTAGACATCTTGGACACACACACACACACATATATATATATATCACCAAAGACATATTCAGGAATCCTCAAGCATGATAGGTATACAATCATTCCATGAAAAATAGATGTCTCGGGACATGATAACCTTACCCAATGTGCACATTAGGACAACCTTAGTGTTTAAGACCTGACCCCACTGAACTATGATGACTCTGATTTATTCTATAACCAAGATACATAATATGAATTTATAAGGCCCTATATCAAATAAAAATCCATATCTGTGAAATTTTTCCTTATGTCTCTCACATTTCAACCATTAGGACCCAATCTCTCTCATTGGCTTATCTTTATCCCTAATCCACCAGTGGTCTAAGTAGTGCACTAAACTACAACGACTCTACTTATGAATATAACCATGATATGTATGATTCCTTCACATGTCCTAATATTCAAATTAATCATCCAAAGGGATGTCTTAGTACATAAGGACCACATTCATATACAGTGAGGAATATTAATTTCTATACCTTGTTTCTTACACTAAGTATAGATCACATGGTATTTGGGAGTTGTAGTGATTATATATTACACACAATTAGTATCTACTTGCCAGGGAACCCTTATTTTTTAATCCACAATCAGTGACATGATATGACTTCCCCAATATTTTGGAAACCCTAGTGTGTAATCCCTGACCAAACTGAACATCAAGAACTCTCATTCCAGCTATAACCAGGATACGTAGGAACACTCCTCAAGGTCCGAGGAAAAATACCCAGTGCTTGATTTTCCCCATATATATCTTTTATACATGATGTTAAACTACACATGTTTAACAAAATATGTGAGTTTTTATTTTTATTATAAACATTATACCTAAGACACCTCATAATGGCTCAATTCAAAATATTAATCGCCTCCCTAGATGACAAAAAAATATAGGGTGACTAGTTGTATGGATTAAATGTATAAGAATATTTCCATTAAGGGGAAATGGATGAATAAATTTATATATATGTATATGGACTCATTAATATACCTCCCTTATCACATATATGGATTCATAATTTTATCATTTTTAGGGTAACCAGTTCTGTATTGGGATTAAGAAGATATTCAAAAATATATCTTAAATATATAATAAAGTCTGAGAGTATGAAATAATTTCTACGAAAAGGGTGTGATGATCCTAACCTGCCATACTCTCGACCAATGTGATTTCCTAAGCATCATTTGGTCTAAAACCCCATAGGACCACCTTCCTTTGGAAAGAAGGTAGGTGCTAAGTTATGGATGTGGGAACTATTGGGAATTTATATGAAAGATAAACAAGGGTGGACCCCATGTGATGGATTGTGAAACAAATTCAACCCCCATAATTAATAACTAGGAAAATACAAAGCATATTTCGACAAAACAAAAGTGGTGAACTAGACATGAAATCATTTTACTGTGTAATCTCCTTTACATTTTAAAAATTATAGAATGGTCGGTCCCCATCAAGAAATTTTTTTCTACCAAGGAATTCTATAATCTTTTACAAGAAAAAAAAATTGTGAAACTGATGTGAATCTTTCAAATAATATAATTATTATTCTACCATTTGTTAGGCCATATTTCTTAAATATATTACACAAAGAAAACTATAGAATGTGACATGAATATTTCAGATGAACGGTCAATCCTCTATAGCCAGGGTTCTCCTGAAATAAATCCATCCTCAATTTGAGAATTCCATGTGAGTAGAATGGTCAGAATAGGTATAAAAAAGGAAAATTATGTTACCCATGAATATTATATTGAGTACATATAATGCCTATGACGATGTACTAATTGATGACATTGTTTCTTGTTATCTTCATGACTACAGATACTACTCTCGCAAAAAAATCTATGATATGAGACAATGTCTTCATTGAGTGACTGTTTAGGAAAATCAGTTATAGCTAAAATCTATATAGGTTATAGAATAACCTCACCCACCCAATACCTTGAACATCTGGTGGAGAATGTAATGATCTAGAAATCCCATCGACATGGTACAATACCAAACCTTGAGGATTCCCATGAAGGACTCCAAACTCTGAAACCAATGATTTCACATCGTCTAAAGAAATATAAAGTAATGACAATAGAACTTGTTACCACCGCCTAATGATTCATAATATTATCCAAAAAGTGAAAAAACAACCACCTTCAGTATATGATGAAGGTGGGCCAAGGAGTAAACTAAGACTCCCTTCTGGTTTAGGGGCCACTGAGGAGGGATCGTTTCAACCACATTTTCCAGCACCATCCCACTGGTGTCCTTAAGTTTCCTAATGAGGGTACCACCCAACACACTGGAACCTATGATACCCATGAATTGGAAACAAGGAAGACACATCAGGGGTAAAAGGCTATGGATAATCATGGGTGGGATCATATACCCACTCCCACTAATGAATTCCACCAACATATTCCAATGGTATCCAATGGGAAGGATCATATTCTTACTTACTTATAACAATTATGCAGGCATATTACCACAAGAAGAATGGGAGAGACTCATATCCCTACCCCCATGCATGAAGTCCATCGACATATTCCGATGGAATAAGAAGGAAAGAAGTAGGATCATATTATTTCTTCAATTGAAGATATATGCTAGTATATAATGTGTAGGATTATTTTACTATTTACACTTTAATAAAGTTTTATTACATATTAGAAATAAATAAATAACTATTCTAGAATATTCTAGAACTGGTATATATATTTGGGCATGCACATATTCCTATCCCTATAGCCAGGGTAGAACAACACTCTGATCAGCATGAACAAGTGGTTTCTCTGGAGAAAGCGCTCATTATTAATCTCATCTAAGATGATTATTGGAATATTATGATAAAGGAAGAGGCATTAGACTGAGATCATATTATCATTCCAACTGGGGCTCACTGAGTGAGAGGGTAACATTCCTTGAGATATGGGAACATCCCTACCAAAAAAGACCACCATCATATTCTAAAGGACCAAGATGAGGCTCATATCCCCATTTTGGATGGTTCTCACCATGTGAGAGTGGAACATGCCTCAAGATAGGCTCATATTACTATCTAAGAAGACCAAAAACATACTCCAAAGGCCTAGGATCAGTATGATATCACTGTTCTGTCCGGGGATCACCAATTGAGAGTGGAACATGCATCAAGAGAGGCTCATATTCCTATCATTGAAGCTACGTGGCATATTACAATGGCTCAAAAAAGTCAGGATTATATTCCTACTTCTGTTGATTAACTAACATAACAACATCTTTCATGGAATATATAGAAGGATAATCATATTACTTATCCCATTATGGAGGTCCAATGACATATTCTGGTGGGTAATTCATATTCTAATTGGGCACAAATTTCTCCAATTGGGGCTCACCAAGTGATTTTGGTACATGACTGAGGACATGATCATATTTTTATAGAAAAAGACTAGTGGAAATCTCCAAAGGCTCAAAATTGGGATCATATCCATATTGTGTTTGAGTATCACTAAGTGAGAGTGTTACATTCCTTAGGGTAAGATCATATTCTTTCCAATAATAAAGAAGCTTGATGGAATATTCCAGTAGCTTCTCAGTAGTGAGATTATATCCCCAAAGTAGTATAAAATTGTCAATATATTTTGAAATCCATCATACAACATGCTCATATCCCTATACAATCAAAAAAGTTAGGTTTGAATATTCCAGTCACAACAAAAAAATGATGATCATATCCTTAATCTTCTCAATTATAGTGTCCCTGAGGTGTATCAAGACACATTATCAACACCCCTAGGGTATGTCAGCTTTTCAACTGAAGAATAAGGTGATCATTACTATGATAGTCATCCCCATGGTAGTGTGGAGATGGATCACAAGGACTCTACTCCTAACATTCAATTTGGTCAACCTTCCAACTATGATATCTCCCATGAACAAGGAAATCATCCCCTTTCCCAGACACCTTCATAAAGAGAGGTGTTGAAAACTCAGACGCCTGCGTATAGAGAGGTTCTGAAAACATCAGTGTCAACTATATATAATACCCCATAAATTACCAAAAAAACTTCACTCCTATCAGTATGTGACCCTGAGAATCATCTTCTATGGTATGACCTGATGGAGGTGTATAAGTTTGATTAATAAGAGGCTAAAATTGACATATGGAGGGAGTTAGTTGTAAACAGCCTCTACACCATGTTTTTTACCTTTTCCACTTATAACTATGAGATCCTAGATGATATAGAGAAGAAGTTCATGGATTACATATGCCAAAATATATGGAAACTCATCAGTGATTGAAGGTTAGATACCACCCTTATCTAGGATATGAGGGTCACCTTCATACCATCATGAAAATATGTTATCAGCTAAAACTGGTTGCTCTCTCTATGTAATGACATAGAAAATTGGAAAAGGAAAATGAAAATTCATAGTATGACTGCCTCCATTTCATCACAAATCTTATTTAACTGATAAAAAAAACCATGTCATGTATCCATATTTGAGGACAGGGAAAGTATAGAGAGTTACACTTTACCACACCCCGGAAATAGTAAATCCCATCAGATACGACATCATGTATTGTCATGGTCTCTAGTGAGATCAAGGGTTTGTATAACATGTGAGATAGTTTGTCACTACAATTTAATTCAACTAATTCATCAGTTCCAAAACATCATGAAAATATTGAGAGGATAGATGAAATTTCTTTTAAATAAGCCCCTTGAAATATCAGGAATGCATTTCAGAGATAGAATCTAAAGCTGCAATCAACGTGAAAACATCCCATAGTAACCGACTCTCATTAAGGAATTCCATTAAACCTAGCTCCAACATGAGTATATGATACACCAAATCAAATAGGTCTCAATATCAGTCACCATAGAATCTATCCTGGAGTGAACCTTGCCCCCTGGGTTGGGAGAATATCTAAAATCATATCCATCTCCCGAGTCATCAATTAATGAGTGTATTCAAGAAATATCGGTAGTAGACGGAAAAAACCCAGCTTGTTGGGAAGGGGGAATTTATATCTCAATCACTATCACTAGGTTCATCATCCCTTGAGAGGGTCATGAGAAAATCAAAAAGGGTTATAGATCAACTCCACCCCATTGGTATAGGGGAATTTATATCTCAATTTCTATCCTAGGAGTCATCAAATCCCTTACTAGAATTATTAAATCCTTAAAAAAAAGATCAACAAATGAAAATGGTGTCCCTGAATAGGACCTAGCCTGTAGGGATGGGGGAACTTTCCTCATCACTATCACCTGTGAGGGAATCAATATTCTCTATATTGGGAGGTAAATATCGACGGTTGTCATTCTGTACTTTCCCCCTACCATAAGACAAATATCTACTATTTGAGTCTCGTTTGAAGACCATGAATGAAAACACCCTAAAATTTACTACTCACAGGACATGATGGGAGGATCATACAATAAAGGAAATCAAACCCCACTAGGGTCTCAAAATAAACTGACCCAATATGGACAAGGGTTCGAGAAACGAACCTAATGTTAGAAGCTAAAAATTATCCTATTGTGATGAGATTAATGGGACAACTACCATTTCCTAATACACCTTTGTGAAAGTCATCACCATCAACCCAATAGACAATGAGAATCAATACATGAATACAGAGGGACACAATGCAGAAAATATACCTTAATAGGGGGATTTGGATGCACCCACTGAGGATACACATACCCCAAACCAGAGAAGACTCCAAAACCTAGCACCTCTGAATATCAAGATACCACCTCTATAGAGAAACACTATAAAATATAATGGGAAAGGTGTGGATACATCCAAATCACCACCTAGAAGAACCAAAAAATCCTTTTATAGAGGAATAGTTGGCATAATACGGGAATGAGATAAAAAATCTAAGACAAATAAATGAGGATCTTATTAAGGGAAACATCACCACTAATTATCTTATTTAGGTGGAGAAAAATATTATCCCTCCCAATGCTGATCCACCTGCAAGAGTAGTATCTGAGCACCAGTCTATAAATAATTCTAGAAAATCGGTCAACATAAATAAAGAAGTCAATAATGATCACAACTTCCCTCCATTTTGGAGATAGCCTCTCCTTATCCAAGGAGATCATTAGATATTTTCACATATCAAGAATCAGCATGATACAGAAATGTGACCACCTCATCAAGACTCAATCACTACTTATATATTGGAGGAAACTCTTACAGTAGTACCTCCAAAATTTCTCAATTACATTGAACCCATGTCTACTAAAATAGAATTCATGGAAGGGAGATGAACACCAGTGAAACCTGAGAAGAATCCATATCATGAATGGGTGGATGAAACTTCCCCCCCACCTAGTTTCAAAAATCCAATCTTCTCCACTCTTGAAAGTATGGAAGACCCCGAACAACATCTCATGCACTTCATATTCTAACGCGGTCTGATGATAGCCCCTCAAGATCAGAAGGAGGCAACGAAGATGAGGTTTTTTGTGAATAATTTTATAGGGATAAACTTTTTTTGGTATAGTAGTATTCTAGTAGGATTTTTTATAGGATGAGATTAACTTCTTCATCAATTCAATTACCAATTCAGCTCTACACTGAGGAAGATTACAATTTTTGGCCTGAAAAACTGAAAGCAATGAGAAAATGAGTGGATGGTAGAGTTCATAGAAAGATGGGAAGGTTTAATATATTCACTTATAATCCCTCTATCATAGGAGAAGTTACTGTAACTCTATGATGAGAATATATGAGATGATCTTTAGACACCTCTGTTCCTGATGAAGTGTCTAGGTGGGTTCTGTGATTTTGTAGAAACAATATAATGATTAGAATATTACATTTAGTGGACCCAAGATAAATCTTGGATCATTCCTTTAACATAAGGGAAAATTATTGGAAAGGTATATAATACAGATATCTCTCTCAAACCAATAATAGTGCCTATTCAAGCACATAGGTTGGTCCTGAACTACCCAGAACCTCCTATAGAGTGACAATAATAACAAAATTTCCCTCATCTAGAGGAAAAAAGAGAATGGGGTTGATTGAGATTTGAGGAATGGATGAATAAGACATAATTTTTCTGAAATGATCAATTACTGAGTTATTTAATTATAGCCATGGACAATAACATGCTCAATATTTTACATCCCTGGAAGCCTAATGAGGTCAACCTCATCAATCATCTTGAGTACTTCCCTTTACATATGAGTCTAGGTTATAACGGTCATGAATAATTAATATTGAAATAAATCCTTAAAATCATGGTTTTTTTTGGATAGGTGATGTTGGATGACAACCCAAAATAGGTGGCCTACATAACTGTTACACATTTAGAAGAAGAAGATTATTGGAAAAAAGTTCTTTCCAGACATTGGTGGATGTTTGAAAACTGGATGACTTGAAAGATAGCTGACTAAGATCATTACACCTTGAGAGAACAACTTCTCATAACTATAAAAGTCTCATCACCTAGGAAGGTTACATCAAATATGCCTCTCGAATGTGGGAAAAACAATCAGACACAAAAAAAGATAGAATAAAAAGAGTCATTTTCATCTTTGATGTAGGATTTGTATTCTACAGATTCCTTCCTCGAAACATCCAAAGCATAGGAACCAAACCACCAAAAGTAACCCTCATCAGATGAAGAGATCATATTCAGTTCCTGCAACATAATACACTCGGTAGACCCCCATTCCTTTATGGTAAATATTCATCATAATATGAGTACCCTATGCCTTTGGGGAAGAGGTATCCGCATGCATTGGAACTGAGGATATAAGGGACAATGTGAGCATGGTAGAGCACAATATTTCAGTCACACCCCCTCATAGGACATATATGTATCTGATACTCATGAGAAAAAACTCCCACATGTCCAACATAGACCTAGATGTGTCCCAAGAACCTCTAGCGGTCATCCTCACCTAGTTTTCTTACATGACATCCAAGAAAGGGTGTGATTATCTGATCTTCCCATACAACAAGGAAGAACAAAAAAACCTATACCACTTGAAACGTATTCTACCTTGACTCCTACACAAGTACCATGCTTGTCTACCTTAGATGTCATATCTCCTGAGCTTCATAATAAGGAGAAACCCCACCTTGGGAAGCACCGACCTTGGGCACAAAAGTAGGACACTATGAAATAGCTATAGGTTTCCCCAACTAAGATCTCAATCCTAGGTTCAGTCTATATTTCAAAATAACTCAGTTAGTCACTCATTGAATCCCTCTAGAGAACATAATATTTTGAGATAGAGGTCTTTGTATCTAAGGTTTTTCTATTAGAGTCCATTCCATCATAATTCCTTGTCATCATCTCTTTCATAGAGTAGGATCAGAAAGAGGTCATCCATGGAAACATAAGAACCCTATAAGTTTCAAGAAGACTCAATAATGTTGACATCCAAAGGTCTATGATTGAAAATGTTTTTGGGATAAAATTCATCCTGATTTGGACCCTTCGATGTTTTGGATATAGTGAGGGAGACTTCTCTCCCATAAATATGACCATTCAAAGGTATGATAAGGGTGAACAAAAACATATTGGTAAGATCAATCACAAATCTCAATTTTGGGATCTCACATCTAATGATGAATTCATGGTTATCTAAAAATACAACACATATAATGTCCTGATCAAAAGGACTTGGATTCAAAGCCATATGAAATTACCTTAAACATTCAATTAGTTTCTGAAATACCCCATCAATGGAAAGTTCATTATAATACATGGTGATTGTGCCCCATTTTATTCTTTTGAATCCACATATGTTGAAGAAGGATTCTATAAAAGGGAAGGAAAATAACCAATTGTGGATGAATATATACAGGTTTCAACTTCCAATGGAATGGGGAATTACCCCGAAAATCCTTGGAGTGTGGTTGTTAGTGATTATGTGCTACCCATAAATCTAGTTGAGGCAATAGTCTTGATCCCATATCCTTAAGTCCCTTATGTCTCTAGTAAAAAAATAAAATAAAATAAACTCCATAATCTCCATTCAATGATCTAGTAGTAGGGATGATAATACCTATTCACAAACCTCTCTCACCTTAATAGTGATAGATATTCCCTCAGATTTAAAACCTCATCTAAAAATGACTCCATGAACTCAGAGATAGAAGAATATGAGGGTGACCTTGGGAACACCCCTACCACATTTGAGGAAGGCATCTCCACCACCATTGATGATCTCAAGAAGGTAAATATGTTAACAAAAAATACCCATGGCCTACATTGATTAGTGATACCATCCCTATTATAGAGAAAGATATATACATAAAATTTATAAAGAAACAACTATACACATTCACTTGTAATTATAAAAAAATTTACAGACTGAATCCATATGTTTCTATGAACCATATCAACTTACTTGAGTACCATTGGGATTACAAGTAGGAATATAAGAAGATACACCCATCCCATGCTGCAGATATTGAGGTGGAATTTGACAAATTGATGAAATAAAATTTTTTATGGGAAGTGAAATACTCAAGATGTCTTACCAACATCATCCCTTTCAAGAAAAATAATGGGAAGATTTGGGTCTTTATTGATTTCAAATACCTTAACTGACACTTCCCAAAAAATGATTTCCTATTTTTGATCATAGAACTATTGATTGATGAAACTGATGGCTTCCAATACCATTCCTTCAAGGATGATTATTCAGGGTACAATAAAATAAAGATGGTCCCTAAAGATGAGGAATCTAATACCTTCAAAGAACTATAGAGGAAAATTTTCTATCAGGTCATTCCATTTGGATTAAATAATTTTGGCACTACATATCAACTTATCATGCATCACATATTTAAGACATTCTTAGGGTGAATATCTGAATGTTATTTCAATGACCTAGAAGTCAAATCCAAAAAATTATGTGATCACTTAATGGATCTTCAAACAGTCTTAGTTAATCTGTTACACCATAGTCTGAAGATAAATCTACTGAAATACTCTTTGGGGTAACATTAGGGAAGTTACTTAGATTTGTGGTATGCCACCATGGCATTGAGGATAACCAAGAAAAGACTTGTTCTATTCTAGAAATATCACCCCCATAAATCTCAAATTACCGAGGGAAATATAAGGGAAACTTTCTTAAATTTATCATTTTATATCCAACCTAGCTAGAAAATATATCCCCTTCACTAAGATAATAAATAAGGGAATCACCTATTGATTGGATGATGGCTACCAACAGTCCTTATAGAGTCTCAACTAGTAACTACTACACTCACCAGTCCCGATACCTCTGAAAAAAGGAAATCTAATCATCTTGTATGTGGCCTCAGTGGAATGATCTCTTGGAAATATACTCACATAGAAGAATGATGCAGGGAATGAAAAAATTCTTTACTAACCTAGTCAAACAATGATAGGTACTGAAACCCAACACTCAGATGTCGAGAAGAACTGCCTCAAACTCATATTTTTAGTGAAAAAGATGATACATTACCTAAAGCACCAAAAAGTACACTTAGCCTCTCATATTTATCCACTCAAATACGTCATTGGTCATCCCATGATGACTGGGCACTTGGCCCGATGGGTGGTCATTCTACAACAGTATGAAATCCAGTTTGTATAACATAATTCAATGAAAGAGAAGGTCTTGTATGTTTTCATTATCATATATACCTCCCTTTAAAGTACACTAGTATACATTGAACTTATGAATGAGGAGTTTTTATATTCCCATGACACTCCCTAGACACAGGAGATGTATTTCAATAGCACCTCCCAAAGTCCTATTGGCGAAAATATAGAAAATATAAAGCTCGATAGGGTTAACTTAGGGATTGTATTTGTCTCTTGATAAAAATAAAATTTTACCTACTATTTCTCACTATCAAAAGGCTTCCTGAATAATGAGGCCAAATATCAATCCCTTATCACTAGTTTGGAACTAGACCTACAACGACAAATATCCTACCTAAACATTAAAGGGTATTCAGAGTTAGTGATAAAGGAGATCAATAGAGACTATTCCAAAAAAGGATGAATTGGACCCTCTCACTGGCTATGTCATAAGAATAATGGAAGAGTTCCATTTCTAGCCCATGTTGCATCATTCCCCCTGATCATAGAATGCTCACACTGACTCATTAGCTAATGCATCTATAGTCTTGGTTGAACCTGATCAGGAGAAAGCGATATTCCATATCACACACTAAAGGATAGTCTCATCAATCATCGTCTATGACATGGAAGAAATCAATCAGTTAAAAATGAACCAAATCATAGTGAACTAATATCCAACCCTAGATTTATGGAGCCCATAATTTATTATCTAAAAAATGGGACTCTACCAACAGACCGAGCTAGGAGGGAACATATTCTATGATGAGTGGAGAGCTTTAACATGTGAGAGAGTCCAAATGTGCAGAAATCCCTCTAAAACTGTGGATTAAATGAAATCATCCTTAGATGAATATCAGAAAGAGAGATTCTCATTATCATGGAAGAAGCCCATGTAGGATCATGCGATGCTCATAGGTATGGGACCGGGATTTCCCACCAAATCAGGATGTTAGGTTACTACTTGAAAACCATTATACATAACTGTATGGAATTACCTAGGAAATTTCATGCATGCCAAATTCATGTAAAATTCACCCATAAACCTTCATAGTTGATACATCCTACTAAATATTCATGTTCATTTTCCATATGGAGAATGGATGTTTTGGGGCCATATCCCCCATCCATAACTAAGTAGTCCAAGTAAATCCTTACTGATACTGAATTATTTTCCAAATTGGATAAGGTAATACCCCCAAGGAATTCAGGATGGATAATATCATTAAATTTCTAAAGTCACACATTATCACTAGGTTTAGAGTTCATCACAAGATATTGAAGGACAACGACACCAAATTCTATTATATGGAGTTGAATAAATTGTACCAGGAGCACAACATCAATTCCAATCACTCATACCACTATCATGTAGTAGAAATGAAAAAATAGAATTCTTTAACAAGTCTATATAAAATATACTCCATAATATGGTAAACAAGGACAAGAAGTCCTAGCCGTATAAGCTCCTCTAGGTTTTATGGGACTACTGTACCACCACACATACTACTACACAATAAAATCCATATTCATTAGTGTATGAGACTGATGTTTTATTTATCATAGAATTCTAGTTACCCTTACTTCAAATATCCATTTCCTAAAAACTCTCAGATGATGAAAAATCACAAAAGCGACGGGATAAGCTAGAGTGGATCGATGAGAAAAGGTTTCATATTTTCACAAAATTGAAATCCATCAGAATCAGATCACATAGGCCTTAAATAAAAAATCCATGCCTCTATTCATTCCTTTAAAGAGAACTAGTATTGGTTCTTATAACCCCAATGATACCAGGTGAGAGGCCTAATAAGCTAGAACCCAAATTTTAAGTTCCTTATATTATACCTAAGTTCTATCACAATGAATCCTATTTACTGGCCACAATGGATGGAGAATGTGCCACACTCCCCACCAATGTGAGGTTTATTAAGAAATACTTTGCATAAATTCCATCAAATGTATCTCATATTGACCATATATGTTATACTATATGGATATAGTCCTAGAAATAAGATTATAAACTACAAAACACCCTTCATCCTTACCACATGACGTTAAGCTACACAGAAGATTTCCTCACCGCATGACATTAAACTACATAGATCCCCAATATTACTTTTCTCTCACATAAGGTGATCATCATCCTTACCGAAAGGCATTAAAATACATAGTTGATGACCTTTACATAGGATACTAAACATTATGGTTTCATAGAACTATGTAAGGATTGATTCTCATTTCAAATGAGATACGTAGGGACACCCAAATACTAAATCTTGTCCCAGCCATCACATGATACAAAATTCCCCTGTACATTCTCTAAATTTATTCTATGTCATGAAAGGAACCTTTTCCACTCCTTGTATCTCATAATGAGCATAACTCATGTGAGCTTAGGAATTTTGGTAAGGGTTCTCTCACATGACTGAGAAATAAAAGTTCATGTTAGGTTTATCATGGTCCTAGATGAAAGACTATAAAAGTAACACTATGATTCCTCTCCGCATGACATTAAATTTCATGATTAATGTATCTTTCATGAAATAAAAATGCACATCACTATGGACCTCAACTAAGAGGACCACTATTATTGGTGTTTTCCTCCCACTATGCCTCTATTCAAGAACTATGTGTGGCTTGATTCATGTTATCATAGGATACATAGTGATTTATGGATCTCCCATCATGGGTCCAACTATAACAATCAACAAGAATAATACCCCCTATAGATATGGGTCAGACCTATGTAGAGTGTTTCCCATTCAATAACTATGTGTGACTTGATTCCTATCATTGAGGGATACATATTGATGCCCAAACCAAAAATCTTGGATCTAGTCACACTATCCCCTTTTCAAGTCAGGGGTCCTACATCCTTACCACATGATTTTTAATAGCATTTATTCTCAAGAACTACATATGGTTTTATTCATATTATCATAGGATAGGCAGTGATACTTAAGTATCCATTCCTAGGACCAACTACAATAATCAATGAAAAAATGGACCCCTCTACATATGATTCTGATCTATGTAGAGTGTTTCCCATTCAATAAATATGTGTGGATTGATTTATATTGTCACATGATATGTAGTGATGCCCAGATCTACAATTCTTGGGTCCAGTCATGAATTTTTTTTCCAACATCTCCGTGTACGGTCCAAACCAGCACAAGGAAATTATTTACAATTACTATGTATGGATTGATTTCTATCATCATATGATACATAGAAACACCCAGATATCCGATAATGGGTTTAGATGAAACATATAAGAGGATAAAAAATCACACTTAGCAGCATATGGGCTAGAACTATGCAAAAAAATTCCTTAACATATGATGTTAAAATATAAGGAAATGAACTTCTTTACTGTATGAAATTAAAATATAAGGAAAATTTCTCAGCCACATGACACTAAAATTGCATGAAAAATATTTCCCTACTGTATGACATTAAAAGGTGCAGACCATCACCCATAATCATTCCTTATTAAATGGAAAAAAGAGTGTGACCCTAGTAAACCAGAGTATGGGGTGCTTCTTCCATCTTTTAATCCCCTAATCTCATGAATTAAATTTAATTTCTTGAGCTCCTCATGTTTCCAAAAACATTTTAAGACCCTCAGAAAGAAAAATATATCTCTTTTCATGACCATTCCATTGATTCATAAGGTCTTAGACATACCGACCAGAGATATCCTAACTATATAATGAAAAATTTATGATCTTTGTGAGCCTGATGTCACCATGATAGAACTCAACACCCAATGGTATTCTATTCCATCCTTGGTATGATCATCCTATATCATTACCAATGACCTGAGGAAGTTGGTCCATGATTTACATCATTTTTATCTCTTACTCATAAGGATGTTAGAGTATTATTTATCCTGTGTATCCTAGTCAGGTTATTGTGTAATATTCCACTTATATTCGGTCCATGTCTGTCACGACCATAAACTAACTTAACTTTGGTCAAAGTTGTATGACCTTAAACTCTAGCCTTTGATGTTCAAAATATTAATACCTTAAACTACTAGATAAAGAGACACAAAACTTTTCAGGTTGAAAACCCACAAAGAGAGGCTTAAGTAAAAGACAAGTATTCACTCTCTAAACTCTTTATATCCATATTTTAGGAAGAATTTAGGGAATAAATAAATGAGATATAAATCTCATAGGGCTTAATTCTTACCCATATTAAATGATAAGCTATGCTCACTAGACCTCCCAAGTCTAGGAAAATGTTATAGTAATGATTTTTCACACCTACTCAACCATGATATCCTGTTCATGAGGAAAAAAAACAAATGTTAGGGTTTTCAAACCCTTCTTGAATGTTACGCTTTCCAAAAATCACACTTCATGATTTAAGCATCCAAGATCATCGTAAATATTCCATGGCCCATGGAAAAGGATACACAACTTCAAGGAGACCTTTTACTATCCTTGTATTCTTATGTATCTTTGATATGAACCTATGGTCATCAACCAAATGTGTCACTATATGAAAAGGGAATCCCGATCCTTATGATACCTGAAATCATCATGGTAGAAATCAGCACCTTATAGTGTTTTAAACCATTCTCGATATGATTTTCCCCTACTATCCCCATGATTTTAACATTGTGGACCATGATTTACAGTCCCCATAACTAGACTATTCAATTATACTCAACATTCTCAACATGACACCACCTTTTTTTGTACCATTTCTCAATGAAGGAATGAAACACTCCATTACCTAACCTTTTGATGGCCCACACCTCATGTATTGAAACCACATGGAATAGGGCCCAATATTCACAATTTAAGAGATAAATTTCCTTAGGGTGTTAGAACCCTTTTTGGATAGATTTTCCTCCATTAGCAACTTCATCATCTAAAAAATTGAGTCTTTAAAAATGTTTCATAGACATTAGAAAGAGGGGAGGGAAACCTCTATTTTACCATGCTATCGATGCATAAGTGCTTTGACCTACCAACTATAGGTGTCCCCTCCTTGTAGGAAAGTAACCTCAATTCTTGTGAGCCTTGGTAACACTATGGAGAAACCCAGTACCTCCGGGTGTTATGTGTCATTCATGAAATTACTTATTCATACCATATTCACTGACTCGAATTTTTGGGCTATGACTTACGTCTCCCACATTCCAAATATTCAAGTAGACTTGGTTTCCCCAACATTTTCCCTCTACTAGTATTACACCCATAAATCTTATGTAGTCCTTGGAAAAGACAACATACACCCCTATTTTACAATGATACTAAAAGATAAGGGCTTTGATATATCAACCAGAGGCATCTCATCCTTATAGGAAAGGAGCACTAATCCTCACGAGCCCCGAAAACACTCTAGAAGAACTCATTATCATATAGATTTTTGGGTCATCCCTGGTATGTATTCCACATATTCTATATTCACCAATCAAGTCCTAATGGTAATACTTTAAACTAAACAACATATCTATATCCTTACCTCATGATGTTAAAATTCATGATAGATGTGCTCACCACATGTCATTAAACTTCATATAGAATTCTACTTCGTAAATAGAAAATTACCAATGATAGAAGGTCTGAGATAAAAAACCCTAAACTATAAATATATATTTTATGAGATAAAAAACCCTAAACTAAAACTATAGAAGTTAAGAGCTAAAAAGACACTAAACTATAGTAATATAAGTTCTGATCTAAATGAACCTATACTAAAAATGATAAAATATTTGAGCAAAAATACCCTAAACTACAACACATAAATGATTTAGTTTTCAAAACCAAAAAAAGGCACAAAACATGTCAGGTTAGAAACCTATAAGAGGGAGGCCTGATAATAATCCAATTATTTTCTGAAAAAATATTCCCCTATATGAATATTAGGAAACAAAAATGGAAATATAAAGAAACAGGTACAAATATTCTAAGGCCCATCATTTGGACTGAGAAAAAATCAATATATTATCACTATGTCCATTGAATTCAGAAAAATGCAGATCATTCTCCCTTAAAGAAATATATTATACCCAAATTATCCTTTTTTGAATCAGGTAGTCTCAAGATAGATGGAGCTGATATATAAATTTAGAATCTCATGTTAGTGGGAATTAATGGGAATTCCTTGAGAAGAGCCCATTAGAATTTAAAAATTCAAATCTAGGCATTAATATTTACTTGATATTATGAGAAGGATGGGTATCATTGATGATTCATGCAATAATAGATCAAAAAAAATTCATGAAAATCATTAATGAATGAAAATTGTATAAAAACATATAAATTTTATCATATCCATTCAATTATATCATACAGGAAAAGGAATATACACATATCATATTCTCTCCCATGAATATATGATCCAAGGAGAAGTTTTCAAAATTACAAGTTCATTATAGCATGTGATAATATGAGTCTTTGAGATATGCAAACCTCTATTCCAAGGATACAATGGTTTGGAATAATTGATCAATATATTTGATTTCTACTTCTAAAATCTATTGCAACTCCTCCACCCTAGCAGCAGTGATAATCCTGGACTTTTCTTCCATGTCAAGTATTCCTTGTTTTTCTAGTACATGTTTTAGGATATATGAAGTGCATGCTAAAAATGGGATATCTTTACTTTAATATGGCTAATTACATACTGGAGATGGTCAATTTCAACCTTCCCAACACTAACCACATCTAGGTGAGTTTCCTCCTACACTGCACACTATGAATCTTCCTTTAAGGCCTCATACTAGCTTTTATTTGCTGAAGAATAATCCTCAGTGACTACCACCAACATTTAAAGGGCCCTATTATTCTCTCCTAGAGAGATCTAATCCTTTACCCATGCATCAAGTTCAATATATTGAAAACCATCATAACCAAGGGTGGTAAAAATAAATCTAACGTGACCTAGAAAACCCTTCATCCCTTCTAAAGGGGTCCCTAAAACTAAGTTCCAGATCTCCCTCCATATTCTTTTCCACATAAACTGGTAAAATGACATAGAATTAGGGCCTTGATATGAGCCCATCTTGGAAATGAGAACATATTTTGGGACTAGGTCACTAAGAGAAGGGTTCATACTCACGGTCTTCAATGAAGTTGGAAGGGAGTTAGACTTTATGTTAGTCAACTTAGTTGGAGGAATACCCAAGGGAATATAGACTTTGACCTCCAAGATATGAGGAAAATGATCTAAAATAAAGGATACATGGATTTATCTATTAGGGATTGAATAAATTTATATCACCAAATGACCAACTGATGTGACCAGTTTTTGAATCATACCTTTTTTCGGTGGTATCATTGAAAACCTAGACTACCCTAAACCCATCCTCTAGTGAATAGGAATCCCCCTCTTGTGATAAAAGACTTATTAGAACATCCAATGCTTTCCCCAAAGTCATTATTTACTTTCCACCCTTCAGGGCTACAAGAAAAAAAGGTAATATTAGGAGACATGACATAAAAGTGAACAAAGTGTCTAGTTTTTGAAGAAGTATCAACCTTCTCCGAAACATTCCCCCAATAAATCTAACTTAGTAGTAAAATAGATATTTGTATCAGTATCCTCTAAAATCAAATTCATCCATATCAGATCAAATGGTAAAACCACTGTAAAATCTGTAGTAGGAAATGGGTGTAACTGAGTCGACACCTCAACCATCTCCTCCTCTTGATGGGTCGGGCCTAACAACTAAGGGACTTCTAAAAAAACCAAATGATCACATGAATCCTTAAGGGTGTATACATTCTCCTGTAAGAAGTCTCAGTAGGGACCTACACAATTTTGAAAAATTAGGAAATGGTACTGGAATAATATAAAAAAAGAGAAGCGTGAAATGTCATACTTACTTGAGGATTCTGGAGAAGAGGTATCTGAAAAATTGGAGCACTTGCTTTTCCCATTACCTTATAGTGAAGGATCTCTAAAATGTACCAATGAAAATATAATTAAATAAAGAACCTAGAGGTTTTTGATGCTAAGGTCATCACTCCAAGTATGGGAATCAATGAACTCAGAAAATCCAGTTGACCTAAGGAACCCTCATCATTAGTACCCCAGTCAATAGAAAATCCATCTCCAATAGCTGTAACACGAGGATAATATATATGGGAAAATAGGATTGGTCAGTATTTTAAGTCCTCCCACATTATAAAAAAGGATGTAATTATAGTTTCAACGACACCATGACCCTTTAAACACAATAGTATGTTCAGCCTTACTGCTTCCTTGAAAATGGGATAGCCCTGTTCATCCATGAAAATTTTCAGCATGCCTCGAACCACCATTTGGCTAACCAAAGGGGAATATAAGACTTGAACCTTGACACTTTCCAACATCATGTTAAGGTCTTAAAGGAATTACTTGACTTCCACAGGTCAGTATTTGAAGTAATGACCAAGGGGTGGTAAGGTGATAAAAACATTATAAAGGAAATTCTTACTAGTGAAGTATGACTTAGATATTAGCCTATGAGTTCATATTTATACAAGTCATCCACTATAAAAATGTGATAGGAAATAATAAAATTGAAGAGACTTCACTTGTTAGCACTACACTCACTACAAATGCATCAGTTGTCACTTCTACTGTCAATGAGAGTAATGGAAAATTACATACTTCCTTATGGGGTGTTTCTGGGGATTTTGGTTCTCTCAGAGATAGCTATTTTCCAAGCCATGGATTTTCCTCAGTAGTTGGTGGTAATTGGGTAGCTTCATGTACCAACGTGCATAATTTCCCATTATGGTATGATAGAATCCAAATTTCAGCATATCATTGGGATAAAACAATATTTTCAATGCGGGGAGGGAGGTTTATGTCAGACCAAGTCTCCTCCCTAGAAATATTTTTCCAAAACTATCGAGCCACCATCAGATGCTCCTCAGATAAAAAATGAATTGGGGGAGGACATCTCGATTGGACACATAGAAACTGATGGGTAAGCTAGCAAGGTGTGTATCATTCATAGAGTAGTTCCCCATCAATGCAAGTGGAAATTATTCCCTCATTAATTGAAATCATATTGTCCTCGTCCTCAAGGATGGAACCAATATTATTAAACATATTACTGATGGCCACTGGCCCATAGGGTCTAAAGGATAAATGGTCATAAGATCTCATAAAGGCCCTAACCTCACAACCTTTTTGTGTAACTGAAATTTCCCCACTAATACCCATTAAATATTATTTGAAATTAATGTTGGAGATTCTGTATATGTTTATATATTCATAGAATTCTATATGAGTCCCCATACTACCCCATGACACTTGAAAGGGCCCTAAGATTCTGTGAGGGGTTTTTCCCATATAAATATGGCATAAATGGTGATAAAATTTGGCTGATATAGGGATGGATAACCCGATATGATTCCCTCATACCATAGAATCTACCATCATGAAGGTAAAGACCCTATATACACTCTTTTACTTTGATGGGAGATGGCACCCAATCTAGTAAATAACAAGGAAACTAGTAATCTGGATAGTATGGTCAACACGAGATAGAAATTCCCATCCCTAGTCGTTAAATCTCCACTCTTCAACTATATTCCAATAAGTTCCCTCTACACTATGGGTGTCCTTTCTAGGGAAGGACTTTGGATTTGTGAATTCCATATTAGAATGAGATTTATTGAGGAATTGTCTCTCCCATGTATTGAATGATATATCTTCCCCAGTAAGTGTCTCTATCAGGAGGGACTTTTCAGATATCCTGATCATATCTCATAAGAAAGGAGTAGTTATCTTTATATTATCCCACATATGGTATGGGGGAAAAACTCATCACAAATATCTCCCAATATGGATTCACCACATGTCTACTCGGCGTCCTGGAGATTAATTCCCACCTCACCACGCTCTAAGTGGGATGTGTTTGTGTCAAAATCCAGTGACTGAATAGGTATGACATAAGGCTCTTGTTATAATAGGAATTTTTTTATGATATCCAGATGTCCTTATACATCTCGATCTGATTTAGCTCTATGTAAATTCAGAAATAATATATTGCACCTGTAAGGTCTATCCCCAATCCATTCCACAACTACCCCATGATCAAAAGTCCCAGTTGGGAACCCATCCAAGATTTTGGATGGTAGCAGACTTCTACATTATCGAATGGTACATATGGAAATCTGAATTAGGTTAATGAATATTCCCATCAAAGTTCGTGGGCATGAACATCTATATATACCCATCTATGCACTCCCCCTTGGCAAGAAAATGGCCCCGCATGAGAGATGCTCACCCGAAAGGTATTATGGGTTTTTATAACCCAAGAGGGGTGTATGATTGATGAATGAGGTGAATTAATGGGGGTTTGATTGGTAATACCATACCCATGGAGGGAAAAAAATTCTAAAAGGGGAAATTACCTAAGGCTCACTCCCATCAAGTGTACCAGACTCATCTAAAATGATCTAACAACACAGAATCAAACAATATAAACACTTGTTACTATAACATCCCTGAAATCCATCACTTAATTAGCCTCATTATTTGAAGTATTTTGGGAACTATGATGAGATATTAAATACATCTTCACAAAATAAATGAGAATATATCAGACAAGTGAAAATCCACTCAAAAATAAATTCATAATTTCGGTAGCATCATCCGCATCACATGAATCATTAAGGGATTAACGATCGCATATAGGAATTATAAATCACACAGACTATAGTGGTATTATTAAAAAAATAACTCAAATAACATCTCATGACTGTATGAAACTTCATAAGACTCATGATCACATGATATTTACATGGTTACATGATCTTCATAATTATTGAGTGATCATGTGACCAAACCATCTAATCAAGTGAAACCTACAAAGAAAACTATGTAGCCGTATGGAAAAGGCTCAATAAATTAATGAAATTTAATTTGTGATTTATTTGATCAAGAACTTGGGAAAAAGATATCATGAAATTGTTCTCATGAAGTATCCTCATGAAACAGATCATAGGATTAGTTATCATGAAAAGGTCTTGTGAATAGGTCTCATGATAGTTTCTTGTAGTAGGTATTTTGAAAAGATCATACGATGGAGGAATATTGAAATATATTTGAGGGTTGGGTAGATAGTGAATGAGCTTCAATCCATTCCCCTATTTATAGGTTCTTCCATTGAATACTAGAGGTAACATAGGAGACTAAATGTTTCCTACTAAACCAATTGGTGACAACCCAAAGACTCAATCAGGCATTTAAATTCATTATAACCAGGACCTTTATCTCATGGATGGCACTTCTAAGGGGCGGGGGGGGGGGGGGGATTATTGACACACACTAAATGAGAATTGGAAAATACATAAGGGAAGAAATAACCAAAACATAGGTAGTATTTTACCCACAAATCAAAGGAATAAAAGGTGTCCAAGACATTAAAATCATGTAAACCTCTGAAGTACACACGATCGCCTGACCTTCAAGAGGTCGTTTAAATGGGTCATGCACAAAACATAACCTACAAGAGATCACATAGATCCCCTTTTAAAACCCCTCATTGTTCTTGTGAAGGGATACAAGACACTCATAAATTGTTTGGTGGCTTCCAGATGAGCCTCCCTAAGTTATGAGACTTGTTAGGTGGAAGACACCTAAAAACCACAAAAAATACTTGTAAAATAAAGATAATAATATGTAAAAGGAATAATAATTTTGTGGGTGTAAATATTTATGGGAAATTCCCATGTGGTTATTAAGACACCACATATTACTAGAAGAATGTATGCTTTTTTTCGAGATCCTACTATCTTGTTACCATCATCACATGAAGAGATTTGGAAAATGCCAGTTGATCCTGTGCTCCCCTCCAGATCCAAAGAAAAACAAAAAGTTTGTCCATGATAATTCTCGCACATCACCATAGTAACATTTATTAGTCACATGAAACATCAAATTTTAGGAGAGTAATTGTCTTTGCAACACTTTTATAAACTTGCAAGATCTCCAAACCCTATAAAATAAACAAGGAAATAAAATGGGAAATGATGGGAGATTTTTATGAGGGGAAGATACGATTATTTTATGAAAACAAAGTTATAAACCTCAGGTGATCACCATTGATCATGTGAAACCCCCCTTAACAAGCTATCATAGTCCCACAAGAACCCTTTTCAGGAAATCTTGATCTTTAAAAGGCCCCCTTGGAAAGAAACCTTTGTCTCACTGAATTTCCAAGAAAAAGAATATCAAATCATGCAAAAGCCATTCAATAGGAATCCTGATATCATGAAGGTTCCTAGACATGTCATCTTGACCTTGTGTAAGCTCATTGTAATTTCCACATGATTATAAAATATTCCTTTTATTAGACATAATCCAATAAGTGGGGAACTGGTGGAAGTTTTGACCTCATTTTCATGATACAACAAATTGATTTGGTTTTTAAAGTTGATTTATAGTATAGGGAAGACCCTGTGTCATCTCTCAAGGAGAGTTGGAGTTTTAAAGAGTTTATTTTTATTAAAATGGACTAAAAGAGGATGTGGGGTGGTATTGAAAATAGTTTCAAAAATAAAATTAATTAATTAAAGAGTTTAATAGTTGAAAAATGAAGGTGGTGTTTTTAAAATTGTGAGAGGAGTTCATTTAAAGTTCACTATACATCTTTGTTAGTTCATCATTTTTAAAAATACACATGGTCTCATTGATTCATTTGGTTGAGGGTTCTCAAGATATCAATTCCCATCTTGCCTCTTAAAACGATGCATAATGAACCAATTCTTGAAACGACAATCATATTCTCAAGGTTTGGACCTCAATAATAGAGTGAGGTATTCCAAATCATACTGATATCTAAAGTATGTGTTATAAGAAGAGGATGCTTGTGTTTTCCAATTGTAATAACCCATGATTCCCACATGAAATTTCAACCCAGTCGGCATTGACATAAAAATTTCTTCACTTAATTATAACAATGTATTGAATTAAGAAGAGAAACATGTTATGATAAAACATAAGTGAAATAATTCACAAAATAATTACACAAAACAATTAGAATAACAAGTTCTATAATTCCCTCCCAAGAATGTGTATCTCCCTCAAAATGATAGTCCACCGTTTATCTCTCCATCGAGAGGAGGAGGAGGCTCGAGTGGAACTTCACCTTCATCCTTGATCCCCATATGAGGATAGGGGACTTCACAACTTCTTGGATTAGTATAGTAATCCTTTGGATATCTAAAATTTCAAATATATTCTCATCATTAGAACTTAGAAATGGGGTACTAAGGTTCCATTTTATAGGAAATGTGGAAGGTCATTTTGAGCCCCCAAATTTCAAGAAACCACTTGGACCATGGTTTGGAGTGGATAGAAAGTATTATCTATATTTGGATAAAACAAAAAAGATTTTTTTCCAACACAATTAATATCTTCACCAAATATTTGTCTCAATTTAGAAAATGACAACTTGAGATATTTCCGAAATATAGAACTTCTATTTTGACTTTGAGGAGATTCATTTTCCCAGATAAGTCAGTTCGGTTGGCCCCCTAAATGGTTGAATTTGTCCTTGGTGTCATCATATGACATGTATCCCAATGAATTTTAGATTGGATAAAAATATTTCAGTGAATTTGGATGCACAAATTAGCTGAAGTGTTCGTTTGATTCCACTGGTATTCTTGGAATCTTGCACAGTTTGGCCAATTTTTCTTCAACTTCCCCATGGGCCTCTAATCACCTCCACCTACAAAAAAATCAACCAAACAAGTGAAATTAATATTTTTAATAGTGATTAACACAAAATAATTTAATAAAAAATGAAGTGAAATTTATTATTAAATTTTAAATTTATAATACAAAATAAGTTTATGATAATGGTATAAGGGTGGAAATGTGTAGTGAATAACTACATGATCACACCCCCACACCTAAAAATTTTCACTCCTAAGAAAAGTAACATTTCTAAAAATTATTCATGTAGATGTTATGAAATTCCTAAATATTTAAAATTAAAATGAAATTTAATCCGTGATAGTAATGTGATCAATGAAAAGATCACACCAATGAGTTATTCTCAGTGATCATGAAAAAATATGTCTCATAAATTATATCAGAACAAAATTAAAGGAGTTTAATGATACAAATTTTAGAAAATAATTCAAAAGTAAAAAATAACACTAAATATCCACGTGTGTGTTAAAACTATTTCACTCTATTATTTCCTCTTTCTATTAATTAAATATAGGTTATTTTAAAATATGTCCGCTTACATGATTATTTCCACTGAACCTGCCCTGTATCATTTTAAATAAAATTACAAGACCCAATCACTTAACCATACCCACAAGTCAAAAATAAAGTTACCGACCTAGATATCCCCATATTTTGTTCATTTAATCACTCCCCTCAATATTTATTTATTATTTATTTTTGGTTTTTTTGTGGCGTACAATAGTCGGATGACAAATACACATGCATAGGTCAATCTGGCACAAAAATGAAATAGACCAGATAAGAAATGAACATATGGAAAAATTATTTGGAAAGTAGAGAAAAATTAAACTAACTTATATTTACCTTATATTAATTTAGAAATATTAACACTTCAAGGTTGGGTGAAAATATGTGTGGAGATATTAAGTGTCACCGTTTTTCCATAAACTTCTCACACAAAGGGTTTGATTGCTCTCAAAAGATTAAAAAACGATAAAACTATTAATATCATTGAAAAATAATCAATTATAAATAAAAAGTCACCCCTTAATGTCAAATTCATGCCAAAATACACATTCTATTAGTGAATTTTTGTTATTATTAAAGACACATAAAATAAAGAAATTCCTCATACATTTTCAATAATTTTTATGATTAAGTGGCCATAAAAAATGAATATTATGGAATAAAAGTGAAGGGGAAAATGGGGGGGGGGGGAATGTAAAAATACTATTTAATAATAAAAAATAGAAAAATAAGAAATACGATGAAAATTTCTAACTAAACCATGGAATATGACCATACTCCCAATCCTACAGCATGCAATGTCCTCACTCTAAAAAAAGAGAATGTAGAAGGAAGGACTAAAACTGGTGGGTATCATTGGTAGTAAGATCATTGAAACTGGAGTTCCTTCATTAAGGAATCCAGAGTGGATTCAAGAAAGTGATTCAACCAATTCCCATTGACAGTGTAGGTTTGTTTTGTTTCTATATTTTGAACCTAAGAAAAACCAAATGGATAAAAATTAGTAATTGTGTATGGGAAAAACCAGTGTGACAAAGCTTACCTAGAAACAGATTCATCCTTGCATTGAAAATTAATACCTTATTCCAAAAGTTTAATTGAGGATAAAGGACTAAAAGATCATGGTAATCGTTGGTTTTCTCCTTATATATCTGGGATTTCTCTTAAGAATCTCTACGCATTTCCTGTAACTCCCGAATATGTAACTTTCTATGAGAACCTGAACTAGAAAAATTAGAATTAAATTATTTAATGAACCAGTAGGCCCAATACTCTATCTCAATTGGTAGGTGACAACTCTTACCAAAAATTAGATGATATTGTGACATGCTAATGGGTGTTTTGAAGAAAGTATGATAAGACCATAATGAATCATTGAGTCTAAGACTCCAATATTTTCTATTGGGTTGGACATTTTTTTCACGAATATATTTTACCTCTCTATTATACACCTCATTTTGAACATTTCTTTGTGGGTGATATATAGTATACACTCGATGCCTGACCCCATACCGTAAAAAAGTGATTGCATTGTTTGGGTGTAGAAATTAGAACCCTGGTCACTGATGATGAACCTAGGTAATCCAAACCTATAGAAAATTTGGGTTCTAAAAAACTACACAACTGTATTAGAATTATCAATAGTCATGGATCATCCCTCTACCCATTTTTGAGATGTAATAAACTGCTATAAGAATGCACAGTTTTCCAAAGGAATTGGGAAATTGCCTCATAAAGTCAATGCCCCATACATCCAAAATGTCATGGAATAGTAAGATTTTTTTTGGAATTTTATTTATTTTAGATAAATTATACATAATTTTAAAGTGAAGATAAGATTTAAAAAAATCTTAGTAATCCCTAAATAGTGTTGGCCAAAAGTGACCTGAATAGAGGACCTTACGAGTAGTCCATTGTGGACCAAAGTGGTACCCACAAGCTAGACTGTGGTAGAAAATAATGATAGAATTAAACTCACTATCAGGAAAAAACACCTGAGAACTATATAACTACATATGTGCCAAAGGTAGGGGTCATACAAAATGTACCCTAAATACTCTTATTTTACACTACTGGCTTTGTTTTTTTGAAATCAATAGTAATGGAGGATGCTGCAAAATAGTTTACAATTTAAAAAAACCATGGAATAACATCTTTATTGTGGTATAATTTCATATTAGAGAACTTTTAATTAATGGTAATATATGGGAGGAGACTATGTATAAGGATTGGAGGATCCTACTAATATGGTTATCCACCACATTATTTTCTCCTTTTTTATCCATAATTTATAAATTTAATTTCTGAAGTAGGAATATCCAATGAATGAGACATGGTTTGGATTTTGGTTTCTTAAGGTGATAGAGGAGGGTTTCATGGTATGAGAACAAAAATACATTGAAATATAAAATGAATGAACTAAATTCATCTCAAGAAAACACAATAGGAAATAATTATTTTTTATTTTTGGTGTATTTTTGTTGGGAAGGGTCCAGTGAGCAAGAGTCATAAGCTATGACATGAGGAGCTCGATTGATTATTTATGATAATATTGCCCTAAATTCATAGTTAGAAGATTCACACATGATCTTAAATGGTAAATTCCACCAAGGTGTTTGGATTATCAGGGGTTATGTTAGACTTCATTTCATTTTGTTAAAATCATCCTCCCAATTTTTATCAAAAAGAAATTATTTTTCTTTTTGGATTAAGCGGGAGTGGGGGAGTGAAATCTTACTAAATTAATGAATGAAATGATTGTAAAATGTAGCATAAAATAAGAAATAATGAATATCCCACACATTTTTGGGAATTTTATAGAAGAAATTACATCTAATTTTGATTTATCTACATGGATACCATCCCCAGAAATTACATGTCCAAGTATTATACCATATCGCACCATGAAATGGAATTTCTCATAATTTAATATGAGATTAATTTCAATACAAAGACTTAGAGGTGAACCAAGACTAATCACATATTCATCAAAATAGGATCCATAAATAGTGAAATCATCCATGAATACTTCCATGAAATTCTCCAGGTAATCTGAAAAAATACTAACTATGCATCGCTAGAAAGTACACTAAGAATTATACAGAACAAATGGAATCCTCCTATATGAAAATTTTCCAATGGGGAAAGTGAAGGTTGTCTTTTTATTGACCCCTAGGGGAAATATTAATATGAAATTATCCAAAATACCTATCAATGAAACAATAGTGGGACTTTTCTATTAGCATATCTAGAATATTTTCAATGAACACAAATGAGAAATGGTGTTTCCTAGTGTGTTAGTTTAGTCGATGATATTCTATACAGACATAGAAACTATTATTCACATGGGTTGGAACCAATTCATTTTTTTTATTTTTTAGTTATAGTAATAATATTTGTTTGGGAACTACCTGCACTAGTATGACCTATTGGCTCTTAGATATATGGTAAATGATCCCAAAAACCAATAATTTTGTTACTTTTTAAAAAAATTCAGGAGGTTTATGTTCATTCAATATTTTCCCTTCCTCACTGGTTTAGCCTCATAATTTAACAATATATTATGCATGAAAATTGATGGGATAATATCAATAATGTCAACAATTTTCCATCCCAATTCTTGTTTATACTACCTCAAAAGGTTAATCAGTCTCAATTAATGCTCTGACAGGAGTAAACTAGTAATGAGGACATGAAGCTTGTTTCCATTCTCAAGATATGAATATTTCAAATTTTGAGGCATTATTTTAAGTTCCAAATTAGGCTGATTTTGGATTTATAGGAGTGAATGTGAAAGTGAGAGTTCACTGATCTCATCTAACTACTCAGTGGTAACATGCTTAAATGAGAAATGATCTTTTATAAGCTTATCAGTATCATTAATGGTCATGGGATCCTCAGTGTTCAAGAAATAATCAATTAACAAACATGAATGACATTTTTCTAGACCAACACAGCATTAAATACACGATTCATTACATAGAATTTCTATCAATGATGAAAACTCAGAAATGGGATTAGTGGAAAGAAAAGAATTTTTTTCAGGGGAAGTGAGTACATCAATATAATTAATTGATCGTGAGAAATGATCTTCCAAGGGGTGATACATGGAATCCAGGATATTTAAGTGGAAAATTCCACCACCAAAATCCATAGATAATATACCATTATGGAAATTAATTATGGTTTTAGAGGTTTTTAAGAAAGGACTCCCCAATATAATTATGGAGTGTCTATCCATCCAATCATGTTCCATTTTCAGAATATAAAAATTAGTAGGAAAAATTAATTTTTTTACCCACATAAGAACATACTTAAGCACACTAACGAGGCATGCTATAATTTGGTTTTGTAGTTAGACAAAAATTCCATGGGGCTTTAGTTCCCCAACCTACAATGATGAGAAAATGGAGTGAGGCATAAAATTTATAGAAGTAACCAAATCAATCATAACATTGGAAAATAAATACTCCCCTATAGTGTATATAATCAATAATGTTATAGGATCACTAAATTTGGTGGGATGTGATGTCTCTATCAATGTTGATATGTTCCTATATAATCCCACCCTTTCATCACCATAATGTTTCCTTTGGTGTGTACAAATCTCCTTTAGAAACTTGGTTCATCGTGGAATTTTCTTTACGACATCAATCAAGGGAATGTTAACATGATTTTTTTTGAAATTTACCAAGATTTCAATATCAAGTTCAGATTATTTTTTGTTTCTTTGTTTGGGTGGACCTTTGGGGAAATATAATAGGAATGTTTTGTCTTGGTGGTTCATTGAAGGAAAGATAATTTCTTTTGTAAGGGATTCTCCCATGATAATGTTTTTCCACATTTTTACCATTTTTAGTGGTTGGGATAGTGGTTTCCTTCAGAGGGAATAATTCTAATGGATTTACATTTAGATTTTTCATTTTAGGTCTTTTATGGATGTTTGGGTGGTTTTTTGGAATTATATTTTATTTCAATCCATTTGTTTCATAATATCCTCTAGGATAGGCTCAGGTTTTGGAGGGGGGTGTTCGAAAGGCCTTTGTAGTGGTTGGGGATTTCTGGGTGGTGGTGGGGATGCCTACTCTGCTCTGGTCGGTTCCATGGTTATTGAGTTTGGTTTGAATACCCCATTTCTTATAGGATTGGTTGTCTTTTTTACTTAGGGTTAGATTAATGATATGGTTATTTCCAGATGGGTTGGTTATAAGGGAGGCCTAGAACGATTTCCTCACAACTCTTAGATGTTTCTATAAGTTGAGAGCATTGGTTAGAATAGTTGGTGTTTGAAGAATAGATACCATAATTGATGGGAGGAGGATATTTTATTTCCATTGTGAAAGGTAAAGTTTTCATAGAAGGGTACTTACCACTTCAAACATTGTGTCTACCTTCTTATCGAATTCTGTACTTTTAACCTCATGGAAACCTTGAATGGGTACACTGGACCACGAACCTAATTATTGAGTGTTATTCTCTATGTTATCAATGAGGTTACTTGTAGTGATTGTGGTTTTATCAACTAGAGCACCACCTACAACAACATCAATCATGTTTCAATCAATAGGAATTGAACGATCATAAAAATACTATTATGAAAGTTTATCACTTATTTGGTGGTGTGGGAAAATTGAACAAATAATTTTAAATATTTCCCAGTATTCATGAACTATTTCCCCTTGGGATGGTATTAACCCAAAAAATTCTTTCTTTATTGTTATAGTTTGAGAGGTTGAGAAATATTTTTCTATAAAAAGGTGTTTCATGTTGTCCCATCCTCTAAATTGGGAATTAACATAATATAACCAATTTTTTGTAGTGTATTATAATGAAAAGGGTAATTAAATAAGATTACCCTATTCTTCATCCACATTAGCAGGTTTTAATGCTGAACACACAATATGAAATTATCTTAAATTTTTATGTCAGTCTTCTGCAGTCAGTCTATGGAATCCTTGTAATAAGTGAATTAAACCATATTTTAGTTCAAAATTAGGTGATTCTCTTTATATTTGGATGCATGTGTGATGGATATCTACAACAAGAGAGGTTAGGTATTTTATATTTCAGTTATTTTCATCAATTTTATACATGTTAAGTTTAGTTTAAAGTTTGTTTCTAAAATAATATAGGTTTAGAAAAGTCTCATGGTGTGGTGTGTCCCTCTTCAAAGGGTTCTCTTTTATATCTCGATGTTGCTGATGTAGGATCCTCTATGGTTTAGGTTCAAAAGGATGTAAATATACCAAAGTATAAAGTGTAATACATAGAATCTACAAAATAAATAAATCATAACAAAAAATATATGTAAAGGTATAAGATAATAGAAATAAATATTCAAAAAATTTACAAAAATATTATAAAAAACATGCACTGAAAACTAAAGTGATCCCCAACAACGATGCCAAAATTTGACCGTGTTGTCATTACAAATCAAATTGATTATGTTTTTAAAGATAATTCATAGTATAAGGAAGATCCTAGGTCATCTATAAAGAAGTTTTGGAGGTTTAAATTGTATTTTTATAATAAAAAGGACTAAAAATGGGGTGGTCTTGATCCCCTTATGAGGATAGAGCCATCTAAAACTTCTTGGATGAGTATAGGACTCCTTTGGGTATCTACGATGTTAGTGCTTCTCTCCTTGTTTGAACTTATAAATAGTGTTGTACCCCACACTCTTTGATTTTAATGATCACAATCACTTTCATATATGTTTAACTTTGTTTTTAAGTGTTGTGGATGATAGGCAAAAGATTGCCAAAGGATTGGCCCAAGAATGGACAAGAAATGGACTGAAATTCAGTCCACCGGCCAACCGGTGTGATAGCACCGGCCAGCCGGTGGAACTGGCAGAGGGATTGCCCACTGCCAGGTTCCACCGGTCGACCGGTGGATCTGTCACCGGTCGACCTGTGGCACCCAGCCCAAATAGTATTTGCTACTGTCTTGCCACCGGCCAGCCGGTGGCTCCTCCACCGGTCGACCGGTAGAGCCTGGATCAAGACTCTTCTTCTCTACCAAGGCACCGGCCAGCCGGTGGAGCTGTACCGGCCAGCCGGTAGCCCAGTCAAACTAGCCGTTGGCTTTGACCAGTCAACTCCCACTTGTCTCCCAACGGCTCTTTAAGCCTCTCCAACGGCTCCGAAGCCTCCCCAAGGGTTCCATGCCTATAAATAAAGGCCAAGGAAGCCCCGGACACCTACCGGAACGATACGGAAGCCCACGGACACCTTGTTGATCATTTGACGTACCTCCGGTGCATTCCTCCAAGGGAACCCCAAGTGCTCCATCCAATTCCACATTCAAGAGCACCCTCAAGAAGCTTGGGAGAGCACGCTACATCAGCTCCATCATCCAATTGGCGCCCAAGTCTTCCTCCAATACGGTTATTCTTGTTTTATTTATTTTGAGCTTTAAAATTGGGTTTGTGCCTACAAACCCCAAACCCTTTTCTCATCCCCCTTTCCTTTGGGTTCTCACACCACCATTAAGGTGTGAAGAGGTTTCTTCAAGCCTTTCCTTTTAAAAGGCTTGTGTCACCGGTGAGCTAGCCTTCACCCGTTAAAAAGGCTAGTGGGTTCTTGCTAAACCATCAAAAGCAAGTGGGTTCTTGCTAAACCACAAAAAGCAAGCTGTAATAGGTCCTAGTGCTACCTCAAAGCCTAGTGGGTTTCTTGCTAAAACCATTGAAAAGCAAGCGGTAGGAATCTCTCAACGGTTGAGTTGGGAGCGGAGACGTAGGCCGGGTTTTGGCCGAACTCCGTTATCAATTTCTTGTGTGATTGCCTCTTTATTTCCGCTGCACTTTCACTTTGATTTTTTATTTGTTAATCAATTTTTTAAAAGGCAATTCACCCCCCCTCTTGCCATCATTCCCCGTTTGTTCCGACCCATCATTTGGTATCAGAGGAAGGTTATTTGAATAATTCCCTAAAACGGTTTCAAATTAAAGATCCTATTTCTTTTTGATGGCATCAACCTCTTTCGCCCCCGAGGGACTCTCATTGGGTCGGGCTCCATTTTTTGATGGGACCGACTACAATTATTGGAAAACCCGCATGACTACTTTCCTTAGAAGCATAGGTTATCCCATATATAAAATTGTCATGCATGGTTACACTCTTTCTACTCCCGACGAATCCAAATGGACCCCCGCCGATATAAAGAATTTTGAGCTTGATGGCAAAGCCATGAATGCTCTTCATTGCGGGTTAGACCGAAATGAATTCAATCGAGTGTCTACATGCACCTCCGCACATGAAATCTGGAAACTTTTGGAGGTTACCCATGAGGGGACCAACAAAGTAAAGGATACTCGATTGGACATGTACCGTCAGGATTTTGAGTCTTTTTCTATGCACCCAAATGAATCTATTTCTGAAATGTTTACTAGATTTACTGACGTGTGCAATGGGAGAAAGTCCCTTGGTGATGATGTTTCCGCAGAAACGATGGTTAAAAAAATCTTATGGGTCCTTCCGAGCTCATGGGCACCAAAGGTGACGGCGATCCAAGAAGCTAAGGACGTCAAAAATATGCCGGTAGAGGAGCTCATCGGATCCCTAATGACATATGAGATCACAATGAGGAGGCAAGCTCAAAAGGAGGGCACACCAATCAAGACACCAAAGAACATCGCCCTCAAGGTGCAAAAAGAAGTAAGCTCCTCCTCATCCTCATCTTCCTCATCTTCATCTTCTTCAAACGGCGACTCGGAAATGGAGAATCTCGCCCGCCAAATGCAAAAATTCATGAAGAAGCACAAGAAGAAGAAATCTCGCAAGGCGCGAAAGCAAGAACCCACCGCAAGATCCGAGCCCAAGGTGAAATGCTACGGGTGCGGCGAAAAGGGCCATTACAAGCCCGATTGCCCACTCAACAAGAAACGGGCCACGCACAAGGAGAAAGGAAAGAAAAAAGTCCTCAAGGCCACATGGAGTGACTCCTCATCATCCTCCTCCTCCTCCTCAAGTGACCAAGGTACAAAATGCCTAATGGCATTCCATGAGGTAACATCTTCCGATTCCTCTTCCTCATGTTCTTCAAATTCCAATTCTTTAAATCATCTTTCTTATGAAGAACTCTCATTTGCTAGAGACCAATTAGAAAAAGGTTTTCATGAACTCTCTTCTAAATTTGTCACGTTGAAAAAGTCTTTCAAAAAACTTTCCTCCGAAAAAGACCAACTTCTCAAAGAGAAGGAGGAACTCACCCTCAAAATCCAAAATTTTCCAAATGTTGATTCTATGGAATCAACCATCAAAGACCTTAGAGAGACCCTAGCCAAGTTCACCCAAGGTGAACAAAATTTGAAAAATATACTTGGTTCCCAACGTATATCCCGAACCACCAATGGACTTGGCTATACCAACCGAGCCTCCTCCTCCCATGCTCAAACTGTTTTTGTAAGGGGGAGCTCCGATTACAAATTTTGTAATTATTGCAAGAAAACCGGGCACCTCATTTATGAGTGTAATTGTAAAAATGCCCGTTATGGCCAACCCAAGTCTTTTTACTTTTCAGACGAATTTTATAGGAGAAGACCCGCAATGAGACAAGTTTGGATTGAAAAATCCCTTCTTGCGAGTCTCTCCGGGCCGAAAATCATCTCTTTTCAAAATCCCTCTCCCCGGTGACTTTTTGTTTTTATTTAGGGGGAGTTAGGATCTTTTAAGCTTTTTTGTTATTTCAAGATTTTCAATTCCAACTTTCAATTTCAACTCTTGGTTTCAAAATTTTCAATTCAAAATTTTCTATTCAATTTTTGATCCAAAACTTTCAATTCAAACTGTTATTCAATTTTCATTTCAAAATTTTCAACAATTGGTATTATTTTCAATTGGTTTAAAATCTTGATTTTCAATTTATCCCTCAATAAAGTTTTATGCCCCATTCTATTTTGATAATCACAAAGGGGGAGAAATTTCTTGATTGATTGGGGGAGAATCTTTTCTCTCATGCTGAGTATTTATTTTCAATTTATCATTTAAAGCATGCCTTTCATTTAAGTTTTTACATTGCTTAGATAAGTGATTGTGATCATCAAAATAGGGGGAGATTGTTGTACCCCACACTCTTTGATTTTAATGATCACAATCACTTTCATATATGTTTAACTTTGTTTTTAAGTGTTGTGGATGATAGGCAAAAGATTGCCAAAGGATTGGCCCAAGAATGGACAAGAAATGGACTGAAATTCAGTCCACCGGCCAACCGGTGTGATAGCACCGGCCAGCCGGTGGAACTGGCAGAGGGATTGCCCACTGCCAGGTTCCACCGGTCGACCGGTGGATCTGTCACCGGTCGACCTGTGGCACCCAGCCCAAATAGTATTTGCTACTGTCTTGCCACCGGCTAGCCGGTGGCTCCTCCACCGGTCGACCGGTAGAGCCTGGATCAAGACTCTTCTTCTCTACCAAGGCACCGGCCAGCCGGTGGAGCTGTACCGGCCAGCCGGTAGCCCAGTCAAACTAGCCGTTGGCTTTGACCAGTCAACTCCCACTTGTCTCCCAACGGCTCTTTAAGCCTCTCCAACGGCTCCGAAGCCTCCCCAAGGGTTCCATGCCTATAAATAAAGGCCAAGGAAGCCCCGGACACCTACCGGAACGATACGGAAGCCCACGGACACCTTGTTGATCATTTGGCGTACCTCCGGTGCATTCCTCCAAGGGAACCCCAAGTGCTCCATCCAATTCCACATTCAAGAGCACCCTCAAGAAGCTTGGGAGAGCACGCTACATCAGCTCCATCATCCAATTGGCGCCCAAGTCTTCCTCCAATACGGTTATTCTTGTTTTATTTATTTTGAGCTTTAAAATTGGGTTTGTGCCTACAAACCCCAAACCCTTTTCTCATCCCCCTTTCCTTTGGGTTCTCACACCACCATTAAGGTGTGAAGAGGTTTCTTCAAGCCTTTCCTTTTAAAAGGCTTGTGTCACCGGTGAGCTAGCCTTCACCCGTTAAAAAGGCTAGTGGGTTCTTGCTAAACCATCAAAAGCAAGTGAGTTCTTGCTAAACCACAAAAAGCAAGCTGTAATAGGTCCTAGTGCTACCTCAAAGCCTAGTGGGTTTCTTGCTAAAACCATTGAAAAGCAAGCGGTAGGAATCTCTCAACGGTTGAGTTGGGAGCGGAGACGTAGGCCGGGTTTTGGCCGAACTCCGTTATCAATTTCTTGTGTGATTGCCTCTTTATTTCCGCTGCACTTTCACTTTGATTTTTTATTTGTTAATCAATTTTTTAAAAGGCAATTCACCCCCCCTCTTGCCATCATTCCCCGTTTGTTCCGACCCATCAAATTGATTATGTTTTTAAAGATAATTCATAGTATAAGGAAGATCCTAGGTCATCTATAAAGAAGTTTTGGAGGTTTAAATTGTATTTTTATAATAAAAAGGACTAAAAATGGGGTGGTCTTGATCCCCTTATGAGGATAGAGCCATCTAAAACTTCTTGGATGAGTATAGGACTCCTTTGGGTATCTACGATGTTAGTGCTTCTCTCCTTGTTTGAACTTATAAATAGGGTTCCCAAAATTCCATTTTATAAGAAAAGTGGAAGGTGGTTTTGAGCCCCCATATTACCAAAAACCACTTGGCCCATGATTTTGAGTGGTGAGACAGTCTTATCTCAATTTGTAGAAAACTAAAATGGTTTTGCCAAACCCTTTAATATCTCAATAGAAAATTTGGCTCTATTTGAAAAACCATATCCTAAGGTATGAATGAAATATATAATTTTTTTTAACTTCTAGAATATTTGGTTCCCTAGATAGATTATTTTTGTTGGGACCTTTAATGGAAAAATCCAGCTTGGGTGTCTTCATAAGACTCATAGAACAATTAATTTTGGATCAGAATAAAAAAAATTCATCCTAATTTTATTTACTGATCACATTCAGTGTCTATTTGAGTCTAATGGTGTTCTTGGAATCTTTCATAGTTTGGGCCATTTTTCTTTAACCTGTTCATGGGACTCCAAATCACCTCCACCTATAATGAACTATGATATGATCATATAAAAATGAATGACACCAAATCCCTCCACCGACTATAGCCCAAATTTGTGAGACATACGCCGCATAAGGTGGCATATATCTGGGGTGGTGAGACCGAGACAACCACCCCCTCAACACAAAAAGCATCCATCCATGATCCCTAACACATGTGATATTAGAAGCAGACTTCTTGGAGAATCTAATGATGCGATCTCAAGGTCTTTTGATAGGTAAAAAATCTCTAGAATGACCTAAGGGATTACACAACAGGCATATGTGCTTCATTCGATCACTCATAGATCACACCAATGATTCCTCGGGTGTCAAACCAGATTATTTAAAGGAAATATTTCATATCAGCTGGGTCACACAAAACCTAGAGAAAGATAACAATGAAAAAATATAAGGAACTTATAAAATAAAGGTTGTAATAAAGACTAAAATATGGGATATTTATGCAAATAAAATATATTCTGATCCTTATACGATTCACGTGACTCATCCAGATCATACAAAAATACTAGGACATGTCACCCAAGTCATGAGAAATCCTCTAAAAAGGAAAATTGGATCATGATATATCCTATGAACACACCAATAATGTCACATGATTACCTCTAAGCATGTTTTTTGAGACTCTAGAATCCCTCAAAGATCATCATCCGGATCTTTCAATGTCCCTAGAAATTTCACCCAAATTATACAGTGACACTAGTGTATGTCAACTAGGTATCATGAAGCCCTCTTGTCTTAACAACTAGATCTCATGGCACCCTCCAAGAATGGTATACATGTTTTTCAATGACATGAGGACATGTCAGCCAGGTCTTGTAACAAAACAAAGACATGATAACCCAAATCATGCGACGTCCTATGGATAAATCAGCTAGGTCATGAGACACTCTATTGACATATGAACCCTGATCATGAAATTGTCTTCATACATCCTTGGCCATGTCTTGGAATATCCTCCTGACATATCAACCTGAATCATGTGATTTTTATCATACATGTCCAAGAATCCTCATAAATTTCAGGAAGACAACTTGGACAAGTCATGCCTATTCATACGATGGATTCCAAACATACCATTGAGATTATGCGACGCCCTATGGACAAGTCAATTGGATCAGGATATTGTATTTAGGAATATTCACTAGACAATGAGGAAACATATAGAAATCATCTGGGACATATACAAGAATCCTCAATCATTTAAAGAAGACAATAAATCCTTGTCAAATAGACTTCTCAGGACATGATAACCTTCTCCAACATGCACATTTGAGAAACCTCAGTGTGTAATCCCCAACCCCACTGAACTATAATAATTCAAATTACCGATATAACTATGATATGTAGATTCCTTTATAAGTAAAAATATAATATATATATACACTTAGGTGAAATTTTTCCCCATGTCTCCCACATTTCAATCATCAAGACCCAATATATCCCATGGGATGATCTTTCTACCTCATCCACAAATGGACTGAGTAGCACATTGAACTACAATAAATCAAATTCCTTCAATAACCAGGATATGTAGGATGCCTTACCAATGCCTTATCTTCACATTAAACATCCAAAGGGATAACCCAACACATAAGGCCCACATCGATATGTAGTGATAATGATTACTTTCTATCCCTTGTTTCTCACATTGAGCATAGATGACATAGGATTAGAGAGTTTTAATGATCATATGTGTTGAATAATAAGTATCTACCAGGTAGGGAAACCTCATTGTGTAAGCCCCAATCAATAGTAAGATATGAATACCCCAATATTAGGTAAACACAAGTGTGTAATCAGTGACCAAACTGAACTATGAAGACTTAGATTCATGATATAACTAGCATACATAGGATTCCTCCTTGAGGTCTGAGCTCAAATATCTGATGCCTAAGAGCCCTCATATATATATTTTCCACATGAGATTAAAATTAATTGGATTAAAAAACTACATGTGTAATGCCCCGACCCCAGTTACCTAGAGTCGGTGCATTATTACATAACATTGTCATGATCACAAAAGATCAAGTCTCGAAAGACCGATTAGTTTAGTAGCCTTGGAAACACTAGATACATTCGTAAACATTACATTACATCATAAAAATGAAAACTACAATAACATGGTCTCCCTAGTCCACACTCATATCCTCACTGACTATTCTTGTAAGTTAGTCATAATACACTTCTTCACATCCTGGGAAAAATAAAACATTAAAAGGGGTGAGCTCAAATGCTCTGTAAGGATAACAATATAGCAGAAACTTTCATAAGAAAACATAAGAATTTAAGGCAATGTATAACTAAAACAAAAGCCTTATTGAACTTGAACTTCAACATAATATGGAAAAAGTAAAATAAAATAATGCCATTACTTACTCACATGGATATTCTACTAGACGAATAATCACATGAAATATCAATAACCACTTTCATAATGAGGGAATGTATAATGCCAGACATTCTGATACATTTTGTCAAGGCCTCGGCCAAGACGTCTAAAATGATTAAGTCCTCAGCCAAAACCATAAATCAAATTGGGAAAGGGCCTCGGCCAATTCCACTTCTATTTGTCTCATGAGACCTACCGATGCATCGAGGAGCTATAGCGGGCTCCACCCGTCACTTATTAAGTCCAATACATTCCTCATATGAATAGGTTTAAACATAACATAAATATTTGTATTAAAACTAGCATACAAAATGTCAACAATTTCTCCATAAACTATGGACGGTATAAAAATAACACATCCACAGTCAAATATTTCACAAAATGTTCAATGGAAGTTTTGTATCATAAATCAATTTCAATTAAACTTAAAACCCATCAAAGGATGTTGACATGGATGAAATCAAAGCTATTTGAGAGAAATATCCCTCTTTTTTGAAATAATTTAAAAGTCCCATAATTATAAAATAATACATTTACTTTGAAAATATTCTTATAAGCTTGTAAGTGAAGCTTCGACGAAGTTATAATGGCGGAAAATAGCCGCACCCACCGTATAAGTTAAAAAAACATTCTTACCTTAAATTTGTCAAAAAGGTCAAAAGTACATTGTTTGGAAAACGATGGTAAGATTCCTTTAAAAAACGTATAAGGGTATAAATGACTTTAACCCATTTTCCATTTAATAGTAAAAATGTTTTGAAAGACATTTTTAAGAAACATGGATGTGGATGATAATGAGGTCCGAGTAGATAATTATGTATAAACAACCTTGGATAATGAAGAGGTTGTGAAGTAAACCCTTACCTTGTACTTTTACTTGGTTGGGGTAGGTTAACCTCCTGTATAATGGTGAAATAATTGTTATTAAATTATACAAGAATCATATAAATTCATATGATATCATATATGATCTTTTAACATTGCTTTGTTAACAATATCTTAGATTTATCATTGTTTCAGGTGTTAACTTACTCGTTTTCTTTTATATGTTTTGTTACATAAGTCGTGTTTTTCAGGGATAGGTTGTATCTTATTCATATCCAGAATGATATCATGTCCTTAAACATTATTTTTAAATCATCAAATGATAATTATACTTGAATGGATACGACGGAGAATGAATCTCATCGCGTTCATGGAGACGGTAGTCCGTACGTACGCACGAGCGACAATATCATTATTTTGATATTAAAATAATATATAATTGGATAGTATATCATATATTAAGAATCATTATCATGTTATATTTATTATTTACATGAATTAAATATCATTATTATACCCATCTAAATAATAATATATTGAATAACAATTACACCACGACGTGGAAACGGTAAGCCGTGCGTACGCACGTATGGTGACATGTCATTCAAATGATGGGTAGAATACTGAATATGGTTGTTTCATATTTATAATAACATCATAGTATATATAAGATACTGGAGTTATAATTTTAGAATTGAAATAATAAACAAAGAGGGAGTGGAATAAGAAAGAAACTTGAAAGAGGGTGATGAAAACATTACCTCTTCTTCGGGTTCTTCCTTTTGATTTGATCAAAAGGACTCCTTAGGATGGATTTCTGACTAAAGTAAAGCTTCTAGGATGAAGGGAGAGAAGTTGGGAGAGTATTTGGGCAGATTTTGGCCGAACCAAAAGGCTTGAAAGTGTGAATAAGGTGGTAGAGGTGGGGGCCTTTTATAAGAGGAGAGGAGGGGCTCTTTTGGAAAGATTGAAATGTTACATTATTATACAATGCTTTTCGGATTCTAAAGATCCCACACTTATATAATTCGTGGATAAGGTGATAAGGGTTCGAAATCTACCCATCCAATAGTCTTTGGACAAGTGTAAGCCTTGGATTTTACATTATCTTTTCATTTTATTAAAATCGTTAAATAATGAGGTCATCGCTGCATCATAATGATATCATAAATAATTTAATTTATTTAATGTCTAAAAATTATAAAAAAAAATACTATGATGTATTAAATATTTTTATATTTCCATTGACTATTTATAGTAAAAAATATGACTTTTATAACCCCATGTAAAAATTGTTTTAGTAAAACATTTCATGTTTGTGTCATTTTTTTACTTTAACATTAAATAAAAGGTATCTATGTCATTTTCCAACTAAAGTGGCTCCATGGGGTCCCCAAGTTGACCCATGGATTGTCTTGGTCGGCCATTACTCATCCAATAGGGGTAGGACAAGTTTAAGGGTATTTTCATATTTTTATAATATCATTTTTACCTTAAATTTCACTAATTACCTTTAATCGCGATTAATTAAACTTAAAAGTTACTATTCACCAAAAAATTATTTTAATCCCATTGAACCACATTTTACATCCTAATAACAACCATGTATGTCGGATTTTTGAAATTCAAAACACAGAAGTGGTAATATTTCATTTAAACGAAAAATCAGTTATTTAACTACCACTTAGTGGTTTCACTATTCATCAAAAATTGGAGTTTTTCATAACAATGCCAAAATTTCACCCTAAGCTATAATTGATATTCTGAATTCAAAAATGATGTCTATTTTAAAAATTCCAAACATATAAGTTGCATTAATTAATTTTATAATTAATTCCCGCTGTCAAAACAAATAGCGTGTTTTTAAGAAACAATATATATCAAAAGATTGACAATTGTTTATGTCCAATTTCAAAGTGAAATTAATTCTAATGACCACCATTGGATAAAATGGTAAAAATATATACTAGTTATACTCTAAAACCACTAAATAGTATAATTTATCACTATAAATTATTTTTATTAAAAAAGTTGTTTTTAAGTATTTTTCACTATTCATAAAAAATTAGAAGTTCTCAGAAAAATACCAAAAATTCAACATAGGCTAATTTCGATATTCGGAATCAAAAAATTAAGTCCATTTTGATAAATAAAATTTATAAAATTTCAAAAAGTAGGTATTACTATTCACAATGGCTAGTTTAATTAGTTGTGGTGTGTGTTAGAGCTCGAGGTTGCGTACAACACACGCTATTGCATTATTCGAAGGGAAACGTACCATGGAAGCTTGGGGTGTTACATTCTACCCTCCTTAAAATAATTGCGACCTCACAATTTCTAGAGTATTACTGCATAAAAAGACTCGGGTGGTTCTTCATCATAAGTTCCTCAGGTTCCCACATTGCCTCTTCCATTTTATGATTTCTCTACAAAACCTTTACCAGACGATTCGTCCGGTTTCTCAGCACCTGCTCCCTCACATCAAGAATTCTGATGGGCTCTTCGCAATAAGATAGATCGGGTTCCAGTTCTAATTCCTCATAGGTAAGTACATGTGTTGGGTCGGGCATGTATTTTCTCAATAGCCATATGTGGAAAACATCGTGAACTTTGGAGAGATTTGGAGGCATCACCAAATGATAAGCTACATCCCCAATATGATCTAAAAATTTTGAAAGGTCCGATGTACCTGGGACTTAACTTACCCTTCTTACCAAAACGTATAACTCCCTTCCATGGAGATACCTTTAGGAAAACATGATCTCCCACCTGAAATTCCAAAACCTTTCTTCTGTTATCGGCATAGCTCTTCTGCCTACTTTGAGCTGCTTTGATGTGGTTTTGGATTACCCTCACCTTTTCCATTGTTTCTTCCACCAGTTCTGGTCCCACAAGTTTTCTTTCACCAACGTCATCCCAACAGGTTGGTGTACGACATCTCTTTCTGTATAACGCTTCATAAGGTGCCATCTGAATGCTTGAATGGAAGCTATTGTTATAGGAAAATTATACCAGTGGCAAATATTGATCCCACATACCCTGAAAGTCAAGAGAGAATGATCTCAACATGTCTTCTGAGGTTTGAATAGTCCGTTCTGATTGTCCATCTGTTTGAGGGTGATAGGCAGTGCTCAAATGAAGTTCAGTATCCAAGGCCTTTTGAATACTTTTCCAGAATCTTGAAGTAAAACGAGGATCACGATCAGAAACAATCGATAAGGGTACTCCATGAAGTCTTACAACTTCATTAATATATAGTCCTGCTAGACGTTCAAGTGGTAGATCCTCCCGTATAGCCAGAAAATGTGTTGACTTAGTAAGATGATCAACAATGACCCATATTGCATCATTCCTTCTAGGAGTCTTTGGTAGTCCCATGACAAAGTCCATCGTAATATTATCCCATTTCCACTCAGGTATGGGAAGAGGTTGCAATACTCCACCAGGATGTTGCCTTACAGCTTTTACTTGTTGACAAACCAAACACCTCGACACAAAATCAGCAATCTCCCTCTTCATATTGTCCCACCAAAAATGTTCCTTCAAATCTCTATACATTTTGGTGCTCCCAGGGTGTATAGAGAAATTGGAACTATGAGCATCATCCAGCAATTCCCTTTTTAGATCAGGTATATCGGGAGCACAAAGTCTCTTCCCGAATTTCAAAATTCCATCCTTATACACAAAGTCCCTCAATCTTCCATCATTCACATCTTTAATCTTCTTCTGAAATTCTTCATCATCGGTCTGAGAACTCTTAATCCTTTCTAGTAATGATGGTTTGGAAACCATTTGAAAAAGCATTGATGTTTCACCTTCCCTAGTTATTCCCATGTCCATCTTCACTAGATCCATGAAAATTGGATCCCTTTCAATTCTCATCACATTCAAAACTCCATGGTCTTTTCTTCTCAAAGCATCTACCACCTTGTTTGCCTTCCCTGGGTGGTAATGTATCGTGCAATCATAATCCTTGAGTAGTTCAAGCCATCGCCTTTGCCTTATGTTGAGTTCTTTTTGTGAGAAAATATACTTCAAACTCTTGTGATCAGTATAAATATCACATTTTTCACCATAGAGGTAATGTATCCATATATTTAAAGCAAAGATCACAGCTGCTAACTCAAGATCATGAGTAGGATAGTTTTGCTCATGAATTTTTAGCTGTCGTGATGCATAGGCAATAACCTTATCATTCAGCATAAGGACACAACCAAGTCCTTTCTTTAATGCATCACTATAAATAACAAACCCATCATTCCCTGATGGTAGAGTCAATACAGGGGCGTTGACTAATATTCTCTTCAGTTCTTCAAAACATTCTTCACACTCTTTTGTCCAGACAAATTTAATCCCTTTACGTGTGATCTTTGTCAATGGGTTAGCCAATCTGGCAAAATTCTGGACGAAACGTTGATAATAACCTACTAAACCAATAAAACTGCGTACCTCAGTTATACTTGTCGGTACTGTCCATTCTTGGATTGCCTTGGTTTTATAAGGATCAATGGAAATTCCATCCTTAGAGACAATATGGCCAAGAAAAGAAATCTCCTGAAGCCATAATTCAGACTTGCTAAATTTCCCATATAATTCATGTCTTCTAAGAGTCTTCAGGATAATGCGTAAGTGATTTTCATGATATTCGTGGCTTTTGGAGTATACCAAGATATCATCAATAAATACCACTACAAAGTCATCAAGATATTCCTTGAAAAATCTATTCATTAGATCCATGAAAACAGAGGGTGCATTAGTCAATCGAAAAGGCATTATTGTAAACTCGTAATGCCCATACCTTGTTCGAAATTCTGTCTTTGGAACGTCTTCCTTCTTCATACACAACTGATGGTATCCATACCGAAGGTCAATCTTTGAAAAGTATTGAGCTCCATGCAGTTGGTCAAACAAATCATCAATGCGAGGTAGGGGATACTTGTTCTTTATTGTTATAGCATTGATCTCCCTATAGTCGATGCACAACCTCATAGATCCATCTTTCTTCTTAACAAAAAGAACAGGGGCTCCCCAAGGAGAAACACTAGGGCGAATAAATCCCTTATTACTCAATTCCTCTAGTTGTTTCTTTAGTTCAACTAATTCCATAGTGGCCATTCTATAAGGGGTCTTCGATATGGGCCTTGATCCAGGAATTAAATCAATGGAAAACTCAACTTCTCGTTTTGGACGATGTCCAGGTAAATCTTCCGAAAACACATCAACAAATTATCTCACAATAGGTACATCCTCTATTTGAATATTTCTTTCCTCACCCTCAGTAATTTCCTTCTCTTCCTCCCCAATAATTGAATTTAGTTGAGCTACTGGGGGTGGATCTAGATAAGAATTATGTGGCGATGATTCTGCTCTAAAGATAAGGTGTTCCTTATCATCATCATCAAGAATCGTAACCTCTTTCCTCTTACAATAAATTTTTGCATCATGGTCCGAAAGCCAATCCATACCGAGGATTATATCAAATTCAATCATGGGTATGACGATGAGATCAGCAGGTAAAGAACATTTAGGTGCTCTAATGGGAACTAATCGACAAAAATTTGTTCCAAAAATACTTCCCTTAGGGGTTTTGACCGACAACTACCTTGTTAAATCAAATTGGAAATATCTAATTTTCTTAGATAACTGGGAAGATATGAAACAATGCGATGATCCAGAATCAAATAATGCATTTTCTAAACTTGAGGAAACCATTAAATTACCTGCCACCACGTCTTTCGGAGCTTCCACCTCAGCAGTAGTGATAGCATAAGCCTGGCCCTGATCCCTTGGCCTCTTCTGAGGTAAGTTCCCCTGACGCTTATGACATTCATTTGTATAATGTCCCTTATCTCTACAATTATAGCATTCCACGTTGACAACCACTTTCTTTCCCTTGCATTCATGAGCTTGGTGGCCTTTTTCACCACACTTGTAACACACTCCTTTTCCTTTTAGACAGGCACCAGGGTGCTTCCTACCCCAATTATCACAGGGTGGAAATTCATTTATACCCTTCTTCCCTATTTCCTTATTTCCTTTCCTAGAGTTTTCAGCGGATCTATTCTTATCTTGCTTTGATTTAAAGTCATAAGACTTAGCGAATTCCTTTTCCGTCTTGATAGCGCACGAGAGAATACCTTCGTATGAAGAGAAGGTTTGTGATACTAAAGCTCAATGGAGAAATGGTTTTAACCCATCAAGGAAACGGTCAGTCTTACTTCTTGGGTTACGTATCTAATCTGCAGCATACCTCACTAACCTTGTAAAGTTAGCCTCATACTTTGCGACATTCTCATCCTCCTTCTGCCTCAGACTCAGAAATTGCCTTTCCATATCCGCTCGATGGTCTCAAGGAAAGTATTTTTCTAAGAACATCTCTTTGAACTCCTACCATTCCATGTTTGTTAATTCATCATCTTCCTTTGCGTTTTGAATTAGTGACCACCATTGATCGGCATCTCCAGTGAGGTGGTAAACTTCCATGACAACTTTCTCCCTTTCACTACTCCCCAAGGCATGGAATATTTTCTCTAAGGAATTTATCCATTGCTCAGCTACTATAGGATTTGTACTCCCATTGAAGGTTGGTGGTTGTTGCCTCATGAAACGGTCTAGCATTGATCCTCCACGTTGCGGATCAGGGTGCTCCATAAGAGTAAGGTTATTATTCATAACCTGCGTGATTTGTCCCAGTACGGTGAGAAGCTGATCTGCACCAGTTGTATCACTAGATCCACCATAATTATCTTGAGAAGGAGGGCAATCCCTACACGGAGTGCGTGCATTGATACAGTTTCCATTCCTTCCACTAGGCACCATTTCTAAATAATGGCATAAACTAAATTAGTTTATGAATCAAAATACATAATTCCATACTTGTAAAACACTTAACATAAATTGAACTAATTATGGATATAATCCATAATTATAAAAATGTTTTCTTTGAGGAAGTATATAATCGTAACCCTTCATAGTGGTTTGTAAAGAAAATGGGAATTATCCTAAGCATATCCCCCGGGAGTGTCGTAACCAAGAGTGCAGCAAGGCCCGTTGTCGTGCACCAGTTCCCGTTCGAGTCTAGCTCAAAGTGGTGTTTTCGGGTTTTACCCCTAGGTACATCTGTGCCAGAGCCGCCTCTACCAGCTTTTATCCAGACATGGATGTATTTCTTGGAAAACTCACAAAATCTCTATAATACCAAAATTTTAGGAAGTTCTTCTATACTAATCCTCAAAGTTCATCTTAGGTCTACATGCTCTAATCAGAGTTTGTCTAAATCTAGCTTCCAAGGTTTGTACTAAACTTCCTCTGATACCAACTGTAACGCCCCGACCCCAGTTACCTAGAGTCGGTGCATTATTACATAACATTGGCATGATCACAAAAGATCAACTCTCGAAAGACCGATTAGTTTAGTAGCCTTGGAAACACTAGATACATTCGTAAACATTACATTACATCATAAAAATGAAAACTACAATAACATGGTCTCCCTAGTCCACACTCATATCCTCACTGAATATTCTTGCAAGTAAGTCATAATACACTTCTTCACATCCTGGGAAAAATAAAACATTGAAAGGGGTGAGCTCAAATGCTCCGTAAGGATAAAAATATAGCGGAAACTTTCATAAGAAAACATAAGCATTTAAGGCAATGTATAACTAAAACAAAAGCCTTATTGAACTTGAAATTCAAAATAATATGGAAAAAGTAAAATAAAATAATGCCATTACTTACTCACATGGATATTCTCCTAGATGAATAATCACATGAAATATCAATAACCACTTTCATAATGAGGGAATGTATAATGCCAGACATTCTGAAACATTTTGTCAAGGCCTCGGCCAAGACGTCTAAAATGATTAAGGCCTCGGCCAAAACCATAAATCAAATTGGGAAAGGGCCTCGGCCAATTCCACGTCTAGTTGTCTCATGAGACCTACCGATGCATCGAGGAGCTATAGCAGGCTCCACCCGTCACTTATTAAGTCCAATACATTCCTCATATGAATAGGTTTAAACATAACATAAATATTCGTATTAAAACTAGCATACGAAATGTCAACAATTTCTCCATAAACTATGGATGGTATAAAAATAACACATCCACAGTCAAATATTTCAAAAAATGTTCAATGGAAGTTTTGTATCATAAATCAATTTCAATTAAACTTAAAACCCATCAAAGGATGTTGACATGGATGAAATCAAAGCTATTTGAGAGAAATATCCCTCTTTTTTGAAATAATTTAAAAGTCCCATAATTATAAAATAATACATTTACTTTGAAAATATTCTTATAAGCTTGTAAGGGAAGCTTCGACGAAGTTATAATGGCGGAAAATAGCCGCACCCGCCGTATAAGTTAAAAAAACATTCTTACCTTAAATTGGTCAAAAAGGTCAAAAGTACATTGTTTGGAAAACGATGGTAAGATTCCTTTCAAAAACGTATAAGGGTATAAATGACTTTAACCCATTTTCCATTTAATAGTAAAAATGTTTTGAAAGACATTTTTAAGAAACATGGATGTGGATGATAACGAGGTCCCAGTAGATAATTATGTATAAACAACCTTGGATAATGAAGAGGTTGTGAAGTAAACCCTTACCTTGTACTTTTACTTGGTTGGGGTAGGTTAACCTCCTGTATAATGGTGAAATAATTGTTATTAAATTATACAAGAATCATATACATTCATATGATATCATATATGATCTTTTAACATTGCTTTGTTAACAATATATTAGATTTATCGTTGTTTCGGGTGTTAACTTACTCGTTTTATTTTATATGTTTTGTTACGTAAGACGTGTTTTTCATGGATAGGTTGTATCTTATTCATATCCAGAATGATATCATGTCCTTAAAAATTATTTTTAAATCATCAAATGATAATTATACTTGAATGGATACGACGGAGAATGAATCTCATCGCGTTCATGGAGAAGGTAGTCCGTACGTACGCACGAGCGACAATATCATTATTTTGATATTAAAATAATATATAATTGGATAGTATATCATATATACAGAATCATTATCATGTTATATTTATTATTTACATGAATTACATATCATTATTATACCCATCTAAATAATAATATATTGAATAACAATTACACCATGACGTGGAGACGGTAAGCCGTACGTACGCACGTATGGTGACATTTCATTCAAATGATGGGTAGAATACTGAATATGGTTATTACATATTTATAATAACATCACAGTATATATAAGATACTGGAGTTATAATTTTATAATTTAAATAATAAACAAAGAGGGAGTGGAAGAAGAAAGAAACTTGAAAGAGGGTGATGAAAACGTTACCTATTTTTCGGGTTCTTCCTTTTGATTTGATCAAAAGGACTCCTTAGGATGGCTTTATGACTAAAGTAAAGCTTCTAGGATGAAGGGAGATAAGTTGGGAGAGTATTTGGGCAGAGTTTGGCCGAACCAAAAGGCTTGAAAGTGTGAATAAGGTGGTAGAGGTGGTGGCCTTTTATAAGAGGAGAGGAGGGGCTCTTTTGGAACGATTGAAATGTTACATTATTATACAATTCTTTTCGGATTCTAAAGGTCCCAAACTTATATAATTCGCGACTAAGGTGATAAGGGTTCGAAATATACCCATACAATAGTCTTTGGACAAGTGTAAGCCTTGGATTTTACATTATCTTTTCATTTTATTAAAATCGTTAAATAATGAGGTCATCGCTGCATCATAATGATGTCATAAATATGTTAATTTATTTAATGTCTAACAATTATAAAAAAAATACTATGATGTAAGAAATCTTTTTAGCTTTCCAATGACTATTTATAGTAAAAAATATGACTTGTATAACCCCATGTAAAAATTGTTTTAGTAAAACATTTCATGTTTGTGTCATTTTTTTACTTTAACATTAAATAAAAGGTATTTATGTCATTTTCCAACTAAAGTGGCTCCATGGGGTCCCCAAGTTGACCCATGGATTGTCTTGGTCGGACATTACTCATCTAATAGGGGTTGGACAAGTGTAATGGTATTTTCATATTTTTAAAATATCATTTTTACCTTAAATTTCACTAATTATCTTTAATCGTGATTAATTAAACTTAAAAGTTACTATTCACCAAAAAATTATTTTAATCCCATTGAACCACATTTTACATCCTAATGAGAACCATGTATGTCGGATTTTTGAAATTCAAAACACAGAAGTGGTAATATTTCATTTAAATGAAAAATCAGTTATTTAACTACCACTTAATGGTTTCACTATTCATCAAAAATTGAAGTTTTTCAGAATAATGCCAAAATTTCACCCTAAGCTATAATTGATATTATGAATTCAAAAATGATGTCTATTTTAAAAAATTCAAAACATATAAGTTGCATTAATTAATTTTATAATTAATTCCCGCTGTCACAACAAATAGCGTGTTTTTAAGAAACAATATATATCAAAATATTGACAATTGTTTATGTCCAATTTCAAAGTGAAATTAATTCTAATGACCACCATTGGATAAAATGGTAAAAATATATACTAATTATACTCTAAAACCACTAAATAGTATAATTTATCACTATAAATTATTTTTATTAAAAAATTTGTTTTTAAGTATTTTTCACTATTCATAAAAAATTAGAAGTTCTCAGAAAAATACCAAAAATTCAACATAGTCTAATTTCGATATTCCGAATCCAAAAATGAAGTCCATTTTGATAAATAAAATTTATAAAATTTTAAAAAGTAGGTATTACTATTCACAACGGCTAGTTTAATTAGTTGTGGTGTGTGTTAGAGCTCAAGGTTGCGTACAACACACGCTATTGCATTATTCGAAGGGAAACGTACCATGGAAGCTTGGGGTGTTACAACATGGTTTTTGATTATTATTATAAATAATATACCTAATATACCTCATAATCGATGAATCCCATCCTCAAAATATTAATCGCCTCCCTGGATGATAGTAAAATTAGGTCTGACTGGTTGTACGGATTCAACATATAAGAAGCTACCCATTAAGGGAAAATATGTGAAGAACCTCATATAAATATAGATGGAATCATTAATAGACCCCATTTTTACATATAGGTATTTCAAACTTGATCATTTTTTAGGTTAACTGGTTCTGTATCGTGATTAGGAAGATATTTATGAACATATCTTAAATCTACAATAGAGTCTCAGAGTAGGAAAAAATTCCTCCCAAAAGGGTATAATGAGCCTGAACTCCCATAATCTTGACCAATACAAGTTCCTAATAGTCATTGTTTCTAGATTCCTAAAGGAAAACCTGCCTTTGGAAAGTAGGTCTATGATTTTATGGATGTGGGAACTATTGGGTGTTTTTATAAAATATAAATAATGGTGGACCCTACTTGTTCGATTGTGAAACACATACAATCCCCCATAATCAATCACTGGGAAAACCTAAAGTGTCTTCCAAATAAAAAAAATTGGTGAACCCGACATATAATTATTTAACTACAACATCTCATTCACATGTTAAAAAGGATATACTTCCCAATCATCATTATGCCATTTTGTTCCAACCAAGGTGTTCCATGATCTTTCTAATAAAAAAAGAAACATAATAAGATTTTTATTCTCAGAAAGTCAAATATGAAATGAAGCCATCATAAAAATAAATATTTTATTTGATAAATAAAATAGTAGGGTGGTATACTGAGAAAAAAACCAGGCAACTTAGAATGTCTAGAATAAATATCCCATATTCACAATCCTTAAGTAGAGGATTTAGTTATGAAAATATATATCACTGATATCCATTGAACATGATTCACCTTATTCTCTTGGTTTTGGTGGTTTTTTAGACATATCATCCTTAGTATCCCTTGGATTATGAAAATTACTTGGATAATGTCAATATTTTCCACACTTATGATATTGTACCATTAGTAGTGTTTTTGGATGAATGTTTTCCACTCCCATAATTCTAAATGACATCTTCATTTTCTTATAGAAGTTTGATGATCAACAATCCCCTATTATATAAGTAAATCATCATAGATTCCCCTTGATAAAATTCCCTAGGTGCCTCTTTCCATGGGTTTTAAATGTAGTAAATTGAATATTTCTTCCTTTATCATCTTCGCCACTTGATCTTTTATGAGACTATATCTTTCCCTTCTTTGGTGTATTTGGGACTTTGACTATATTCAAAATATTAATAATATTTCTTGATAACTAGTTTGGAATAATCAAAATTTTTCTTAATCTAGCTCGATTTATGATGGGTTATTCATTGAGGTAATATCTACACTATCCCTCATACACAAGGATTCTTTTAGTTCCATCAATTAATAAAACTAAATGGGTTTACATGAGTGATGAAAAATTAATAATATGGGAGAATTATCATATCATAAAATGAATTAAACCTAAAAATGTATTTTTATATTACATCATCTTGTTGGCCTATATTCCATTTAGTTTAACCTATATCAATATTAGTTTAACCTAGGTTACTTTAAGTTAGGTTATATTTTGATTCTCAACCGAATCCCTCAAACTAACAAAAAAATGATTCCTTTATAGTGGTTCATAAATAGCATATGATCAACCAAATTGTATCCCATGAGAGGGTCTATCTAGGTGTGGAGTCTTAGTCCCACTCATCATGAATTAGGGTGATGATCATGTTAATTCTGAGACAATCCTTTTTAGGGTGATTACCCCTAGGTGCATCTGTACCACAACTGCATCCACATTCTAGTATCTTAACATGTTTTTTTCTATGAAATCCACTTCCTCAAGAATTTACTAATTTTTTCTGGAAATCATCCTATAATTAGAATCATGTCTATAGTTTTTAGTGAGGTTATATAACCTTAATTCCAAAGTAAAGTAAACTAATCTCTAAAAATAACTAAACTTTTATCTCAGATCAACTATAATGAACCAATCTAAACATGAATTAAACAATACATTAATATCATGATTTAAATAATACATCTCATAAATAGCCACACAACCCAAGGAACAAAATCTTTATTTTCTTAGAGATTAGCTAAATAAAAATATTAATATATAATAATTTCTCCATAATAAAACTTCTATAGACACCCTTTTATACTTTACAAAATTTATATATATCTTTATAACCTAAGGAAAGGAAAAACATAAGAAAGTGGTGAGCTCAAATGTTCAGTAAGGGAAAAAATATAAAAATTTCATCAAGTGTTAGATCATAAGACTATGAGAAAACATGGACATGGGGGAAATTTATTATTAAAAATAACATGGAACAATAAGTGATGTCCATAATTCCTGATAGAAAGACAAGGAATCTCAAATGAACAAACATATACCATGAAATATGTGCACAGGATCACGAGACTTTAAACATGAGTCAAGGAGAATAATTATAGGCACAATATTATGCCATAAGAGTACGTAATAAACATAATAATATAAACCATATTTCATGGAAATCCACCATGAAATTCATTATATACTAGGCTTGGTCTAACTAACCTAGTACCTTATTGGGCTTTGGATATTCCTACCATACACCATTTGGTTTGGGATAAAACCTCAGGTGTACCCCTTAGTCTTGGGATGAAACCTCTCATTTACCCCTTGGTATTGAGATAAATACTTCCATATACCCCTTTTTCTTGGGATGAAGTCTCTTGTATACCATTTGGCTTAAGGTAAATCCTTGTTTGTACCTCATTTGAGTTCATAAGACATAAACTTAAAATAATTCATTGGATGTAGATATTAGACCCCACCCATTATCATCCATACATGTAACGACCCAAAGTTTCATTAATGGAAATCCCTCTTGACCTAATTAAATGTCTCTTTATGTAAATATTTTATATAAAATGTCAAATTCTTTGGTTTTATGTTAAGAATTGTGACCGTTTCTTTTATAGCCGTTGAACATTGATCACATGATTAGTATAAATATAGGGCTTTAAAAAATCCAACTTAATCAGACAAAGGAAGTGATGGCCTCATCTAGTAGAATTGCTCCATACGAAGCCCATTTTTCAGAGTTTGGAAAAGAGGTGGCGTATTTGGGCTTCACTCTTGACGAATCCCATGCTGAGATTCATCATGTCAGGCTCGAACGGGACCGTCTACAGGAAAAGTGGAAGTTGATAGAGATGACCACTCGAGCAATGTTATCTGAGCCACCCCAAGAGTCTGTCACCATCGCACACCTTACCCTTAGGTCTTATGTGGCTATTTTAAGGGGTTATGTAACAAATCGCTAGTACTATGTTCATGTACATTTTTTGTATATAATAATGAATATACTTTCTTGTCATTATTGATACATTGTAAATAGTTTTTAAAGTACAAAAAGTGTTTTTAGTTATTATTTAATTAAGAATTATACTTTATTAAATTAAGGTATTTTTTGTATTAAATAATATTTTAATAAAATATTATTATTATTAAATTAATTTTTATTAAATATAAATGATCTTATAATTTTATGAATGCAATTATAATTTTTATTAAGGTTTGAAAGCCATTTCTGTCAAAACCCGTGAATTTTCGATAAATGTCATTTTTTATTTTAAAATTAAAAATTAACAGATTTTGAAAATTATTTAAATAAAATAAATGATATTTATGGAATCAGGATATCAAAATTATCCAATGGTGAATTTTTCGTAAATTTTCCGAGACAGCCAAATTTTTGGGTAGAAATTAAATACCGTTTAAATATATAATGTGTTTTATGACATCATAATAACCCAATAGCGACGTAATAAAATACTATAAGATTTATGTTCAGACAATATATGATTTACCATTAAAAAAATATGATTTTTTTTTTGTTTTACTTACTTTTCAAAGCATTAATGGACCCCTCAAGACTTATTAAACATCTTGTCTTTTTAAATTATTTTCCATGGGAGTGTGACTCATCTCCACATAATCAACCCCATTATTTTAAGAAGTTTAGAATTTGGAATTATAAAATATTATTTTCCTCTCCCCTTTTCCAAAAACCATGGACCAAAACCATGAGCTGATTTGTGGTTTGGATTAGTTTAATGTAAGGGGTCCCAAACCTAAATAATAAATAATTCACTCACCTTTCCTATATAAACCCACCCAAGCTCCCAATTACTCCTCACTCAAAGCCTTTGGAGTTCATCCAAAATCTGCCCTACTCTCTCTATAATCCTCCCAAGGTGTCCCAAGATTCCAAGAAGCCTCTCTCAAGCCTCTCTCAAGCCTTTGAAAGCACACTTCCAAGTAAGGGTTTTTCTTCCTTTCAATTTTTTGTCCAATTTTCTTAATATTGTTATGCCCTTTTATTTTCAATTATAAATGATGGGGTATGGTTCAGAACCTCCCCCATACTACCCTATTATTTTTTTAATGATGTGAGACCCCTTTATCTCTCATTAAATGCCTCCCATGTACATCCGTTACTATGCCGAAATTCCGAAAGAAACTTCTCTCTCTTCATTTACATTCAAGCAATAATTTTGTATCATGAATCTAAATTCCATTAAAATTATTTGTACATGTATATATATGACCCCCTTACTGTCCATTTCATGTAAATATGACGAGACACCCCTTTCTCTCTCATCAACCATTTTTTATGAATTCTTATGTCATGCCGTTACGCTGCCGAAATTGCTCCGATTTTCTAAGCCAATGCCTTTGTGTAGTGAATACCATGCCTATTTCTCCATCAAGGGTATTCACCTTTATGAAAATTTAATTATTGATTATAAAGTTTCATGTATTAATTCCACATTCCTTTATCATGTAATAAATGATTATGTTTAATGAATCCATGTTTTATGATCCATGTGGCACACTTATGCATGAAATGAAATGTTTAAGAAGGGTGTGCCCTTATAGCGCTCCAATGAATTGGGTAAAGTATAGTATCATGATACGTCATGTGTAATGAGTGTTGACTCATGATAATTCAATTTCAATGAGGGTTTACTCGTGCTTCATGTACAATGAGAATTTACTCATGCTCCATGTGCAATGAGCCTTGGCTCATGCTAATTCCATGTTAAGTGTTGTTGCCACATTTCCATGTCATGATTATCATGCTTTATCATGGCTTTATGTTCATGTTTCTCTTGTGATCTATTGATATGCATATTGTCTAACATGTATTGTAATCCTCATGTATTCCATGTTTATTCCCTTACTGAGCTTTATAGCTCACCCTTTTCTTATGCATGTCCTCAGGTTATCCCATGCAATGCTAAGTATGAGGGAATGTAGTGGTCATGTAAAACAAGTTTTCAATAAAGATATTGTATTTCATGTTTTAAGTTGTTATGTAATGATCCTAATCACCAAATACACTAGAACTCTCGATCTTCCATGTTGTATCAAGTGAATAGTTTATGTAATAAATCATGTTTAAGTTTGTAATAAAAGCAAGGTTGTTATAGTTGGTATCAAAGGGAGGTTTAGTTATTTTTTGGGATTAGGATTAGAAAAACCCAGTAAATACTTAGAGACAAGAATAAGTATAATAAAAACATCACTAAGTTTTGGTAAGTACTGAGTGAGTGGTTTATCAAGAAAATACATCCCTATCTGGATACGAGCAGGTAGAGGCGGATCTGTCACAGATGTATCCTAGGGGTAAAACCCGAAAACACCGCTTTGAGCTAGACTCGAATGAGAACTGGTGCACGAAAATGGGCCTTGCTGTACTCTTGGTTACGACACTTCCGGGGGATATGTTTTGATAAATTCACAAGCTTAGTATCAACCCTTATTAAGGGAATTAAAAAAATGCCCCTAAGAATATATGTTAGAAAGTAGATCATGAAAAGCCTATATTTAAGCCTATATACTCATGAGTTAAGGAAATAAAAGTTTATTTATAAGTCATCAACTGTTGTCTTTGGATTACCCTGTATGTGTTACCCCTAACTTTCCTTTTATTCTAGCCAATGGATGGTAATAGGAGGACTCAGGCTAACAACCGATGTGAAGATCAATTTGATGACTGTTCTAATGAGATGCCCAATCCAATGTGAGCGGGAATTGAAAAATTTGTCATGATTATCTCTCATCTAACTCAAGATTTGAATAGAAACATAGGTCAAGAGGAACATTCAACCCCCCCTAAGAAAGAAAAAGTTTCTATCAAGAGCTTCATGAGACAAAGGACTCCTACTTTTAGGGGATCATTTGATCCCACAATCGCTGAAAAATGGATAAACTCCATTGAAAAGATCTTCTCCATCCTTCAATGTTATGAACAAGAGAAGGTTCTCCTAGTGGCTTATCATATGGAGGGTGAAGCTGATCAATGGTGGACGTTGATAAAAAATATGAAGCCTGAGGAGGAGATCGAGGCGTTGGAATGGAAGGATTTCTGGAAGATGTTTTTCGATAAATATTTTCCACACACCCTCCGGCTTAAGATGGAAAGGGACTTCCTTTACCTCAAACAAAAAGATGAATAATATATTGGAGCTTACGAGGAAAACTTCACAAGGCTTGAACGATACGCTTACAGCTTTGTCGTTACCCCCAAATGCAAAGTTGACCACTTCTTTGGTGGGATGAAGCTTAGCCTATGGAAAGCAATAGTGATCCGTGACTTCGACAGCTATGAGGAAATTGTCTGATGTGCCCTCAAGGTCGAAATGGAGATCGGAGAATCACAAAGGTATCATGGGGACAAGAAGCATAAGGTGTACTTCAATGCTGGCGTTCTGATGGATAAATCCAACGGTGCTAAGAATATCCAGCACCCCACTTTCCAAAAGTGCGGAAAGAATCACCCTGGAAATTGCCTCAAGGGGATGAGGAAATGATTTAGGTGTGGAAGAGAAGGGCACCTAGCTGTTAACTATTGGCAAGAAAGACTCGAAGCTATGACAGAGGAGAGGAACACTCTGTTCGAACCTCAACGCGTTGTTCATTGCTACAAATGCAAAGAACCAGGGCATTTTTCAAATCAGTGCCCTAATCCAAGGGTTTTTGGAGGCAACCAACAAACTCCAAGGTAGCAAGGAAGATCTTTTTCTATCACTTCTTCCAAAGTGAACCCCGACAATGAAGTGGTGATAGGTACTCTAGTTATTCATTCTAGAATAGGGAGTGTACTTTTTGATTCAGGTTCTATGCATTATTTTATATCTCGAAACTTTAGTAGAATAATCCCAACACCACCACAAATCATGGAAGTGAAGATGTCGGTGAGTACGGAAAATGGGTCAATCATTGCATCCCATGAATATAAGTCCTCCCCTATTATAATCTATGGATTTAATTCCCAGTGAACCTCATCATACTCCCTCTGGTGGAATTTGATGCAATTCTTGGCATGTATTAGATTTCCTTATATAGATCCACATAAATTGTCGAGAAAGGGAAATCACACTCCATATGGAGAATCGACCCCCGATTCTTTAAAAGTGTAAGGAGGAAGATGAATATATTTTAGCTCCATCATCTCAAGTATGGATATTACTGCCCTATGAGAACGCATATCTGGCTCAGATGATTGAGTCTAAGGAAGAAACCATCCTTGATAAAATGCCTATTGTGAGGGAATTCGCTGAAGTGTTTTCCAAGTAACTGTCTGGCCTTCCTCCTAGAAGAGGTGTTGAATTATCAATTGAACTTATACCAGGGGATCTACCAATATCCAAGACTCCATATATAATGGCTGTCATGGAGCTTGAAGAGCTAAAGAAACAAATACAGGATAATCTGGATAAAGGGTTTATATGCCCAAGTGCTTCACCATGGGGTGCACCAGTCCTCTTTGTCAAGAAGAAGGATGGGTCAATGCACCTTTGCATTGATTATCGTGAGATTAACAAAATCAAAATAAAGAACAAGTATCCTCTGCCACAGATCAATGACTTGTTTGATCAGCTGCGTGTAGCACAATACTTCTCCAAGGTGGACTTGCGGTCTGGATATTATCAAGTAAGGGTGAAGAAGGAAGATATCCCCAAGACTGCTTTTCGCATAAGATATGGGCACTATAAATTCATAGAAATGACTTTCGGACTCACTAATGCTCCAGAAATCTTCATGGACTTGATGAATAGAGTATTTAGAGATTACCTCGACAAATTTGTGGTAGTCTTTATAGATGATATTCTAATATACTCCAAAACCAAGGAGGATCATGAGGAGCATTTAAGAACTGTACTAGAGACTTTGTGCAAAGATAAGCTCTATGAAAAGTACAACAAGTGTGAGTTCTGGTTGAAGGAGGTCTCATTCTTGGGCCATATCATCACAAGCAATGGGATATCTATGGATCCCTCCAAAACAGATGCAATTGAGGGATGGCCGAGGCCAACATCGGTAATGAATATCTGTATCTTCTTGGGGTTAGCTGGATATTATCAATGATTTGTGAGAAATTTCTCATGATTGTCCAACCCTCTTACCAAGCTAACTCGAAAGGGAGTAAAGTTTTCATGGAGTGATGAATTCAAAGAAATCTTCAAGGAGTTGAAAAGGAGGCTTATCACTGCACCCGTGCTCACTTTACCCACAAGTGGGGAACCTTTTGTGATATTTAGTGATGATTCGAAGAAGGAACTAGGTTGTGTGCTGATGCAGAATGATAAAGTGATATCCTATGCCCCAAGATAGTTGAAAATCCATGAGAAAAACTATCCAACGCATGATCTGGAGTTGGCGGTGGTGATCTTTGCCTTGAAAATCTGGCGGCATTATCTCTATGGGGAGAAATGTGAGATATATTCTGACCACAAGAGTCTTAAATATATATTCACATAGAAATATCTTAATATGTTCCAGAGAAGATGGATAGAGCTCATCAAGTATTATGACTGTTCAATACATTACCACCCTGGGAAAGAGAACAAGGTGGCAGATGCCCAAAGTAGAAATGACCTAGCGATTCTATCAATGATGAAAATTGAGAAGGATCCAATATTCTTATACTTGATGAAGATGGACATGGGAATCATAAAGAAAGGAACATCATCAATCCTTTCAGAAGTTATTGCTCAACCGTCTCTTTTGGAAAGGTTAAAGGATGCTCAAAAAGATGATGTGGGAATTCAGGAAAAAGTGGAATCTATCAAAAAAGGGAAATACTCAGAGTTTAATGTTAATGAAGAAGGAATTGTGCGATTTGGGAAAAGACTGTGTTCCATCAAGTCCGGAGCTGAAGATGGAACTTTTGGATGATGCACATAGTTCAAATTTCTCTATTCACCCATGGAACACAAAGATGTATCAAGATCCCCGAGAAAGCTTTTGGTGGGATAATATGAAGAAGGAGATCACTGTATATAAATCAAAGTGCCTGGTGTTCCAAAAAGTGAAGGAAGAGAGGCAGAAGTCTAAGGGGATGATGCAACCATTGCCCATATCAGAATGGAAATGGGAGAACATCACCACGGACTTTATCACTGGACTTCCGTGGACATCTAAAGGCAATAATGCAATATGGATTGTTGTGGATCGTATTTCAAATACTGCACACTTCATTGCTATTCGGGAGGATTTATCATTGGATCAACTGGCATAAATATATATCAAGGAAGTGGTAAGGCTGCTGAAGTACCACTATCTATTTTGTCTGATCGAGATCCAATATTCATCTCTATGTTTTGGAAGAGTCTTCAATATGCTCTAGATACTAAACTGAACTTCAGTACGGCCTATCATCCTCAAACTGATGGCCAATCCGAGCGGACTATCCAAACACTTGAGGACATGTTGAGAGTGTAAAGACCCGAAGCCTGACGTACATAAACATTGCATTACTTTTGTGGAATACTTAGTACATAACAAAAACACACACACAAGGATCGTAATAGTTTAGTGTCTTTGGAAACTCGGAATATAATCTTCTAATCCTGGTGAAAGATCTTCAACATCTCCCATAAAGATCTTCCTTTTTTTATACCTAAAACCTTTCTTTATATCCTGGGGAAAAGAAAACATAAAAGGGTGAGCTCAAATGCTCAGTAAGGGTAAACAAAAGAAATATCAATCACATAATATACATAAGCACATAACTTTTGGAAATCTTAACCTGTAAAATAGATCATAATTTCATAACCTGGGACAACTCATGGCAGTGAAATGTAATCACAATAATCATAACTTAAAACATTAAACATTGTGGCATGCACACATAATCATAGAGAATCATTTCTTATGAGTCAAGACTCATTTCCACGACTATCTTAGTGGACAAAGTCCCTTTCTGAACCGATTCACCCTCATTTCAGTCCTGTTTCACTGAACAGGTATAACCTACCATTCCAGCCATGTCTATCTCATGAGATATAAAATCTTTACCCAATGCATTGGAGGGAGATATAGGTCCCACCCATCTCATAATGATACCATTCTTATGTGTGCCACAAAATCATAAATCATACATCATTACATAACCCATGTAATAAAAAATGGGAATCTTAAACATAGTGACATCATAAAACAATTCATAAAGGAATTCATAAAAATATTTCCATCACAACATAATCAAATCCATGTAATAATAGGGATAGAAATAGAACCCTTTATTATCTTATATGGAAAATAATTTTGATAAAACACTTGAACTCCATTCTTGAGGAAAATATCCTTTCTACTTCAAAAACATTTTTCCTTTCTTAACATGTCATACAAATTTAAACTAAAAGAAGTTGATTAAAAATAAACTTGAAAAATTGTAAAGGAAGATTCTTGGAAATAATGTTTTAAAAATCCATTCATGCCGTATAAGTTAAAAAAAACATTCTTCTCGTACTTTTTTCGAAAAAGTCAAAAAAGTACCTCGTACGAAAAACGACAAAAGATTCTTTTCATATCTTTTAATAAAACTCACCTAAGGGTAAAATTGTGTTTAAAAAATTGTAGGTGGATGGAAATAATATTACATATTGAGTAAACATGGATGTGGATGATAAAATACACCCCAGTAAATGCCAAAGTATAAACAATCTCGGATAAAAATGAGATTGTGATATTTCCCTTACCTTAGGTCCGGTTTGCTTCGTAAGTGTCCGAAACTCCTGTATAATGATTTAAATAATGTAATTGACTTATTACAGAATCATATTCATTGTTATTATATCATATATGGTTCAATTATGACTTTATATTACCCGTTCTTTTGTAAATTCATGTTAAAGTAGCGTTTTTGGTAAAATCATCTCATTTGTCGTTCGTGTTTTAACTTGTAATTATTCATATGATTACTTAGATCATTATTACTTAATTATAGAACATAAAACCTGATTTATATATAATATATATTCAGAATATACTTATATATAATGGATCGATAAATGGAAAGAAATACACCGTTCATGGAGACGGTAGGCCGTACGTATGCATGAACGCTATTTTCTTTTCGTTATTGAATTGAGTGGAATTAAGTAGATGACATACATATATATACACATAAATCCAGTAGTTTTATAATGTCATATATTTCATTATTATTGCTTATATATACTTTATAATCATTCTTAAATGGTTAACAAGGAGAATGAATCTCATCGCGTCGTGGAGACGGTAGTCCGTACGTACGCACTAGCGATGATATCATTTCCATAATTATTGAATTGAATTGGAGTGGATGATACAATATATCAGAATCAATATGATGTTCTAATAACTATGTATTGTTATTCTTTACACCATTATACCCATCCATGTAAGGTGGTGGTGGAAAATAGATTACACCACGGCGTGGAGACGGTATTCCGTACGTACGCACGCGCGGTGATTTCGTTTTCCGTAGGATGGATAGATGGTTAAATAGGGTTGTTTGATACTTATAATAACATATCATTATATGAGTGATACTGATGTTATTACTTCATAATGAAACAACCTAAGAAAAAGAAGTGGAAGAAGAAATAAAGATGAAAGAATCGGTAACGGACATTACCTCTTCTTTGAAGTGCTTCTTTGAGATCTCCTTCTAGGGAACTAAAATGGGTATTTTAAGAAGACCAGAACCTCTAGGATGTTTCTAGGGAAGTGGATAAGATAATTAGGCAGGGGTTGGCCGAGCTTGAAGGCTCAAAGTTGTGTGAGTAAGAGAGGGAGGAGGTGCCCTTTTATAAGGGAGGAGAGGGGCTCCTTTGGAAAAACTAAAAATATTATTTTATTATAAAGTCAAGTTCGGTTTTAAATAGCTCCAAATTGATTTATTTCGATGATAAGGTGGGGATGGGTCGAAATACTCTCATCAAATAGAATTTAGAAAAGTTTAGGTTCCTATTTTAACCTTATCATTTAGATTTAACATTAAGTTAAATAATTTTACTTTTACCGTGTCTTCTTGTGTTCTTAAACTATAAGGTTAATAAACTTACTATAAGAAGCCAAAAAAACCCCAAATTGTTTATTATTAATATATATAACCTTATATAAGTCATTTGGCCGAACCTTAGATTTTTAAGAATAAAATAACAATTAATAATATAATATTTGTTTTAAAAACTATTTTATGTCAATTTTGACACTATTTAGTAATTGATTTTTTTGAAACTCATAACTGAATGATAAGTTCGAACAACGTTAATTAAATAAATAATAAAATGTCATATTAACCTATAAAATTAGAGGAATTCATAAAAAGTCTCAAATTATATTTATTTTGGTATTTATAACATCAATTATGTCAATATTTCATTAATAAGATAATTACTTCATCATCGTTGTGTCATAAATAAATTGAATTATTTAATGTCTAAAAATTACAAATAAAATAAAATTATGTAGTAAATCTTTTTATATTTCTAATGAATATTTATAGTCGAATTTATCTTATGTATAACCCCATATTAAAAATGTTTTAGTAAATAAACTTTGATTTTAACTCTTTTAACTCTTCTTTGAATTAAATAATAATAAATGTCCTAATCTAATCCAAGTGGGCCTAAATGGTCATATTTTATTCCTAAGATTGTTTTTGGTCGAATTACACTTATCCAATAGAATTTGTACATGTGTTAGGGTAATAATAATATCATTTTTACCCTTAATTACCCTATTTACTTTTAACCGTGGTAAATAAAAGTAAAAAGTTACTATTCACCAAAAATTATTTTCATCTCATTGAACCACATTTTACTTACTGAAATCAACCGTGTCTCTCGGATTTTTGAAATTCCACTCACAGAAGCGGTAAAATTATGTTTTATGAAAAATTCAGTTTTTTAACTACCACTTAGTGGTTTCACTATTCATCAAAAATTGAAAGTTTTCAGAAAAATACCAAAAATTAGGCCTAAGCTATATTTGATATTATGAACTCAAAAATGATTTCTATTTTACCAAATTCAAAACATATCAGTTGCATTAATTAATTTAAAAAATTAATTCCCGTCGTCAAAACAAATAGCGTGTTTTTAAGAGATAATAACTATCAAAAGATTGAAACTTGTTTATAACTGGTTTAAATGTGAAATTACATCCAATGACCATCATTGTATTAAATTGTAAAAATATATTCTAAATATACTTTAAAACCACTAAAATTAATAATTTATCACTATTAATTATTTCGATTGAATTTTTTTTTAATTAAAATTTAGTAATTTCCACTATTCATCAAAATATGAAAGTTATCCGAAAATTACCAAAATTTCACCCTAAGCTAATTTAGATATTCCAAATCCAAAAATGAAGTCCATTTTGAAAAATAAAATTTAAAAAATTTCAAAAAGTGGTTATTACTATTCATAACGGCTAGTTTTAATAATATTTTAATAGCATATCGTTGTTTAGTGAAACTCGGTATTGCGTACTACACAGGCTATCAAGGAAGGCCGTGATTGCGTGTAATGAAAGGTAAGTCAAGGATGCGTGTTGTGCAAGCTCCTTTTGGTGTACAACACAAGACATTAATGAAATTAAAAAGAATATTTTTCATAAAATCTCGGGGTGTTACAGAGAGCATTCTCAATGGACTTTAAAGGAGGATGGGATCAACATCTTCCTCTGGTTGAGTTCTCTTATAATAACAATTTCCACTAGAGCATCCAAATGGCACCTTATGAAACCTTGTATGGGAAAAGGTGCAGAACACTGGCATGTTGGGATGAGGTCAGTGAACGTAAGCTTCTTGGACCGGAAATGGTCGAGGAAATGGTGGAGAAGGTGAAAACCATTCAGCAGCATATCAAGGCAGCCCGGAGTCGACAGAAGTGTTATGCAGATAATCATCGATGATACCTTGAGTTTAAAGTTGGATACATGGTTTTTCTATGCATATCTCCGTGGAAGAGGGTCATGAGGTTTGGAAAGAAAGGGAAGTTAAGTCCAAGGTACATCATCCCCATCAAGATTCTTGATCGTGTCGGGGCTGTGGCCTATCGACTAGCACTTCCACTTACCATGGCCAAAGTACATGATGTATTTTATGTATCCCTCTTAAGGAAGTACATACCAGACCCTTCACATGCAATCTCTTCTGAGGTGGTACAGTTGGAGGATGATCTTTCTTATGAGGAAAAACCAGTGAAGATATTAGATCATAGAGAAAAAGTTATACGAAATAAGACAATTCCCCTTATCAAGGTGTTGTGGTGAAACCACAAGTTTGAAGAAGCGACTTGGGAATAGGAGGAAATGATGAAGCTGAGTTACCCACATCTGTTTTTGTGTGGGAAAAGGAAATTTCGAGGGCGGAATTTCTTAAGGGAGAAATATTGTAACGACCCAAAGATTCATTAATTGAAATCCTTATTGATCTAATTAAATGTCTCTTTATGTAAAATGTCAACTTCTTTGGTTGTATGTTAATAATTGTGACCATTTATTTTATAGCCGTTGAACAGTGATCACATGATTAGTATAAATATAGGGCTTTGACAAATCCAACTTACTCAGACAAAGGAAGCGATGACCTCATCCAGTAGAATTACTCCATATGAAGCCCATTTTTCAGAGCTCGGAAAAGAGGTGGTGTCTTTGGGCTTCTCTCTTGACCAACCCATGATGAGCTTCATCATGTCAGGCTCAAACGGGACCGTCTATGGGAAAAGTGGAAATTGATAGAGATTACCACTAGAGCTATGTTATCTGAGCCACCACAAGAGTCTTTCACCATCGCACACCTTACCCTTAGGTCTTATGTGGCTGTTTTAAGGGGTTATGTAACAAATCACTAGTACTATGTTCATGTACATTATTTATGTATATATTAATGAATATACTTTCTTTTCATTATTGGTACATTATAAATAGTTTTTAAAGTAAAAATAGTGTTTTTAGTTATTATTTAATTAAGAATTCTATTTTATTAAATTAAAGGATTTTTTAAATTAAATAATATTTTAATAAAATATTATTATAATTATTAAATTAATTTTTATTAAATATAAATGATCTTATAATTTTATGAATGAAATTATAATTTTTATTAAGGTTTAAAATCCATTGCTGTCAAAACCCGTGAATTTTTGATAAATATCGGTTTTTATTTTAAAAGTAAAAATTAACATATTTAGAAAATTATTAAAATAAAATAATTTATATTTCTGGAATCAGGACGTCGAAATTATCCAACAGTGAATTTTTCATAATTTTCTGAGACAGTCAAATTTTTGGGTAGAAATTAAATACCATTTAAATATATAATGTGTTTTATGACTTCATAATGACCCAATAGTGATCTAATAAAATACTATAAGATTTATATTCATCCAATATATGTTTTAACATTAACATAATTTGATTTTGGGTTTGTTTGACTTAATTTTCAAAGCATTAATGGACCCCTCAAGACTTATTAAACATCTTGTCTTTTTAAATTATTTTCCATGGGAGTGTGACTCACATCCACATAAGCAACCCCATTATTTTAAGAAGTTATGAATTTGGCCTTATAAAATACTGTTTTCCTCTCCACTTTTCTAAAAACCATGGACAAAAACCATGAGATGATTTGTGGTTTGGAATAGTTTAATGTAAGGTGTCCCAAACCTAAATAATAAAGAAATCACTCACCTTTCCTATATAAACCCACCCAAGATCCCACTTCCTCCTCACTAAAAGCCTTTGGAGTTCTTCAAACCTATTCCCTACTCTCTCTAGAATCCTCCCAAGGTGCCCCAAGCTCCCAAGATGCCTCTCTCAATCCTCTCTCAAGCCTTTGGAAGCACACTTCCAAGTAAGGGGTTTTCTTCCTTTCACCTTTTTGTCTAATTTTCTTAATATTGTTATGCACTTTTAATTTCAATTATAAATTCCGGGGTATGGTTTATAACCTCCCCCATACTTCCCTTTTATTTTTTGAATGATGGGAGACCCCTTTCTCTCTCATTAAATTCCTCCCATGTACACCCTTTACTATACCAAAATTCTAAAAGGAACTTCTATCTCTTCATTTACATTCAAGCAATACTTATGTATCATGAATCTAAATTCCATTAAAATTGTTTGTACATGTATCTAGATGACCCCTTTACGTTCCATTTCATGTAAATATGATGAGACACCCATTTCTCTCTCATCAACCATTTTTTATGAATTCTTATGTCACGCCGTTATGCTACTGAAATTGCACCAATTTTCTAAGCCAATGCCTTTGTGTAGTGAATACCATACCCATTTCTACATCAAGGGTATTCACCTTTATGAAAATTTACATATTGATTATAATTTTTCATGTATGAATTCTACATTCCTTTATCTTGGAAGAAATTATTATGTTTAATGAATCCATGTTTTATGATCCGTGTGGCACACTTATGCATGAAATGAAATATTTAAGAAGGGTGCGTCTTTATAGCACTCTAATGCATTGGGTAAAGTATAGTATCATGATAAATCATGTGCAATGAGTGTTGAATCATGCTAATTCAAGTGCAACAAGGGTTTAATCGTGCTTCATTTGCAATGAGAATTTACTCATGCTCTATGTGCAATGAGACTTGGCTCATGCTAATTCAATGTTAAGTGTTGTTGCCACATTTCCATGTCATGATTATCATGCTTTATCATGAATTTATGTTCATGTTTCTCTTTTTCTCTATTGATATGCATATTTTCTAACATGTATTGTACCCATCATGTATTCCATGTTTATTCCCTTACTGGGCTTTATAGATCAACCTTTTCTTATGCATGTCCTCAGGTTATCCCATGTAATGCTAAGTATGAGGGAATATAGTGGTCATGTAAAGTAATTTTTCAATAAAGATGTTTCATTTCATGTTTTAAGTTGTTATGTAATGATCCTAAGCCCCAAAGACACTAGACCACTCAATCTTCCATGTTGTATCAAGTGAATAGTTTATGTAATAAATCATGTTTAAGTTTGTAATAAAATTAGGGTTGTCATAATACATAAATGTGATACATAAAATAAATGATCATTATTTTATAAATAACCCAATGAAATAAATATTGGCTTCATAATATCTATATATGGTATTACTAAAACTGAACTCAAGCATTAAATGATTGATACCAAGATCCAATCCCCCAAATAGAGTATTTTGTAAGAAAATTTAGAAAATTATTCATCAAAAATAATTTCCAAATAAATAAATCCTTTAGAGATAAAGAGTAGGATGGTAGTGAAATTTTAAAAGAGTTTTAATAAATTTTTTTATCTTTAATGTAAAATAAGAAGTTATAGTTACTTTGAAATGTAATTTTTTAAAAGGTGAAGTGAAAACTTTTGAAAAAATATTTAATTCTTAAATAGGAAATTAAAATAAAATTTTAAAATTTTTTTAGTGAAAATACTTTGAAAACATTTAATTTAAAAAAATCCTCAATAATAGAGTTTTAAAAAGACATAAAGGTTATCAAAAAACAATGTGGTGTGAAAAATAAAACATTTTATTCTGAATGTATGTAAAAACATTTAAACATTTTGTAATACCTCTATTGAAAACACACATTATAAAATGGTAAACCAAAATTAATTTTTAAAATATGATAATATAAATATATAGGTAACATGAGAAAAAATAGTTTCATTTCTTTGTTTAAAGGAGAAAATTGTTGGGAAAGAAAAATATGAACAAGTAGGGGAAACCATCATTAAAGAGGATGAGAATTATTATTAACATAATTTAATTTTCAAGAAGTAAGATAACTCATAAATAAATAATATTTGGATCAAAATTAATTTACTAAGATATAAATAGGGTATAACATATGAAATGAAATACGAATCTCAAGGAGAAACATCATAACTTAAGAATGAGATTGAGTTATGAAAACCATTGAATTTTAGGATGATATTAGTCATATAAAAAGCAATGAATAGAATTAATGGAAGGGAAGTTTCCAATTTCAATAATAATTTCTGATATTTTAAGTTATGGGGGAATTAGTTACACCATATAAATGAAGATTGGTGAAATATATCGAAGAATTACTTAATAAAGGGTGTTTGAGATGGAAACCCTTACCTTTTTTCCACTCTTAGCCAAACACACTCTAAGATCCTATATAAAAAACATAAAAAACAAAATAAAATATTTAAGAACATTTTTGATATCAATTTTTTTGTAAACATAATTTATATGGATATCCTTGAAGGATAATAGTGTTGGTTATTCACAACATGAAGATGAAAAAAAGGTATGAATGATTTTTGTATCATGGTGGGTATAAAAAATGATTATGGAATGGGTTTAATGAGTGATAAAGGTAGAATATAATTTATAATAAATCACTTGTATAGTAAAGGATTGATTATGAACATGTAGAATCATAATAACATTGAAATTAAAAGGCTTACAATACAGGAAGTTCTTGAATTGAAAAGATGATCGGGAGAATGAAAGTGTCATGTCGACTTCATGAATACTAAAAAAAGAATTACGAAATGGGAATAATGAGATAAAAGGGTAATATTTCATAAATAATGAATCATTTTTAAAGTAAAGGATTGATTATTTATACATCGAATCATAATAATATGGAAATCAAAAGGGATTATTCCAAAAGAAGTACTTGAATTAAAAGGAGGAGGAGGAGAACCGTCACCTATCCATGTAGCTTCTTAAATATTGGGAGGACTCCTTTAAACCTTAGGAAATCCTTGGGAGGATTTTAGATATGGGGTGTAAATGGAACCTCATGTTTAATTCCTTCTATATGTAGAGGTATGAGAGAATGTGTGGGAGTGAGATCCATTTATAGGTGGAAAATATGGGGTTTTTCATGGAAACTAATGTTCAGTAAGAGGTAAGAATATAATCACATTGTTGTTAGGTGGGTTAGGTGAGTATGGTTAATTAGGTGAATAAATTGTAGGGAAGACATGTGGGTATGAATTTAATACCTAATAAGGCTTTCTATAAAGTGAAAGTTACATTTAATTTCTAAAAATTTGAGATACTTTATTTACCAATTTGTACCCTAATCAATCTTGATTAAAACTTAAACATGACAATTATTTTATTAATCCAAATATAAGATAAAAATACATAAAAATTTAAATATTATAAATATGAATTTGGTTTCTATTTAACCTGATTCAATTTAAAATTATGAAAAATTAACTTCTAAATTAAAAAATATAATAAGTTGGAAAAAATATCATTTCAATAATTATGTGCTCTTAATATCATTTAAAATTGATTAATAATTAGGTGAGTACCCATTCATCTGTATATATTTTTAAACATCATATTAGAGTCATAATTTAATATAGATACATTTAATTTAAGATAAACATAGAATATTTAGGAAGGTATCATTCTTTGAAAAATAATCATTTTACCATGATAACTTGTTTTCACCAAAGGTATATTAATATTTATGCCTTAAAATAAATTGTCATTTTTTAGATAATTTGGACCCTTTAATTAAAAAAATTTAAATCCATTTTTTTATTAAATTTATAAATGTTTTGGAAATTAATTATAATACAATAAATGTATAATATTTTGTTTTTATGATAAAAATATTACTTTCGTTCTAAAATATCAAATATGGTTTATAAATTATAATGAGCATTCTATAATTTATAATTTAAAGTATAAAATTAATATATATTTTTTCAGAAATATTGTTTCATAAATTTATAATTTATATTATATACTAATAATGGCCGAAAGGGCAGAATATTAGTACAAATGGTATATTTAACTATTCACTTAAAAATAAATTTTTAAGAAAAATATAAAAAATTATCCTAGGATAATATTATTATAATAAATAATTTTTTTGTTGTTCCAATATATCGTTATACAAAATATTAATTTAGATTTTAAATAAAATTATAATAAATAGAGAAAGAACTATTTTTTATAGGAAAACAACATTTTAAAATACTAGATGATTTTTTTTTAATTTCTATAAAACACTAATAATTCTATAATTAATCAATTAATATTATATTTTATGAAGATCATATTTTAAAAATAATATACCGAGTTTCATTAATAAAAATTATAACACATAAAAAGATATATTGTTAAACACAATAACGAATTAAGTAAAGCTCATACAATCATTCTAGTTGTAGGGTGCTAGACAATTTGGAAGGAAAGAAATGATAGTCTCCACAATAAAATTTCTGGATCCCAGTTTGGTATTATTTTCAAAATGAAAAACACTTTTTTGGATCTAGGCAGACTATGTCCCAATTTTCACTCTGCGCCATTTGTGAGCTCCATCGCCTCTAATATATTCACCGATCAACAGGCCGACATCTCAGTGTAGGGGCGGTGGGTTCGATGGAGCCCTCCCAGCTAGGGGCTAAAACTTAACACGGATGGGTCATTGATCATGGGGGAGATGTCCGGGGGGGGTGGGGGGGGGGGTGGGGGGGTGGGGGGGGGGGTGTCATCAGAGACCCTACGAGGTCTGTGATTGCTGTGTTTGTAGGCTTTCTTGGGAGAGGTGACGCACTCCAGGCAGAGGCACAAGCCTTGGGTGTAGGTCTGGAAATGTGTTCTCAGAGGCAGATTTTTCTAATAGTAGTGGAGACAGACTCCATGATTTTTTGCAATGCGATGCTGGGAAAAGGAAGGCTTCCTTGGAATATTTCTTACACTTTTAGGAGATGAAAGCTTCTTATTGGGATTCATACAGAGATCTCTCACACTTGGCGGGAGGGAAATATGGTGGCAGATTTTTTGGCCTCTCTAAAAACCCCTAATTGCAGTATGTTTTACTTCTTTAACTTGGGGTCTTTTCCTAGTGATGGGATGAAGTTTGTTGTTAATGATGCTCTGGGTTTGTAGTATTTTAGACCACTTTGATGATATTTTTTGTATTGTGTTTTTTTCAAATCAATAAAAATGTTAATTTTCAGTCAAATACATTGTTTATTTAAAGAAAATGTAGAGTGAAATCTCACCTCATTACACTATTTTCCACAATTACAATTCAATTATATATGATTTTATTGATTTTATTATTTTCCAAACAAACTGAAATTACGGAGGGATTTTGTGTGAATGAAATTATTAAAAATAAAATGAATGAAAAAAAAATTAGAGTGAAAGGCGTTGGACCCTGGAGTTCATAAATTCCTTTAACGTACTTTTATAGTTTTAAATCCATCCGTTAAACCATAAAAAAACTTTTTTGAATTATTATCATCCACATTTTTTTCGTTTAAAAAACAGAACACTCAAGAAAATTCTCGAAGTGCACTACCTTCCCAAATTATCTAGGGAAAATAAGCAATGACACTCACCAACTAGATAATATCATCACCTACCTTCCTAACCTTCTCCCTTAACCATTAACCAATTCATCCTAGAATCAAAACCATAATCTATTATATTATATAGAGTGAGGGATAAATTAGATATATAAAAAGGAAATGACACTAAGAGAGTAGAGTGAAGACCAACAACCATCAATCCACATTCCAAGTCCCTAAAACCTCACTAAAAATAGAAATTAAACATGAAATAAATGAATATAAGGGACCTAGGTACTCACTTCCTCCCCCAGGGATCAACCCTAGATTCATTAGTATATATACATGGACCTAAAGATGAAAGAGATAGAGAGTATCATGAAAAATGAAAAACCAAGGGAGAATAAGGCTCTATTAATATTAAAACGTAAAAGGAAATTACTGAAATAAACATATAATAATATTTTCAAGGAGGTAAATCCCCTAAATGGGTATGTGGGTGAAAATTTATAGTTATTATGGGGAACCTTCATGAATATATCTCCTCACATGGATGTGTTCCACATGAATGGTGAGTGATATATTTCTCTACGTAACACCATTCTTGATCCTTCTCAGCATAAAATTTATCCCCATGTTTACTGGTTTTATCATTTCACAAATAAAAGGAATGTGGAAGATTTGATAGGAGATTAATTGATTTATATATTATTGAATTAATGTAAGTTTCTCTTTCATTAATGGTATCCTTAATGTATTTCACTTCATAAATGGGATAAGACAAAAACTTGAAATGATCTTTATGAATCCTCCAGAGTGTCTTGCAGTGTTCCTAATATTGGGATTGATAAATACAATGAAGGGATGGAGTTGTGTGTTGGTTATTTCTTCATGTATTTGGATCATAGGTAGCATCTTAAATGAGTCATAAGCAGTGATTGGAACTCAATAATGTGATAGAAAGAGTTAAATTTTTGTGAAAATACCTATGATTATATTGAAAAGATGCGTCTTTCATCACATAGCCAGAGTATCACAATGAAGATTAATAATTGGAACAAGAATTTATTCTTATGTGAGTAGTGCACCGTCTATGTGACTCACATGTATCTCTTGAATCACGTGGTTTAATCCCAAACCACTCCCATCATTTCCAAGTTAATATTACATGAGCATGCTGTTTATTTTGATCTGACCCCTATTATAGTTACGTGTGTGGCTGAGACTCTAGGTTATTCATTTGCAAGGTGCAATTAATATGATGTGACCCCTTTATCACACATTTAATATAACATGAGGCATTTTCAAATTGAATATTATTTTTTCAGTTATCCATGGGGTTAATCACACACAAAATACATTTAATTACACATAAGGCCTCACCCACATGAGTGTAAATTGTTATCATTAAAAAAATAAAATGATTTTTTATGTTTGGTCATTAAATAAATTAACCATAGAATATTAATTAGACCACTAAAAATTTGAATTTAATCCATTTTAACAATAATAAACCTATTTATACTATAAAATGAAAATAATATTATTTAAATAATTCTAATTTATTTTTTATATTAAATATATTTAAATATATGTTTTGAAATTAAAAAAGTTATTGATTTATTAGAAAACAACCTATAAAAAAATAAATAGGGATGCACCCATAAACATCCCATATTTCAATATATGGAAACAAAACAAATTTCTATATGATATTCATATATGAAACTCACCTAATGCAACACATAAAAATAAGCACAATTACCGATGTAGAAATATAGTACAAGATAAATGGGCTGATAAATAACTGAAACTAATAAAATAAATAAGTTTTGCCTTTGGATTAAATCATGTCACAATCTCTTGTTAAACCATAAACCTCTATGAAACTATTTTTTTGATAAATAATTTCATCATATTTGTGTTATAATTAATCTTTAATAAAATATAATGTTTAACTAAGAATATAAAAAACTCTAACATGTGCATGGGTATGGGGTGAGTCCACTGACCCACTGGATTAACCCATTGTACTCAACTCATTGAATGATAGAGATTAATATAGATGCATTTTAAATTCTATTATGAGTGACACTTAAAGAACCTGAAACATATAAATAATGAATGATACAAGTAAGTCTGATCATTTCTACATGACCAATGATACATAAATGACACACAAAGTCAAGAAAACACCCCAAACCAAAAGATACATCCCAATACACCTAACACCAAGGGTACACAAACTCATTCCCTAACCAAATAAAATACTGAGGAAATGATCCTATCACACTAGATTCTATCCTAACATCTTATCTCACCAACCTTGATCAATAAACCCCTCAACTTATCAGTGTCCTACATACCCATCAACCATCTGAACACTCATTGATATTTGAACCTATAGTACCATGGAATAAAGAAAATTAAAACAAGGGAAAGTAAAGAGGCTATAATAATTATAATAACATCATGACAATAATAACGTAAGAAAATTGGGTAGTCAAAGAGGTTCTAAAGTTAAAATAATTATATAACAAAAATACCCTGAAAATAATGAAAACGGGTAGTCAAAAAGGTATAAACAATAACAAAATTACATAAGAACACACATTTCTCATACATATAATTATAAATAAACTCATATGTCCACCTAGATAAAACTATACTATACTACCCTAAATATAATCCTTCACTAACCCACATGAATTAAAAACTCATCCACAGATAGATCTTACTTCATATAGGTGGGAAATACTACTCTACCTGAATGAAATTAAATCAAGTCAAAATAATAAATATGGAATGTCTATGGTATTACAATATAGAGAAACTCATATCATAGAAACTATGACCTTAAGATCGATATGAATGATACCCTCTATTTCTCCTAAAATAAAATCACCTTAATCACACAACTACAATAACATTACTAATTATTTAACATGTGGATTATAGATGAGACTAATAGGTTTTGTGAGGATAAATCAATAACTACTCATAAATAATTATATGTGCACAGATTTTTCAAGGAATGAATAACCACTCACTCTCATTATCTTTATAATCAATGAGACCATATCAAATCCCACATCTATGTCTAAGGAAACACACTGGAATCCTAGTCTGAAAAGACAACGTTTTTAGCCACTCCCACTATCACATGAAAAAAATTCAATGAACATATGGTAAATAAATCCCACCTATAACCTAAGGAATCGATATAAGATTCAAATAAATGTAAGGGTAATATATCTCACCTCACTAACTAATATTAAATCATGAGGAAAGTACTACCTAGAATAATAACAAGCCAATAACTCACTTACATGATGATTCAATGTCATCACAAGACATAAATCCAAATACATTGATGAAAGATAGGGGATCTATCTATCTCCCCTCTCTATCAAGAATGAGGCATTCCTTATAGTTATAATGTGAGACCCATCCCAATCAGAACTCATGTGTAATTAACTAATTAGGATTCCACTCGATCCCACATACCTTATCTAAGTGGATTGTGAAACTAAAGAAATATACTCATGACCCAACCCATGCAATAATATAATATAAGGAGACCAATATAACCAAAACATGAACAATAAAGTGTTAAGAAAGTCTAGGGAACCAATGAGGCCTGTATGAGTCATTTATCAATTCCATTAAAATATTTAAGTCTGATTGTGTTATTAAATAATTTTTTTTCTTCATAAAATGTGGGTTAAACAAAATAATATTCACTACAGATCACATTATACATTAAAAATTGAAAATCTTTTATTTATAAAATACTCTTTTATTTAAAAAGGGATAAATGATCTAAATGAAAAATTGAAAAAAAAATCTTCTTTTTTTTCATTTAAAAAAAAATCCAATTTCAAATTTAAATTGAACGCATAAAATGAATCATTTAAAACATTTTAATCACCGTTTAAAAATCCTTTAAAGAACAAATGAATCATTTTAATAAACAACATATGTATAAATATACATATATGGACATATTTATACATATCATATAGGGTATTCTACCCTGTAAATTGGGATGATGGACTATTTAGACTATGTTGCTAAAAAAATGACCCATTTAACTTTAGTTATGTTATCCTTTAGTGACTATTAAGAAGAAATAAGGTCCATACCATTTTATAAAACCTAAACATTATTCAACATAATCAATTCTAGTTATAGACTCTCAATGTTGATGATTATGATGATAATAATAATAACAATAATAATAATAAAAATAATTATAGCCACTAGGAAAGATAAATCATTTCAAATTCATCAATAACACCCTGGAGAGTAAGTTATTCTTAACACTTAATGTTTCTATAAATTTATTCAAGATTATCTAGGTCATAATAAATGTATTACTATAATTACTATATAAAAATATATAGTTCATCAATACCCACAACCAATATAATTAGTTAATTTACAAAAATAAGTCTCCGAGTTGTGTAAGAACATTGACCAATGATGTAGAAACATGCAAGTGATCCACATTGTAATCTTGAAACTTTTATGAGAAAATACTCTTTTATGAAATGAGCTTAATAATTAATTAGTGAAACCGATAATAAAAATCCTTAACAATGATTTCTTGAAATCCTATGAATAAGAGAGAAAATTAATTTAAGAATACATCCAATTTGGTGTGAAAACACATTTGGAAAAATATCTGAATCATGAACCATAAAAGGGGATGATAAGGGAGAAATTAGGCTGATATTTAACAAAAACATCTCTCACATAGACCCATAATTTTTAAAAATGAATGAGCGAAAACTATTAAAAGACATATTTTAACCCATTAAAATAATAGACCAACATAATACCAAGTTCTCAATGCTCAACACATGCTACCTAGTGGCACCACCAAGTTCTTGTTGGTAGGGATAGTGGATTATGACACAGTCATACCCACTAGATACATGATATCTTATTACCGAGTGCCTGGTTGAACCCTTCTACACTCAACTACCATCTTTACCTAAAAACATTTTAAAAATATATCCTTTTAGGATTTTATACGCATCCTTACATATAAAAAATGAAAAAATTAAATCCATAAAGTTTCTTAAATATGATAACTAAAGGAAAACCTCATATTTCCTTGACGTTTTCCATGTTAAAATTAAACTAAATAAAAAATTAATATCTAATTAATTTCTAAAAATCATAGATGTTACAAACTACCCTCTATAATTATTTTCATCCTCAAAAAAATTAATCAAGACTTTCAAACAAACACCTTGACCAAAGCTAGTTACCATATGATTAAAAGGATGCCAACCTCCACCCGACCATGATAATCATGATTTTTATGGAACACTCTGTCTTCCTAAGCATAACACTTCCCATTATAAATAAAATAATAATAATAATGTGTATAAAGATTTAAATTTCCAAAATACAGATGTGAAATAAAACCTCACATTATGGTGCTCCCAACTCAGGGAACTCACCTATCAAAACTCAATCAAATTAAGTTAGAACCATATTAATCCCAGAAAATCATAATAAAAATGACTCACCATGACTCAATCAAAATGACTTATTTCATAATAAATGGACTATTCCTAAACTATTATTTTAAAATTAGTTGAAATGATTGTACATTTCCCAATCATAACATTTATAGTCATTTTTAATCATTTTACAAACACAAAAGTATTATTATGGTTTCTTATAAAATAACAAAAATTATTTTTGAAATATCCCCTAATAATTTTTCAAATTACCCATAATGATATAAAATCAATTTTTAATTCCAAAATAGAATCTTATAATGATTTTATAATCCTAAATTTAAAATAGAAAAAAACCATATCAAAAATCAATTTCTAAAATCACCTTTATTTTTTGTCTATCCATTTCATAATTTAAATCCAAAGAACAATATAAAATTTCCAAAAACCTTTTCAAAATTTAGTTTCATATTCACTTTTAGTTTTAAAACCAATAGTCCCTAAATTTTCCCAAAACCTCAAATTTCAATATCTATGGATTTATATTTCCTTTAAAGGAAAAATAACTCAATAAACATATTTTAGAATTATTTGTGATATCATAAACACTTCCCTTTAAAAAATATATATATATTTTTTTAAAATATCAAAATAACCACCCTATGATGATAAAATATTTATCAGAATATCACATCACCAATCATAACACACACATATAAAATTCCTTATACATAAAAATATGATGATTAATGAATAATAAGAAATTAATTTCCCAAATATCCCCTATGACTTATTCCAAGTATTTTCCATTTCATACAAAAAATATCTAAACCCAAGCCTATATCATATATAGTGTTCAAAATCCTGATAAAAATACCATGGGAACATTGTTTTAATCATATCCATAATAGACATGCATTCTCATGAAATTACTCTGTAGTCTAAACATTTTATGTCCACCTTTAATGGAATCAATTCCAAAAAACCAAACACTTTCATACCATTTTGTGATGTACCAATCCATAAAAATGACCCAATACAAATGATAAAGTACTACAAGATCTATATAATTCCTCCATGTATGTTAGAGGATATAGAATATTAGTGATGGGATAATCCAAATATTAGGGAGAATATTCCCTAAGGACCTCCCAATGAATTACTTCTATGATTTACCAGAAATCCATAACGATCTATACATATTTAGGGCATAAAAACATATAAACAAATCAATTAGAAGACACCAGTGGGGATACCAGAGTCTTGTATATAAAATATAACTTTCAATATAATATGAATACATGAAACTAATTAAGTTAAATACAGAAAAATAAGAAAAATCAATAATATATAAATAGGTTTCAAGGATAATTAATTTTTTTGTTCCAAATGTTATTGTAATATATAAGATTGGATACTAGATTGACTCATGACATGAACTCATTCTGAACCATTTCCCTTTGTGAAAATGATCATCAAAATACATGATCAATTTATTTAAGATTTGTATATAAACCTATAAAAAATCGAAGGTGATAAACCCTTATGGATTTGTAATAATTAGTTTTAATTATTTTTATTATGATTTGTGTGTAAATTCAATATATTAAAATGAATCTGCTACCATTATGTATGAAAAATAGATATTAATAAGTGTTGGTGCTGCATAAAGATCTTGGAATTAAAAATATAATGTAAAATACTTATTATTATAATTGGTGTGAAAATATTCAAGTTAAATACATGTACTGATGAATAAACACAATTTACAATATTTCATAAAATGTTTTTGATGATTCCAATTAGTAGGGGGATTGAATAATTGAAATTATAGAAGACAAAATAGCTAAAGATATGAGAACCCATCCAAATGCATTTGGAAGATTGTGTTTTTTTGATTAGGTGAAGACAAAGTTTTTGGATAATGTTTGGGAAGTATTTAGAAGTACTAGGAATGATTTTAAAGGAACTGCGAAGTTTATATGATTTATTAAATAGATCTAAATTTCTATGTGGAAGTCTAAAAAAATGTATAAGTCTCTAAATTGGAATAAATTCAAGTAGTTTATAATTCCTTCAATGAGTTTGTAATATTTTTTCAAGTGTTTATAAGACTTTGGTGGATGGAGTGATGAATATGAACTCAGTATCTAAGTTTTTAAGACTTAAAAATACTTGTCAATACTTTATTCTAACTCCATAATACATTGTACTAATTTGGAAATACATTAATTGAATTTTATATGGAGACCCTTAAGTCAAAAAGAGGACCTCACCCCCAAAACTAAAGGAGCTTCAACAAAAAGGAGGAGTTTTATTTTCATTATCTTGTTTAATATTCGTTTCCTATGTTTTTATTGACAAAATAAATTTTTATATCATTTTTCACCTTATTAAAAAATTATGTCTTTATTTAAGTTAAATGTAAGGGAATAGTTATGTTATAACACAACTTTGTTTGGTTAATTTTTACTAGGGAGTGGTTTTTTTGTAGGATTCACATGATTAATTGATTTTAAAAACTATATATTTTATAATTTAAATGTATTGAGAATGTATGGATTATTTTAATAACTTGATGCATTTGATTTATAATCCATGACTTGGGTGAGTTGATAATCATTTGTGAGTTAAATAAGGGTCCTGAAGAGGTAAAAACTCTTGCACCAGACTTGCGATTTGCTCTTGTTGGAAAATTTTTGAATCGTCGACTTTCTTTGAAGTATTTGAGATCTTCACTGGAAGCCTTGGGATTTACGGGTTTTCATATAGGTCTCTTTAACCCCTCACATGTTATCTTTAGATTTGGCTCAGAAGAAGATTATTATAGGCTGTGGGTCAAGCGATCATGGTTTTTTGGTGGTTGTTTCATGAAAGTTCTCAAATGGAAACCAGATTTTGATATGTATACTAAGTCTCCTATTGTGCCGATTTGGGTAGGTTTTCTTGAGCTACCCCTTCCCTTGTTCAATAAAGTGGCCCTATTTCCTATTGCTAGTCTTATTGGCAATCCCTTAAGGTTAGTTTCAGAAAAAAAATCCCTTTCCATGCTATCTATTGCTAGAATATGCATAGAAATTGATGTTTCACAACATTTTCCCTCACACATATGGATTCAGAGTGGTGAACTTGGTTTCTCTCAGGAGATTTTCTATGAGAGGATGCCTGATTATTTTCACAAATGCCTTAGACTTGGCCATCCAACTAACAGTTGTGGTAAAAGTAATGTTTGCCCTAAGATTTGGAAACCCACTTGGATTGAAAAGAGTACTATAGCTGGCCCTTCTAATAACTATAAAAAGGAAAAAATTGAAAATAATATTGGATTGGATCAAACCCAAACCCCTGAGAATCAAATATCAGATTTCATAACTTCTGTCCTTGACAACACTGTTGTCCCTCCCCTCACTAAGGAAGAACCCATTAAGCATCAGCCCTCTCAATCAAATGAAAAGACGTGAATAGATTGCCATGATGCAATTACTATTGAGGAATAGAATGATCACATAAAGTCTTAAAAGGATGAAGGTAAGGATCATATTAATGATTCAGATTCTAGTGACTCTTCAGTTGAGGAAGAGGATAAACCTAGCCAAACTAAGGAGTCCTATTTAAAGTCTATGGACAAGAAAGAAAAAAAACCTATGGTGGATGTGGACAGATTTATCACTCCAAATCCAAAGAAAACAAGGAGACGTAAAGATTATTCGTATACAAAAAGGACCATTGTTACTAGATCATTGGATTCTTTCAAGAGGGAATCTAATAAAAAAGTGTAAGAAAAACCTCTGATTGATGACTCGAGCATTCTTTTATATTACTTCTCGCAGTATTTCACAGATCAAGAGATCCAGGATTGGAACAAACATATGGAAAGGCAACAAGAAATTTCCCATCAAGAACTTCAACTGGGTGTGATTTCTATTGAACAATATCTCAACATAAAACGTTTCATTTTCAATGAAAGGATGAAGATGTCTATTGAGTCTCCTTGACTCCATTGTTGTCTTTTTTCTGTCTATGATGTATTTTTAGTCTCCTTGGAATACAATCGCAGCTGTTTTATGACAATTATTTTATATGATCTTTTAGATTTTTAGATACTTATGATTTGTCTGGTTATTGCTGACTTGATTGAATTATGGATTGTATATCTTAATCAGTTGATTGTGTTTGAATATATGAGATGATTCACCTATGTTTGTGCTGGTTCTTGAGTTTGGTACACTTGTTCTGTTCAGTTGGCACTTGGATATTTTTTTCTTTTTGTGTTGGATCTTCGCTTGAAGATGACTCCTTGGGATTTTTTCTAGTATTATTTTTCTTGGATTGATGATTGATTTACTATTTGAGCAGATCTCTCCCTTTCAAGTTGGTCTCCTTCTCTTGTTATTCCAGACTTGTAATTTTCAATGCATTGAATCCTGTTTTGGGTTTTGAAGTTTAGCTGAGTGGTGTTAGCCGAATTCTGACTGGATTTTGTGCTTGGCTGTCAACTTGATATCTTTTTGATCAGGATATACTTTGGCTGGATCTTATTCTTGATGTGAGGTTTATTTGGGTCTGCATATGATATGGTTTAACTGTTTCATGTTTGGAGACAACATACCTTTTTTCTGCTTTAGCTGCTTCACTCTTGTATTTCTGATTTCTGGACTTGCTGCTAGCCTTTTCTCCATGCTGAGTAGTGCTATTTAACTACTCTACAATCTGTTTACATGTATTGATATTTGTTTTTACAATTTGTTTGATGATTTATTTTCGGATTTTCGGAGGAATTTGATGAGGTTCTCAAAGAAGGCCATCCTTTGGATTCGAGGGCTGAGGAAAGTTGGAGCTGGATGGCACACCTGCTTGTTTGAGAGAAGGTCATGCTGCCTACTTTTTTGGAAGTCTTTAATTCTTGAATTTGGTATGTTTGATCTAATTTCCTTGTATTCTCGATAACTCCCCACTGGTGTAAGTTCTTTACACCTCGTGTTTGTAATTCTACATTTTGATTTTAATAAATTCCTCTAGGGGCATAAATTGGGAATCCAATTAATGTCACCATCTTTTAAAAAAAAGATTTCAAATTGAAGTCTTAAAATACAATTTCGGTGCTTGTGTGTTAATATATATATATATATATATTAAGAATAAACAAATAAAAGAAAAAATATATTGATTGAGAGATAATAATTCATGTTAATTTCACACCTTGTACAAAATAATAATAATACTATGGTGCTTGTTGATTGGATTATTTAGTTATAGTTTATTTGAATTATGTGCCTTGGAATGAACAAATATCACTTTAACCCTCTCCTTTATGCATTGACTGTAATACACAGTCACTAAAGGAAGGGAGAATTAATAGTTAGAGTTTTATGCTATAATAATTTAGTCACCAATGCATATAATTTTTTTTATAAAAATGGGGTAAATTAAAATTATTCTGAGTGTGAAACCAATTGTCAGAGGGAATGAAAAATGAGTAAATTACATTTCTTAAATGAATAACTAAAAAATATAAGTATCAATAAATTTTTTAATTATGGAATCATGAAACTAAGAATATTACATATACTTTATTAGTTTTATTTGGGAAGTAGTTTGGTTGGATAAAGATAACAATAAGGGGTATGAATTTACATTTTAAAAAATAAAACAAAATGGAAAAGGTAAATTCAAATTTAAAAGAAATAGATATGATAAAGTGTGTAACATCTCGGTTCCAGAAGTTTCCCAGAGGTGCCCCGTACCTGGTTGGTCACATGGCCTCAAGTGCATATCCCCAAATGCCAGAGCATGATGGCTAGTAGAAAGGGCCTTGGGTTTGATAGTGGGGAAACTATTCCTTAATTGGAAGAGTAATGCAACAGAAATAAATTGATATTCAATAGCGGAAGCAATAATAACATGCAACAAGTAAACAATGGAAGATTGCAAGTAAACAAAAACTAGAGCACATATATAAATGATGCATGATACATATGTCTAGGAAAACATCCAAACAAGTCACAATGATGGAATATAGTACTAAACCAAAGTACAAAGAAAACAAATAAACTCCAATAGCATCGTAAGACTCATCTTGGTCCCATGATCTCCATCTCCACAATAATCAAGTACCTGAAGTAGAATGACGCTTTACCTTATCTAGACATGAAAAAATATAATCTATTTGTCCCCAAAAGCATGACTCAAATAGGGTGTGAGATGAATCATAGTAGGAAACCACCCAAATATCTGTGCCTAATAGTCAGTGAATATATATGGCAGACAATATGCTAAAAGAACCAATACACAAGGAAGTACTCAAAAGTAAACAATCCTAAAATTTCAATTACATTAATTTTAATTTATTAGTTAAGAAATAAATAAGCATAAGTAACCCTCTAGGAAGCAATCAAAACCTAACCCCTCTGGTTCAACAAAACAAACAAAAGCAACCCTCTGGGAAGTACTCATAGTCTAACCCCTCTGGTTCAGCTTTAGCAAAGACACCATGAGAAAAAACTCATCGTCAATTCCCCTTGTGCACTTTTGTACATATAAATCAAAGAATAACTATGGAAAGGAAAAACCACCTACCTCGGTGTTGTACGATCGATATATGTGAGACTCAGGCTTTGAATCTCCCTAGAACTCTATAGATCTAAAAAAATGATAAAAATGCTCAACTGAGGATATCTCATGAAAGAAGATAAATGAAGAGATGAGGTTCTAGAAAAAGGAATAACTTACCGATGCGATTCCAATGCAACCAACGAAGTTTGATTCGAAGAATGGATGACGAGTCAGTGGCTCGGAGAAGAATCGTCGGCTTCAATCACTTATAGATGAGAGAGGCCGAGAAGAAGTGCATTCTTCCTATTAGATGCGACCCCAGTCTGTTTAATGAAATAAAAAGAATGTACATGGCGTGTTCTTCAATGGTACATGACGTGTACTTACTTTAACCAGCCTCCTCTTTAGGTGGTCTCCAGGTCACCCCATAGAGCCATGTGTTCGGCCGTTACATGACCAAAACACGGCTACCTGTGGCAACCGAGTACAAGGCGTGTACTCCTAAAATTTCCAAGAACTCCTCTTTTAATAAAAAACAACAAGAAAAGAAAGGAATACCTGAAAAGAAGATCCATGTTCTTAAAAACTTCCACCTAAAGAAATTTGTCCCCAAATTTCCCTAGCAAGGTGGCGTAGAAGAAGAAACCACGAACAACTCTGTCCACTATGATCGTAAATCAACCCCCTGTCTTAAGTCTCGTCTTGTACTCTCCCGTGCTTCCATAACACTGGTACCCGAGGAGAGGACCGACCACAGTTAAAATTTTTACTACGATCAAAAATCTGGATAGGATGCTCCTCAAATGATGCATCCACCTCTAGTTCAACCTCCTCAGGTTGAAAGACATGATATGGGTTTGAGTAGTAACGTCAGAGCTGAGAAACATGGAATAAGTCATACATATCCCGATACCTCTGAGGTAACTGAAACCGATAGGAAACTGGATCGACTCTCTGCAAAACCTCAAATGGTCAAATATATCTCAACGAAATCTTTCCCTGTCTCCTAATCCTCTCATGTCCAAACCTCGGTGTGACACGTAGGAAAACTCGATCTCTGACCTCAAAATCTAGAGGTCATCTCTGTCGATCAGCATAAGGCTTCTTTCATGACTGTGCAGTAGCCATCCTCTTCTAAATCAACTATATCTCCTCCGTGGTCTCCTAAACAAGATGGGGTCCTAGAATAGAAACCTCTACTACCTCCAACCAACATAGGGGTGATCGGAATGGCCTACCTTGAAAAGCCTCATAAGGTTCCATATATGAATAGTTTCTGGAAAACTATTATTGTAGGAAAACTCCACAAGAGGTATGTGATTATCCTAAGAACCTCCAAAATCTAGGATGCATGCTCAAAGTATGTCTTCTAGTACCTGAATCGTACGCTCAGATTGGCCATATGTTTGGGGATAGTAAGCTATACTTAGAAGTACCTGTGTACCAAAATCCTTCTGCAGTTCCTGCCATACCTGATAAGTAAAACATGTGTCACTGTCTGAAATAATGGAGTGTGGAACCCCATGTAGACGTACAATCTCATGGATGTACAACCTTCCCAGCTCATCAACATAGAAGGTATCGTTGATTGGAAAGAAGTTAAAAACCTTCATTAGTCTGTCAATGACAACCCAAACTACATAATTCCATCGAGGCGACCTCGGTAAACCTGTCACGAAGTCCATCGTGACATCATTCCACTTTCACTTGGGAATGGGTAACTGCTGCAAAATCCCTGCTGGTCATTGATGCTCTTCCTCCACCTACTGAAAAGTGGAAACACCTCATGAAAAAACCAGCAACATATCTACCTAGAAACCAATACTAATAGTGTAGATCATGATACATTTTGGTGACACTAGGATGAACTGCCCAAACTAAGGAATAAAAGTCCCGCATCAGCTCCCCGCGTATGTCTTCTGACACCCATACACTCCCATGAAAATGAAAGATCTCATCCTCGCTGATGGTCTATCTAGGTATATGGTCCTCTCATGACACACTTTCTCGTAGGACTAGGCCTTTAGAGTCTGATAGTTTTCTCATTCTCACTTGATCAAGTAGAGTAGATGTAATAACTAAAGAAGAAAGAAAAATCTGTGCCTATCTATCGTGAACCTCTAAATGAATCTCATAGAATAGAACCATAAGATTCCACTCACTACTGGCCTCCTGAATTGCCTATATTTGAGTCTTCTTTCTCAATGCATCAGCTACTGCGGTGCCTTTTCCATGCGTGTAAGAAAGCTCAAAATCAAAGGTATGAAGGTACTCAACCCACCTCTGCTCTCTCAAATTCAGATCGCACTGAGTGAAGATATACATGAGACTTTTTTGGTTGGTGAAAATGAAAAAAATGCTCCCCCAAAAGATAATGCCTCTAGCAGTATAAGGCATGAAGAAATGCAACCAACTCACAATCTTGTGTCAGGTAATTCCTCTCATGTGGCCTCAACTGCCTAGAAACGTACGCAACGACTCCTTCTCCCTGCATAAGAATTGTCCCCAACCTGATACCTAATGTATAATAGTACACAACATTACTCTTTCCTGGCTTTGGAAAAACTAGTATCTGTGCTGAAGTCAACCTCTTTTTCATCTCCCGAATGTTTGACTCACAAGAATCTGACCATAAGAACTTCACACCCTTATTAGTGAGCCTCATTAGTGGCACTGATAGGTGTAAAAAGTTCTGTATGAAACATTTATAGTAACCATGCATCCCTAGAAAACTTCATACCTCAAATAATTTTTTCAGATGATCCCAGGAAACTACTACTCCCACTTTATCTGGGTCTACTGATACTCCTATCTCTGAGATAACATGACCCAAGAAGTGAATTTGGTCCATCCAAAAGTGGAATTTTGAGAGCTTAGAATATATATGATGCTCTCTTAGTGTACTCAGAATGATCTCAGGATGTGTGGCATGATCGTGTTGAGTGTGAGAGTACACCAAGATATCAACCAGGAAAACTACCACGAAAGAATCCAAGAATGGATGGAACACTCGGTTCCTCTGTGCCATGAAAACTATAGGCGTGTTCGTGAGACCGGATGACATAACCACATATTTGTATAGACCATACCCACTTAGAAAGGTTGTAAGAGGTTTATTATATGGTCTAACTCGCAACTTATGGTAACCGGATCACAAGTCAATATTCGAGAACACCCAGGCTCCTCAAAGCTGATCAAAGAGATCATCAATCCTTGGAAAGGGATATCAGTTCTTGACCATAAAATAGTTCAACTTCTGATAATCCACACAAAGTCAGAGGGTACTATCTGTATTCTTCGTAAATAGGATAGGTGAACCCCAAGGAGAAGCACTGGGCCAGATGAAACCCTTTTTCTGCAACTCCTCCATCTGATTCTTGAGCTCCTATAACTCTGGTGTAGCCATCCTATAAGGAGGAATGGACACCAGTGCTGCTCTTGGCACAAGATAAATAGAAAAGTCTACCTCTCTCTATGGATGAAAACCTAAAAAGTCATTTGTAAAGACGTCTCTGAAACGATACACCATTGGAGGAATGTCTATCTATGAAATCCCCTTGCCATCCAGATATAGACTAGAAATCTAGGATGTAATGCCTCCCAACCCATGATTCTTGGATCCTGGTCTGCTTGCTTGGACATCCCATTCACCCTTATATAAAAAGGATCTGCCCTCTGGTAATGTAAAAATAACCCTACGGAGATAGAAATCAATAACTTCCTGGAAGGAAAATAACCAGTCCAACCTGAGAATGAAATCATATGCTATCATCTCTAGGAAATACAGGTTCCATAATAAGTGACACCCACCAACCTCTATAGGGCACTATTTTCACTGTCGAAAACTAGCCATTATTGTCCACAACAAAGTGTCTAGTGTCAAGAAATCAAAATAAGTAAAGATACAGAGCCCAAGGATCTCCAAAACAATAAAAAATATGAAACCATGGGAAGACCCTATATCGAAAAGTGCAGAAGCTAAAACTGAGGAAACTAGGATCATTCGTCGAACTATAGAGGTTCAGAGATCCTGCTCTTACTGGGTCTAATATACTTCAAAATTCTGGCCAGAACCGCAGCCTTGTGGCCCTGCCTGACCACCCTTAGCTGATCCACCCTGTAGTCATTGAAAGCCTACTAACCGGCTACCATAGCCGCAACATCCACCTTGGCCTGAACGTCCGGAAGAACTCCAGTTCCCAGACTGGTGAGAAAATGGTGGTGCTGCTCCTGAATGAGGAGTCATAGAAGAACTGCTGTCACCAGCTACTGGTGAGAATAATTGATTGAAACACTGACGATGACCCATATTTCCGCAAGATCGGAACTCAACCTGGTCTCTCGGGCAATGTGGCCTCGTATGCCGACTCTTCCCGCATTGGTAGCAGACCACCTGGCTACCGGAAGAAGTATCCTGCATACTGCGATATCCACATGTAGACTCCATGTGGCTCTTCCTACTATCAGTCTGAGGGGTACCAACTCTGGATTCCAGACCTCCCTATCTCACAGCTCTATAATCCCTCATATTGTGGTCAATGATCAGCACCTAGTTGACTATAGAGGTTATGGAAGTCAACATGAATATTTTCACCTGAGATCGAATGTCGTGCCTGAAAAAATCCTTAAACTTTCTCGCCAGGAATAACTCATCACCTCCTGGGATGGATGTGAAGCGTTGCAGCTCTATGAAGTGAGAAGAATACTCCATAACTAAAATAGTACCCTGCTCCAAACTCATGAACTCCCGGGCTCGGTCAGCCCTCAAAGTCTCCAGGTAGAATTAGTCATTAAAGGCATGCTGGAACTCATCCCAAGACATAAACTACTAAAGTCCCACCTGTGAGATCATATCCCACCATCTCTTGGTGGAATCCTAATTCATATATGTATAGATATTTACCCTCCTCTCTGGAGGTGTCTCCAGATGCTCGAAGATAGATAGGATGGATTCTAACCATGACTCTGTAGCCTGAGGTCCTCCATCCCCTGTGAAGGTGGGAGGATGATGCTACTGGAAAACCTATGTCAGCTCTTCTATAGAAGGGGTAAGATGTGTTACTCCTCATAAGGTCTGTAAAAACCTCATGAATCTTTCTCGAAACTGTGCATCAGCACCTGCATTGGTAATAACAGCTCGTGCCAAGATTGGAACTATAGGAGGATCAGTTGGTAGTCCCTGATCGGCCATATCCAGCATCTGGTCACTGCCCAATTACTAGAGTACAACCAGAAGATGTATCAGTGGCATGAATCTGTAAGTTCAAGCACACACCTTAGTTCAATATTATAAAGGACTGAAACTTGGAAGCTCAAGAAGGGAACATGAGAAATAAAGCATTCAAGATTAAAAAAATGGATACACGACATGTATGTCCCCTACACAACATATTACTTTAAGCCATCACATGGGCATGTACTCCTACCATCCCTGGCCATGTAACACCCCATACACACGACATGTTCCTCCAAAACACGGCGTATACATGAATCGTTTTTCCCTACCCGAGTTCTTCTACACGACTAACCCACATGGTTCCCTTAGAACAAGACTACATGACATATTTGTACCAGACATGGCGTGTGATAGAAGGAACTTCACCAAGCTGTGTTGTTAGTCACACGTACGGTTACACGACTGACTCTACACGTCGTGTTTTTTTCTAGACACCTCATGTACTAACTACCCAAAATCCACCTGTGTTGTTAGTCATACGACTGAACACATGGTCTAAACACACGCCATGTACATCCGGTACACGATGTGTTACACTAATGACTTCCAAACCCCATGTCTCTGCCCACACATCTAGTTACACTGTTAGAGACTACATGGAGTGTACATATAGTACACGGTGTGTACTTAAGAAAAACAGTTCCTTCCCGAATAGAAGGATACATGGCATGTATTTATCATTACACATCATGTATCCTAGATTTTTATGGATAGTAAGCCTTAAAAAATACTCTGAAACCCAGAAAAACACTAAAAAAAATTAAAGTTCCAAATTTAGATCCGTGAGGGCCCATACTCCCAGCTAATCAAAGCTTGGAATCTTATTAATGTCATATACAAGCATAAAAGTGAAATGATCCACCAAATTACGGTCCATGAGGGCCCATAACACCTCAAGAACCAAAGTTTGGAGTTCATCCAAACTAAACCTTACTTATTAGAAATACCCTATCAAATAGAAGGTATTCTATCAAGACATCTATTACAACAACTATCACAACAACATGCAATCAATAATGCACCCTAAATGGGATGGAAAAAAATTCATGACATGTGATCTCTAACAAGTGCCTGTATGATGCATGAGATGGCATACCCTCATCTCATCAGGTTTCAACATAAATAGAACCTCAATAATATCAATGATTACAGAATAGAACATGTGAATCACCCAATGGTGAAATCAAATCAACTATAATAATTTCCAAACAAGGAAAATAGAAATAATTGAAGTAAATTGGATTTTATCTATACACAAATTAGCTAATATCAGGTACAATTTATTTCCAAGTACCTATTCCTTTCTATCCCTGGCTATAGGATCCAAACAGTAAGCCAAGAAGAAAATAATTACTTTGATACCGCTTTGTAACATCCCGGTTCTGGAAGCCTCCAAGTGGTGCCCCGTACCCAGTTAGTCACATGGCCTCAAGTGCATTTCCATAAATTACAGAGGATGCCGACTAGTAGATAGGGACTTGGGTGTGATAGTGGGGAAACTATGCCCTCATTGTGAGAGTAACACATAAGAAATAAATAGATATACAATAGTAGAAGCAGTAATAACATGCAATAAGTAAACAACAGAAGATTGCAAGTAAACAACAACTAGAGCACATATATAAATGATGCATGATACATATGTCTAGGAAAATAGCAAACAAAGTCACAATGATGGAATAAAATACTAAACCAAAGTACAAAGAAAACAAATAAACTCCAACATCATCGATATCCTCAGATTGGTCCCATGCTCTCCTTCTTCACAACAATCAAGTACCCGAAGTAGAAGGGCGCTTTCCCTTATCTAGACCTATAACAATATAATCTATCCGGCCCCAAAATCATGACCCAAATAGGGTGGGAGACAAATCCCAGTAGGAAACCACCCAAATATTTGTGCCTAATATTTAGTGAATATATAGGGCATACAATATTCTAAAAGGCGTAATAAATAAAGAAGTACTCAAAAGTAAACAATCCTATAGTTTCAGTTATATCCATTTTCATATATTAGTTAAGAAACCAATAAGAGTAAGTAATCCTATGGTAAGTAATCATAGACTAACCCCTATGGTTCAACTAAGAAAACACAAGAGACCCTTTGGGAATTACTCATAGTCTAACCCCTCTAGTTTAGCATTAGCAAAGATACTCTGAGGAAGCAATCATCGTCAATTCCCCCTGTGGTCTCATATCGGTGACTATAGACACTCTAGGGAAGAACTCAATGACCAATTCCATCATTTGGTCTTGTATCAAGGGACTAAAGACACTCTAAGGGAGCACAAATCCCATCAACCTTTGTCCTCTCAACGTAAAAGTAAACAGACACTCTGGGGAAGCCCTCTGCATCCATTCCCCCTATGGTCTACTACACTAGGTTACCACAGCCTTGTGTAAGTCAATATTGAACAGAAGGTATATGGAAGAAAAATTAAACCTCAATAGCTACTTGGATAAACATTATACAACATATCACAACATGTCAGATAAAATCACTCCATCATAAAAATACTAGGCATGGAAAACAAATCAGCCTAACTAAAAAAGCTAGACCAAATGGTCAATAACATGAAAACATGGGAAACACATCGATATAAAGGTAAATAAACCTATTTACTATCATAAATCCTCTACTAAATCACACAAGGCATAGCATGCAATAACAGGGCTAAAAATCATGAACACGCAATACCCAGAACTAGGGTATTGGGCACTTTTTCACATTTAACTCAAAGAAAAACTACGGAAAGGAAAAAACCACCTACCTCAGTGTTGTAAAATCGATATACACGAGACTCAGGCCTTGAATATAAATATACCTCCTTATATATACAAAAACACTAAAAATGTTCAACCGAGGATATCTCTTGAAAGAGGAGAAATCAAGAGATGAGGTTCTAGAAGAAGGAAGAACTCACTAATGCGATTCCAACGCAACTGAAAGAGTTTGATTCGGAGAATGGATGATGAGTTAGGGGCGCATATAAGAATCATCGGCTTCAGTCTATCCTGGATGAGACATGCCGAGAAGAAGCGCGTTCTGCCGATTAAACGCAACCCCGGTCCATTTAATGAAATAAAAAGCAAGTACACTACATGTTCTTCTAGGTTACACAATATGTACTTTCTTTAATTGGCCTCCGCTTTATGTAGTCTCCAGGTCAACCCACATGGCCATGTGTTCTGCCGTTACATGGTCAACACATGGCTACCCACAAAAACATAGTACGTGGCATGTACTCATAATCACACAATGTGTACTCCTAAAATTTCCAGGAACTCCTCTTTTACTAAAAAACAACTAGAAAAGGAAGGCATACCTAAAAAGAATATCCGGGTTCTTAAAAATTGATAACGTGATAAATCAATAAATTGATAAATTGATAAATTATATACATATTAAAAAGTTAATATTAATATAGATTAATCAAGTAAGTAAAATAGAAAAGGTCATATAAAATTTATGCACTTATTTGTATCAATATTAAATGATGAAATAAAGAAAATAAAATAGAGAGAAAAAATGGTTTGATAAAGAAGTTTGGTAACAGTTTGGTGTGATCCCTTATATCTCCTCCCATTAGGTTGAGAGTTTTATGTCATTACTCTCTTGATATTAGAGTTGATCAAGAAACCTATACCTCACAATTATGTGTTGTGAGGACCCTCTTGAGCTTCTTCGGTAGCCAAGGAACCCATCCCCAACTTTTTCTGTAGTGAGCACTCATTGTAGAAGGAGACCATAAAAATAAGGTTTTCTTAGGTGAAACCCACTAAAAATCCACTCCCTAAAATCTAGAATAGAAGAGTAGAATTTATAAAGATATATTGAGAGATTATGGTAAAATAGATCATTTAAGTTTTATGGAGAATTGAGATTTTCTCTTTTTAGAGAATTATCTAGAGCTTCTCTTTTGGAGATCCAAACATGAATCAAGTATTAGAGAGGCATTATTGGTTTCCATTAGATATTCCAAGACATAAAATAAATCCTTTTTTATAGACTGCAAAATATCTAGAAAGGTTATGAATCGTTCTATATGGAATCAGATGACTGGTGCAACCTGTGTCTCTCCACATTCATATAAAGCCACCCCTTCTTCCTTCTAAGGACTTCTATTAATCTTCTAACATGATTACAAGGTATTAAAACTTTGTAAAATATATTTCCAATCCTTCAACAAGATCAAGATTATTCCTTTAATTATACATTGAAATATATAATTAGTTCATTAATTAAATGAATTAAAGTGATTTATATTCACTCAAATGAAAAAATTAGAAACCCAAAAGAGTTTTTGTGATCACAAAACTCCATGAGAGATATAGGTATAACAATCTACCCCTTTTTTATGATAAAAGAAACTTCACATAAAAAGATTTATCTAGTGTAAATAGAGAGTGAAAAATTTAACAAGGTATTGAAGATATCAATGTATAAAAGATATTTAAATTATATGGTCAATATGATCAGGAAGTAAACAATATTAAACATACTCAAGAAGTAAATAAAATAAAAATGGAATATATCAAAACATTTAACTCCCACTTTATGAAACATCTAAGAAGTAAAACATAACAATATATTTTAATAAAATATCCCCTTTATAAGTTCAAAGTAAATAAAATTACCCCCCTTTAAAAAAATATAATACTACCCCATTGTGATTATCAAAAATAAAACACCGAGAGGGAAGAATTTCTTAAAATAAAATATTTGAAGAAAAAAATAAAGAGTTATTTTGATAAATATATTTTAAAAAAGTGAATAAATTCAATGAAAATGTTTGAAATAAATATCTTAGATTATAAGCTCCCCCTTAATAGTATTTAGAGAGAGGAATGTTTAAAATATTTTTTAATAGTGAAAAAATAGATTTAGAAAAGGGAAATACAAAATAAATAAATGATAAAAGTAAATAAATAAAGAATAATAAATTTAAATGAATAAATAAAGGAAAAATAAAAATAATAGAAAAGAAAATAAAAATAAAAATATAAAATAATAAATGGAAAATTGGTATACACCTTTTCCAAGAAACTTATTCCCAAAAAGAGTAGTTTTATCTATATTTATTGATTGATTCATTTAATAAGTTTAAATAATGTCCCTTTGAAGTGAAAATATAATTTTAAAGTGTCCCCTCTTGTATTTTTTCAATAAAAACTCAAGAAAGACATTGTTATTGAGACAATTATGAATATAGAATTTTTAATCATCATTAATATTACTTAAAGAGAGATAAAACCATTTTTTTTGATAAGTGGGTAGATTATATATATTATTGATCATATAAGTTAAAAAAAAATTAGTCTAAAAAATTAATAATATTACAAAAAATCAGTTTTTTTAGAAAATTTGATTTAGATGTTTAAAAATAAGAAAACATATTTTTAGATTTAAAAAAATTAATTTGAAAACAGAAGTCTCTCATAATTATAACTTCATAATTAAATAGATAATACTCACCCCAAAATTATTTCACAAGTGATATATTGGGATTATATCAAAGAGATAAATAATGAAAATAGAATATAATTAAAAATAAATCAATAATTTCAAGTTTTTAAGAAGAAATAAAAATATTTAAAACATGATCCAGATAAAATAAATTTTCAAAAGTTAAATCCCATTGTCCATGTTAAAATGGATAATATCACAAGTGTACTATTTCTAACTCACCTTTTATGAAATCAAAATGATCAAATTATATAGTTTTAGTGAAAATATCTACATGTTTATATTCTTTCTTAATAAATTCCAATAAGATATCATCCTTTTTTTGGAAGTGATCTCTTAATAAATGGTGCCTAAGTTTATTTTGTTTAGTGTGATAGTTATTGATAGGATTTTTGGATATATTAACAGCACTAGTGTTATAAAATTTAATCGAGATATGGTCATATATAATCCTTGAGTCCATGAGAGTGTGTTTCGTCTATATTATTTGTGTGCAACAACTCTCAATAACTATTTATTATACTCCAACTGTTGAATGAGAAACATAGGTTTTATTCTTAATACTCCTTGAGATGAGGGGGTTTCCAAGTATGTGGAAAATCCTACTTGTACTTTTCCAATATAGTTTACATCCATAAAAACCACAATAAGAAAAAACTAGTGAATTCCAAAGAAGTTACTTTTGGATAAAAAAACCAAGATTTTTAGTTCCTTTTAAATATTGAAAATTCATTTTTTACATATTTAAGATGAAATTCCATTGTATTTTATTTAAAATAATCACAAAGGCAAAAAATATACATAATTATAGGCTAGGTCATAGGTATATAAAGTATACTACCAATCATACTTTTATAAAGCTTATTATTGACCAAATTTTTGGCTTTATCCAACATTAACTTACAATTTTTACTCCTTAGTGTAATAATTTAATTATCATGATCAATAAAGAATTATTTTAAGATATCATTAGTTTATTTTCCTTAGTTTAGAAAAATTACACCATCTCTTTTAGAAATTTTAAAAATTATGAAATAATTTGAGTTCAACCATAAATATAATTTCAAATTCATTTTTAATTAAATAAGAAAATTTAAAAAAAGAGATTCATTTATTGGGATAAAATAACATTATTAATATAAATTTTAAAAAGTAAAAAATCATTTGAGATGTGTTTGATAAAAATGGGTGAATTGAATTTTCCCATTTCAAAACCATTTGATAAAATAAAATTAGATAAATGTCCATACCAAGACCGAGGGGATTGTGTTAAAACCATAAAAAGCATTAGTTTATTTAAAAACATGATTTGGAAAATAATTATTTTCAAAACATGATGGTTGTTCCAAAAAAAATTATTTAATAAAACCATTTAAAAAGGTTGTTTTGACATCCATTTGGAAGAGTTTGAAATTAAGGTGAGAGTAAAATTACAATAAGATTATAATGGATTCTAATTGAGTGAAGGGTTAAAAGGTATCACCATAGTCGATTATTTCTTGTTTTTTATAACCTTTTTATACTAGATTAGATTTATTTATAGTTATAATACCAAGCTCATCCAACTTATTTTTAAAATCCCACTTATCACCTATGAAAATATAATCATTATGTTTTTACATGAGAGTATGTACATAATTACAAGTGAGTTTATTTAGTTCATTTTTCATGAAAAGAACCGAATTTTCATTGTTAAGATAATCATTAACATTTTGGGGTTTTAAGTGAGTGAAAAAGGAAATATGTCCAACCTCATTTTGCATAGATATTCTAGAAGGAGTTCCCATTTCTAAATATCTAATTAAATTTTAAAGGGGATGGTCTTTTGATTTTTTGAAAGCTTTAGGTAAATAATTTTAAGGATATTCTCTATCATATTAAAATTATTTAGATTGGATAGGATCATTTAAATATCATATTCTAAAATCTTTTGAGTAAATTATTTTGGTAAAATTTTATAAAAAAACATGAATTGATTATTCCAACATTTTATCCCTTTTTTAAAGACTCTATATGTCTTTCTTGAGTTGTATTATCCAAGAAATATACGTTCATCAATTTTTGAATCAATTTTTCAAAGAATAGACTTGGTTTTGAGAATAAAGAATTTACAATCCAAAACATTCAAAAAATCCAATTTAGTATTTTTATTTTTCCAAAGTTAATGAGTTTTTTTAGAAGTGTTCTTATAATAATACAATTAATGATTAAACATACAATATTTATGACCTTAAACAAAAAATATTTTAGTAAACTAAATTCACATAAAAATGTTCAAGTGATTTCTTTGATAGTTTTATTTCACCTCTATACTACATTGTTTTGTTGAGGGATTTGAGGAGTATAAAAATAAGGATTATATTCTTGATAAGAGAATAAATAATCAAATTCATTATTGTCAAATTATCCACTGTGATCACATTGAATATAAATAATTTATAAACTTTTACATTTTCAACTTTTATAAAAAACATGATAAAGGATTTTCATGCTTCACTTTTATGGGTGTTTTAGGTTGTGATACTTTTGACACCAATGCATATAAAAAATGTTGTAAATAGAAAGTGTTGTGCTCGTGCACCAAATTGTAGGAGGGAATGAAGAATTATTAAATTAAATTCCTCAAATGAAGAATTGAAAAATATCAATATCCATAAAAATTTTTAATTCTGGAATCATGGAACTATGAATATTACCAGTATTTTATTAGTTTTATTTGGGAAGTGGTTATTGTTTGGTGGCAGTTTACAATAGGGGTAAATTTACATTATTAAAAATAAAAAATAGAAAAGATAAATTCAAATCTAAAACAAATAGATATGAAAAAGAGATAATATATAAAATTAATAAATTTAAAAATTTAAAAATTCGATAAACCTTAGAAAATAAATTTTAATATAGATTAAGAAATAAATAACCATAGAAATTATAGTATCCAATTTATAAAATTATACGCATAAAGATTAAATGATGAAATTTATAAAATAAAATCGAGACAAAATATAGTTTGATAATGATGTTTAGTAAGAGCTTGGTGTGAGCCCCTATGTATCCTCCACTCAAGTTGACAGGTTTATGTTATTAATCCCATGATATTGGTGGTGATTAAGAAACCTATCCCTGATAATTATGGTTTGTGAGAACCCTCTTGATCTTTTTTGGTATCCAATGAACCCACCCCTTCTTTTTAGATATTGATAATCTTTGTAGAAGGATATGAGAATAAGAAGGTTTTCTTGGTGAAAACACATTATAAATCTACTCCCTAATATTATGAAAGTATGAGTCCAATTTTTGATGAGAGATTGAAAAATGATGGAAGAAGATATCCTTTAATATTGATGGAGAATTTAGAATGGATATTTTGAGATAATCTTCTAGAGATTCTCTTTTTGAGATCCAAACTTGAATAAATGATTAAAGATATGTTTTTGGTAACCATTAGATCTTTCAAGTCACCACATAACTCCGTTTTTCCTCTAAAATATATGGGAAGTTTATAAAATCCATCAGGGTCGTTGAGGCTAGAGAAGACCAAATTAATAATGAAATATTATGATATATCTTTCAATTCACCAAGGAACTCCTTTTATATCCTCTAAAAATAAGGTATATGATCTTAAATACAAATAACACAATATATGGTTAGAAAAACTTAGATAAGTTTATAGAGACTAGGAGAGCTTACCCCAAGGGATCTAATGCCTCTAATAGATTGAATATTTGACACCAGATGAGAGATATAGCTCAAATCCTAGAATTGAGGGTTTGAGAGCTCAAAAGAAAAGGAACCCACTGGTTCAGCTGCTGGAAATCAATGGAGGAGGATAAATTACACTTAAGGTTTAAGTTGGGTAAAGTGGTAATTTTCCCCCAAGCCCTGCGCATGATTTATGCGCATAGTTTACAAACCATTCCCAAACCATGATAAATGGATCTTCCCCCCATCTGTAGAGGGATGCATGAACCTAAACCTGGGTCCGCATGATTGTAGAAAAACTGTGTGGAATTATAGGTTCCCCTGTCAACAAGCACATGGTTTACACAAATCATGTGACCTAGGTCACACTGTTTTCAATAACAATGTGGACCATCCTATAACCCACTTTTCTAGACCTCGGGCTCTGAACTAGACCCAGGTGCTCCTCAGGTCTTCCCTAGGTCATAGTATACCTTTACCATGATTAAAGTAAAGATAAAAAATAAAAACCAACGATCTGTACCTTGGTCAAAAAGTCAGGTTGTTACAACCTCCTCTCCTTATAGCAACTCGTCCTTGAGTTTTACTTCTGAGGGTAAAGAGGTACTGTCAGAAAAGTGATCCATCCACTAAGACCATATATTTTCTTCTCATTCCCAGGTCTCATCCCGCACTTCGTTGTTCCACCATAACACCCATACAAGTGGAACGAACCTACCTCAGAGTGTATTCACACTTAGATCAACAATACACACTGAATACTATTAAAAGGATCATCCATATCCAATTCGACCTCATTGGGTTGAAAGATATGATTTAGGTAGGGATAATATTGGCAAAGATGAGATACATAAAAGATATCATGCATAGACCATAAAGTGATAGATGGTAATCCACTAGTCCGATCTGCTTCACAACCTTAAAGGGTCCAATGAATCTCAGTGACAACTTATCCTAATTCGGAATACGCCTATACCCCAACTTAGGTGATAATTTTAAGAAAAAACAATCTCCATCCTTGAACGCGAGAGTTCTCTGGTGACTGTTGGCATAAGACTACTATCTAGAAAGGGCTGTCAATATGCACTTACTGATTAGCTAGACCTTTGTGTAGTCTCATGTATAATATGTGTTCCAAGCCCATATTCTTCCCTTTCCTCTATCCATAATAGAGATGAGTGGAAATTCCTACCATATAAGGCCTATAAGGGTCCATCTTATTGGTATCCTGAAATCTGTTGTTATTAGGAAACTCGATGAGGGGAATGTGTTTCTCCTAGGAACCCCCAAGTTGAGAACACATGCATAGGGAGTATCCTCTAGAACCTAAATTTTAGGCTATTTCTATCCATTTGTCTGTAGGTGATATGACATTCCCAAAAGTAGCTGCATACCCAAGGCCTTATGAAGCCCCTTCCAGAACCATTACATGAAATGAGAGTCTTTATTAGAAATGATAGAATGAGGTTCTCCATGAATATGTGCTACCTCTCCGAGGTAAAATATTCCTAGCGTGTCTATCAAGAAGGTATCTTGCATAGGTATGAAGTGTGATAAATTTGTCAGATGATCAACAAAAAACCACACTGCATTATTTCCATGAGGGGATATAGGTAGACAAGTCATGAAGTCCATTGAAACATCATCCCATTTCCACTTAGGAATGGATAAAGGATGAGGAAGTCCCTATGGACGCTAATGTTACACCATCACTTTCTGACATGTGGGACATTGAGTTATTAAACCAGGTATCTCGCATTTCCGGATGGGATACTAGTACCAACATCTTATATATTGATAAATTCTGTTAAAATCTAGGTGAAATACCCATGTTGAGGCATGGAAATCCCTCATCATATCCTCTCTGATTTCTACTGAGACCCATACACGCCCATGGAATAACCGAGTATTATCCCCATCAACCATCCAACCAGAATATGAATCATCATCTGAAACACTTTTCCATAGGACAAGGCCTTTAGAATCAGATAGCTGTCCTGACATTACTCACTCCATAAGATTGTATGTCACTATAAATGTTGATAGAATAGTCTGAAAATAGTTATCATGAAACTCAACATGAATCTCTGAGAATAAGGACATAATATTCCATTCATCACTAGATTCCTTAACCGCCTAAGTCCGAGTCTTCTGGCTCAGAGAATTGGCTACTGAATTCCCTTTATCTGGAGTGTAGGCAACCTCAAAACCAAATGATTTTAGGTATTCGACCCACCAATCCTACCTGATATTCAAATCCCAATAAGTGAATATTTATTTGAGGCTTTTGTGGTCTGTGAACACCAAAAAACACCCTCCCAATAAATAGTGTCTCCAATGATGTATGGCATGGAATGAATCAATGAGCTCAAGGTCATTAATTAGGTAATTTTACTCATGAGGCCTCAACTATCAATAGACATTTGCAAGGGATTTCTCTTCGTACATCAGAACAACTCCAATCTTGGAACCTAATGTGTCTCAATATACTGTATCAACCCTTCCAAGCTCTAGTAGAATTAGTATCTGTGCTGAAGTCAGTATTCCCTTCAACTCCTAAAAGGTTGCAACACATGATTCTCACCATTTTAATTTCACACCCCTATTCATCAAGACTGTATGTGACACTGTAAGGCATTATAAATCCTGAATGAAGTTTCTATAGTTTTTTGTAATCACCAAGAAACTCCAGATATCAAATACGTTCTTCAGATGATCCTAAGAAACCACTACTCTCACCTTCTCTGGATAAACTGAAGCTTCTGACTCTAATATTATATGACTTATGAAGTTGACTCTATCAATCCATAAGTGTCATTTATTTATCTTATCATAGAGATGATGGTCCCTTAGAATATTCATCATGATCTCAAGATGGGTTACATGGCCATGTGTGTAGCGTGAATACACCAATATACCATCCAAAAATACAACCACAAATGAATTCAAAAGAAGGTGAAAGACTGAATTCATAAGATCCATGAAGACAACATATGTGTTCGTGAGTCCGAATGATATAACCAGGTTCTCATAGAGACCATACCTACTCCTGAAAGCTGTACGAGGTATGTATGAAGTCCTGACATGAACCTGATGATAACCTGACCTTATACCTATCTTTGAAAACACCTTCACTCCTCGGAGCTGATCAAACGGGTTATCTATTCTAGGAAATGGATACCGGTTATTTATAGTCAGCTGGTTCAGCAGATGAAAATATACAAAAAGCCTAATGGTGCCATCTACCTTCTTGGAAAAGAGGACCGATGAATGCAAAGGAGAAGTGCTAGGGCATAGAAATCCTTTCACTTCCATATCCTCCAACTATTTCCTGAGCCCCATAATCCCATTAGGTTTAATCCTATAAGGAGGAATGGTCACATGTGCTTCTCCTAGAACAAATCAAATGGTAAAATCTACCTATCTCTACGGAGGTAGACCAGATAATTCATCAGAAAAAACTTCTCTAAAATGATACACTATAAGAGAAAAAATAGCAGGTTGTAAATTTTGGTCATCTAGGTAAAGACTGGAGACCTTTTCTATAACACTACCCAACCTCTACTACTCGGTTCCGGCTTGTGTTGCATTGAGAACCCATTATCCCTTATAAACAAGCATAATTCCCTTTGGTGACATAAATGTCACCCTCAGATTATATAAGTCATTACCTGATCTGTAGGGAACTATCTAGTACATCCTTAGAATTTCATCAAAGCCTGTCATATCGAGAACATACAGGTTCCATAAAAATAGGTAACCACCTACATCAAGGATACATTTATGGAAATGGAGAATGACCTATGAATGGATGCATAAGAGTGTATCTAGTTCCATGATATAACTTGATGTCGAGGGCCAAACACTCAGTGATCATTTCAGATTTAAAAGAGTGAGATGCGCCTTTATAAAAAAAAGTAGACACTAAAGTGGAGGCTACTAGAATATTACTTCATACAATAGATGGTCTAGTACTTTACTCTCACATCGTAGGTTGGAGTGCATGTGACTGGACTGTACTGCGGACCTGAGTCACTTCCTAACTGCCTTGAGCAGTCCTTCTTTGCTGGCACTAAGAATCATACATATGGTTTCTTCTGCCTTGACCACCGCCTTGGCCTAAAGTACTAGTGGTATTCTATCCACCTAACGGTTGTGATCATGCTAACCCTACTATTTCTCGAGGAGTAGGTGAAGATCCCCACTCACTAGGAACTAAAGGGAAAGTCTTGCATTATGGGTGGGGATGACCCAACATTCCACAAACTCTAAACTAAACCAGATTTTATGTACACTTCTTCTTAAAGTTCCTTAGAGCTCTACATTAATGAAAGATAGGAGAACTATCCGCAAAAGAATACTGACCCCAACTACCACTATGAGATTATTCTAATATTCTCTTTATCCCAGAATAAAATACACTGGGATCCTTAGGTTTTGAGCCACCCTAGCTCACACCTTCATCATCCCTCAAATTACTCTTTATAATAAGGGTCTGGTTGATGATTTCAGAAATATTCATCAGCTTGAATAGATTAACTTGTGACTGGATGGCGTAACAAAACTCATCCTCAAATCTCATAGCATCCATGAGATCATCAATAGAGAGAGAAAGAGATAAATGCTATAGCTGAGTGAAACAGAACAAGTAATACATGACTTACCTGGTACCCTACTACAGATCCATAAAATATCTAGATCTGTTAGCCCTCATAGTATAGGGAAAGAAGTAGCCAAGAAGAATATCTAAAATTTATCCCAGACTATATCCCTATGATTTCCTGCCTGGGTGATGAAATCCCACCACCTCTTGGCTTAATTACATAGCATGTAAGTAGCTAGCTTGACCCTCCATTATGGACTCCTCTCTAGGTGCTTGATTATAGACATGATTGACTCAATCCAAGAATCTGTATCATGTGTCCCACTGTCCCCCAAGAATGTAGGAGGATGCTGATGCTAAAATCATGAGTCAACTTTTCCATACTTGGGGTGGGTCACTCTTCGCTTTTAATGTTATGAAACATACGTAGAAAACCCTCTCGAAACTGGGAATTAGTGCCCATGTCTAGAATAAGAGGAGGATTCACAGGTGGATCAATAGGAGTAACAACTAGTAACTCATGTCCCACCACCTCACAAACATGATCATCACTACCTTCATGGAATAGAGCTCGAGGATGTCATGGAGGAATAACATTACAAGGCCAAATGAACTTCTTAGAAAAGATTCAAGTAATTTTGAAGATTGAATTCAAGAAAGTAGGATAGGTACTAAAAATTTCCTATAAAAATAGACATGCCTCTCGACCTACTTCTAAATCTAATACTAGACATAAGAATAGTCTATAAAAGGACCTAATAATGAAGAAAAACCCACTAACCACTACAAAGGATGCGTTCGGGTAATGGTTTTATGTTTGACATGTGCAAGATGACTGTTATAAAGTTAAAAGTTAGTTCCCACTTGAAGGTTTGTTCTTTTAGACATTTAAAACATTTTAACTTTATGAATACAATGATATGACATTTTTTGATCCATAAGGCCCCATATACCATGTTAATAAAAATATGTAATTTACTTGGATGCCTTTTTCCATTTACATGGTTCTTATTCAGGTGATTATACCATTTTTAAATGGTTGAGATAGATGGAATCCCATCCTCTGATCCATAAGGGAATATACACCTTATGAATCAAGGAGTGGAATCCACTAAACTCACAACATAATATAATCCAAAATAATGCAAAAAATTTCATCACAATTTAATAGATAACAAGAAATAGTCAAAATGTAGTAGGTAATGCTCACTGAAAATTTAAACATGTCTTGGAAAGATGAATGGACTATAAGTCATACTATTCCAAGGATGATTGATGAACTAATGCATAACCCTCATTTCATCAGATTAAGGTAATGAAATCATAATTCTAATAGTATCAGTATCAATAATATCACCAGTCATGTGTATCACCCAATGGTGAAACCGTATAAACAGTAAATAGAAGAACCAATAGCAACCATAAGTATGGAAACTTGGTCTTTACCCTATACATGGGTTCACAATACCCAACCACAACTTATGAATGTGTCCCTAAGTTTCCCCAATCTCTATTCTATTGTCTCCAAATATTAAAGAAAGGAACCTCCTTTAATACCAATTTTTGACATCCCAGACCTAGATGCCACTTAACCTGTTCCCTGAGCCTGGTTAGCCACATAACCCCTAGCACATATCCCAATAAGCCAGGGGATACTGACTAGCAGTAGGGGTGTGTAGGTAGTACAACATGGAGACTATACCCCCAATTTAGAGTATCTTAGTGGATACAAAAAACAATAAATAGTAGTGGAATCATATACAATAGAAAGATATAGTAAACAATGGAATCATAACAGATAACTAAATAACCAAGCTACATAATAAACTGGTAACAAAATAAAATAACCAAAAACCTCAAAGGATAGTGTCTGATACATATATGGATGTATGATATGATGATAGTACAAGAAGAAAACAATCGATAAAAGAATGCAATATAATAGTCCAAAAAGAAAAAAATGACAAAAATAGGTCCATGAGAATCTCAACCCTAAGCCCAATCATGTTCTCCTAAGAATTAGCTAAGAAGTACAAGTAAAAAACCTATAGAAGGGCCTTTAACATTTGCAGTACCTATAAAAACATCTACTTCTTGGGTGCTAAGGGAGTCCTGAGTAGGGTGTGAGATAAAAATATCAGTCGGCCACCACCAAAGGTGTCTACATGTAATCTGAGTAAGTACTCATAAGTAAACATTATGCAATAGTAAATAGGTAAGTATAGTAGTGTAGAATAAATAAACAACTTCCCACTCAGATTTCTAAAGGATACCTAGTAGGTCTACCTGCTTCATCCCTAGGCTGGTATGTCTGATCAAGTCACCATATATAAATATGATTATATAGATCATCATCTAGTGGGGGTAATAATTCCTCCCATCCATTAATTTATATATAAAATAAGATGTCATGGGGTAAGAATTCCTCCCACCCATTCAAGTTCATACATAACCGACATAGGGTAAGAATACCTCTCACCCATTCACATTCATACATAGATGGCATGGTGTAAGAATTCCTCCCACTAAGTCACATTCATACATAGATGGGATGGGGTAATAATGCCTCCCACCCATTCACATTCATTCATAGCTCGCAATGGGTAAGAATACCACCCACCCACTAACACACACACACACATAGATATATATATCATAACTAGCATGGGGTAAGAATGCCTCCCACACATTCATGTTTCTATAAAGATGATATGGGGTAAGAATTCCTCCCACCCATATATATATATTATTGTTCACATGGTATCATATAGTTCAAAATCATAGTTGTGGAATAACCATTTATATCACGTAACATAAGGAAATTAATCTTATATCATTTTAATTAAACATTAATCAAGACATAGTCACATGTTCAATTCAAGTAATGAGGAAAGCCCTCTCATGCATGATATTAGCCATTACCAATTCCCTTTATATAAATTCAATGGACATATGGAATTTATTAAAATCATAAGAATAAGTAATGGGTTCAACCATTATATATAAGTAAAATTCATTTAATTAATTTCAATGGAAACATTCATTACATGTGAACCATTTTAATCAAGGTATCTCATTAACTTTTGCTAACATGGAAATTCCAATTACTCGAGCACATGCCTTGGAAAAGTTCATATCAAATTGTCACATATCAATTTTGGAAATTCCAAGCCTAAGAGGTCTAAACATGATTGGGGTGTTTTGGGTTCGTCAAAATACACATGATATAACAGTCAATTAAATTTAAACTCAAGATGGGAGATACAAACAAGATTTGGTCATCATTGGAAATTGTCCTAAAATGGTCAATTTGGTTGGAACACCCCTTGTATGTCCTTATAGAGAATACGTGATATCGAAACCCCTAAATGTGATTCAATTAACATATTTCAATTCACTAGGTTCATTTAGACATGAATAAATCAACACAATAAAGAAGATCAAAAAATTCTGGCTCATGGTACAACATAATAAATACGAAACAAACAAAACTCAAATGGAAAACTCTATGAACACCCACCTTAGGGTTTTAGAAGAATCCTAAATTGATATCAACCTCAGATTTTAAGCGGGATGGAAGAGAACTAAATTTCAATATAATTCCCTAAAAATAGGGAATATGATCCTAAATCTAAATAGAACAATAGATGGAAAGATAAACATAGATAGGATCAGAGAGACAAGAAGATATTACATCAAGGGATCCAATGCCTCTGATGGATTGAATATCAGACATCATATGGGATTTCTAGATCACAGAAAATTCTTGAGGTTTTGAGAGCTAAATAGAGGAGGAATCCACTAGTTCAGCCATAATAAAACAAGGTAGGAGGAGAAATTATAATTAAGGTTTATGTCAGGGAAAATAATAATTTTCCCAAAACCCCACTACGCATGGTTTATAAACACAGTTTACAAACAATGCACAGACTGTGATAAACATATCTTCCCCCCATATACAATAGGCCACACAACTATTAACCTAGGTATGTACGGTTTCATAAAAAACCTATGGACTTGCAGTTGCCCCTATTTGTAATTTCACATTTTACACACACCATGTGGCCTGGGTCTCACGGTTCCCACTAAGTATGATACCCAGCCTACAATATATATCTGGACTTCTAACTAGCCTTAGAAACTCCTCGGTCCTTCCCTAGTCTGTATTATACCTTTACCACGATTAAAGAAAAGATTCAAAATGAAAAAACAATAATATGTACCTTGGTCAAAAAGTAAGGTTGCTACAACTTATAAAAAACAATCCCTATATTTTTACTTATATATATTCTCTATGTAGTTATCTTTAAATGAGAAATATTTATGGAAAATCATGATGATCCATTCTACAATCTTGTTTTATTCTTGTTTACTAGCCTTTATTTTCCTCTTTTATATTTTCTTATAATATGGAATATTATATTTTCATAGCTATATTTCATTATATTAGTGTAATATTTTTTTATTCCATTTTCATAGAATTTATTGAGAAAATTCCCTTTAATAAACATTTATTTATAAAAAAAATTTATACTAAAATATAAGGGAGTTAGAATGAGGGTGTGAAGCAGTCATTGGTAGAATATGGCCTAAAATATTATGAACAAGGTTCATGCTAAAATCTATATTTTTTTGATCCATCCATATAAGGATCAAACCAAAAAAAAATTGGAAATAAAACAAGGATCCCAAAGGTCCTCCTGTAGTCTAAAATTTAAAATTAAACTATCTACATGATATGAATCATTATAGAACAGTGAAAAAAGTAGTATACCTAACAAAGACTATTATAAATAAATAGGAGCTCCCCTTGAGCTGTACTTGTTCAGTGAAAATGAAATATTAATGAAATAAAGTATATTATCCTTTGACCCAACTCTCAAAACATGATCATATCAGATTCTCAGCCTCTATATCATTTCTCATCTCAAGATATACATTCATATCCAAGATGAAACCTCTAAATTCCATGAACCATTATATCTAACCACATACATGAAAATAGATTTCGTGGAAACTAGTTATGTGGTGAGTCTAATAACCAATTTGGATTCTCCCACTCACCTGAATAAATTGAGTGGTAGTGATCAAATATATGTATGTGAAAGTATATGGAGAGTGAAACTTAACCCACAAAAAAAAAACCTATGAATTCTCTTAAAAATCCATACATATGTGACTTCATGGATAAATGATACATTTATCTTGAAATGTTATACTAAGATACATAACTCAAGATAAGTCCCCATGACCAAGACTGAAGACATGTATACAATCATGTCACATTAATATAAACCACACAATCAAGCTATTTTCATTAGATATAATCCTCATGATGTAACATATGATATCCAATAGACTCATTTTTACAGTCCCACCTTACCCATTAGTTATTTCACCTCTTGTCAATAATAAAAGCTCAAAATATAATGGGAAATGAATACATTATTAAGAGAACTAAAAATTGGAAATCAAAGTGGTCCCAACCAAAAATACTTGAAGTCAACTTATAATAAAAACCAATAATAGATGTTTGAGACAACCCTAATTGAAAGTATCAATTTAATGTAAATCCCATAATAAAAAAATGAACAAAAATAAAATAATGGGGACCAATTATATGAAATTAATATCCCCACACTCATGGATTTCCCAAAATAATCTCATTAGTCCTTATTGAATCTATTATATTTACTACCCATAGAAAACCTCTGTTTCTATCCCCAATATCATGAGTCATCATAGGGGATGGATAAACATTTATATTAGTATAACACAATGACTATACATTGATCCATGAAATCATATATCAATGTCATCATCATTAAGTTTCAACCATGGACATGGTTTTACCACATGCGGAACCTCAAATGTAGTGGTTTGACTTGTCTCTTATAGATGGTATCTCCTCTTAATAACCTATACCATGTCACCTAGATCCTTATTTTCTACCATGCTATATCCAGACCATCTATTGAGGGAGTAAAATTTGAGCGGGTATAATATCAACTAGGAAAATCAATCAGCATATTTATCATTACATAAAAGTAATCAAACTTCATGGGAAAACATACAAACCTATGTTTACCTTAGAAACCAAAAACTATGGGGTTAAATTAAGGTCAATAAATTCATCATGTGAGTCTCACTACCTCATAGTCTTTTCTCCAAACAACTCCATCTCATACTAGCATAATCTAAAAATACTATAAAAGATCCCAGTCTCATGTAATTGAATAATATTTATAAGGAATACCACTATCTTCTTATTACTTAATCACTATCTATATTAAATATTTATCATAATTGGGAGAAACTTCATACTCAAATTCTAGGGTAAATAAAAGGTCACTCCTATAAGAACCAAAGAGGTAAACAACTCAACAAGGATATCAAAAACCACCAAAAGGTTGAAGGAGAACAATCTAACACATCACCCAATCAATATTGGTGTCTCACATCAATCCCAAGTGATGCTTTGTACCTTAACGACAACCATTATGTTATCGATCAATCAAAATATTAACAGACCCCACAGTAACTCAAATAAGTTTGTAAATAAAGGAGGCTTATTACTAATATTATTTTTTAAGTCATCATAATGTTCTTATGTAAATATATTAAAATGAAAACAATATGATAACTCAAACCAATATAAATAACACATCACCCATGGGAGGTATCAGATATGGTCCCTATACTATGAAGCATCATCATGCAATATGAGATAATACACCTAAAAACCATAAATAATTAAGGATTACCAGAGGCTGCCAACTAGTGGTGGGGGATTGAAATAGTCATGGGAAAACTGCATACTCAAATATAAGGCATAAGGTTACACTACCAAAAAACTGGGTTTCAACAATGCCTCCCTTTAACAGTGCTAAAAAAGCGCTGATAAAGGATACTTTTAATAGCACTAAAAAAATATTTGTTAAAAGTTCCCCTTTATCCGCACTTTTTTTAGCGCTGATAAAGGCACCCCCTTTATCAGTGTTTTTTAGCACTGTTAAAGGGGCCCCTTTATCAGTAGGTTTTTAGTAGCGCTGATAGGGGCGGTTATTAGCAATTTTTCCTAACGCTGATAATGTAGATATGTCAAAAAATATTATATTTCATAAAAATAATATATTAATATATAAATATATAAGTATATTTATATTGATATAAATATAATATATATATATATATATATATTTTAAATATGTTTTAGATAAGTATAAATAAAAATTTACATTTAATATATAAGATATGTAGTGAAAATAACTTATAAAAATATTAAAAAAAATTTAATTACTAATTTTATAATTATCATCGACTAAAAATCATTTAATAACTATTTAAAGACAGAAAATATCAAAAAAATAAATAAAAGATCTAAAATAAGTTTAAAATGTAACTCAAAATTCAATTGATCCTAACTCACTACTACAAATATGGCCTTTATCAGCACCTGTATATATATATATATTTGTGTGCGTACGTATTGAAAACTGATATATATTATCTATATATTCTAAACATATGTATATAGATATTTATATTTAATATTTGTAAATATATATAAATATATATAATTATACTTACAGATACACATATAATATATATATATGTGTGTGTGTGTGTGTGTTGTATATATGTATTTATTTATTTATAAACACACACAAAAAGCATATTTTATAAATGTATTTAAACATGATCTTATAAATATATATTAATATGTTAATAAATATATTAATATCTAAATATAACTATATGTATATTAATATACATATATATATATATTAATATAACTATATATATATATATTAATATAAATATAAATATATATGTTAATATAAATATATATATATATGTTAATATAAATATATATTAATATACGAGTATATATAATTGAATATATATATATATATATATAAATAAATAGATATATTATTAAATGGAGAGAAAATCATTATGGTGGAGTGGTAAAGGTTTAGGTGCCCAAACAAGAGGTTCCGGGTTTGAATCCATGGGGAGGTAGGGTGCATGTGCGGGTGGAAATGGGGCTAAGTGCTGTTAATGGATGGGGTGGGATGGCTGCTGGGTGGGGGGGTGGCTGGGGTGTGTAGGTTGGTGGGGGGGTTGTTGAAGGGGGATTCAAGCACTGTTTAAGACCCTCCATGAATTGCAAAATTATTTTTTATTATTTTTGTAACGTTTTTTTAAACTTTTATCAGCGTTAAAAAAAATCCCTGGAAAAGGACCCATTTATTAGTTCTTTTTTAGCAATGATAAAGGGGTTCTTTATCATCTCTTTTTAGCACTGATAAAAGGGACCCCTTTTATCAGCACCTTGATTAACAAATCTTTTTTTAGTGCTATAAATGGACTTTTCTAGTGCTGATAAAATCCATATTTGTAGTAGTGTTCATGGTCAAATCTAAAAACATTTTTTCATGACCCATATACATGACGAACAAATGAAAAACATGTGGAAATAAAATAGGGAGATTATTAGGCATCCTTTAGTTTAAAATATAAAATAAAAATTATATATGTTTTATGAATCAATATAAAAAGGAAAAAATAATAGTATACATAAGGAAAATTTCAAAAAATAAATAAATGGTCCATTTTGGAAGTACATATACAATACAACTAAAGGAGTAATATAATAATGTATAATGGCCTTTGACCTAACTTACACAACAATATCCTGTCAAATACCCAACCTCCCAACATTTTTAATTTTGAGATATACATTCAACAATAAGATAATACCTATATTTTCCAAGAAACATGAAGTCTACAAAAAATATCAAAATCTATTCCCTGTACACAAGTTGGGGTGAGTCTAATAACCTAGTGTGATTCCTGTACTCACCATAATACATTGTGTGCTAGTGATCCAGTGTATGCATATTCTAGTACATGAAGAGTAAACTCAACCTAGTTAGAAACATAACCCTTTCATGCTCATACAAATCCATATATTTGTTCCAAAATTTAAAAAGGTACACATACCCTGAATAATCACACCGAGATACCTAACTTAGTACATTTATCACTTGACTATGATAAAAGTAATATATACCCTAACATCAAATTAAGGTATGCCACACCATCTCTCTCATTACATCTAAAAAACACTACATATATTTTAACGTATATCGGTAGTTTAAATCGCATCTATATGGTTCAGTGATAGTTTAAAAAAACTACCAATAAAATTGGTGTCAAAAATCAACACACAACGGTTTCTTCCATTTAACGACGATTTTAGGAAAGTTTTGTAGAAGAAATATTTAGCGGTGGTTTTCTTTGTTTTAGTAGTGGGTTTAGATTAGAAAAATAACTAGTATGTAGTGACCGTTTTTGAATTCTGCTAAAGTCTGGCCTTTTTATCGAAAAAACCACCACTAATATTGATAAAACCGCCATTAAGTAAAACTTTGTCATACTTAGCAGTGTTTTTAACCGCCGCCCCTAATAAAGTACCTTAATATATCGGTGTTTTAAACCATTGTGAAAAAAAAATCTATCTCTAGCGCTGCTTTAAACCGCCCCTATATCATCAATTAAACTGAACCTACAGCTAGAACAAAAAAAAGTGACACTAATTTTTTTACTAGATCATAAAATATATCATCAACGTACAAGGAAAAAAATGTTAAAACTAAAGAATCAATGTACATTTATTTACACATAACATAAATAATTAACACATTGACTAAGGAAAACAACACATTGAAAGAAATAATACATTTCTCAATACTTTGAATGAATCATACAAAACACAACACATTAAAAGAATAAACCTATATGTAAAAGAGAGACAAGAAAATAAACATCATATATGATCATATAGAAATTTCAATCTCCATATCCATTTTAAACACATCATATAGACACATGGTTATAAAACACATACATAGGGCACCCATTGTCCCGATACCATCTACAATATAAGAAAAAGATAAAAAAATACCCACATTGGATGTTCTGATACATGAAAAAATAGTCTCCACTAATCATTTCCAAATGATGAACTCTGCTTGTCACCCTATTCATCTCCATCTCTACTTCTTGCTACCGACACCTGTAAGACAATTATATTAAAAATTAAACAATGTTTTATATTTATATTTAAACTTAAAATCAATAAAATTTTGTGATATAAATTATTTTGAAGTTGTGTGATTTAACTTCCCACCACAAGTCATCACTTTCAATCCCCATTTTTCTTCCAAAGACGTCATATGGTAATAGTACCAAACCCATCCGCACACTCGACCAGGATGCTCCTTCCCAAGGACTTTAGGAACTAGGTAATCCTGAGAGACTGAGTAGAACTATGTGGGACTGAAATCCTATAGTTCTTTAAGTTTAACCTATAAATAAAATATCATCCATATTAGAGGAAATATATATTAACATAGTGACAACAGATAATAAGTTATTATAATGAAAAATGAATCCATACCCTAACTTCTTTGTAAATATCACTAACAAAACTCCCATAAATTTTTTATGAACATTCAACCACACTTCAATTCAGGATTCTTGGTGGCCTAAATTTTTGGACTATATTAAACAAAGATAAATAAAAAATTTAATATATTTAATAGATAACATCATATAATAAATATTTAAACTAATGAAAATATTACCAGATTTGACCGTCTTCTAGAAAAACTCTTTGACCCCGTAGTGTGAGTATAACACTTCCTCGCCATTCATATCATTTAATAAAATAAAATTAAGTTTAGAACATATATTTTAAAAAAATCATATAGAAAAAAATAGAAATGATAACAAATTCACAATACTAACAAATAAAATATACCTAACAGTGATAATGACTGACTACACAAATGGCATAAGTAGTTGATAAATTAAGGGATAACTGCAAATAAAATCATTTTATCCTTCAATCATGTTGGTTTCCTACTCTATCATTACTTCATATACCTCATCCACTTTCTCAATACTAATATTTTCAATACCATTAAGGAAAAATAAGTCTTCTTCTTTCTGTTTATGGGATTCAATGTTAGAGGTCAAATCTTCCACTTCATAACCCATATCATACAAATCTCTTTGTTTTACCTGAGAAACTACACCCCAAAATTCATCCACATCATCTTTCACATAATATACCATTTTATCTTGTGATAATACGATATAAAGATCTTGTAGTTCATAGTGACCAACATCTATTAAGTGAGAGAAGTTCACAGAAGTAAATTACAAGGAATCTCTTTTAACACCCTAGATAATATCCACCCAATTAAATTTGAATAAAACAACTGAAAAATGTATGTGGTAGTTTAATTCGATAATATCAGTCAATTTTACATAGTATTCCACTTTATAAAATATAAATATGACACTATTATATGTTTTCAAACCCTCTTCCTGATCAAATATATAGATTCTAAATCCATTCACATTGTAAGCATCAAACTTTCTAGCTTGTTTTAGAGGACCTCGAGAAAGAAAATTCAAATATTCTGAAAACTATAATCAAGTATCCATATTAATGATCTTAAAAAATTAATATACATGATTAGATTTAAAAAATATATGTATCTATCTAATATCCTTATTTATTGTAATATTTATGAACTTACACATCATGAAAACTATTCTACAAGCTCTTTATTGACAGCTTTTATTATATCTTTCTCATTTTGTGTTCATGCTCTCATTCATATTTATTTTTATCCTAAACCCTTCAAAAATGGTTCCACAATTTCAATATTCATAATCAAATTTCTATATTCCTATAATAATTCCATTTCTGTTAGTGTAACATTTGAGCTCCTTCCAACTGATCAGCCAATAACAGGAACTATTTTTGATTTCCCATGTATTTAAGATTAATTTTATGTGTTGTCAACACATCCAAACCAATTGAATCTTGCCTCAATATCATCCAAGTATATAGAATAAAAGGTAAGACACTCCTCTTCCAAATATCCTTCAGAAATAGAGCCTTCAGGTTAAGCTTTATTTTCACGTATGATTTCAAATTCCATATATATCTATGAAAAAAATAAAAAAAATAATTAAATATTTAATTAAGTGCTAAGAATTGTTTAATTAATTGAAAAACATATAAATAAAGTACCTCTCAATTGGATACATCCATTGATAATGTACGGGTCCTCCTAATTTATCTTCCTCAACCAATGCACAGTTAAATGCAACATGACTGTAAAAAAAGATATAGGAAAGATCATATCAATTTAACATATTGTTAATAAAAATATCTCCTGATGGTTTTCAAGATGAAATTGGTGTAGAGTTTTCTCACATAGTTATTTGAAAAATGTGCAGAATTGGATTACAGCAGTAGTAACCTTTTTTGGTAATAATGTATGCAATGCCAATGGAAGTAATGTCTGTAAGAAAATATGGGAATCATGGCCTTTCAATCCATGTAACCTATGATTCTTTAAGTCAACACACATTGAGATGTTACTTAAATACCCATCAGATACATTCATATGTTTTAAATTTCAATGGAATATATTTATCCCTATTTTTCTTTGCAAGATTTTCCAGAGCATACTTTCCATTATCATCTGGCCACATATCACTCTTTATGTTCACTGCTTGTAAGTATTTCTGAGCATTGAGATGATTCTTTAACTTTACATGCTCATTAAGAAATGTGAAGATAAAATTTTCAAAAAAATCTTCTCAATATGCGTCACATCATGATTATGCTGTAATAAATTAAATTCCTAATACTGAAGTTTGAATAATATACCTTTTTCTTCCATTGAAGCATTCTGATTTCACTTGATGATGCACTTCGAAGTTGTTGACCCCTATCATTCAAATGAAGCAACTTACCCAATTATATTTCAATATTTCCAAGTTGTGTCAATATTTCAAAACCTATAAACAGCTTTGGATGTGGTCTATAATCAATGAAACAATTGAATTTTGACTTGTTTAGCCGGAATCTATGAGATGCATCAAGAAATCTTTGATAACACAAGAATCACCATTTTCTACTATAAGGTAGCCACTTGGGATAAAAATAAAGGTTAAAAATAGGAAAATAATAACCCTTGTAGGTGTTCTAACCAGATAAGATCCCATGTCTAGGGAAGTCACTAATGGTCCACAATAGAGCAATTTCAATTTGGAACATTGTTCTAGAAGATGCATCATATGTCTCAACACTGTTTCTCCACAACTCCTATAACTCATCAATTAAAGGATAAAAGTATAAATCAATATCATTTCCATGAATTTATTTTCTAGAAAAAATCATTAAAATGATAAAAGAAATTTGTTTCATACACATCCACAGAGGCATATTGTAAGGGATAAAAAAACAGCCAAATGCTATGACTAGTACTCAAAGTCCCAAATGGTTTTAATCCATCAACAACCAATCCTAATTGAAACATTCCTAGGATTAGATTAGAAATTTAGATTTAATGAATCAAATTTCTTCCATGATTAAAAATCTCTTGGATTTTGTATTAACCCACCATTGTTAATATCTATAGAATTCTACTTTATGTGTTTGGCTGTTTTCGATGACATGAATAATCTTTGGGATCGAGGATTAAAAAAAAGTAATGAAAAACCTTTTTAGGTTTGTTCATTTTCTTCATCTTCATGGTCTTATGTTGATTCATATGTCCAACATCACCCATAGACTTCCATCTAGAGGAAGAATATTTTTTGAAATCCTGTTTGCTTGAATCCTATCCCCAATAAGGCATACAATCATTGGGACACACATGATTTTTTTTATAATTCAGAGGAATCTTGTTAACAACTTTTTTCATATCATAAAAAGACTCAGTGATCTTTTCTTCAAGAAACGAATCACGTAAAAATTCCAATATCATGATCATCACCTTATTTTTAATTACACATAGGCATTTGATATGATACAACTTCAACAGAAAATAAAGTTTTTAATATTTCAAACATCCACTATACAACTCTTGGTTTCCATCATCAACTAAACCATGAAACACATTTGTCTCCTCAGTGAATTTTACCTTACATTAGTATCCATAAAATTCAGAGTAGGATCCAATGATATGTTACAATCTTGATCTGGTTATCCTAAAATATCAAAAATATCACTTGTCACGTTTCTATTTGTAGAACCCTCAATTGGTTTTTCTGATATGTTTTTATGTTGATATGTGTGTCTTGAAATGACAAATTAATCATTTATAAGGTTTTTAATTTCCTTTTCCATTGTCAATGATGTTGGGAGCTCATTCTTTGGATTGAAATCAGTGCTCAACCATTCTGTAACATTCAATTATCCTTGCCAAATCAAACACAAATAATGAGAAGGGAATTGATTCAATATCAAGTGTTTATAAACTTCATATTTCTTTATCCATCTTCTAAATTTACATTTCAGACATAGGCATCTTATTCTCCCATCAACAGGTCGATTGGAAATTGCAAAATCTAAAAACTCTTCCAAACCCTTAGCATACTCAGGTGTGCTCCTCAGTAATGTGATCCATATTTTATCCCTATATATCACAATGTTCCTACACATTATGAAAAATATTAAAACACATAACTATTAGTAAATAGGAAAAGAGATTCATATATACTAGTTAAATAAAATATGAATATGTTAAATAACCATAAATTACACTACTACAAATATTGCTTTTATCAACACTAGAAAAGTGCATTAACAACAGTAAAAAAAGTGCTGTTAATTGATGTGAAGATAAATGGGGTCCCTTTTATCAGCGCTCAAAAAAGCGCTGATAAAGACCCCTTTTATCAGTGCTAAAAAAAGTGCTGATAAATCCCCCCTTTTATCAGCACTAAAAAAGGCGCTGATAAAAGTAAAAAAAATAAAAAATAAAAAAAAATAAAAAAAATAAAAAATAATTTATATTCAGGGTGGGGGGGGGGGGGAGATTTTAACAGTTCTTGACCCCCCCTTATTAGAGCTAGATGACCCCTCCCACTCCCGTGTGATACCCTTGACTGCACATCCCACACATGCGCGCACACTTCATTGCTTCCACCCGAACTCGAACCCGTGACCTCCCCCTTGCGCGCCTGCACCTTTACCACTAATCCATTTTGTTTTTTTCTATTAAATGATACATCTATTTATATATATATAGTTATATTTATTTTTATATTAATATAGATTCATATTAATATAAATATATTTAGTTATATTAATACATATGTGTTTATTCATATATTAGTATATATATATTCATTTTTATATTAATATATAATTATATCTATTTATATATATATTTGTAGTTACAATTTTTTATCCATATATTTATTTTTATATTAATATATATTTATAAGATTAGTTTTAAATAAATCTATAAAAAATGTTTTTTATGTGTGTTTATAAATAAATAAATAAATACATATATATACATATATACATATATACAACACACACACAAAGACACACACACACACATTTAAAAATAAATACATATATATATGTGTGTATTTGAAAATCCATATAATGTTAAAATGACCATAAATTCTAATATAGAAGCCCGTTTCAACTCCACAACCATTTAAATCGAAGAAAATGAAATAATCTTCGATATGATATGTGGTACATGCCTAAGAGACATCCAGATAAGAAGTTATACATGTTTTAATGTTTACAAATCGGGGTATCCTGACTAAAAACTCAGTTTTAGAGGCCTTTTAGGCCTTTTTTGGGCTTGAAAAATGTGACAGAAGCTATGCTTGTGTCACAGGCGCGTATAGCTCATCGCATGCTTTGATTTGATATGTTTTAGAGCTCAAACAGACACCCAGATTAGAAGTTATGTCCATTTTAAGTTTGAGTTACATTTCCAACTTATTTTAGATCTTTTATCAATTGTTTTGATTTTTTGTGTCCTCAAAATTGTTATTAAATGATTATTAATTGATAATAATTAGAAAATTATTAATTAATTATATTTTTTTTAAATATTTTAAATCCATTTTCACTGAATTTATTATATATTAAATGTTATAGTCTATTTAAATGTATATTTAAAAAATATATATTATATCTATATCAATATAAATATACTTATATAACAATATATTATTTTTCATGAAAAATTATTTTTTTGGAAATATAAAATTTATCAATGCTAGGAAAAAGTGCTGATAAAGACCCCTTTATCAAAAGTACTAAAAAAATCACCGATAAAGGGGTCCCCTTTAATAGCACTAAAAAAAGCGCTGATAAAGGGGGGGCCTTTATCACCACTTTTTTTTAGCGTTGATAAAAGGGTAGCGCTTCCCTTCCCTGTTTTTGTAATAGTGATACCTTTTAAATGTACGTATTACCTTTTGTGAAATAATAATTACAGAAACTTCTAAAAAATAATAAAATTATTTGGACTATTAGAATATGTCGATGAAGAAACTGGTGTATAGTAGTGAACTTCGACCCTTATTTAATTTTTATAGAATAAAGAAATATCAGGCAACTATAAATTCCTCAACAAATCAGTATAATGAATCCATGAAGTTCTAAATGTATTTCTTCTTATTTATCCACTTATTTACTTAGATTCTATTTATAGAGAAAAAAATGGATAACATTATTTATAAATCCATTGAATCTTTAACACATGGGTGTTTCCTAATTCTTAATCATACATTTAAAACCCAAAAGTTAAAATTAAAATAGGAACATATTACTGTTTAAAGCATCACACTGAAATTTGAAAATACTCACTGTATTTAAGTCTTGGTATCATTTTCCAGTGACATAGGAATTCTACAATTGAAACAGATGAGATACTCTACTACTTAAATATAATAGGGAAATTTTATACCTATATAGCCAACATAAGTGAAAAATAATTTTTTCATAGGCTTCACAAGAGTACCTCATAATTTTTATAATTTTTATAAAGGTAACATTTTTAAATATACAACTCTCATACAGATAAGATGAATTTTACACATGCCATATATAGTTAAATTATAATTCTATCTAAGGGTAAGAAAAAATTATAAGCATTGCATAAGGGTAAATAGTAAAGTTGTGTAATGTTAAGATTTTATTTAAAATGGACATGTAAATGAAACTAGAAGAGCTATATAAAGGCACTCAGAAGTTACAATAGGGTAATAAGAATTTTATAAAGCATTCATAAGGGGGAAACATAAATTCTATACACTATTTAATGGTTTCTAGTGCACTACACAAGGGTAACTTACATTTTTTTCATGCCATTTAAGGGTATATTAGCACTTGTGTAGAGGTATGTAACACTTTCGTAAAGGTAAGAAACACTTGTGTAAAGGTAAGAATCACTTGTGTAAAGGTAAGAGTATAATTGATTCCAATACTAGAAATTACATACATGTTTTTCCTATGATACAGTCACATTAAAATTTCCAACCAATTTATTTCACCACATATTTGATATACAATATTCCTTGCACCATCTATCATTTTTTTACCCTATCAATATCATTATTTTCATTAGTTGTATCATGTATAATCATCCCATTGTATTCTTTCTATGTTACATTTTCTTTCTTGTGAGGATGGATAAATAGAAACCAGTCAAATATCAAATTATTCATTCCAATCCTTTCATTTTAATCATGAATATACTTAAAGTAATTTATATCAATTTTAATACCAAACATAATTCATTATTAGAAAAAAAAGTTTTTTTTATATGGTAACACAATTTATTAAGAATTATCCATGGTATTACAATGAAACTATAATACGGTAAGTGTATAATTCATCCATTTGAAGCAGCATTGAATACAAAATAAAGAAAGACTTCATTTGAAACTAGATTGAGATCGAATCAGTATTATAAATCCAAATTCTCTCTATTCTGATCAAAAATATTTTTTAAAAAATAAAAATTATAGATTCTAGTAAAAAAATCATGAAAAAATGATTATTTTGAAAAATATTTGGATGAAAAAGTAATTCAAAAACTAAATACATATGTTTTGGTCATAGTAATCATTTATTTAAAAATAACATTGTTCCATACTTCATGAAAAATCCTATCTTTTATAAAACTATTTTTATCAGGGAAAACATTTATAATATCGACATGAAATAATAAATTATCACATATCTAAAGAAAAAATACAATAAGATAATCTAAATAGATATTTTAATCTGAAGTTCATCAAAGCATGATAGTATTTTTCCAAATAAATTATAAGAGATGGAATATGATATAAATGAAGCATACTAGTAGTGAACCAAACAAAGTATAAGACATGGAATAAGAAACAACTAATATATTCTAGTACCATTCCAATCCAAGAACATGCATTGGATTAATTTAAAATAAATACATTCTAAAATAAAAAATATATGTTCTTCATCTGAATAAGTTTTTAATGTTTCAAAAAATAATTTTGGGGAAAAACTATTTAGAAAAAGAGGTAGTATCCAAGGAAAACATGTTTTTACACATTGAACCCTTTCAATATAATAAGTGTTCTATTTATAGAAAATATGTTCACATCTTAATACATAACAAATGAATCAAGTATGGGAAAAAATTAGTAAATGAGATTCAATTTTAAAAAATAATAATAACTTCAAAAGGATATGATTTCAACATAGAATATCTGATATAATTAAAGTGCAGTTCACGAACTAACCCATACCTGAACACTTTTATAAATATATTGAAAAAAGTTTTTATTCAATTTAATTTTTGGTTTCAAGAAATCTATACAAAATAAATTTCCAAAATAAACACAACTAGTGTTTATAAAATTGATTTTTTGTTCAAAACCCAATTTTATAATCAATACTTTTTCAAAGTAAATGAAACTAATATAAATATTGTTACTATTTTTATTAAAAACCCAATTCAATATTAAATAATTTATTAATGATGGTATACCATCAATGAAACATATTAAATTCCTTTAATAAACTAAAACCAAAATAGAAAAATGATTTATATTTTATCCAAGTAACAACATAGAATGATAAATCAAATACCTAATTTATATACCATAACCATGTAGAAATTTGTTTAATAATACAAAGAATGTAATCATAAACATGAGTAACTTAATTCTAGTTTAATATAACATAACAACTTGAATTTGTTTCAATTATTTCAAGAATGTATCCATGTAATTAGTAAATTATCACTAAATTAAAAATCTACATGGAAATATTTCAGGTTATTTAAAAATAATAGATAAAATATTTTCTTATACTTAAAAAAAATTACATAATTCTAGGATGAGAAAATTAATAAATTATTTATGTAAGGATAAAATAATCTTCAATAATAATTAAAAATCTCATGTTAACATATAAATTGGTATAACAAAAATATACATAATAAAAATAATAGAGAAAATAGGTAGAATAATTTACCTTTATTAATGGGTATATATTTTTTGATGATCCAAGAGTTTTAAAGCCACAATAGATGGGCGACAAGGCTCAGGACCATCGGTGAGAAGTGGTGAGGGTTAATAAGGCTCGGTACTGGCGGCGAGGCGCAGTGTGGCATGGTGAGGGGCGACGATGCTTGGAACCAGCGACGAGGCATGAAGAGGGTAGGGCTATGGGGGGTCGCAAGGGTCGGGGTAGTGGTGGGTTAATGGGAGGATAAGTGTTATGGTTTTGAAGAAAATTAAAGATTTAGCTGCAATTTTTAACAAAATACTGCTAAATTATTTTAAAAAACTTTCATGGTAGGTTAACAAAAGTGGTAGTTTAACAAACCGCCACTAAAAAATCTCCATGAAAAATTGATTTTGGTGTAGTGAAATCCCTTGTAGGTATCACATGATATAAACTAGACTTATTCTCAGTTCCCCACCTAACCCATCAGCTATCTCACAAGAAATTAATAACTAAAACCTTAAATATCCTTTGAAAAAACTATATTTTCAATAAAACTAACAAATAACAATTAGCGAGGGCCCAACCATCGATATAAATAATCAAATTTCAATGAAAACCAAGTAGGGTAGTCAAAGCAGGCCACGAGAAAATAAAATATCAATATAACATTAATACCATGATAAAAAAGGGTAAAAAAATGGGGATTGCTTATATGAAATAACAATCCCAAATACTAAATTCTTTCTACAACTCATCTCACTAGTCCTTGCTAAAGCTATTAACTAGATTGTGTATAAATAACCATTATATATATACCAAATATCACTAGACATCATAGGGTATGGATCTCCCTATATATTATTATAACACAAATAATGAACATTGATATAGAGAACTTTATATCAATGTCATTATCAATAAATGTGTTCATGGGACATTCTATTACAACATATATAACCTCAAATATAGAAGTTAAGCACTATCTCATGCATTTGGAATATAATCCCAAGAACCTCCACTATATCACCTAGAGGATCATCTATTTCCATGCTATATATAGACCATAAATAGAGGGAGTAAAACTAGAGTGAGTATAATCTATACTGGGAAAATCATTTAACACACGTAAAATTATATAAAAGTAAACACACATCACGAGATAAAGATAAAACCACGAGGTTATCTTAAAAACCCCCTATAATGTTGTATTCAGTTAAAGAAGTTTTTCATGTGAATATCACTCCATCATAGAATTTATTCCTAATCACCCTGTATTAAACTGTTAAAGGCCAACATTACTATTGAGGAACCCTTTATCCTTCTAATAAATAATATTAAGAAGGAATCCCACTCTACTAGTATTCTTGAATCGTGGTCCACATTATGTATTATCATAATAAGAAACATGACCCACCTCAAATACTAAGGCTAATCAAAGGTGACTCCTATAATAACTAAAGAGGTAAAAAAAATCAAGGACATCAAACAATTCGCAAAGGCTGATGATGAATGATTTAACAAATTACTCAATTAATATTGGTGTGTGAAACAAATCCAAATGTAAATTTATTCCTTTATCCCAACTAATATGTGATCTATCAATCAGAATCCCAATAAATTCCATAGAAAATCTAAGAATACAAGATATAAAAGAGTCCTAGACCTGATATTATTCTTTAAGAAATCACAATGTTCCTGTATAAATTAACCAAAATAAAACCTATTTGGTGTTTCAAAACAATGTTTTTGATCCATCCACAATGTGATGGTATCACATATGGTACCTATTCTATCAAGCATCATCATGAATTTGAATATAAAATCCAAGGAAAAAATTAATCAATAGGTATCAAATAAGCACACAATATTTTTAAAATAAGGCATCACCATCACAAGGTCAACTGGACCCAATCCTTTATCAAAATTAGTCCTCTTAAATTTATTTTAAAATAAGGGTTTAAAACCTATTTTATTTTTTTAAAATGGAATCACATTGCAACTTTAGAGAAGCATGGTCATGTAAAAATTACTTGACATACCCTTTATAAATATCTACACTTCCATTTTCAAACTCATTTCAAAATTAATCATTTCAAATATATTTTTTTATGAAATTTCATTTTAAAAATGTATTATTTTTGAAATTAATTTAAAAATATTGAACTGAACTTATTATAATACCCATTCAATAGATAACCCACACTTCTATGAAATCCATACAGTCGGTCGCTGACACTCCTTTGACCAAGTCACAACTAATGAACCGATTAACAAGATATGGATTCCTTGGTGGATATAAGATCAACATGAGATTTTCACATTTATGGATAAATATCATAAAAAGTCATATATCGAGATAGAAATAATAATAATCCAAACCTGAATTAATGTTAAATTTATCTAAAATTCAATAAAATCCATAAATAAAATTATCAGGTGATATAAATCAATTTAAATTGTATGTGAAAAAATAATCCATCCATTACAGGCCTCCTCTATGCACCACACATGAAATCTTAGTCATTACAAAGTGATTATTATATTCTATGGTGGAATCACACTTGAAACACCTAGCCATACTATATAAACTCCAAATAAGAATAAGAATTGGAACATAATAGGATGAAGGGGAGGATTTTACCTATGATCAGTGAGATCTATCATACATAAAACACATAAATTAAATGAAGAAAAATATGAGGAAGAGAGGGAGGTGGATATAACCCCACTATAAATTTTCTACAAAGGAATTGATCATAGAATATGTTGTTAAATGCTAATACAAGAGATTACATTTTACCTTATATTTTTATAATATGGGTCTAGAAGGAATTAGGAGTTCGATGGATCTCAACTGACATCCAGTAAGGCCACTAGGATTCCAATGGAATTGCTAGTGATACACCCACAGTAGGCTATCGTTGAGTGTTTTGTGGTGTCCTCATCTACCCACCATGATATCACAATCTTGTTCACAGTGAAAAATATATGTTGAACTTTTATATGACCATTTACATATCCAAAACATATATATTTAGACTCTCATATGATGTCTAAACAACCTCCCCCTTGATCCATTGTCAAAATTTTAAATTTACCTAGTTACCAAATCCCCTGGATTTTTGCCTACCTCCCATTACACTATCAAAAATTACTCACCGTAACACTTTATAGGAACCCTAAATAATCACACTAATCTACCCAAATTAGTCTAGGATTCACATACTTATGATCAAATACATGTACACCCTCATTTCCTAATGAAGTAAAGTTTAAAATCATTTTGGTCTCATCAAATATAATCCCCAAAAGGTCTCCTATGATATCCACCGAACTCAATGTCAAATTATCACACAAAACATAGTTATATCACCACTTATTAATAACCAAAACCATAAATATCAATTTAAATATTGATTTTATCAAGAAAACCAACAAAAGAAAGTAAAATGGGACCTAACCATTAATATCAATAGTAAAATGATAAAAAATCCATGGGGTCTTGTGAAAGAGGTTCCAAAAAATAAATATCAATATAACAACAATAATATTATTAAATAATGAGGAAAATAAGGAATGGGGATTCATTGTATGAAGTAACAATCCCATTTCTTATGCTGAACCATATCTCATCTCACGAGTCCTTACTAAATTTTTCATATAGACTACCCATAGGGCACCTCTAACTCTGTCTTAAATATTTAGATCCATCATAGGGGATAAATTTCACTACACAATGTTGTGGAACTATATCTATACATTAACCCTTTAGTTCATATATCAAATTTATCATTAACAAGTGTGTTCCATGTCCACCATCTTACCAAATGTGTAACCTCATAGGAAGTGGGGTTTCCCTATCTCATGTAACTAGAAAATCTTACCAAGCACCTCCACTATCTCACCTAGGGGATCATCTACTACCATGGTATATTGATAAAATAAAAATAAGGGAACTATTATTGAAAGTATAATATATATTGGGAAAATAATTTAGCACACATGAACTCATAGAAAATAAATCATGATCTATGAGATATAAATAGAACCCTCAGTTTATTCTAGACTTAACCTCTCATAGGGTCACATATAGGTCATGCAGTCTATTAAATTATCTCATTACCTCAGAGGATATGTACACAGTCACTCTATATCATAAAAGAATAATAAAAAACCACTCAATATGAACCCACTCTCCTGTTAATCAATAATAGTTTGGAGAAATTACACTTCCCTATTAATATATAATCCTAAACCACACAAAAAATTTATCAAAACAGGGATTAAATCCTAAATTAATTATTGAATTTAATGAAATTGAAATTTTAAATATACTTTAAAAGATATAAATTGAAAAACAATATTAAACAATACCCAATGTATGGTAGTGAATAATCTCCTACACCACTAATCAATATTGGTGTCTCACACTATTGGGAAAAGTCCTCAAGGTAACTTTGCAGTGTTTTTAGGTTGATTGTGTTTTTTGAAAAATTAGGTTGACAAGGTCTGTTATGGAGTTTCAACATGATTTTTTACTAGGTATGTTTAAATATATTTTAAAATATTCAAGAAATAGGCATGGGTGCACTGTAAGTTATACAAAATGTTTCGTTTATATGGTGGTTTCATTTCACTATTTTTCCAAATTTTTGTGTCCAAAAATTTGGAGGCAGGAAAAAGATTTTTTGGAAAAGGATAGATTTTCATGTAAATGTAAAAAATGTGTTAAAGGGTGAAGTTGTTTAAAAAAGTTTCATACAAGTGAATATTTTAGACCATTGCATCAAAATATGAAAATGTATATGATTTCCCACAAGTTATGAAACATAAAAAAAGTCAGATTTGCACGACACTGGGATAGCTGCATGAACACACAAAATGGAGACACAATTACACTAAGGTTTTGAGATTCACATTAATGGTGATGTTAAATAATTAAAATTTACTTCATAAGGAAATTTTGGTACATATTCAAAGGCACACCAGGTATTTTCATGAAGGGTCAACCACGTCTATAAATAGGTGGATACCCCCATATTTGAGCATCTAAACTCTTAGAGAATATCATGGATTTGAATCATGTAATAGTTGCATAAAGATATTTCTTGTGCGAATCAAAAACTAAAACATTTTTTACATTAATAAAATATAATTTCATATATAATACCAAGGGAGTTTTATAACAATACAAAAGTTACACAAAAATTAAGATTTTTACAATGAGCTAAATAGTTACACGAATGTTAATATTTCATGGAAAAAATAAAATTACCACGAAAATTGTTAGACTTTCATACAATTCATTAAAAGGTTTCAGGAAAGATAAATTTTTACTAACCTTCAAATATTTTATAAGAGTTTCTATTGTCAAGTTGTATTCATCAATTAGATGATTGTTTTACTTTATAATGCACCAAACAACATGTAAGAAATATTTAATCAAGTGATCAAAAGTAGATCTTTTGAAAGAGAAGTGAGAAAACTTCAGTTAAAAGAGTTGTTAGCATTCAAATTGAGATTGGTTGTTAACTAAGAGGGATAGTGAGTTTTCTGAAAACTTTTTAACAATAGTGTTCTTTAGAGGATTTGGTAAATAAGAACATTGACTCTATATGATCCTTGGAAATAGCCTAGTGTGGGTTAACCAAGTAATATTTTCATCTCTCATGTATAATTTCATTTATGATCGTACTTTTTTAACATGAAAGGGAGAGAAGAGTATTTTTCTTAACAATGAAAGATGACCAACGTGGAAATTGTTTTAATATATCACACTATGATTCACCACCCTCTAAGGTTATTTAAACTAGTTGGGACAACAACTGGTATCAAAGGGAAAGGTTAAAATCCATGTTTATATCTCAGTGGTTTCAATGTAGGTTATCAATCAAAAAGGTATTCCAATATGAGATTTATTTTTTTTTCAGTTGTGGAAGAATTATAAATAAAATTACTTCCAATCATTAGGTATGGATGTCTTTACATCTATAATGTATGGTATTTCTTCTAGTGTGGATAATGGAGTATTATCAAAATCATATTTAAGAAAATTTGATGTTAATTCCAAAAGAATCAATGAATTTGGAGGATAATTATCTAAAAAATCTATATGAAGGTGATTTCATATAAGTCAATTCATTCCATGTTCAAAAATATATTTTAATATCTATGAAGGAAATTCAAAAAGTGAGAGAATCAAAATTATAGGTTCTATGGAAAAATTATGAGGACATGAGAATACACCCCAATGAGTCTGTATATGAATTATTAGAATGAGTGAATTTATTGTGGAATAGATGCATGGCCTCAAAAAAATTCTTGAACATGTAAAGATAATTAAGTGCATCATGATAATACATCCATCTCGTTTTAATTTGATAGTCTCTAAACTTAAAGATAAAGATCAAAAGAAGCTAAAATTGGATAGTTTTCACAGTACTCTTATTGCATACGATATGATAAATTATGATAATGATTCTATGGAAAAAGGGAATTCTAAAGATGTGGTATTTAAGGACATGAAGAAGATCACCATTTAAGATGGACAAGATGAAGAAGAGATGGATGAGGTTATGTCATTAGTTTACTCAAATCTACAAAGATAAAAATTAACATTCAAACAGAAATATCCATTCACATGATTTAAACATGGATAAGTTAGAAATCTTGTAGAAATTTTCCATAAGAAGTTTCAATATGATGATGAAGATGAAGTAAAAATATCCATGAATAAGTCTTCAGCCTATGTGAATGGTAAGAAAATTTTTAATAGAAACTTCTTGAAAATGAATAATATTATTTCATAATAAAATGATAGTTCAGAATAATATGAGGTTAAAGAGATAGAGAATTTAAAGGATCATGAAGAAAATTCTATGGTGGTAGTTTTAGGTAACTCCCATACAAGGGAGGAAAGAAACGAAGATGAAGGAGAAGTCTAAGGGAGGGTTGATCTCGAGGATAAATTATAAGCCTCTCTTGAGTAGATATATGTTTGGAGAGAAAAAACAATGAAATTCAAAAGATTGTTTCATGATTCCAAACCCAATATAAAACCATAGGAATAATAGAATTCTGATATAAAGGAATAAATTTAAAATCTTAAGTCTTCATTGATTGAGATCATAGAAAAGGCCATTGAGTACAAGCTCAAAGTTAAAGAACAAAAAAGGGTGATGACTGGTTTTACTAACACAAAAGAGATAAAATCAAATTTATCAAATAACTTAAAGAGGAATTTTTTGAACCATGAAGAAAATAATAAGAGCAGGAGGTGATCTTGACTCTAGGTATCACATCAGGAAATTAGATCACTCGGGTGAAAGAATGATGGGAGTTGATTATAGAGGTTTAGAAAAATAGAAGAAACACTTATATCTAAATGGAAATCCAAGCTTGGATATTGATTGAAAATATAAAGTTATGATGATTGATTATAGACCACAAGATCCCACTCCGATATTGAAAATTAACTTAGGAAAAAATAAAAATGAAATGGATTAGAGAATCCAAGGAATAATCGGTCCAACAATAATGAATCTCATAAATTCAGATCATATCATGTGTCATTACTGTGGAAATATGGGTCATTCCCAAATTGTATGTTCCATATCCAAAATGGTACTAAATGGAACAATAATATCAATGGTGGCCACACTAATTTCAAAATTCCATGAATTATTTTAATCATCACTGTTTCTGTTATGGACACATGGCTAGATATTTCTCATCAAAAATATAGAGGAATATACTGAAGAAGACCCAAATTGGATGTAATAAGCATCTTAAAGAATTATCAAATGATATAAAAATGAAAATTTATAGGAATATCTACAAGATGAAATTTCACTGCTGGAAATCATGATTTTCCCTACGCTTTTATACCAATGGTTCTTTTGAACCCTTGGTATAGGTTATCTTTACCAACGGGTTGCATAAACCATTGGCAGAGATCTGTAAAAATTGAGTTTTCCCACCGATTTCATCAAACCATTGGGGAAAATGGGAAAAAAGAGTTTTTCCCAACGATTTCATTAAACCATTGGGAAAGATGAAGACTCCTATACCAATGGTTTCATAAGAGGTTTTTTCCAACGGTTTTTTAAAATTGTTGGGATAACATAAAATTCCCAACGGTTTTTCAAAACCCTTGGGAAAGAAAACCCCCAAATATTATCGACCTACAAATCCAGAGATCTCAATTTTTTTTCCATAACTGAGATCTGGACGCACCCTCTCGAAATGTTTTCCCTAATCCTCAACTGTCTGGAAGGTTTTCCTCTAAATCTCAACGCTAACGCTACTTCCCAACAAAATAGGTCTGGTTTCCAATGATTTTTTCTTCCCATTTAAATCGGTATGTGTGAGTTCATTTATTTTAGATTTGTTCTTCCCATTTAAATCGGTACGTTTGTGTTAATTTATTTTAGATTTTGTCATTTTATTTTGGTGTAATCTAGTGTGTATTATGATCCCCTTACTAAAATAAGTCATATATAATTTTAGGTTACGTTTAGAACCTTACTTCTAAAACTGCTCTAGTGGGTGCTAACTATAATTTCCAACGAGGCATCTGTCTTTGATTCAAGTAATTTTTGTTCTTCCATTCTAAATCGGTAGGCGTGCCTTCCTTTATTTTAGATTTTTTTGTTCCATTTTTCTGCAATGTATTGTGTATTGTGATTCACTTATGAACACAATCAATATATCATTTTAGGTTGCAGTTTTTTTGATTTATCTGTATAGAATAATTTTGGTTGATATTGAAGAGGTCAATATGATCCTGAGTTATTTTATCCTTGGTTTATTTTTAATTTAAGGTCTATTAACTTGATTTCATTGGTTAGCCATAAATACAGTTAGGGTTGTCCAAGTGGGGTGGGGTGGGGGATGGGTTTTCCAAGTGGGGTGTGGGGGGTAGGGGTGTCCAGGTGGGGTGGGGGGGGGGGGGGGTTGTCCAAGTGGGGTGGGGGTAGGGATGCCCAAGTGGAGTGGGGGGGGGGGGGTGGGTTGTCCAAGTGGGGTGGGGGTAGGGCTGTCCTAGTGGGGTGGGGGTATGTGTGAGTTCATTAGGATTCCATTGAAACATTAGGAAAATGATCCATGGATTTTATGTGACTTTTACGAGTCAACCGCGCCTCAATTCAAGGCCTCGTGTGGCCGACACCACTCAAAGTGTCTCACATTTATTTGAAATGGACAACATTTTAATTGAAAACAACTATTGGCATACAGAAAACGGACCAAATGAATTTGTAATATGTTGAAAGTTTAGAAAAATGGTTAATGGGTCATATGTGATGTGTACGAGTCAAACCTACCTTAATCTAAGGCATGGTGTGACCAGAACCACTCAAAGTGTCTCTTTTTAGTTTAAAATGGACTTCATTTTAAGTGAAAACAACAACTAACATACATAAAACTGACCAAATGCATTCTGAATGTGTTTATACTTTAGGAAAATGATCCCTGGGTCATATGTCATGTGCAAGAGTCAACCCCTCCTCAATACGAGGCGCGGTGTGGCCAGCACCACTCAAAGTATCTCTCTTTAGTTTAAAATGGACATCATTTTAAATGAAAACAACAACTGACATACAGAAAACTGACCAAACACATTCTGAATGTGTTGATGCTTTAGGAAAACTATACATGGGTAATATGTGACATGTAAAAGTCAACCCACCTCAATCCGAGGTGCGGTGTGGCTGGCACCACTCAAAGTGTCTCTCTTTAGTTTAAAATGGACTTCATTTTAAGTGAAAACAACTACTGACATACAGAAAACTGACCAAACTCATTCAGATTCCATTAAAAATTTAGGAAAACGATACATGGGTCATATGTGACATGTAAGAGTCAACCACACCTTAATCTGAGGCCTGGTGTGGCTGGCGCCACTCAATGTGTCTCACATTTATTTTAAATGGACCACATTTTAATTGAAAACAACTACTGGCATATGGAAAACCAAACAAAAGCTTTAGGAATGTGTTGAAAGTTTAGAACAAAAATAAATGGGTCATATGTGATGTGTAAAAGGAAAGACTGCCTTAATCTAAGGCATGGTGTGACCAGAACCACTCAAAGTGTCTCATTTTTTTTTGAAATAAACAACATTTTAAGTGAAAACAACAACTGACATACAGAAAACTGAACAAACGCATTATGAATGTGTTGATGCTTTAGAAAAACGATACATGGGTCATATGTGATGTGAAAAAGTCAACCCAGCCTCAATCCGAGGTACGGAGTGGCCGGCACCACTCAAAGTGTCTCTCTATAGTTTAAAATGGACATCATTTTGATTGAAAACAACAACTGACATACAATAAACTGACCAAATGCATTCAGATTCTGTGGGAACTTTAGGAAAATGATCCATATGTTATATGTGATGTGTTCGAGTCAACCATGCCTCAATCCGAGTTGCATTGTGGCTGGGATCACTCTAAGTATCTCTTTTTTGTTTAAAATGGACAAAATTTTAAGTACATAATGAAAACCAACCAAATGGATTCTGATTGTCTTGATACTTTATAAAAACGATCCATGGGTCATATAATATGTTCACAAGTCAACCCCATCTCAATCCGAGGCGCAGTGTGGCCGAAACCACTCAAAGTGTCTCACTTTAGTTTAAAATGGACTTCATTTTAAGTGAAAACAATAACTGACATACGGAAAACTGACCAAACGCATTCTGAATGTGTTGATGCTTTAGAAAAACTATACATGGGTCATATGTGACATGTAAATGTCAACCCTACCTCAATCCAAGGCGTGGTGTGGCCGGAACCACTCAAAGTGTCTCTCTTTAGTTTAAAATGGACTTCATTTTAAGTGAAAACAACAACTGACATACGGAAAACTGACCAAACACATTCATATTCCATTGAAACTTTAGGGAAACGATCCATGGGTCATATGTGATGTGTATGAGTCAACCTCTTCTCAATCCAAGTCCTGGTGTGGCCGGAACCACTCAATGTGTCTCACATTTTTTTTGAAATGGACAACATTTTAATTGAAAACAATTATTGGCATACGAAAAACTGAACAAATGCATTTGGAATGTGTTTAAATTTTAGAAAAACGATCAATGGGTCATATGTGACATGTAAGAGTCAACTATACCTTAATCCGAGGCATGGTGTGACCAGAACCACTCAAAGTGTCTCATCGTTTTTGAAATAAACAACATTTTAAGTGAAAACGACAACTGGCATACGGAAAACCGACCAAACACATTCTGAATGTGTTGATTCTTTAGGAAAATGATACATGGGTCATATGTGATGTGTAAAAGTCAACCCAGCCTCAATCTGAGGTGTGGAGTGGCTGACACCACTCAAAGTGTCTCTCTATAGTTTAAAATGGACTTTATTTTGATTGAAAACAACAACTGACATACGATAAACCAACCAAATGCATTCGGATTCTATTGAAACTTTAGTAAAATGATCCATGGTTCATATGGGACGTATTTGAGTCAATCACACCTCAATCTGAGTTGCAGTGTGGCTGGTATCACTCTAAGTGTCTCCCATTTGTTTAAAATGGACAACATTTTAAGTACATATGGAAAACCAACCAAACAGATTTTGATTGCATTGATACTTTAGAACAACGATCCATGGGTCATATTTGATGTGCACGAGTCAACCCCGTCTCAATTTGAGGTGCGGTGTGGCCAAAACCACTCAAAGTGTCTCTCTTTAGTTTAAAATGGACTTCATTTTACGTGAAAACAAAAAATGACATATGGAAAACCGACCAAACACATTGTGAATGTGTTGATGCTTTAGGACAATGATACATGGGTCATATGTGATGTGTAAAAGTCAACCCAGCCTCAATACGAGGTGCGGAGTGGCTGTCACCACTCAAAGTGTCTCTCTATAGTTTAAAATGGACTTCATTTTGATTGAAAACAACAACTGACATATGGTAAACCGACTAAACACATTCGGATTCTACTGAAACTTTAGGACAATGATCCATGGGTCATATGTGACATGTTAGAGTCAACCAAACCTTAATCTGAGACATAGTGTAGCCATTATCCCTTTAAGTGTCTCTCATTTGTTTAAAATGGACAACATTTTAAGTACATACGGAAAACCAACCAAACAGATTTTGATTGTGTTTATACTTTAGAACAAAGATCCATGGGTCATATATGACATGCATGAGTCAACCCTGCCTCAATCCGAGGTTCGGTGTGGCTGACACCACTCAAAGTGTCTCTCTTTAGTTTAAAATGTACATCATTTTAAGTGAAAACAACAACTGACATACGGAAAACTGACCAAACTCATTATGAATGTGTTGATGCTTTAGAAAAAATATACATGGGTAATATGTGACGTGTAAAAGTCAACCCTGCCTCAATCCGAGGTGTGGTGTGGCTGGAACCACTCAAAGTGTCTCTCTTTAGTTTAAAATGGACTTCAATTTAAGTGAAAAAAACTAACATACGGAAAACTGCCCAAAAACATTTGGATTCTGTTGAAACTTTATGAAAACAATCCATGGGTCATATGTGATGCGTACGGGTCAACCACACTTCAATCCGAGGCCTGGTGTGGGTAGCACCACTCAAAGTTTCTCACATTTATTTGAAATGGACAACATTTTAATTGAAAACAACTACTGGCATACAGAAAACTGACCAAATGCATTCTGATTATGTTGAAAGTTTAGAACAATGATCAATGGGTCATATGTGACATGTAAGAGTCAACCCTGCCTTAATCAGAGGAATGGTGTGTCCGGAACCACTCAAAGTGTCTCATTTTTTTTTGAAATAAACAACATTTTAAGTGAAAACAACAACTGACATATGGAAAACCGACCAAACGCATTATGAATGTGTTGATGCTTTAAGAAAATGATACATGGGTCATATGTGACGTGTAAAAGTCAACCCAGCCTAAATCTGAGATGCAGAGTGGCCGACACCACTCAAAGTGTCTCTCTATAGTTTAAAATGGACTTCATTTTGATTTAAAACAACAACTGACATACGGCAAACCAACCAAATGCATTCAGATTCAGTTGAAACTTTAGGAAAATGATCCATGGGTTATATGTGACATGTTCGAGTCAACCACGCCTCAATACGAGTCATAGTGTGGCCGGGAACACTCTAAGTGTCTCTCTTTTGTTTAAAATGGACAACATTTTAAGTGAAAAGTACAATTGGCATACGGAAAACTGAACAAATGCATTTATATTCTGTTTAAACTTTAAAAAAACGATCCATGGGTCATATGTGACGTGTACAAGTCAACTGTTCCTCAATTATAGTCGTAATGTGGCCGGGATCACTCTAAGTATCTCTCTTTTGTTTAAAATGGACAACATTTTAAGTAGATACAGAAAACCAACCAAATGGATTCTGATTTTGTTGATACTTTATAAAAATGATACATGGGTCATATATGACATGCACGAGTCAACCTGTCTCAATACGAGGCATGGTGTGGCCGGAACCACTCAAAGTGTCTCTCTTTAGTTTTAAATGGACTTCATTTTAAGTGAAAACAACAACTGACATACGGAAAACTGACCAAACACATTCGGATTCTATTGAACCTTTATTAAAATGATCTATGGGTCATATGTGATGTGTACTAGTCAACCACTCCTCAATACAAGGCACAGTGTGGCTAGAACAACTCAAATTTTCTCTCTTTCATTTAAAATAGACTTCATTTTAAGTGAAAACAAAAAATGACATATGGAAAACCGACCAAATGCATTCGGATTCCGTTGAAACTTTAGGATAACGATCCATGGGTCATATGTGATGTTTATGAGTCAACCCAGCCTCAATCCGAGGCCTGGTGTGGCTGCCACCAATCAAAGTGTCTCTCTATAATTTAAAATGGACTTCATTTTAATTGAAAACAACAACTGACATACAGAAAACCAACCAAACACATTCATATTCTATTGAAACTTTAGGAAAATGTTCTATGAGTCATTTTTTATGTTTATGAGTCAACTCTTTCCTCAATCCGAGGCCAGGTGTGGCCAGAACCACTCAAAGTGTCTCAAGTTTATTTGAAATAGACAACATTTTAAATGAAAACAACAACTGACATACGAAAAACCAACTAAACACATTCGGATTCAGTTGAAACTTTAGGAAAAAAATCCATGGGTCATATGTGACATGTAAGTGTCAACCCAACCTCAATCCAAGGCATTGAGTGGCTAGAACCACTTGAAGTGTCTCTCTATAGTTTAAAATGTACTTCATTTTAATTGAAAACATCAACTGACATACGGTAAACCAACCAAACTTATTCGGATTCTGTTGAAAATTTAGGAAAATAATCCATTGACCATATGTGATGTTTTCAAGTCAACTGCGCCTCAATCCGAGTCGTAGTGTGGTTGATATCACTCTAAGTGTCTCTCTTTTGTTTAAAATGGACAACATTTTAAGTACATATGGAAAACTGACCAAATGAATTCTGATTGTGTTGATACTTTAAAAAAATTATCCATGGGTCATTTGTGACGTGTATGAGTCAACCCTGCCTCAATCCAAGGTGCGGTGTAGCCGGCACCACTCAAAGTGTCACTCTTTAGTTTGAAATGGACTTCATTTTAAGTGAAAACAACAACTGACATACAGAAAACCAACCAAACACATTCGGATTCCGTTGAAACTTTAAGAAAAAAATCCATGGGTCATATGTGATGTTTACGAGTCAACCCCACCTTAATCCGAGGCCTAGTGTGGATATCACCACTCAAAGTGTCTCACATTTATTTGAAATGGACAAGATTTTAATTAAAAACAACTACTGACATACGGGAAACCAACCAAACGCATTCAGAATGCATTGAAAGTTTATAACAACAATAAATGGGTCATATGTGATGTTTATGAGTCAACCCTGCCTTAATCCGAGGTATGGTGTGACCATAACCACTCAAAGTGTATCATTTTTTTTGAAATAAACAATATTTTAAGTGAAAATAACAACTGACATACAGAAAACTGACCAAACGCATTCTGAATGTGTTGATGCTTTAGGAAAATGATACATGGGTCATATGTGACGTGTAAAAGTCAACCCCACCTAAATCCGAGGTGTGGTGTGTCCGAAACCACTCAAAGTGTGTCTCTTTTGTTTAAAATGGACATCATTTTGAGTGAAAACAACAACTGATATACGGAAAACTGACCAAGAGCATTCAGATTCTATTGAAACTTTATGAAAACGATCCATGGGTCATATGTGATGTTTAAGAGTCAACCCTGCATAAATCGGAGGTGCAGTGTGGCCATCACAACTCAAAGTGTCTTAGTTTTATTTGAAATGGACAACATTTTAAGTGAAAAGTACAACTGGCATACGAAAAACTGAACAAACGCTTTCAGAATATGTTGATAATTTAGGAAAACGATCCATGGGTCATATGTGACGTTTACGAGTCAACCCCGCCTTAATCAGAGACATGTTGTGGCCAGTATCACTCCAAGTGTATGTATAATGTTTAAAGTGGACATCATTTTTAGTAAAAACCACTTGTATGTATTCTTAATTGTGTATAACACATATAATTACTTATTTAGTTTTTATGTATTTTATTTATAATTGATAATTAAATTATGTATGTATTCAATTATTAATTGAATTCTGGATTCGACATATAATTATCATCTATGTTTTAAATTGAATTCTAAATCAATTATGTATATTTATAATTATGTTATGAATTATGATTTAATTCTGGATTTGTATAGTTCCAGGGTTCAATGTTAAATGTGTATGAATTATATGTTAAATAATTAGAAGGATAGGGAATGGAGAATTACAACACAATGGACATGAATGGGATTGCAGAACTGCACAAATTGCAGGCTGCTGTGCAATTTGCACAGCATAGCCTATGCCAACGGTTTGAAACCATTGGCATATATTTTATAGGATTTTTTTACCAATAGTTCTATGAGAACCATTGGTAAAAACTATTTCCCAACGGTTTTTTAAACCGTTGGAAAAGGTTTTTAGAAGAGGGTTTTACCAATGGTTTGGTTGAACCGTTGGCAAAACTTATACCAACAGTTCAACCAAACTGTTGGGATAGGTTACTGTAACTAACCTATCCCAACGGTTCTACATAAACAGTTTGGAAAATTTTTTCCCAATGGCTTACTTCCCTATGGTTGGCAGAACCATTGGTATAAGATATACCAACGGTTCTGCAGCCTATCCCAACGGTTTTGAACCGTTGGGAAATATACTATTTCCAGTAGTGTTTATCCATTATAATCTAAGGAAGATGATCCACAATAGGTATTAAATAAATGATGTGGATAAAAAAATAAAAGATCTTAGAAATAAATGGTTGAATATATTTTCATTAAAGCATCAGATCGTACTAGTGTACAGATCCATGACAGTGGATGCACATCCTATATGATGGAAATTAAGTATATTTCGAAGAAATAAAATTTGAAAAGAAAGGTGTTTTTAAATTTTAAAGTAATGAAGGCCTAATGATTATTTTCTATGGAAAAGAAATTTTTTTCGGGAAAAGATATAATACATGCTGATGTGTTGGTTGTTTAAGGTCTCAATAACAACTTCCTAAGTGTTAATCAATTTTGAGACTCAAATAATTCTATAATATTTACCAAGAATTTTTGTATCATTAATGGAAAATATAGTATGGTTTTTTCACATGGAATGTGAATGAAGGGGAATCTATACCTTGTGATAGGAGAAGAAGATATGTCTTTTTTATCAATAAATAAAGAAAATAGGTTATGGAATAAATGGATTGGCTATTTATTCAAACCATTAACTGATTATCTGGTCAAATTCGATGTAACTCGAGATCTCCTATAGGTATCACATGATCATTCTTATACATGTGCTGATTTTTAATAAAGGAATATTATCATAAGTATGTATAAGGAAAAATAATTTAATTCAACCAGTGTTCTTGAATTGGTGCAATAATTTCTTTGTGGACATATCGCACCAAGATCAATTTACGAGAATAGGTATTATGTTATTTAATTGATGATTTAAATAGGTTTACAAAAATATTTTTCATTTTGCATGAAGTTCGATATGTTCAGTTTCATAACACAATATTCTATGGAAGCTGAAAGAATGATTGGAAAGAATAATATGAAGTTTTGAACTAGTAATGGTTGGGAATTCACAAAAATCCACATGGAGGATTTTCTCAAGAAAAAAGAGATAAATAACCATGTTTTTAAAATGATAAATCCTTAAAAAAATATACTAGTTAATAGAAAAATCAAATTATAAACGACATGGATAGAATAATTATTATTGAAAATGAATTACTAGATATATTATATATGGAATTAGTATGGACATGAATCTATATATATAATTGTGTTTTGTTATGTATAAACAAAAATACTCTGTACGAGCTATGGTATTGAAGTAAGACAATATTGAGATAATTTTTAATATTTTTAAGTAAGTGTTTTATTCTCAATAAGGAGAAACGTAGAGAGTTTGAGTCTAATAAAGATGAGGGTATATTACTTGGATACTTAGGAAAAAGAAAACCATATAATTATTCAATAATGGGATAGAAAAAAGTTGTTAAATTAATGAGGTAACTATAGTCGATAAGGAAAATAATCTTCAAAAACATAGTGAATAGTTCCCTGGTGATAGTGATGAGTAGGTAAGAAACTCAGGGGGAGTAGAAGTGAAAAATGATAACTTAGAAAAAGATACTAATAAAGAGCAGGGGGGATCCAAATCTGTATATGCACAAAAGATAGAGATTTGATCCGAAATTCATAGAAAAAACATCATTTGTGATCAGCTAGTTCTAGTTCAAACATAGAGAATGAAGTATTTACATCAGGCATACTTATTGTCTCAAGTGGAGATTTTTTTAGAAGTCATTACTGGAATTGAATTCTATAACAATGATTCAAAACCATGGGTATATTCTACAAAATCTTTGGTATATCCTATATCAATATTTATTCAAACCATTGGTTATAAAGATGTTGGTAAAAGACTATACCAATGGTTCTTAGTGAACTATTAGTATACAATAATCTTATTTTCATTTTAACCACCGATTCATAGTGAACATTTGGTTTTAGGCTATAATAATGGTTTTAAAAAACCATAAGTATTGACCTCCCTAATTCCCAAGATATAATAATCCCCACCCTACCCAAAAAACATGTAATCAATTGATAACATAATAAATACAACCTGCAATGAAACCAACAAGAAATCAAAGAGCCACAAACCAATGAAAAGAGAACTTCTAAACAAACAAAACCTGAAATGAAACTAATAGAAAATACTCAACATATAGAACCTACAAACAATGAAAATAGAACCTCCTAAAAAACAAAAACCACAATGTAACTAATATAACATCTACAATTACCACAAACAAATACACAGATAATGATAATATAGGAAATCAATTGATGCATTTTACCATTGATAACACACATACAAAACATCACATATATTCATTAATAAAAAATCATCAAGCATCAAATATAATAAACATCAGTCCAAAATATAAAGGATCAATCTATCCCTCATCACCATCACTATCACCATCATCATCATTGTCCTAATCCTTGGACTTTTCCTCAACCTCATACTCATCCTCGACTTCATACTCATCCTCTCTCTCTTCCTCACCCTATTACTCTACCACTTCCTCACCATCACCACCGAAAATAATTTCATCTTCATGGACACCACTAGAACCAGTTCGTAGTGTACTATATAATGTTCTCATTGTGGAAATTTATTAATCAGAAGCCACAGTGGTATTTGGTGGAAGTGAGGGATATAAAACTATGATAAATTTCATGAATTCATCATTGGGACTTTTATTATGTTCACCCTCTTGTATGAACAAATTTTTGGAATTTCTTTCCTAGGCCTAAGCTTTTTCTACAAATAGATTATATTTTTCCAACTCCTTGCTATCAGAACTGATTGCTAAATTGGTAAAATATCTCACTGGGAAAATACTCTTCCCAGGACATTAGTATACTCTACCATGGTTCTCATCTCACAAAACCTGATGTAAGTGATCATTTAGCCAAAGTTTTCATATTCCTTCTTATCAAGGGACTCCAAATCACAATATTACAAATATAAATTGATCATTAAGTTACAAAATAGATATTAAAATTTGAAATCAACAAAGTAAAACTTACAATCCGTTTTTGTGTTAGTTTTTTCACTATGTTTTCATCATTTTCCTTTATGCTGGAGCAAAAAAAATCTCAAGGCACACATCCTTCAATTTGAATAGATTCCTATATAATAAAGTTTAATGTTAGAGAAACATAATTGAAAATATATTTTGAATAATGAGTTTCATAAATAAAATAAATGGATATTAATTTTAAATGATTTTAAAATAAAAACATATGGTAGATGAATTATAGTGGTAAAAAATACCACATTAAATGGATTTATCTTACAACTCATTCAAGTGAAAATACCATGTATGTAAAGTTGGTAAGCCATGGATAGATAAAATGGTTTTATTCATGGAGTTTTTTTATAATTCATATGTTTTATAAAAAATGTATTTAGATGTAGAATTTGAATTGTGTTTCTAGTGATATATAAGCTTATATTGTGTTATTTTACAAAGTATATGTGTTATGGATGAATGATATAATTTTATAATGAATTATTTAACCTATATAATTGTGTTATTTTATCATCTATAATATTTTAAAACAATTCATTATAAATCAGATTTCCATGTAGAATAAATTAGTATACAATCATATTAAATAAAAAAAGTCTAATTATTTGAAATATGTTTATTATCAAGAAGAATAATAAAAATGGAACTTGATAAAATATTAGAAATACTAATATTAGGATTAGGTTATACATAATCATCATGAAAAAATGAGAGAGGGGTATTTAGTCCAATTATTATTCTATAACCATAGATTAGCATATGGAGAACCATTCCGCTTGATAGGTTGGAGTGTATGTGTTACATGAATATTTGGAATAAAATAAAAATAAATTTCATTGGAATATTAAAAACATAAAAGGGTTCTCCAATTTTAAATATCATGCATGCATATTTTATATGCTTACATGAAATATTTTAATAGATCCAGAAAATATAGACATGTTGTGTATGCGATATCTATGTTATAACATGGAATATTATCTTGAGACATATTCTGATATAAATAAAAATAACAACTCGGATTAAATATAGATTAAAATGTGTTTTAAATATTGAAATTTTTATATAGTTTTGTAATGTAGTAAATATTAATGCTCTATTAAAAGGATCTTCTATAATTTAATATTGAGATATTATTCACTATAATTCTATGAATATAATTATGTTAGGAGGAAAAAATGTAATTAAATGGGATATAAAAACCATCAATATTATAATAACTAAACAAAAATATTTTTCATTTGATAATGAAGAAGAAAAAGTAGAGAATATGATCACATCCATTAGAGAATGTGAATCAGATTATATTTTATAAACTGATCAACACTAAAGTTTCAATGTCGGAGTGTATAAGGAAAACTAATCCAAGAAATAAAAATATGACACAATATGTTAACTTGAAAAGAAACATTCTAACAAATTACGACACAAGTAATAATATGAAGTTTATGACATATTCAATGGATCTTAAAGGATGATTCCAACTTCAAAGAGTATATAAGTCATTCATGAATTAATCTAGTTGGGTTTATATATATATATATATATGTGTGTGTGTGTTTTTATATGATAGAAATAAAAATTATTAGGCGGTTGGTAATTGTTAAAATTAGTATAAATATTCCTCATTGTGATTTTATAGCCATGGTGGGATTCTTGGGTGGTTTTGTGTGATATTATTTCATTTTAACCACTTTCATTAATAGTAATAGAATTTGTAACTAGGGAACCTAAGATGATAAATAAATATTATTTCTAATATTTATTCTATAACCAAGTAATATAAATACATTTTTCATGTTACTTTTACATAATACATATTCATGTAAGTCTATGTGATGATAAAAAGTTTTATAAAGGCATTAACAATATACATAGTTAGAATTACAACTAAAAATTTGGAAAAAGAAATGTGAATAACTATTTTAATAATGAACATTGTTTAGAAATAATATTCTCTTATAATATTAAATGATTCTCACACATTCTTCCTCTCATGGTATGACATCATAGTCCACCCCAAAGTGTAAAGGTATTTCATAGCATCCTTGTTTTTTATTTCTTCCTCAGGCTTCTTAAAAAATAATTTTCGATAATACAAAAAAACTATTATTTCAAATAAAGTTAATTTTCATTCAAAAACCTAAAATTTGATTAATACCCTGAACTTAATACTGGTACAATGATCAATAATTTCCCAATAATATTCTACATGGTAGTCATTCATGATATGCATAGCCTCTAAATCCATACCAAGTCTAGTATTCTAGCCACTATACAACTCAGGATTGTATACTCTCTACAGATTAACAAATCCGATGAGTCGTGCTGTCCTTATAGCCTCACCGTTTGGGAAATTAAAAAGAATATGGAAGAAAAATTTTAATCCATAGAAATAAAATTATAATTTATCATTAAATCCATTTATTTTTTTACCCATATCTAAGACCATGCATTATCCTTTATTTCATTTGGAAGGCGTCTTTAAGAGAGTGTCCTAGAGGTAATAATGTCAGAGTATTTGGAATCTATCACCATAAAAATTCTACATTCCCACCTTATTTTTACATTCATTTGGTTTCCAACATTATACAACACCATGAGATGTTTTCAGTGGTTCACTGCTAAACACATGTGTTTATTACCATTCCTCTTACCATAAGATACAACTGTTAAAGAAAAAATGAAATATTATATCAATGCATATTATAATGAAAATAAATTTTGGTAATTTTTTTACTAGGGTACTTATAAATATACCCAAGAAATTCTAGTTAGTGGGTGAGGCAGTATCCCTAGGATTTGATGAAATATCAACCTATATAGATGTAAGGGGTCCCAATGTATGCTTTGGAGACTTAGAACGTGTCAGAGAAGAAGTTTCAGAAATGATAATTTATAATCTCAAGGAGAGGGAATTAAAAGGAAAAGTACATGGAATAAATGGATGTGATAATTAATAATATGGATGAGGAGTATGAATCCTCATAGGATAAAGTAAATATAGGATTAGAGGATCAAATGAAAATGGTGGTGAAAACATGGGTGACCTAAATATCACAAGTGTCTTTAACAACACCATCAGATCTGAAGGGGTGGTAGATAGTGTGGAAAGGTGAGGGACATGGTGTGATTTGGTATGCCAAGTGGAGCATGTAACTCTAGTACTACCGTCCTCATACCATTATCCTAAAAAACCGAACCCCTAGGATTTTTATAGAATAACAATTTCTTATATGGTAGATCCTAATTAAAAGTTAAAAACAAAATTAATCACATGATATTTTGTGTTATTTATATATATATTTGAAATAAAATACTCACAATAGACACCAATGGAGGGACACCCAACTCTCTCATTCAACAATTATTTTTTATCATACTTTTTCTTTATATCTGTTAAATGTTTTTCATTTATTTCATTTGAAAACAAATATGTAATTAATTATAAATCCATAACTAATGTGTAAGGAAAACAACAAAGAATATGAGAAATGACTTTATTATAGTATACCAATTGTCAAATAAAATTCAAGGTATGTAATGATATAACAAAAAATTTATATTTAGTGGAAATCATATGAAAACATAAGACATGTTATAGAAAAATAAATACATTCAAATTAATATGTTTATCATGGATATGATATAGTTTTCTTCTATTTTCAATTCAATTCATTTCAATTTTGGTTCGGTCATTTGGTTCATTTTGGTCAATTGATTAGGTCGTTTTTATATTTTTTTAATATTAGGTCCTTTGGTTAATTTTTTTTTTCATTTTATTAGGTCATTTTCTATTTTGATTTATCTTAGGTCATTTGGTTCATATTTTGGGTTAGGTATTTTTTTCCATTTTTTTCTGAGGTCATTATTTTCATTGGTTTTTACTTTCATATTAATTAGTTTAAAATATACATATAATTCATCTTGTTTTTTATTTAAATTTAATTTATTCATTTTTTTGGTTTGGTAGGTTTGAATACAGTTCAATTCAATATTATATAATGTAACCCAAATAAAATTGCAACTAGTAAATATTGAAAATACACATAAAGAAAATGTTGTATGAAAATATTTTGTAATCAATAGTAAAAAATTTTAACATTACAAATATTGACAACTCAAGTCAAGATAAATCAAAATAACTGAGAAAAAATATGGTTGATTCTATATAATTTCCACTAAAACTTTAGGTTCACAATCAACTCTAAAAATTTAACTATTGGATTCATCATAATAAATAAATGGATAAGGACCATTGAGAGTAGCAATGATTTCAATTCCATTATCACCATCATAAAAAATATGTCTAGGGATTACTTAAAAAATGACACCAAAATCAGGTCAAAGATAATCATCAACATAAAAAACATACTTCCCCATTAATTCCAATACATATGGTTCATTGGTAGAAAGTGTGCGAGTCATATCAATGACTATAAATTCACAATCATCAAAAAATTTTCCATACCACATCATCGAATAAAAACTCTTTAATTTAATCATAATGACTTAACCATGAGAAAAATAATAAAATATTTGTATTTTCTCTATAACTCCATAATAAGATAAATTTTCAAATTTAGGTTTACTATCCGATGCATTGGAATAATAGTCTACTATGAAAGTTACTATAAAACCACCATTTTGTGTTCTCATGTTCAATGATCATTTAGTGATAAAAAATATGTACCCATTGATCACAATATATTTGTATTCACGAACTAAAAAATTAGGACCAAAATACAATGCTCTTATTTCCTCATATATATAGTTATTAGGAAAAATAAATACCTCAAATATAAATGAATATTAAACTTAAATAAATACTGATTTTATTATTTATTACAGTAATATTTCTACCTTCAATTTCAACCAAGAAGAAAAATATTTTATATGTAAATTATCTCTCAATATCAAAGATAAATAATGATGATTTCAATTTATCCTTTGTTTATATTCCGTACCAAAAAAATAATTAAATAGTTTAATATATATTTAAAATTACATGAGATGAGATAAGATATACATGTTTAATTTAATTAATTGATGTATTAAAAAAATAAAAGTTAAACAAAATTGTGCTGGGTGAAATATCCCTCTTCTTAAGGATTAATGTGGTCAATGTATATGATTCTAGAATTCCACCTATTTGGGGATGTTATTGAAAAATTGGGTTCCAATTTTTCCATACTATTATTCTTCATTTCTAATTGGTCTGTTCTGTCTCATAGTGAAATTAGAAAAATACATTTAACATAAATCCATATATTTTTGAGACATGTAAACTTTAATGGTAGAACCATTGGAATGATTCATGTTCTCAATATAATATTTTAATGTGTATATATTTATATTAGTTGGATAAACCCAATGAAAAGAAAAAGGTCATATGAGAAGTATTTTGGTTGGAATATAGATAGTTATATGTCGCATGAATGTGAACAATGATGGAGGAAATATTTTCTCTAACCATAATAATTAATGGTTCTTATGCCATTTTTTTAAGAAATACTTAGACAACTTATTAGAATAAACATCTCTATAAAAATAGCACAATTGAATAATTGAAACCATTACATTATTAGACAGAAGATGACCCATTGCTATGAGAATCAACTCATGGAGAAGGATGTGATAATCATGAGTCTTCAAAGATTTTATCTTCAAGTATATTTTTTGACCTATTTTGATATATTGTTGGAATATACATCAGGAACATTAATAATATATAGTACTTCCATAAATTGGTTTTTTGTTTGTGTCATCACATAAGAAGAACACATAACAATATATTTATTTTCAGTGATACACACATGATGCCGTTAAGGTTTGATTCCCCAATCCACCCAGCCAGGTAGAGATCGTAAATCATCTTTGATATTTCCATTGACATTTATAGAAATCTATATTTCACATATATTATTTTCAATGCTAATTATGTCTAAGAAATAATATAGAAAATTGGTTGACCAATAAGGGAACTCAAAGAAGTTAATTATCTTATTTTAATTATAATTTGTTTCATTAGAAACATTATTAGTTATTATAGATTTCATATGAGCCTTAATGAATGATAAAATGAAATCTTACAATTCATTAAAAACATCAGTTCCAGACATATTACATTGTGGATTTTCAGTCTCTATGGAATTGTCAAATCTTTAATGATTATTCCTATGTGGATGGTCCATTTGAAAGAATAATTTATGTCCTATAAATCTGAAAATACAATGATATTTAAGTATTTTGGATCATGTATTATTCCTACAAACAAGGAATGATAGTTTTCCCTTCTTGCTAAATCCATACATTTTTGAATAAGTAGTAAAATCATTGATCGTCCACATAAGTTCGTCACACATCAGAAATATATCTTTCAAAAATGAATAGTATGTGTGTAAAACCACATTACAAAGATGTATAAACTCTTTTATTAAATGTTGAGGGTATAAATATATATCATTTCTAGGATCATAAGGTCTATATATGAGTATACTTATAAAAATGAATGTTTTTTTCATACACATCCATGGAGGAAGGTTATAAATGTGTATGAAAACTAGCCATGTGCTATGCGAAGTAAGAATCATCCCAAACATATTAAAACCATCACATGAAACACCCAACCTCTCACTACACATGTTAGCTGTGAAATATGGATATCGATCTTCAAATTTATTTTATGAAAATCGATATGTAGGGTGAAACAAATCCTCATTATACGACTCTCTCTTAGTATCATTCCATAAAATTTTTATTGATATATCATCGAACAAAAAAATATTCTATATTTCTGGGATCAATGGAAATTTACACATTAATTTCCATGGAACACATGATGTTGTTCCATTAGATTTTTTCTTCCATCGATATGTGCCACATTTTATACAATCATTCCATTCAATAGTTTCCTCCCATAATAAGCTACAATATTTTAGGAAAACATGATTTTTTTTGAAAATAAAAGTTCCTCAACTAACTTCCATGAAATATAATGGTTTGAGGGAATATCTAAATCATTTGGAAGTAATCCCTTTAAAAATTTAATAATGTAATCCATGTAAGTATTATTAATCCTATACATGGTTTTTCCCATGAAACAATCAGATTAAAAATATAGCTTTTTTATTTTACCACATTTTTGATATACTAGAGTCGTAAAAGCATCATTAATTTTTTTTCACCTTTTTAACATCATAATTTTAATTAGATGCATCTTTTGTGATCATATATAATACTTTTTGGGTCAAAATCATTTAATTCTCATGATGACGAATAAATAAAAACTATTCATCTAACAAATTCTCTTATCCAGTCCTCTCATTTGGACCATGATCATTTTGAGTTAGAATTTTATCCCCATTGTGATACCACACATAAGGGTTTGTTTGAAAAACATATTTGGTTATATGGTAGCTAACTTCTTCACGACTTAACTAAGGTCTTGCAACATAATTATAAAATGGTTTTCATATATGACCATTATTTAAAGCATTGTCAAATGAAAAATCTAAAAATATCTCCAAATATTTTTGAAAAATTATTGAGATATGATTCATTTCATACATCCAAACTACATACTTTATCTAAAAAATATTATAGGTAATTTAATTAAAGAAATTAAATAAAATTGAATTTTATTTGAAAAATATATTTTAAGAATTGAGAATTGTTCACTTTTTATGAAACCACAACTGACACACTAGTCTATATGAGAATAATAATATAAGAGACAAAACATACTATATATACGACAAAATACTATAAATATAAAACCATGATATTGATTTGAATTATACCAATGAGTAATAACTATACATAATACTAATTTTTTAATATTTTTTTTTATTTTTTATCTTATTCTATTCACATTTCTACTAATGTTATTCTTATTCAATAAATTCATATATAAAATATTGCTACTTCTAGGTTAGTTTAGTACAATTCATTTTTCTTAAGGTGTAATCAATTCATTTTAATTTAGTTTATTTTGTGTTAGAATAGGCTTTATGTTTCATTTGACTTTTTTCTAGTTTGGTCCAGTTTCATTTTTTAATGTCATTTCATTTTAATTAAATTTTTTTCTGTTCAGTTATGAGTTACTTTTGATCTATTTAGGCCCATTTGAGTTATCTTTATTTAGGTAATGTCAAGTTATTTTAGTTTGGATTGGGGCAGTCTAAATAATTTCCATTCATATAGGTTTGGGCCCAAGTTTTTTAGTTTGGTTTAGTTAAATTTATTTTGGGTCGGGTCTGGTTAGTGTGGTTTTATATTATAGTTTTAATGATAAGTTATGTATTGAGTATTTCATTACAATAAAATGAGGTGGTATTACAAAGTATTGTCAATGGTTATGTTACATCATGATTTTTTTATTTATAAATTAATTATATGGGTGACTATAAGGTGACAACACCTAAAAATCACCAATACATTACCATGATAAATATTTTTGCATTAAATGAAATATTTTTGACCGGTCTATAAAAATATTCTCTCCCACAACTCATTAACTATTCAAAATTATCATTAATAAACCCCTTTGGTTTTCTCCAAACTATTTCATCATTTTCTTTTCACAGTTTTCGTCTAATCGTATCACCCACACTTGTATTTTTCACCATTTTACCTGTTAGTTTAGTTTAGGTTTAAAAAAATTATAAAACACATTTACCCTTCCTCCTGCTATTCAATCCATAAGTAAACAATTACACCGTCTACGTGCGTCTTTTTTTAATATCATTTTTCACAAAAAGAAACCATTTTTCTTCAAAGTCACGAAAAATAATATAAAATAATTTTTTTTATTTTATATTTTTAAATAATAATTGAATATAAAGACTTATTAATCTGGAAAAAACATTTTATATCAAGATAAAAATTTCATAAAAAAACATGAAATTATTAAACAATCAATAAGAATAATTACATTAGTTAAACTTATAAATGTTATTACAGCTACGAACTTATAAAATTCATGCTATAGGATAATGAAATCCATTATCTAAGATCAAAAGTTAGGTTAAATACATAAAATACTAATAAATATGAATGATTAAAAATAATAAGATCATTACTAGTAAAAAATTAAACATTTCTATTGTAATTTTTTTTAATGATTTTGATTATGAAAGGAGAGTTTCCATACCTAATAATGTTACAGATTTATGAATTTAAAATAAAAATATAGATATTGGAATAAAGTAACTATAACTAGAATGTAACAGTAACAGAAATAATGAATCAATCCAAAATTGGGTTGAACAAACCAAAATTGAACCAAACTAGTCTGAACTAATCCAAACATACATGAATCAAATATAAGAAATCCTAAATCAAACCATAGGATCAAAATAAATTAAAATCATACAAAAATAAGAATCTCCCATGGAATTAAATTGGATTTTGGAAATAAAATTTAAAAAATGGATACATGAAATATTTCGAACACACTGATTTGATATTGAATAAGAATGAAATGAAATCAACAAGGGAGATCATCACTTCTATGGATAGAAAGATAGGAGAGAACTACTACTTCTAGGGATTGGGAATAAATTTGGATGGGTTGAGGGGAGAGGTGAACATGCATTTATTTGTGGAGAACCTATTTTAATGGTTTTATAATACCGTTGGTATATATATAGAAATCCCAATGATTTCTAAAAATTGTGGGAATAAGATTCATATAAATAGTATATCCCAATAGTTTTTCCAAACAATTGGGATAGGGTAGGATATACCAATCATTTTTTCAAAAAATTGGTATATCCCCATGGTTATATACTTCATCTCCAATAATAAGTATCTATAGACGAGAACTAGGTTTAGGCTATGATCAAAGACTTGACCAAATTGAGAAGAATCACATATGGGTTTTTTTTGAGACCAATAGATAAGAATGTCATTGAGACCAAATGGGACTTATAAAACAAACTAAATAAAGACATATTATAAATTTGAAACAAAGAATGAATAGTTTGAAAGGGATACTTCTTAATATATAGAATTGATGTTGATGAGACATTTTCACCTATTTAAATTCTTAAGAAAATTCTCTTATTCTTGGCCATGAAAGATAAAAGGATGTTCAATGTTTTTTAGATGGACATAAATCCATCTTTTCTGATTGGGGTTTTTGAAAAATAATTTTACATCAATGAAATCGATGGTTTTTGGTCTGTGAAGATGATAATAATGTTTTTTGGAAGAAGATGGTGTTATATAGACTAAAATAAGCACTAAGAGAAGGGTATTAAATACATGACCAGTTTTTGAAGTAGCTCAGTTTTCAGCATGGTGGAGTTAATTATAATCTCTCTATTGACAATGATAGTGCTTAAAAGAGAATGGTGATGGTGTATATAAAAGACATAATATTTGGCAGATTAAATTAATCTCAAGAAAAAAATTCTATAGAAATCATGAAAAGTGATTTTGAAATGGAAATTATTAGAGAACTAATTTTTTTCCATAGTCTATAGGTGATGTAAGGAAGAAATGGAACATTAATTTCTTAATAAAAATATTCCATGGAGGTTTGAAGAAGATTTTGAATGGATAATTCCAAGTAAATTAAAACTTTTTTGGCTACCCAGATAAAACTATCATGAGATGATGAAGGCAACGTGGTTAATTTCACATACTACATGTATATCATTGGAATTATATTATACTTAATAATAACATGAAACAATATTTTTTTTCAATATTCTAAGTGGTACAGTATCAATTTGATCCCAAGGAAACTGACTTAATTATAGAGAAAAGTATAATTTAGTATATCAGGGTCATAATGGATTTTGGTTTGATGTAAAGTGATAAATTGTTTGTAAGATTTATTGGGTTATAGAGATACAAATTGAGTTAATTCAGAATATGATATAAAATCAATGTTATGTGGTCAATTTTATCTTGGAATATTGTGTATTTATTATATAGGAAAAAAGAATTTATTTGATCACTATAGAAGTTGAATATGTTGTGACTACTTAGGATTTCATGTAATTATTGTGAATGATGTAATGTCTTGAAGATATGAGTGTTTATGTGAATTATTTAATCAGAATATATTGTGATAATTTATGTGTTATAAATATTTGAAAAATTTTATTACATCACTCGATGAAAAAGAGCATTGATATAAAGTATCATTTTATTAAGGAGATGGTGAATCATGGTATAAAAAAGATAGAGTATGTTCCCCCAAAACTACAGGTTATATAAATTATAATAAAGGCCTTAACCATATAATAATTTGAACATCATTAACTTGCACTTAGTGTTTAATCGACTCCCCATACTTGAAAAAGTATGGATATGAGACCTCACACTTCTCTAGGTATGGTGTATTTTTTCCAATGTGTTTATTTGTGTTCAATAATATATTATATACCATAATGGAGTGACTTTTGAGTTCATTGAAAAAATGGGTGAAAAATTTATTCGTCAATATAGGGTGAGAAAGTGATAGGGAAAGTATAGAAACTTGGTGAGTTTTAAATCTAATTATGGTGAAGGAATTATTTAATTAAGATAAATAATAAGATAAATTTGTGATGCTAGAAACTTAAAATATGTGGGTAAATAATTTTTTTTTCTTGTGTTCCATATGATATCGAGAATGAAGTGATTCATTGATGAAATTTTTAGGATACTGTTATTTTCTATTTTGATCTTAAATCATGTAGTCTTAGACTATGTGTAGAGTAAATCATTGATTTCTTTCTTAAATAAAAAGAATTGAAGAAGATGGAAGAGTAAAACATGTTGTCAACACATTGAATAATAAAATAATGTGTAATCAAAAGGATTAGAATTAAAAAAACCACAAGGGGGATATTTTTGAGAAAATATCCCTCATGGAAACTTTTTAGTGTTTTTGGGTTGAATGTGTTTTTGGATAAATCAGGTTGAGAAGGTCTATTTAGATTTAAATAATTATTATTAACTTGGTATATTGAAAAAGATTAATAAATATTCAATATAGATATATGTATGCACTAGAAGTCGTACCAAATGTTTCATATACAATGCGAAATCAATTGAAAGTATTTCCCAAATTTTTGGGTTAAACAATTTGGAGGAAGGAAAAGTGTGTTTCTGAAAAAAGAAGGCTTTTAACATAAATGTAAAAGTTGCAGGAATCAATGATGGTGTTTCAAAAAGTTGGGTGCAAGTAAATATTCTGGGACATCAAATAAAAATACAATAAGGGATAGGTTTTAATGAGAGTTCCAGAACATCGAAAAATAAAGAGTTGCACAAGACAAGGATAGTTGTGTGATCCCAAGGAAAATTGATACTGTTGCGCGAAGGTGGCAAGTTATGCACTAAAGTCTATGTTAAATTATTGAAATTCAGCAGATAAGATAAGTTTTACCAAAATATAAAATCCATTAAAGGTATTTGTGATAAGGGAGAGCTGTGTGTATAAATATGTGGATACCCCCATAATTTGAGTAGCTAAACCTATAGAGAATATTAGGGCTCTAAATCAAAAAATATTTACATGAATAAACAACTCTAATATTATTTGTGTGCAGAAAAGAGACATGTTTCTATAAGAAAAAGTTAGTTATGTGAAAATCCAATTTTTTTATCTAAAAATTAGAGTTTTATTATGATATTAATAGTTGTGTGAAATTTAATATTTCCTAAAAACAAAAAAGATTCATGAAATTCGGTAGAGTTTCTCACAAGTTGTGAAAAGATTGCATGAAAGATAAAGTCATGCGAACCAGAAAATTTTTTCCCAATGTTTTTGTCATAAAGTGGTAGTAATAAATTAGATGAATGTTGAGATTATTGATTCAACAAATGAGGTATAAAAAGTATTATTTAAATTGATCAAAATTAGAGCCTTATGAAGGGTAAGTGAGCACACTTCAGTTGAGAGAGTAGTTATATTTCAAATTTTGACTGGTTCTATAACAAGAGGGATAGTGAGTCATCTCAAAAAATTGTAACAATATTACACTTTATTTGAAAATTACATAGCAACAATGCCTGTTTTTTCTCCTTGGATATAACCCAGTGTGGGTGAACCAAGTAAAATTTCTATGTCTCATGTATGATTTCATTTATGATCATACATTAATAATGGGTAAGGGAGAGTATAGTGTTTTTTTAATGACTAAATAAGATCTTAATGGGAAGTTTTTTTTAATATATCATACCCTGATTTATCCCCCCTCTCAAGGTATTTAACCTTGTTAGGCTAACACTCACCAATAAAAAGTCTTAACACATACTATAATCATAACCAATATATTATCACTTAATAAAAGTCTCATAGAACCCCATGAATCTATCTAAGAAGTAGAAGTGAAAAATCGTTGTAAAACATAACTCATCCAAAAGGGAAACACAAGGTTCTTATGGGAATCTAAAAAAAGGAAACCTACTCAATATCTAAAACGAATTTAGAAAACGTATCTCCTTAGGAATGATAAAACATATAGTCCATACGTTATAAAGAATCCTCAAGAAACATGAGATAACATATAAGAAACCATAAATAAAGAGCACTCACACAAGTATACAAGATTTCAAGAATAGGTATTTAAAAATTAGTTCATTGAACTCACAAGGTAAACCATACAAAATACTTTAATAAAATAAGATTTATTTTCATTATTTCAAAGAAAAAAAAATTAAATTATTTTATAAATCATTTTAATTTCATCACATTCAACTTTTAAAAAATCATGGATATAGAAAAATCCCATGACCCCCCTTTGGAATGTCTCATATTTTCTGATAGAATATAATTTCAAAATAAATCTTTTCAAATAACTCATTATTTTGAAATTACATTTTAAAACCATCTTACTTTTTGGATTCCATTTAAAAATATTAAAACAAACCTTTTAGAAAACCAATTCAAAATCTAACCCAAACTTCCATGAAATTCATAAGATGATTCACCAACACTAATTCACTATATCACCAATAAATAACCATTTAGAAATATATATATTCATTGGTGGCTATTATGTCAAAATTAGTTGATACCATTTATAGATAAATATAATTTAATGTCATAAAACATTCAAATAATAATTATAACAGTAAAAAAAATATAAAATAATCAAATATATTACTATAGTAAATGTGTAAAGTCCACATAATTCATTCACCCATCCATTTAATAATATGAAACACATTCTAACCATTGTTGTATATAACGAGCTCCAATATGATGGTATGATCAAGTATTATCTTGCATGATCCACATAATCCTCATGGAAACCTGAAAAACAATTTATATATATAGGGTGAGAATAAAAGTATACTCTTTAGGAAAATAAAATAATATCTTGTACATGTGAAATAATAATACTAATGCACCCATGAGAAAATGGAATCACAAACAAGACCTAAATAGGTAAACTATCAATCCAAACCTCACTAAGGCACGTTCACCAAATAATTAATGACAAATAAAATAAAATAATTTAAATCAAAATGATAAAGGTAGCCACATAAAATTTTCCAATTAATTTTCCACCCTCACACACCAAAATAGTATGTCTGGGCACTCCTATAACTTCTAATGAATACACACCACTACCCCACAAGCTTGGTCTCATCACATTATACCCATAGACACCTGATCCATCACATCACAACCATAAAAAAGTAATAGGGTATCATGAACATAAAGGATATAGAGACCCCAAGTTTTAAATACATGGATATTAAATATTTTTTGTTTAATATACATTATATTATATAAACACATTCTAGGATACTATAATAGTTTAGTTTATCTTGAGACTAGGTATGCAATCTTCTTAATTTCTGAAATATCTTAAATGTCTCCCACAAATATCTTCCCATTAATTACTCTTTATAGACATACCATACTTAAAACCTTTATTTATGACATGGGGGAAAGGAAACATAACAAAGGGTGTGATTATATTCTTAGTAAGGGTAAAAAAGGGAGATACATAAGAATAACATAAACATAATGGTATGAGAACATGATAATAACAATTGAAAACTATACCGTGCATATTAAATATTATAATCATGATTCATGGAATAAATATTGACAGTTTATAATACATGGATCATATTGGAATCAAAGAACGTGAGATATAGGATGATTATACTAGAATAAGACATATATTTTTAGAATACACTCCAAATTATAACATTGGGACCACGTTTAAATAGAGACATGTTTACTCATTAAGTTAAGGACATAAAATATAGTTATCATATAAACTTATAGACATGAAATGAGGACCATTAATAACATTATTAAAATGAGATAAAGGTCTATGCATAACATTATGAACATAAAATATAGGTGCTTGCATAATAACATAAACATGTAATCATGATCATGAATAACAATGTGAACATGTAACTAGGTGGGTGCATAACTTTGTAAACCCGTAACAAAGTTCACATATAACATATTTACTGATGAGTTCTCCATATTTACCCAATTCATTGGAGAGATATATAGGCCCCATTCATATCATTAGAAAATTAATACATATGTGTGTCCTAAGATTATAAAACATTCATCATATCACAACCTTTGGAAAAGATATAAGTTCCTTAATCATTTCATCATTCCATCATATCATAATCCATTGAAAAAAACTGGGTTTCATAATAAATTTATCATTGTATATCATATGGAAGAGAAATTAGTTTCATAAACATCATTCTATCATAAATATAAACCATTCAGTGAAAAAATAAAAATGGTATACTTGGATCATATACCCAATAAAGAATAGTTAGCATCAATGGATTTCATCTTATATGGAAAATTATTTTTTATTTATCATTTAAAACATTTATTGAGGAAAATTAATTTTCTTTGAAAATCATTTATTTAAAACCTAAAACATTTTTTGGAAAATCAATTTATTTAAAAATATACTTGAAATATAATAAATGAAGATTTTAAAAAACAGATAAAACATTTATTTTATAAATTATCATTTCCTATTTGAAAATTCAACATTTAATACATTTTTGAAAACATTTTCAGAAAACATTGTTTTGGAAGAAAAAGTGTTTTCGACCAAAATGGTGATTTTTCATTAGAATATTATTTTTAAAAATTTAGTACCTAAATAGGGAAAAAAGGAAAAAAATTATTATCATGAGATGACTATAGGAAAATAATATTCATTAGTTTATTGAGAGATATATCATAGTATTTCATCGTTGGGATCATAATCATAAACAATCATTATAAACAATTAGATTGTAACAGAGAACTCTTAACACTTTGGTAATTTTGAATAGTAAGACCTATGAAATAATAACATTAAATTAATATTAAAATATCATGAAAATAATAATATTGATTATATAACATTTCATAGAGACAATATATACAACTCATATAAGAGGATAGGTGTATAACCTAACTTATGTCCCAAAGAAGGAAAATTGGGACAAAAATCCCTTACCATTTTGTTAAATTTTGAACTGTAAACCCCACGAAAGAGAGATAATAAAATTTATATGTAAATACTCATAATTTAAATTATAATAATCATAAAATAAATTATTGTACAATATATATACCACCTAAAATAGATATGTGGTGAATATGACATGTTTCTCGTAGAAGTAAAAAGTGAGTAAAAAATCCCCCACCTTAAGTCTTGAATTCAATCTTATAAGTCTAAAAATCTTGTATAATAAATATATGTTTATTATAAAAATATTAAATAACCATATTCATATATATCACACCATATATGGTTTACGTATGACATTTTATTACCCGTTTATTTCCACGTTAAAGTAACATTTTGAGTAATATCTGCTTTGTTTTTTGTGTATGTTTTGAATGTTATTTTTGGTCCTCTTAATTCAATCATGGTTTAATATTATATAGTATTTTAATCATGATATAAAAATAGTATATATTAATTATATGAATATTAATATTAATCCATAATAATTATAGATAAAAAAATGAAATTCACCGTTCATGGAGACGGTAGGTCGTACATATGGATGGACACAATTTACCTTTTGTATTTGAATTGAAATAAATAAATGTTAATGAAATATTATCATTAGATAATAATTTTTATTTAATATATATCACATATTATAATTGATACCATCATTTTTATCTTCCATGTGAACTATGAAAGAATCGCATTGCTTTGCAAGCTGGTTGTCCGTCGTTCAAATGTGCGAGGTTATCATATTACCACAAAATGGAAAAAATAAAGGTTTATGTGATATAATAATTAAATAATAATAATAATATCATAAATATAATATATTAAAAATTAATCCATCATTATATCCAATAATAAGTCATTGTAATAGAAAAATGAATAACATCGGTTTACGAAGCGATAATCTACCTTACACCCAAATATTGACTCCGTAACCCATTTTATGGAAGTAGAGATATTTTTTTGTAATAAAATTTATATAAAAAAATATAATTATATTTAATATACTATGTTTTTTATATCATAATGATATAATAATAATTTAAGTATTTCGAGGAATAAATAAAACAAAAACACTCGTTGACGAATGTTAACTCTTCTTTGAGTATCATCCTTAGGTTTTCACAAAAAGCCTTCCAAAGTTAGATTTCTGTCCAAAATATGGTTTCTTGGATGACATTAGGTAGGTTTTAAAGTTATTTGGGTATGTTTTAGTTGATAAAAATGCATTTATTGATGTGAATAAGTGAGGGGAGTGAGTGCCCTTTTATAATTGAGGAGGAGTGTCATTTTTGTAAATGTCAAAATGTATTCACTATTTAGATGTCACTCTTAACTCACGTGCCTCAAAAATAGATAAATAATGTATTTTAGGGATTATTTTTTCTAAAAAAATCTCTAAAAACCAAAATAAACACATTTTTTTCATTTTATTCCTTAGTCTTTAAGTTTACTCAATTTTACCCTTTTAGTCTTTTTACCACAACGACTCGTATCTTTTTATTTACCTAGTCAATATTTCTATTAATTCTAAAACTAAAATTATATTTATTATATATTATATAACTAATTACTATAAATATTAAATCCAATATAGTAAATAAAAATAAATTAATTTTAACACAAGTACATGTAACGCGTAAAACCCCATTTTAACCATAATTAAAGTAATTAATTCTAACTTTTTTAGTACGAATTGTGGTAAAAAATTAAGTTGAATATAAATTATTATTATAAAATATAAAAAATTAATTTTTATAAATTCCATTCACATAATTTTAAAAAATTAATTTATAATTAATCCCACAGACACGACAAGAGAGCAGGTTTTTGAAGCAAAATTTTTTAAAAGTTTACAAAGTTTTTAAATCCAATTTCAATATGAAATTGATTAAAATAAACTATATTATATCAATTTATTTAAAATTTAACCAATTTTACTTAAAAAATAATTTAAAATATAAGTTATATTTATAATTAAATTAAATGAAAAGGATGTTTTCAATTAAAATTCAGTATTTTTCAATATTCACAAAAAATGAAAAGTTTCAGAAAAATCCTAAAATATTACCGTAATATAATTTTAAAATTATGATATAAAAAATTTATTTAATTTTTTAAAATAATATTTTAAAGTATGGTTAAAATTAAATTTAATATAAGTGTGCCAAAGGCGATAAAATAGTTTTTTATAAAAAAATAGTTTCAAGCATAAAATTGGATTTATTCTTATCACATATTTAGAAAACACATAATAATTTTGTAAAAAATTATTTTGAATATATAATATATAAATTTATTATTATGATTAAAAAAAGTAATTTTTTATTGATATAAAACAAACTTGTGTTCATAAAAATGTTTTTCATAAAAATATTTCTTTTAGTTTTCAAAAGGGTTCTATATTATTTTCTAATGAATTGGTTCTAGAATAATCCATTATATAAAAATTTCTAAACTATATTTTCATAATTTTAATTTATTTTAAAAAAAATATTTCACAAAATCTCAGGGTGTTATATTATACCCCCTTAAAATGAATTTCCCCCTTGAGATTCATCTTGGTTGTCAATGGTTTAGAATTTTAAAATTCCTTCATATAAACCTAGATCGTAAAAAGGTTTAATAAAAATTAATCTTGAAAAGTAGAAAAGGTTGTGTGAAAGTCATTTGGAATAACACATACTAGGTTTCAAAATAGGATAACATAAGTGGGGAGTGAAAACATGGATATAGAAGAGACAAATAACCCTCAAATACTGATAGAGAGTGATAAAGAACATTGATTACAAAGACAATGGGTGATTCAAAAAAAGTTAATGAATAAAAAGGATTAAACGAAAGAGGTGTGAAAAGGTTATTTATATCATAAAAATGATGATAACATGGAATTATTTTATTTCACGATCTTTTTACTAATGTTGGGGAATTCCTTTTTCCTCTAAACATAAAACATATAAAAATGTACTTAATTTATATTTTTTTATCTCATAGGCACAATTCCCTCCTTTGGTTGAACCTTGATCAATTTAAACTTCATCTATTACTCTAAAAGTTGATTTTTTCATGTCTGATAAACGAATAACATGCAAAAACTAATGATAATTCATTCCTTATTTATCTTGTTATAATAATAATAAAAAATTTTCACCCAAGTTGTGCATGAATATTTATTCAGTTTAGAAATAAATTAATATTTGAAACCTCATCTAATGTAAAACTTAATTTTTTTTGTAAATGGTTAACCTTATAAACCTTTAAAAAGTTTATAATATTTTTTAGAAATATGGTCACTAAATTTTTAATACGATCTTTTCATTAACCCCCAAACAACATGAATTTGTTCTTTATTTTCACATAATAAACATGTGAATATGTTCCAAATGCATTGTCTTGAAATATGGTAATAACTCGAATTAACAAAAATAGCTTATTGAGAACATACATGATTCCTTATTCCTTAAATAAAAAACTTATTTTGGATTTTTTCCTTATATTCAAAAATGATGTAAAATCCATCAATGATATCATATACCATTTTTCCCCAAATCATTCTTCAGTCCCATGGTCATCGACACTATCCAATTTACTTTATCAAATTCAATAATATCTTTATTTGAACTCAACAAAATTTTCTCAACATTAAGAACATGTTAAAGGTTATATTTCCATTAATCATGTGTTTTCTATGAATATCACTTTCCTATTAAATCAAATGTTTAGATCATCAATATCATTCAACATATTATTTCATATCCAAAAATCTTAAACTAAACAATACTTATATGTTTCATGATTCATGTAACATAATCCTTGAATTCCAATACATTAGTAATTCAATAATTCCACACCATACTTAATCCATTAACTATACTTCATCATATTATTCTTTAATTACTATTTTATTTCATATGTCATTCATAGTCTCCTTATCATCAATAACAAAAACATTACTTTTCATGAGATTTTCCATTAATACATCGATTTTATTAATGACTATAAATTAAATATTCAAATCATTCAATAGCCACAGATAACTTAGGGAGACCATTATTATCATCTCTTATATTAAAAAAACATTTCATTTTTCCACTATAATTACTCACTTTGTGTCCTTCTTTTCCACTCTAAAAACATCTTTATATCCATCTGAGTAAATCCCTTGATTACTTATTTCAATAATTTCATAATATAAGAAAATTAATCTTATCTTCTCTATGGTTTCCATTACCTGAAATCTGAGTGAACTCTATCATTATATTATCTGGTGAGTCTAATATTTGATTAATGTTCACATTGTAATCATGTTCTTTGATAACTAATTAGGAATAATTACAACAACTTTCACCCCAATCATCATCCCATTTATCTAATCATCCAAAAAAATTCCATCAAATTCAATTTTAACATAGTTTCTTGTAGTTAATTCCAATGACTAAAACCAAATATCATAGTGTGAGAAATACTAATCATAGTGGAAAACCTCATAATCATGAAAATTCACTTATAGGATATCTAAATCATGAAACCTTATTTTAAATCAACGAATCCTTAGTCTTCACCAAGGCCATTAATTATCATCATCTATTTAAGTCCTTCATGATAGTTCATAAATAGTTTATTAATTTCTAAATAATATCCTCCGAGAGTGTCAAATTAGGTGTGCATTAGGTCCCGTTTTCATACACTAGGTGATGATCGAGTCCAGCTCAATGAAATTCTTATTACCCCTAGGTACCTCTGTTCCACATACACATATACTTGTAGTATCTATATAGGTATGTAATTTATTATAAACCACTATCTCTATCCTTTACTAAAATTCAACGACATTTTCATATACTTTGACTCATCCTAAGAACACTCCTTTGAGAAATCCCTAGAAATATCATTATAAATATCCTTAGGGATTTCTCTAAAGTTTTCTAATCCTAGTTTTCAAAGGTCAATTAAACCATTACATTGATACCAACTATAGAAACCCTAAGTTGTTCAAACATGGATATTATATATTTTTAGCTAAAGATTTATTATATTACACAAAATCATAACCGAGGACCATAATATTTTAGTGTATTTTGAGACTAAGTTCACAATATTCTTAATTATTGAAAGATATTCAATGTAAACCACCCATATCTTCCTATTAATTACTCTTCTTAGACATACCCAACTTAAAACCTTTCTTTGTAACCCAAGGGAAAAGAAACACAAGAAATGTTGAGATTAGAAGCTCATTAAGGGAGAACAAAGGAGATACATAAGCATAACATGAACATAAGGTTATGTGAACATGTTCATAACATTTGAAAACTACACTCTATATATCAAAGATCATAATATCAATTCATTGAATAAATATTTTAATTTCATAAGAAATGAATCATAAGGGAATAAAAGAACATTATCCATGAGAGAATAACTGTGTAATAAGAAATAGATTTATAGAATACACTTCACGTTATATAATTTTTAACATTTATAAATAAAGACAGGTTCAATAATTAAGCTAAGTACATGAAATAAAGTTATCACAAAACTTATTTACAATCAACCATGTTCATTTATAATATTATGGATATGAAATATATTACATTCATAACATTATGAAAATGAAAGATAGCTACACACATAAAATTGTATATATGTAATTGGGCTCACACATAAAATTGTAAACATGTAATTAGGTTTATTTATCACATTGTGAAAATGTAATTAGGTTTAGTAATAACATATTTACTCATGAATTATCCATCTTTTCCCAATGAATTGGAGGGAGATATAATTCCCACACATCTCATAATGAAAATCATACATATGTGTAAAAAACATCATAATACATTCATCATATCATAAATTGGAAAAAATAGACAGGTCTCATAATCATTTAATAATTCCATCATATCATAACTTTGGTAAAAATAATCGGGTTTCATAATAACTTTATCATGGTATAACCCATGGAAGAGAAACGTGTTTCATAAAAACCATGATTTTATAAAAATAAACCATTCATAGAAATAATAAGAATGGTATCCTTGGTTTATATCCCTATTAAGACATTAATAATATTAATAGATGTCATATTATATGGAAAAGTATTTTTATCAATAATTTAAAACATTTCTTGAGGAAAATAAGTTTTCTTTGATAATAATTTTTTTAAAACATAAAACCTCGTTGAAAATAAATTTATTTAAAAATAAAATTGAAATATTATAAATAAATATTTTTAAAACCATTTAAAACATTTATCTTGTAATTTATTATTAATTATTTTAAATAACTATTTTTAAAACATTTTGTAAATAATTTTTAGAAAATATAATTTTGGTAGAAAAATATTTTTCGAATAAAAATACAATTTTGGTAATTTTTTTTAAATATTGAGTACATAAATTGAATAAATTTATGGGAAAATTTTATTATTAGGACATAAAAATATGATAATAAAATTCATGACTTTTTATAGATATATCATAAGATTCATCATTGGAAGCATAATCATAAAAAATCTTGATAAACAATGAGATTGTAACATAAAACTATTTTTGGTTTGGTAACTTTGATTCCTAAGACCCATGAAATAATAACATGAAATGAATATTAAAAAACAATGAGAATAAAAATATTCATTATATAAAATGTCAAAGGGGAATTATATACACCTCATTGATGAGGTTAATTTCTTAATTTTACTTATGTCCCAAAGAAGGAAAATCGAGACAAAATTCCTTATCGATTTATTGCATTTTGAACCGTAAACCCCCTAAAGTAGAGATCCTAAAATGGATATTTAAATACCATTAATTTTAATTATAATCATAATCAAATACATTCATGTTTATTATACACCATAAATAAAATAAATAGGTGGTGAATATGACATGTGTCTCACAGATGTAAAAAGTGAGATGAAAATCCCTTATATTAAGTCTTGAATTAATTTGTAAAAAAAGCATAATGTAAAATAAATATAAGTTTATTATAAATATATTAAGGAACAATAATCATATATATCATACCATATATTGTATGCTTACGACCTTTTATTACCTGTTTATTAATAATTCCCATTTAAAGTCATTTTTCAGGAAATAACAATTTTGTTTTTCATGTATGTTTTGACTTGTAATTTTTGGTACTCTTATATAAATAATGTTTAATTTTTTTTAAAAATTATATAAATATAATATAGATTAATTGTATAAATTTTTACAGTAATCTATAATATTTATATATAAAATAATGAAATGCACTGATCAAGGAGAAAGTTGGTCGTACGTATACATGAACACTATTTTAATTTTATTATTGAATTGATATAAATTAAGTTAAATGATATATTATAATTAAAAACTAATTTTTATGTCATATATATCACATATTTTCATTAAACCATTTTTTATTACCTTCAATATAAAGTGTGAATGAATCACATCGCTTTGCGAGGCGTTAGTCCGTTGTACACACGAGTGACGTTAACATATTTTCAAAAAGATTAAATCACAAAAGTATGTGTGATATAATAATTAAATAATCATAATAATGTCATAATAGTCATATATAAATAATTAATCTATCATTATGTATGACCGTGATAGGTTGTAATAAAAAAACGAATGATATCGATTCATGAAGTTGTAGTCTTCCGTACACACAAACGATGATTCTGTAACCCATTAGATAGAATTCGATATGGTTTTAGGTAATGACCATAACATAAGTAAATATAAGTATATTGATGATAATTATTTTATAATATTATTATTTATTATAATAATTGAAGGATGTGGAGAAAGAAATAAAACTAAAAAGCTCATTGATGAATGTTACCACTTTTTTTGGTTTCCTCTAGTGGTTTGCAGAAAAATAGTTCCTAGGATGGATTTATATCAAAAATAAGGATTATATTATGAGTGTAGGGATGTTTTTGAGTTATTATTAATTTTTTTGATTGAGAAATATTACTTTATAGGTGTGAATAAGTGAGGGGAGTGAGTGTCCTTTCGTAATTGAAGAGGTGTGAAATTTTTGTAAATATCAAAAAGTATTAACTATTGGGAGTTCAATATTACCTCATGTGGCTAAAAAATAGATCAATAATTGAGTGTATGGATTATTTGTTTGATAAAAACCTGAAAAAATAAACAGATTTTTTAGGTTATTCCTTAGACTTTAAGTTTACCTAATTTTACCCTTTTAGTTATTTTACCATGATAACTTGTATCTTTTTATTTACCAAGGAAATCTATACATTAAGAAAATAATTAAAATTTGATTTATTAAATAATTTGTACCAAACTATTATAAATATTAAATCTAAATTTTTAAAGAAAAATCCTATGCGTATGGATTAAATAATTTAAAAAAAACATATAACGTGTAAAACCCAGTTTTAACCTTAATCGTGGTAATTGATTATAAGTGTTTTCACTAATCATTATGGTTGAAAATTAAGATGAAATTTTTATATAATATAAATTATTAATATTAAAAATATTAAATCCATTTTCCTAAACTCCATTCAAATAAGTATCAAAATTTAATTTAAAATTAATCCCATAGACATGATAAGAAAGATGATTTTTAAAGACAAAAATTTCAAGAGTTTACAATGATTTCAAATCCAATTTATTTTTGGAATTTATTAAAATGTAATAAGTAATATTAATGGATTTAATATTAAAATAATTTTACTTTAAAAACAATTTATAATATAATTCAGCTTTATAAACCTATTAAACAAAAAGGAGGTTTTCAAATAAAATTCAGTATTTTTCACTATTCATAAAAAAATGAATCCTTTTAGAAAAATTCAAAATAATTCACCCAAAGATAATTTTGAAATGATTATTGAAAAAATAAAATTTATTTTTTATAATAAATTTTTTAAAATATGTAAAAATTATTGTTAATATAAGTGCGCTAAAGGTGAAAAAATTGATTTTTTAGAAAAATACAGTTTTAAGCCTAAAATTTGATTTATTATTATCTCTTGTTGGGAAAACACATAAGTTGAATGTTAAAAATTATATTGAATATATAATATATAAATTTTATTATTATGATTCAAAAAAGTGATTTTTTTTAATTTATTGATATAAAACACACTTGTGAGCATACAAATAGTTTTTTTAGAAAAATATTTCTTTTGTATTTTCAAAAGGGTTTTAGATTCATTTATAATTATTTGGTCACAAAAGAATAAATTATAAATAAATATATAAACCATATTTTGATAATTTACTAAATCCTATTTACACCCTTCATTCTAATGGATAGGTGAAAAATATCATATTAAATAACAATATTTTAATAGTATGTCACATTTCATTTAAACTTGTAATTATGTGTAACACAATCTAAAGTCAATTTTTTTTATAACAAAAGAGAAAATTAGTGTTTCATGTAAAATAAAATATCAAAAAGATTAAATTTATTTAAAAAAAATTATTTCACAAAATATTAGCGTGTTATAAAGGACATCAACCTCATGTCCTCATAATACTATGAACTACCCCACTATAAGCCTCCCCATAGAATGGTCATATAACATAATACCCCTATAAACCAAGGACAATGCCCCAAAAGATGGTCGTATCGCATCCCAAACAAAGACACATTACCACCTACCCAAAGAATGGCCAGATCAAATCTTTCATGAAGATTCTAGGGCCATCACCTAGTACACTGACAAATTTCCAACCATTAAAGACTATGCTTATCTACTAGTCAGGAAGAGTGTGCATGAAAAGAGGGTATCCAACCAACCATACTCATCATTGAGATGTTGTAAAAAACACCCCTCATGTGAAAATATGGGTTTCAGAACATAATGATCGACATAAGTGGGGTGAATATATAAATCATAAGTAATATACAAGTATATACAAATATCCCAACATAATCCCAACTAATGGTTTTACAACAAAACAATAACCAACTCACAACATCCCTAGTTTTTCTTCCACCTCTAAATTCAAAACAACACACAAACCACAAATCACATCTCACACCACCAACCAATTCTATTATCCAAGAAATTATTTATTTCATCACTATCCATTTCTATCCCATTAACCAAACCAAACCCCATCTATTTTAATCATTCTTAAATTTTTATTACACCACTACATAATCATCCAACATAAAACATCTGAAAATTACAATCATTTCATCATTCCCATTTCACCATCGCCTCACTAACCGAAAAGCCTGACCAAACAAACCATCGCCTCACAACTCCAAAATCACAATAAAAACAAATCAGATCACCACCCCAAAACAAAAACCACACACACTGTTACCTCGCTACCCTAAAAGAATGAAAAATGACATCACCTCACCGCCCAAAAATCACTACAAAAAAAACCACCCCTTTCCACCCAAAAACAAGGCCCAAACAAATATATCGTATCCACTATAAAAGGATGACCAAACAAACCATTAACCCGCCACCCTGAAATCATGGATAAACAACCATTACCTCCCTACCCAAAAACGTTACCAAACAAACCTCACATCACCATCCCACAACAAGAACAGACATCACACATCACAAAACATCAAATATATTTTTATAGATTTATAAAATGATATTTTCTCAAATTTAACTTTATTTTAGGGGTGTTATCAGACAAGACATAAATCTAGGGGAAACCATTTCATTAGAAAAATATAAGTGGCTATATAATTTCTATTTTGGGGAGATATGACAAAAACATGAAATAAGGTTTCCTTATTACAAAAACTATAGAATAAGAAAAGGATCTCAACAACCATGATTTTCTATGGGGAATTCAGCTTGTACAAACATAATTTCACAATAATATCACGATGTAAAATAATGTGAACCATTACCCCTTCCTATTCAATTTTAATAAACTGATTAATTTATCTTGATTAGGCTATAAAAAACCACCCCCATAGATAAAAAACTAACACACCCATATTTCATGATATAAAAATGTGAAAAATGAGGGTATCCGTATATCAATGAACCTTTCTCATCTCACAACACACTGTAGGGCAAAAAATAGCTTCCATTAAACCAGAAACATACCATGAGACCACTAATCAACCTACAACGCTTTAAGGTATACATTAAAATTTAGTTAATAAACACCCCAAACCAAAACCAAACCACTAAAGAAAATCTCAAAAGAATATTATAATGTAAAAAAGGGGATAATAGGGAGAACTCGTCAAGGATCACTAACGAACAACCACCCAAACCCATAGAATTGAAGAAGGATGACAAGGGATAGAAGATCCTCTAATAGTGCCTAGGGTTCCAATAGAATCAGAGAGGGAAATGTATTTTTGAAAGAAAATAATCAGAAAAATGCCTAATAAAATAACATAGATCCCACTTATTTCATGTTGTTATTCCATTAAAAATGTGAAATCCATAGGTTTCCCAAAAAATTAAAAATTCCACCAAAATTCACGTTACCTATGATTTTATTTAATTACAAGAATTGTATTAATTTCATGATGAGCGTCTATTTCATTGGTTCTCCCTCAACTGTATAAAATCCATGAAAATTTATTTCTAAACAATCCATGTTCCACTAATTCACATCATGTACCCCTTTCACGGCATGAATTTTCCGCTACACCTCTACTACACCAAACACCACTACAAACCTCCTCAGGCCTCCTTTGAAAGACCTATAACACCAAAAATTTAAAAATTAATAGGCTAGGAAGGCACAAGATGTTAGATCATATACCATTAAAATGATTCTCACCCTTGAGAATCCAAAAAAAATCCCAAAAGTAAAGGTGTCTAAATAAATACCCTATGAAATACATCACAAGGATCTCATTACTTTTCAACGCTACCACCAGCCAGACATGAAAACCAAAACACCCACGAACACAATGAATAGACAAAATATTCCTCATTTCACCCAACCACACCACCACATAAAACTCTACATATACCAAATAAAAAACCACTACAACCAAAGAACTACACCACCCTGAACATATAAATCAGGTAATTCCATCCTGTATGTCAAGATATTGTTTTCTATAGGCAGCACTATTTTTCCTATATAGGTTTAACCACATCATAATATAACGTTTTTTCATTAGGAATAAGGCCCCCTTTTAATATATTGGATCTTTATCACACAATACAAAACAAGACAAAAAATATGATAACATAGCAAGATCCAAAAATTAAATCAGAAGAAAAACTGAGTAAGGAAAAACTCAAAAAATATATGAGTAGTAGGCATCCATCCAAAATTAATACATTTTATTGATAAGGGGTCCAAGGTCCAAAATAGTCAATGGGGTCTAAAATAATGGAGCCCTATGGAATCCGTTCTAACAATATTAACACTCTCCAGGGGATAGGAATTCATCTACATCTATCATTCCCACGTACTGTCCTTTATAACAACATACCTCCAAAACACGCGAACTAAAGTGATGGGAAACCCTCTTAGCACTTTCTATTGATGATCCTAGATCTCTACTAGACACTCCATAAATATCATGTCATCCTTAATATCCAACTCTACCTAGTCAATGACATGGGACACATCCTGAAGATATAAATGAATATGAGAGATGTGGAACACATCATGGATCATCTCTAGCTGTGATGGTAATGATAACTGATACGATACCTTTCCAACTCACCCCAACACCTCAAAGAGATGAAAAAACCTGGGAGAAATATTACCCAGCTTCTAAACATCCACTTACCATGTTAAGGGGAAAACTTCAAGAACTTGTGGTCCCTTACCACAAACTCTATGGACATCCTCCTATGATCAATATAAGGCTTCTTCTGATACTACTCCACTTTCATTATCTCACGAACAAGATAAACCCTCTCTATTATTCTTTGCACCATATTAGTACAAAGAACTACTACCCCAACCTCTATCCATTTTAATGAATACTGAAATAATCACCTGTAAAAAGCCTCAAATAGGGGCATGTCGATGGATGAGTGATAGATGTTATTATAAGAAAATTAAACCAAGGGAAATTTTCATTTCCATGATTCTGAAAAGTCTAAGATGCATGACCATAATATATCATAAAAAATTATGATGGTCCACTTCGTCCTCCCATACTTTTGAGGGTAGAAATCACTACTAAATAGTAATTGAGTTCCAAAAGCATGTTGAAATCCTCTTCAGACTTGTGAGGTAAAAAAAGATTCTAGATATGAGATAAAGGGCCTCAGAAGTCCATGAAATCTCACTAACTCATCCACATAACTCTTACCCAAATGTCCACTACACTTGACTACTTGATCACTTAGAAGTGTACAGATTTCATCAATCGATCCAAAATCATCTAGATAACATCCAAAACTCCCTAATATAGGGGTAATACCAAGAAAAAATCCATTGATATGTCATCCAATTTCTGCATTGTAACTTTTAAAGGATTCAACAAATGATTAGGAACATGATCGTTAACCTTTACTTGTTGAAAAACCAAAAATCTCACCATGAACTCCACCGCAACTCATTTTATCATAGCCCACCAAAATTGCTTCATCAAGACATGTTACATATATGATACTCATGGGTACACAAAAAATGATGAGTTATAAAATTGATGAAGTACTCCCTCATGCATCGCCACTAGAATAAACACTCTCCCATACAACATCATCAGGTTATGACCATCCTTAGGCCATCCTTCCAGAGAATCACCCTGGACAACATGATTATGCATCACCTATACCTCTAGGTTCCCCCTCTGAGAGTCCTCCAATTTCCATAATAGTGAATTCTACACCATCATATTAAAGAAACGACCTCTACTATCTGCCACCATTGTGTCTAATTATAAGGATTCGAACTCCTACATCACTCTTCAAATATACCTAAATCTAGGAAAAAAATCCTTCCACATTTTTATACTCAAAGAGTCAAACACAAAATTCCCTTTTCCCTAGGTGTAGGAGATATTATATTCATAATACTAAATAAACTCCATCTGTATCCACTGTCATATATTCATATCAAGCTGAGAAAATATATTACTCAAACTCTTATGATATGTGAAGACTAAAAAGTTCCCCCCAATGAGGTAATGCCCTCACAAATTCATATTAAATAAAAATATTGCTAACTTCAGATCATTAGAAGAATAATTATTCCCATGGTGAAATAACTTCCTAGACCTATAATAGAACATGAACTATTCTATATCAATACACATCCCAAGAAAATATGAGATGTGTGAAGAAAAACCTCAAACATCACACCCTCCCAAGGCAATAGAAGCACTAGAGAACTGAAAAATTCCCCTTCTAATGACCAAATGATACTGAGCACTAATTAGTCCACACAAAAATATGGTCCTTACTAGTCAATTCTATCAATAATGATGCAACATGAGAGAAATTGGAAAAAACCTCTGATAATATCCCATGAGACTAAGAAAGATATGAACCTCTACCACATTCATAGGTTATACCAAAGAACCTACTAGTTAAAATTTTGACCGGTACACTTCCACACACTACTTAGACCACACATTCCCAATGAAATACACCTCTTGTGTCAAGAAAATACACTAGGATAACTTTCCATACATATGGTGGCATCAAATAACCTACAAGACAGATCTGAGATGATCAACCTTCTCCTCCTATGACTTTGAGTAAATAAATATGTCATAAATGAACACGACTATGAATTGGTCCAAGAAGTCATGGAACATGGAATTCATGATTTTCATGAACGTAGATGGTGTTTTTATGACACTGAAAAACATGAATACAATCTCAAAGTTCCCATACCAGCATCGATAGGTAGTCTTAGAGACATCTCTCTCTTTCACCCTCAATTGGTGATATCTAGATTTTAGATCGATATTAGAAAACCAAAAAACCCCTCTCATATGGTCAAAAATATCATCTATCCTTGGAAGAGGGTAATGGTTCTGGATCGTCACCTAATTCAACCTCTGATAGTCTATACCCAACCCCAGACTACTATCCACCTTCTTGGAAAACAACTATAGATAACCCCAAAATGACTCATTGTGCTAGATAAAACTCTTCCAAATTTGTTAATCTATCTAAATCCTCAACTCCAACAAATTAAAAGGTTCCATCTGATAAAGATCCTTTAGAATCGATTAAGTACTTGGAATCATGTTTATCTAGAACTCAAAATCACGTTGAGGGGGAAACGTCAAAAAATCCTCAAGGAAAACTTCCAAAAAATCCCCAATTACCTTGTGGACATTCAATATCCCAATGTCCATTGATTTCACCAAAAACTCTGTCATCAAAGAAAAAAGGATATCTACACACTGACTATCCACCAGAAAACCCTAATCACCAATACAACCAGACACTAACCATCCACATTCAAGAACATGAATATCTTCCAAAAGTAGTTGATAAAATCATGTATGGAATATGAACAATTTATTTCTAGGATTAAATCATATGGCTACATATGTAGTAATAAGATATCCCCAAGGGACTGATGTGGCCTTATCATCTGTATAAGCCCACAACACACATCAAACAAGCTGTTCTAGCCTTTGACTGGCATAGTCAACCTTAGGAGAAAATGAATCACATATATATATCTAGTCTTAGAGAACAAACTATATAGGGTGAAATGAAAGCATTCAAAGCTTATAAATAAAAAAAGCACAAAAAGGGTTGAAAACAAACTCAGCGTACCTCAAATGATATATGGGCTCTCTACCGGTGCTTCCTCCATTACATACAACTGACCAATCCCACACCCTCTACCTATATACTAACAAAAATATCCACAACTATGATCTAAACTAAGTATTTGAACATGAGTAAATTAATGAGGTTTTACTTAACCCACTATATCTACCCTCAATGGAGAATTTTCCTACTACCTTTGCTGCTGAAATGGTCTCACTGGAAACTGTTGCTGAGGTTGGCACTGAACCTTTCCACCTCATTCAAAATGATATTGAAGAACCACTAGGCATTGATTCTGGTGTTTGACATGATCCCCACATAAAAAAATCATTGGCATGATATCCATATGAAAATAATGGAGACTACTGGCCCCAGATGTCTAGAAGGGAAGCTACTAAGGATGACTCCTTATGGTCAAAACATTGAAGGTCTTAGTGCTTGAGACCTACCAATAACAACCCTACTTCTTAGTAAACCCTATTTATTATTCTCCAGGAAAATCCTCTTCAAGAGTGCATATTATTGATCATGTCCACCGTCTTCTGAACCTCTTGATATATTGGAATCATAAAAGGAGTTGCTGCATACTGGATAAAAGGATAGATTTCCTCATCAAGATGTCTGACATGAGAATCCTTTTTAGGAAAAATATCTATGGAAAAGAAAAGAAGGACCTTGAACTTGATTCCTAAATACCACACTGGCATACTCCTCAATTGAAAATAAATAATCTCATACCTCTTAACTTCCTTCATGGTTGATGATATTAATTCTTACCAGAACTATTTTTAATATTTGACACATTAAACATCCACCACGTTCTGCTCACCCAGATAAAACGTCCACCATTGAAGCGAAACTCCTTGTATCTAGCTAACTTCCAAAGGGACTCAATATCCCACCAGAGAATGTATCGAAGTAAAAGTGATCTCAATATCCTCTAGATATATCTCTATCTCTATATTTGAAAAATATCCCATACTCCCTCAAATCTTGCCACTAAAAAGTACACAACACCATACTCTTATGCTAGATAAACCTTACATCAATCAATTAAATTATCTTACTAAAACATAATTTCCAAAGACACACACAGACAAAATCCATGATCTATAGCAGAAAAGAAAAAAGGAATTTCCTAAGCCTGATATTATGGAATTTATTTAGATTCATTTTAATTTACTATTTTAATTTTAACCATCCCAAAACAACCCAATTAAAATAGGAATATAATTCATCATGATACATGTACTAATACTAGGTCTATACGTTACAAATATATCCACCTCAATTAGTCATTCAGTAATCTCAAAGTATGTGAACTAGATCATGGGGGGCCCTAAAATCTCGTGTCATAGCCGTTCTCCCTAGACTATGTCATGCACCAAGGTTAACTATTTGTCTTTCCATACCAACGGATGAAATCCTAAATATGATTACATCCAAACTCTATCCTATCATCAAACCATCACATTTGATACCAATCTATCTTGAACCACTCCTTCCAAAAGATACCACAATGATGGAAGAGATATAATGTGCCCCTAAGTCTCACCTCTAATAGGTCCTAGGTTGGTGACTAGCATTTAGGGTATAAAAATCTCCTAAAAAATTAGGCATTAAACTCTATAATAATTAGGATATGTAGATTATAATAATAATTGACAATAAACTCCACGATTTATTATAATAGAATCCAAAACCATACCATAATGAATACATAAATTAAACTAATACATGAAAAGTCTCTAAAAGTAAATACCCAGAAGGAGATATAAGTGATGGCATATCAACTTTAAAAAAAGGTCCAAGATAGTAGTATAATGTATGATTCATGTAAATATGAAATTATGTTTATATAATTAAGGTGAGAATACAAGTATACTTAGTAGGAAAACCAAAGTATATCATGCACATGTGAATGAAGCACACCAATGCACTTGTGAGAACAGAACATAACCAAAAGCATATAAATTGGTCATCTATCCATCCGAACCTCACTAAAGCATACTTAACAAATAAAAAAAGGCAAGTATAATAAAATAATAGTAATCACATTAATAAAGGGTATAATGAACTACTTTCCCACTGATTTTACACTCTCAAAACCAAACATTTTATATCATGGTTCCACCATATCTTTTGAATAACACATAACACCACTCCACAAGCACAATCACATCACATCACATCCATATAAACCTAGTACTTTACATCACAACCAAAAATAGAGTAGTAGGGTACCTAGACATAAAGGAAATAAACCTCATTCCCTCAACCTACCATGCACACCCCCACAATAAGACAACCCACAACATAGTTATATCAACTCATGCCCGCAAACACCTGGGCCACCAACACACATCACAATCATATCACATTATACCTGAAGACACACAAGACACCACCCCATAGCACTATCATATCACATCCTACCCAGAGACACTTGTTACATCACCAAGTTCACTTATATACCTTTAGACATCATAACCTATGCATATCTACTCGCTTGGATGAGATAGAGACAGAGAGAGAGAAATATTGGGTAGCCATGCATCCATCCTCATCACTAGGATGTTGGAAAAACACCCATATGTGAAAATACATGTGTATTCACATATTGGTCGATGTGGGTGGGGTGCATTTAGAAATCACAAGGAATATACAAGTATATCAATTTATCCACACACAATACCAATCTATGGGATAAAAAAACACTAACTAAATAAAAACATCCCCATTTTTACCGCCACCTACAAATGCATAACACCAAATGAACCACAAGTCACTTCTCACCACCAACCAATTTCATTATCCAAAACAACATTTATCTTCTCATTAGTCATTTTAATCCAATTAGCCAAACCAAACACCATCTATTAGGATAATTAATAAATTATTATTATATCACTACCTGAGCATCTAGCATAACACAACCAAACATCATAAGTAGCTCATCATCCCCATTGTACCCCCACATTACTACCCAAGAATCATGGCCAAACTAACAATCACCTCACCACCCCAAAGAATAGCAAAAAAACTTTCTCCTCACAGCCCCAAAATAATATCCAAATAAACATCACCTCACTTCCCTAAAAGAAAGACAAATAAGAAACAACGCCTTACCCTTCTAAAAGAACTTCTAAACAAACCAACACCTTACAACCACCGAATAATGACCAAAAACCATCATATAGATAGCTAAAAATCATGTCAAAACAAGCCACACATTACTGCCCCATAGTATGACCACATATCACAACACATTAAAGATAATTTCACATATTAAAAAAAGAGAATTTTTTTACATTTCACTTTACTTTAGGGGTGTTATCTCACAATTCATAATTATAGGGGAAACCATTTAATTAGATAAATATAACTAGTTTTACAAGTCCATTTTGGGGTTATATCACAAAAACATAACAAAAAGTTTCCATATCACAAACAATATATCCGAGGAAAATTCTCCCACCATATATGATGTTCTATAGGACATTTAGTCTATATAAACACAACATCAAAATAATATAAAATCTATAAAAGCATCTGAATCATTCCCCCTTCACCTTAAATATAAATTAATTGAATAATTTATATTTAATAGACCAATGAAAACCACCCCCATAGATTAAAAAGAGTAAACCCATCCTTCATAATAAACAAAAGTGAGAAATGATGGATTCCCTAACTCAAGGAAGCTTTCTGATATCACTACACATTGTAAAGAAAAGAATAATTTCCTGGAAAAAACAACTACACTACAAGATTACATATTATCCTACACCACATAAAGTGATCCATTAAAATGTATCCCAAACACACCCTAAAACAAAACCACACCACCATAGTTAATCCTAGAAGAATATTGTAAGGGAAATAAGGGGAAAATGGGAGAACTAACCACATATTACCAACAAAAAACCACTAAAACCTATATAATTGATGAAGTAGGAAAAGGAATGGAAGATCCTATAAATGATCCTATGGTTCCGCTAGAAAAAGATAGGTATTGGTGCATCAAAATGAAAAGAATTGTCCAAAAGAGTTATAAAACAACATAGATCCCACCAGTTTGACACCATGTATTCGATTCATGATATGAAATTCAAGGGGTTACCACAAAAATTACAACTTACAATAAAATTCACATCTCCTTAGAAATTTATTTAATTACATTTCTTGAATTATATACATTATTTGAATCCATTTCATGGGTTCCCCCTCAACTACATACATGTTAGGAAACTGGCTGGTAATACATGCGGTGATCTACCAATTCAAATTTTTCACCCCTTCCACAATGTGAATTTCCCATTGTAGGTCCAGTACACCTTGAACCACCACGAAACCTTATCAAGACTCATCCCAAACACATAAAAAAAACCCAAAACCAACTAATTAATAGTCCAAGAAGGCAGAAGACATTACATTTATAATCATCCTAAATTGTGTAAAAATAAAAAATTAGTGCCCAGAGACAAAACCATGAGAAATGAGGGGAATTATTCTCCCATAATCAACATGTAATATATAAAACAAAGAAATAAAAACCAAAATTGGCAGTTTATTTGTCCCAAAATCATTAAAATATTTAAAAAATCATCAAGTGACATACCTCAATCCGAACATTGAGTGATGGTGAGAATCCATCCTTCATGAGACTACTTTATACACTAAAAATAATATCCCCATCATTATAAAGAAATTACACCATATTTTTTTTGGAATTTTGTACCAAATACCTATCCAGGTTTCACAAAATTAGAGTAATATGGGAGGACTAAGGGGAATATTTTACCTATGATTGATATGATGAATGAAAATTAAACCACATAGATTAAACGAAAAATAAGAGGAGGAAGAGAGGGTGGGGATTCAACCTCCCCATGTGCATGTGACCTTCTAAGGAAGAGAGACATGAGTGGGTTCTTAATAGGTAAAAGGGGATATTCTCCCTTTACCCCTTTTTTCAAAAAACAGGGTTTGGGACCATACAAGGTTATTTTTCTCTCACCGGACTCTTGGTAAGTCCACCTGGATCCCAGTGTCATGCCATTGAGATTATAATGGAATAGGTAGTGGGACTCCCCCATTACCTATCCCATATGACTTCTGATAGGCTACCTCAAAGAGTCTAGTGGGGTCAAAAAACACAGAATATCCTCATTAACCATGACTTATAATGAAAATTATTCATGAAACATTAACTAAGATCTTCAATTTCCAAAATATCTATTTTGACTCTACGATAACAATTAGAATCCACCTCTATGATTTATTCTCAAAAATTTAAATTTACATGGACATATAATCTACTGGAATTAGACCTTTCTCCCATTTAACTAAAAATAAAAGTTACAATTTTTTATAATCTATGTTATGTCATATCAGATATAGTGTTATAAAATAGATTGTGATATATTTTTTAAAAATATCACTAAAAACCAATTCTGTTTTGTTCTAATTTTTTGGAAAGATCATCAGCCAATTGGTCATGTATGAATATATCTTAATTAAAAAGAGAATAATATTATCATACTTCTTATTATATAAAAATATGTGAGGGATTTATAACACTCCATTCCCTATCAGAAGGATTTTTATTTGTATTTTATTTTTCTTCATTTTGCGTAGTGTGTTCTTCCTATATATTTTATATCACCTTCTATAGAGAGAAAATTCCTATGGATAGCCTAGGGGAAGAATATATGTATATATTGTGTTTATTATTTTTTTACATCTATGTTTTAGATTATATTTCTATATTTTGATTTTATAGTGGATGGTTTAAGTGGGAAGAAGGACATTGTCACTCTTCCATTCTCACTATACCACAACATTTATTTTTTCACTATATATAATATTAATTCTTCCATTTCCTTGATAATCCTTTATATTATAGAGTTTCATGATCATATAATGAGTGGTGTATTATTTTGTCCAGAATTTCTAGGGTTAAATACTTTGGACTTAGTCACTTAATGGATAAAACACCCAATCAAGGGTGTTTCCATTAGTAATGAACCAATATAGTATTATCCCACTCTTAATATGATGGATTTGAGTGTTCCTTCCAGTTCACACATGAGGATATAAGGGTCTATGCACTCAATGATCATAGCATACTAGTTCTTACAAGATGGATAGTGATATGTGTTTTTATACGTGATATTGAGTGTAGCCACTGAAGGATGTTAAAACTAAGACAAACATAATATCCAAATGATAGAATTAAATTGTGGTTTTACCTTTATCTAATCCACCTTTTATTATATGTTATTTATTTATTTTCATCAAAAAATATCATCCATTTTCAATATTTTTAAAATAATAAAAAATTAGAAATATGTAATTAGTGAAAATAAAGAAGATAATATGGTGTGTAGGAATCCTTTAGAGACAACCTATGGTTTTCACTATGCTTTATTATTTATGAATTTTAAATACTGTTGATTTAGGAAAATAATGATCCCTATATAATCAATATTGAACCATTTTTTGGGATAAAAATTCCATTTCATTTATTTTTACCTTATTTTTTGTTTGGTATTTTTTATTTAGTTATTTTATTTCGTTTTTTTCTTTATTTTTCTTTTTTATTTATATTTTTTTTTGATTTTAGAAAAATTAAAAAAGTCTAAAATTTCCTACTTGATTCCATGAAAACCAATGAGTTTTTATGAAAATAAATAATTAATGAGATAAATGGTTGATAGATTTACTAATCAAAATTATTACCCATAGTTTTTAGAATAAATAAAAAATGATGGATCACACTATTAGAAACAGGAAAAAAAATAAAATGTACAATATTATATGGCTAAATACATATAACTTTTATTATTTATAATACATGACCCATTCCAATAAAGAGCCAATATCATGCATTCATTGACCCATTGAAGAAATATCTAAGTGAAATTGATGTTAGACTCTTAAAAAATATAATGAAATAGATTAAAAACATATAGTACATATTGAATCTACTATATATGACATGATAAATTAGAGGGTACATAAAGTATAAGAATCATCCTAGGAATAATTTTATACATTTAACATTGATACTGTAAAGGTTAAGTAAAAAATAAAATATTTTAACCCATTTTATTGACACCTAACAAACAAACTTCCAAAAGCATGGAATGTGAAGAAAATAATAATAGCTAAGGAGTTTTATGTAGATAAATAAACTCTGGATGCATACGTATTATATTTTTGTCATGATAAAGTGTATATAAATACTACCTGATTATAAATTTATGCTCTAACATATTTATTTGATACTATAGAATTAATATATAAAGAGTTAAAAACCACTAAATATGAAATTAAATTTGAATAAATGATGGAGGATCGAACTGTATTGATCTCTGAGACAAAAACTGAAGATGGTATAGAGGTGGAATTATAAAAATAATAGAATTATCATGATATTGCAGAAGTATAACTTCATATGATCAACAACAATACCCTTAATAGACTATAAATTTTTTCAATTTTAAGAGAATGGGTACTCACAGATAATCCCACCTCCTATAGATTATATGTTTTTCATTAGATAAGGGTAGTCACACATTTATTTTCACTTGGGGACCTATTGAAAGATAATTAAATTTATATAACTAGATCTAAGATGTGGTTATTTAAATTAAGTAAATAATATATATTTTCTTACTGGGGAATATTTTTCTTAATATCTCATTATAGATTGTAAACATAAAAAAACTTCTTTGTATTAAACCCATGTTTGTTTAATTTTATATAATTTAATTTATTTTTATGTTTTATAAATTTATACTATAATGGGGTTTTAGTTGAAATCTTGATAGATTTTTTTCTAATATGTACAATTAAATAACTACTTGATTATATATTTCTATCTTTTAAAATGAGTAAATTTTAAAAAAATAAATGTGGATGTGGGGATTCTGTATTTTTAAGTGTTTCTATTAACTTAATTTTTTTGTGTATTTTTATAATTTTTTAAAAATTGACACTAAAATAAATCCTATTGAGTTTTAATACCTTTTTGTTTTAGGTTATTTTATAATTATAAAATATTAATGTTAAATTATTATTGATTTCATTCTAATTATAGGAATTTTACTCTTTGAATCCCATGTTACTTGATTTAATATTTTTTTCATGATATGAGTAACTGTATTATATATTAAACTACTATCTCTAGGAGTTATTCCCATACCCCTTGGTATATAGTTTCTTATATACTTTTTATCATGAGACTTGGGATATGTAGACTGCTATAAATTTAGTTGTTTAAAAATAATAATAAGTGGAAAATACATTAATATAGTTATAGAATTTTTTGAATCAAGAACCTATATATCTATTTCTCCCACGTTTAAATATTTCCTCTTAGTAATACCTACAAGAGCATAAAAATTATTATATATAAGATACATTTCATTTCCATTATTCCTTGTTAAACCATTTCTTATTACATTATATGAATAAATTTTATCTAAGCATAGGGGTGAAAGGCCTACTTTATGGAATTTTTTCAGAGATAGTAAAATTATAATGGGTGATGTCATGAGGGTTTTATATTGTTTATGATTAAATTATGTTATCATTGTAATTTTGTTTCCCTATTATTCTCTAATGAAAAAATATATATGAAAATTTCTATATTAAAAAAATATTTTTTTGAAAAAAATAAATAATAAATTAAAAAACATTCATTATTTTTTTACTTAACATGTAAACCATGATACTAAAGGGAAAAATTTGTGTAATTAATTTTTCAAGGAAAATGAGTGAGAAATATTTATTGGATTTAAAATATATATCATGCATTGTACATAGAGATAAAACCTCAATATTGAGCCTTTGAGTTTTACATAATTACACATATACACTTAAAGATTATAGAAACCTTATCAATATTACTTATAATTAATAAATATCTTATCTCCAATAGTATGTATTTTGATACTTTTTAATATTATGTAAAAAATTAACGTTCTTGAGGATTGAGCATTAATATTATCAAATGATCATTAGGAAATGAGATAAATTTCCATGCGATATTAGTCATAAGTGAGATTAAATATTAATACTATTTTGTAATATTTTAGTTAAAGGGAATATAGGTAGAGAATTTGGCTATGTGGATTTATTTTAATACATGATTGTATATCTATTTTAAAAAATTATAATGTTTTTATATTAAAATGTGATTTAACTAGAAATATGTTAGTTTTGATCATTTTTTTTAAACTATTATTCTTAAAATATTTTAATTGAATTTTTTGTTTTTGGAACCAAAATAATAAATTAATTATTTGATTTAATTTCCTTATAATTTAAGTTCTATTATCCTTCATAGAGATGCTTCACATCCCAATAATGATAGAGTGGGAGATATATGCTACTTTGGTCCTATCCCCACTAGAGGGGGAGGGATACATCACCATTTCTCCAATGATTCACCACCTTAAAATCCCTAAAAATTTAGACTTTCTCTTAAGGGTTCATTCCTTTCATATAGATTAATTCCGTTCCATTTTTTAGCTACTTATATGTTCCCAAAGGTCATGAAATTTTTTAATTGATTTCCTTAACTACCGTTAGAATAATCATAATTCTAAAAAACTTATATTATCCTTATCCAATATATTATTATCCACTTTGGACCTCATCAACCCTCTATTATCATTTTTGACAGGTATGTAAATGAATCTTGGGGTATTTAGAATCATGTTATGGTGGATCTTCTGGATTATTGAAACATTATCATTCAATTATTGTATAAAATATGTCTTCAATATTTCATTTTTTATATTTACTCACTCTTTCAATTCTATTCAATTATATCTACTAATACGGTCTTATAATTTTCACTTGAATCATAGTTCATACTCCTTTGTGATGTGGGTTTGAATTCCAAGACTACATATCCCTTTTCATAACCCATCCATCCTTAAAATTATTAAGAATATTACCGATAGAGACATTTTATCATATTAAAGAACCTAATCCTTGTGTCGTCCTATTCCCCCCGCATATGTATAGAGGTTGAAATACCAAAGACTCCAAAAAATTTAATTTATATTAAAATAAAAGAAATATATTTACATAATAAGGAGGTTCTCTATGAACCTTGGTCTGAGATCTTCCAAGAATGAAATTGGAAAAATAATTCCTCCCAAAAATTTCTTCACAGTGGTTGAATTCTCTCTAAAGTTATTACAGAGGATTGGAACAAGGTATGCCAGAAATTATCTATTGATAAGACTATTTTTTTAGAATTATAATGGTATTTCTTATTTTAAAATTGATGATACCTCTTTAGTGGTAATATTATAGGTATTGGTTTCTCGTGTTAATGGTGAGTTGAATAATCAGTCAGTTAGGAATTCTTCTGATCACTTTAGAAAATCATGGGTTGAGATATGCACTCATTATGAGGGTGTTTCTTCTAGATCTGGTGCTCAATATATGGGTACTAGTAGATATATTGATTATTTATTGTAGGAGAATAATTCCTCCTCTACTATAGTTCGTGATTTCACCCCTATATCGAAGATCCTAGTATATCCACTTTTCTCATCAATAATAGTGACTAATGCACAATTGACCACTATAAGAATGTAATTTAGGATATTTAATTTCTCCAGGACTATTCAAATAGCGAGGAAGACAATTAAGATGATGTTTTTATAACTTAGTAATGAGGAACATAAATAATAATGTAATTGATATACAAGAGTATTTTTTATAAAAGGGGAGGAAAATAAAAAAATGAAGATATTATGCCAATTTACTAAAACCAATGATAGTACAATTTTTTGGAAAGAAAATTAGTACAAATGTGCAAGGGTAATCACATAGGATAGGGAGACAAATTAAAAGATGAAAAAGAAACTAGTTGGTATCCCATAATGTAATTTATATCTCACTACAATTTAAGTAAAAAATAGAGTAATTTATAATTGAAGGATACCCTCTTCTATCATAAAAAGAGGTTTAAATTATAGTTTTCATAGCCTATTAAAAAAAGTCATACCCGTACATGGAGTAGGTGATGAAAATAAAGAAGGAGATCATACTGAGTTAGAAAAAGGAAGGAGTGAAATAATAGAGAAAGAGGAAGAAGTTAACCCAAATTTGATATATAATTTCTCATGAACTCTAAGGAAGAGATAAAGTAAAATGAATTTATCATCAATGTTTTAGAGGAAAAAGGTGTCAATATTAATGTTAAATAGATTTAGGTCATCAATATTGAAGATCAAGAAAAATGAATAAATACTCAAGATATAATTTTTATTAATGGGTGTAATGAAGAAAAGGTTAATATAGAGGATTATATTAAGACTTAGTATAATATAACACCAATATTAGAGGATATCTTCAAATAGGAGCTAGGTAAGAGTAAAATATTCGTCAATTAGAGTCTCCATATAGTACATGGATCTAATAATTTTAGGTTATTTTTTAATGGTTTGATATTTCTCATTGATGCTTAAATTTATATTATAATATTATGCTATCTCAACTTCTCACATAACCATTAAAAGTTGATTTTCTTTAAATTGAATAAAAATATAATTTAGGAGTTAATAAATTTTAAATAACATTTGTTTTCAATTATAGATGGTTTAATAAATATGGTTGATTTTAATGTTCATAAAGATTGTTTCTAAAAACCATAAATGGAAATTAAGGATTTGAAAAGTAAAAAAAGAACGAAACATATGGAAGTTAATAATGTTAAAATAAAATTTAATAATTTGAAGGTACCAATTCATTAGGTTTTAGTAGTTTATAAAATTTTCTACAAAGGGAGATTGTATGGTACCTGGCATAAGGTTATTAAACTAACCTTTTTAAGTTTTAACATGACATCATTATAAGGTTCATAAAAATTCTTCATACTGTTCATTCCAAACACATTCTAAGGTTATGAGCCCATAATTTTATAAAAGTAAGGTTTATTCTAAACTACTGAGGTTCATAGGGTATATGTAGGCAAATTTTTAGAGTAAAAATATAACTTCTTAGGGTTTTTAATGTTTTTTGAGATTGATAATTTTTTCTAAGACTCCACAAAAATAAGTCAAGATTAGATGATAGTGAACATGAGATTATAACTCTAAGGTTATGGTAATGATATTAGAGATGATTCAAGTCCAAATGTGTGATTAATGGAAATAATGATGAACTTGGATGAAAGAAAGTTGAGGATGAAAAGGTCGAAGACAGTACTAAGCCCACCTGAGACTAAAGGTATCCTTGACCATGGTTAAGTTTGAGTTATTATTTTATATTTTAAGTGTGATTTTGGATGTACTTGCACTGAGTTAAATAGATCATAATAATCCTAAATTTTTAAATCTAGTAAGGGTGAATATATCCAAGATTTGTTGTTAAAGGAAGATTTAATTAAATTCGTAGTGAATTTGATTGAATCAAGGAGATCGACCAGTGTTTGACAAGAAAAAATTTTGATTTTGATTAAATAAGGGGATTTACCATACTATTATTTTATTTATTATAATTTTGAGAAGTTTATTGGGATTTATATTTTTATTATATTCGGTAAAGGGTTAGGTGGTCAAAACATATGGGGTGATTAACCATTTTTCTATGAATATTTGAAGTTAGGACTGATACATGAAGATCATGAGTTCAACACATGATGGTTCAATGCTCACTATAACTTGGTTCGGGTTCTAAAGAATAATATAAAAAGTTATCTAAACTTTAGTCATGATGTTTGGTTTTAGTTGAGGACCTAGGTTCATCATGTATTATATAGATTCGAGTTTGGCTGGAGATAAACCAACTCATTCATTTTCAAGATATAGCTCCTTCATGCTACCCAGTCCTTGAATGAAAATTGGTGTGTGATGTTTTTCATGATCAGATTGAAACTGGATCAAGTGTGCTGGTTGAGAGGAATTGAGTTTAGTGAGTGGGTTTATAGGAGTTATATATTAATATATTTTCATAATATCATATTTTTAAGAATAATATTAATAGATGAACCAATAATGACTTATACTATGTGAATTTGAGCTAGAGAGAAAATAAACACAATAAAAAATATACTAACAACATTGAATTAAAACAATAGTATACTAAAATGAAGGAAAAAGTGAAAATCTCACCAGTCATGTATAATGCATAGAGGCCATGAAAATTGAGGAGGTGAAACTTAATTCAATGTGATACTTCTTTAATACAGGGGATGAATGGTGTAACTAGTGTAATTTTGGAATTAATTAATTATGGAATTCATTCACCTGGTAGAGCAGATAGAAAAAATAGTTTTGAAGAATTTGGGTGGGCACAAGCTTGGGATTAATAGAGAAAGACAATCATAGGTGGATATGGAAATGAGAAAGATAAATTTATAGATGATAACTTCTTCTTTTCCCTAATCTTTTTTTTTCGTTATCACTATCATGTGTGATCATGTGAGATTCCTATAGATAAAATCATACAATATACTTAAATTCATAAAGGTAATTTTATTATTTTCATTGGTTAATTCATTAATGTTCTTTCCTACTTTCTTAAATACTTCAATTCATTATTCCTGGCCATATCAAATACAATTTATTTAATTATTATTTTTTAATTATTAAAAAATGAAAATTTATTTCTAGGATATATGAAATCATTTAAAACCCTACAAAGAATAGATTGATTGAGCATGATAAATAATAAAGAATGAACATTTACAGAAATATGATGGTGAAATCTTTAAATGAAACCAATCACTTTATTTTCTCACAACTATACCAAAACTATATCAATAGAGAGTATACTTAGTGTAGTATTTGTTATAATCATCCTCTAAAATTTTAACATTTTTAGTGATTAATTTTTCAAGTTATATAAATAATTTATATAAAAAAAACATTTTCAATAATATACTTCCATAAAACCCAAAATTAATCATATTTTAACACTTCTCATAGTCTACAAATATTTCTCTAATAGTTTTAATACACACAAACCCACTTTATTTCACCATATTTATTCCCACTTCCTTCTCATTGATCGACTCTTTTTAGTGAATTCAATAGTTTTGTGTTAAATAATCAATTAGAACACTCACCCTCTTTACCATGGGATTCATCATTCACACTATGCTAGTATATGAGATTATAAATGTCATTTTTATGGTCATGAAATTTTAGTGCCTTTTGATGTTGAGTTTCTTTATGAGTTTTATAAAAATAATACATTAAAAATAAAATTTTCTTTTGTTTTACCCATATTTTTTCATGGTGGATATTTTAAAAAACTATTGTATTTGGTGTGTGATTTAGAATGAAATAATCTTTTCATATTCTTTGTTTAACTTTTGAAAATACTTGAACACTTCTTTAATTCATTTTGGAGATTTTTATCACTACTTATTGTTGATGATTGAGTAGATTAAGGCTGTTATTAGGTCTATTTATAATAATTATTTATGCTATTTTCTGATGAATAAAATTATAAATAGGATGTTTTGTCTTCTATAAAAATCACAATAAATAATTTTGTAATTGTTTTGGATATTTTGATATTTCCTCATGGTAGTGTTCCTATTAATAATTTTTTTAACCCAATCAATTTTCATTATAACTATGACTTTTATGAGCCCAAAATTGAAAATTAATCATATTATAAACAAATGATAATGAATATTAATACTAGTATTGACCAAGATAATAAAATTTAAGTTAAAATTTTCAAATATCAAGAATATCAAATTTTATGTTTCGAAATATTTTTTAGTAGTTATAATAAAAAATTAAAGAATAATAAGAAATTGAAATGAGTGATGAATGAAATTAAATAGGTGACATTAATAATGATAGTGAAATTTAGTATGAGATATAAATTAAGAAAAAAACCACTAAAATGTATGAGTTTCAAATTGAGAAGAATAAATTTTCACTATATTCATGTCAATAAATTAGCAAAACAAATATATTGAATTTGAAGAGTCTTTAAAGGAGTGTGAAGTGGATATATGTGAGAGTGAAAAAGATCTAGAGGAGGAAAATAGTTTATTATATTATTTTAGAGATAATGATTTCAATTTTCAATACCCTTCTACCTATTTTTCTAATTTTTTTAATAATGAGATAGAGTTGGAAGTTTGGAAATAGATGTAAGACAATGTAAAATATGAAAACATTACTTTTGAAATTTTTAATATTGATGAGAAAATTGATCTTATTTTCTTTGATAGTTTAAACAAAATTTTATTTCTCTAAGATATTGATGAATAGATTTAGGGAGTTAAATTTAATGAAAGGTTTATATCTTAAGAATTACCTCATAATCCACCACCTATTATTTATACAAATCACAACTCAAGGAATACGAAATTAGTGTTGATTATTTTGTGGTATATATATTTAGTTGAAAATTTATTTATTTTTATCTTCTTAAAACTAAACAGAACATAACACTTGAATTTTAATTGGAACACCCAGTTTCTCTTACTCTCACTTTGAAAGATATATATATTTTTTATTTTTATCTTGAAACAAAGATTGATCACAGATTTTTTATCTTGTATACAAAAAATATTTATGCATAATTAGGTGCTAAGTATGATTTAACATATAATATTTTTGAGGTAATTTTTTTAATCCATACAACATTGGTTTAAATGTGTTTTAATACAATCTAGAAACAAATTTATCATGTATTTAATTTAAATCAATTACTGTTAATTCAATAGCTATAGAGGTTGTAATGAATTAATATGAAAAGTTTCATAGTGAAAACACTCTTTCACTTTCAAAAATTGAATCAAGGTAAGTTTAATATATTTTATAAACTAAGAAAAATGTGGAAGTGGGTTTATAATTTGTTTGAAATAAAATAAAATCTTTTCAAAATGGAATTAAAATACATCTTTCTCTAACCAATTTTCAAAAATAATATGATTTAAACTTCCTTTATAGTGAAAATCAAGATCTATTTTTGTTAGAAAAGAGATGGAAATATTTTTATCCCCTTAGTAGTACCATTTACCCTACCATAAACTGAAAAAAACATCATACAAGTCAAATTTCTATTAACATTAAAAGTTGACAACAAGTATATTTTAGTGGAAAAATGGATATATTTTTGGTCTTCTTTTTCAAAGGTGTCTTATAAGGGAGTGTGGTAGGTGATAGGGACTTTTTTTGTATCATTATAAGGTATTTAGATCATATTTTTTGAATTATCAATTTGAAATAAATGGTCAATATAAATGTGGTGGTTCCTAACTAAGAAACAACACCCTTCATTGGACTTTGGTTAGATATTGAAGAATATCTGGATAAATACTATAAATATAAAATTTTAATATAGGAAACTAATGAGTTATTTAATGTTTTTAAAAATGTTTTTTATTTCATTCTTATATTTTTGTTTGTTTTAAACTCAGTATGTTTAAATTAATTTAACTATTTTCTACATTTTGGGAGATTTAATGCATTAACTTCTCATTTTTCTTCTTGATAGTATCATATTTAATGAACCTTAATATTTTTTATTTTGATACTAACTTCCGTAACACATATTTTTTTTGATTTATGGGAATAATATGTATGATTTTCATAGTGAGGAAAGTGAATACCTTGGAATGTTATACTATTATAAAGATGTGACAGTAAGGAGAGTATTCAATTTTATTTTTTAAAAATTTGTTTTGAAATTTTAAATGGTTTAATTGATGAATGTTTCCCCTCCTAGATCACTTGATACTATATTTAGATATGTATTTTAGATATATTAGAGTCTATTCACTACATGAAGAATAAGTGTGGTGGAGAAAATAAATGATGAGGAAATTATTCATTATTTATTTTTTAAAATTAACAAAACTTATTTAATTAGAATCCATAAGATCAATTAATGATATCTAATATTTATTTAATATTTGATTTAATTTGTTTTTTGAAAATAGAATTGAAATATTTTTAAACACCTATAATAATTTATTTGGATTGTTTGATAATTATAAAAAATAATGCTTACTGATTTTTTGAATACAATGGTTGAAATTTGATTTGAAAATTTATAATACATATTGAAATCAGTTGTTAAATTTGGATGGTTTTTTTCAATATTATAATTAATTTATTTACAAAAATTATAGTGATACTTATTGTTTTTTTCCACTTTAAAAAAATTTCAGAATCTTTCAATATTGAGTATGAAACTTTCTGAAAATGATGTGTTTTCTTTAAATTATTGATATATTAATTGGTTGGAATTTTTTTCATGTTTTGAAGTTTATTTTTGATTATTTTGACTGGAAAATATGTTTTTTAACTTCACTATGACCCCTGAACATGATTTTACAACTACTTAATTGGAATTAAATTTTTAATTGAAACTATTTTTAATGATTTTACCTTTTTAAAATTCAACATTGGGGAATTGTTTTTAGGTGTATGTGTGGGGGTGGTAAATTTTGTTTTAGGAATTTCATTTTATGACACTATTAACTTTTTTAAAATTGAATATTTTTATTCATCAATTAGAATTTGTTGTGGTTCACATTTTTCCTTCAAACTAAAGACTATTTTATTAATTTGAGTGATTAATATATTATAATAAACAATGGATTCAATAAATTTAAATAATTTAATTTAACCATTAAAAGTTATTTCTTTTTTTGAAACTTTGAAATTAATAATTAAAATTTTGATTAAGTTTGTTTTTTTAATGTTATCCTAAAAACAATTACATTTAAATGGTATTATAATGAAGTCTTAAACCTTCTTTATGTTTTTATATTAATTTTAAAATAGTTGTATGATTTAATTATGATCATTATTATTTATTAAAAACACCCCTCCATTTAGTTGTTTTTAATTAACATATATGTTAAATTATGCGTGTCTTCTCACCAAGGATGAAAATTGAAATTTGAAAGAAAAATAGAATTAAAAGTGAGGTTTGTTTAATTACATTAATTTTTTTTTCATATTCAATCATCTTATTCAATATGGAAACCATATTTTTTCAAAACACTTTATTTTTGAGATAGAAATAATTCATTCATAATTGGGGGAGTCCATGGGGGAAATATTTGTTTTAAATAACCTCTTAGATTAACTTACAAATATATCATTTCTAACCTGAATTTGATTCCATTAAAATTATTGAGTTGATTTATTAAGGATAATAAATGCATTATGTTTGGAGGAATTTGGTGTGGAATTATTTTAGTATATGTTTTATACCTATATTTTGGGAAATTATAATGTTTTTATGTCAATTTTTTATTTAATTGGTAATATATTGAGTTTTGATCATTTTTTATTGAAACAATTATTATTTGAATATTTTAATGATTTTTTTAATTTTGAAACTAAAAAGATAAATTTATTCACTTATTTAATTTCACTATATATTAAGGTAAAATATTTTGGGTGATATAGTTGGATGTTATATTTTGGTGTTGATATTTCCAAAATTTTATGTTTTTATCATCAGTTTATTTTTTTTTTGAAAATTAAATTTTAGTCTCTTTAATGTTTTATTTTTTTCAATTTTTACAATCCTAATTTAATATTATTTTTTAGAAAATTCTTTAATTTTAAATTTTATGTTTGAATTTATTGATACTGAATTTATGATTTTTGGTTGAAAAATTTGAAAAAAAGTTATCTTATGGTTCACTTCATATGGTTTATGTTATTGTTCATAATATTGGTTTCTGAAAACCACAAGGTTGATTACAATCTAGAAAATAGAGGGCCTGATGCACATTATATTTTATAAGTTTGATATGTAATTTCTTTGTGTACACATTCCAATGTAGGGATCCATTGGTTTATAAAATTCCCTGAAAAGGGATATTGTAGGGTACCCAATGTAGGCATTATGTAAGGTATTTAAATTTTATAAATAAAATTTACTATTTAGTTGAATTAAATTCCCTCTTATGTATTATGATTATAGAAAAAACATGCACTAATTTTGTTTTATTAAATCCTATATGATTTAGAATACCATTAAGCATCATAACTGTTGATTATATTGTTATTGAATAGTGATCATATCATTATTATAAATATAGTGGTTTGATAAACCCGTTTGACACATACATATGATCATACCCTATGAAGATCATTTATTAAATATTTCAATGTAGATATTATCACTTGGATTTCCCTATAACCCATACTAAGAGGAGATAAAATAGCTAAAGATTGAGTGAAATCATTTATGGTGGAAGTTCAAGCTCATCAATATCACGACCAAAACCATATACACTAATCTACCCTAAGAAAATCTCACCATCACGCACCTTACCCTCAGAGAGTTTTCTAGTATAAAAAAGAGATATGTATGAATACCGTAATTATCTGAACATGTATATTATAATTTAAATAAAATAGTGATTATATTTACTTCTAATTATAATTATATTATAAATGATTTTGATTTGGATCCGATAAAAACAACTCTATTTTTAAGTAATATAAAATTTTAATTAATAACTTCCTTTTTATAATTTTTTGAAATAAATTATATTTTAATGAAATATTATTATTAAATAATTTTTATTAAATATAAATTCTAATATAAATATTATGAAGTCAATTTTAATTTTTAGAATGGTTTGAAAACTGTTATTGAAGAAACCCTTAATTTATTAATAAATGTAAATTCTATTTTAAAATTGAAAATAATTATATTTATTAAATTATATAGATTAAATAAATATTATTTTTTGGAATCATCATGTAAAAATTATCCAATGGTGAACTTTTCATAATTTTATGAGAAATTTTAATTTTCATGTAAAAATTAAATACCGTATAAATATACAGTGAGTATTATGACATTATAATAACCCAAAAGTGGTGTAATAAATACTATTAAAGTTATACACAACCAAATTTATGTTTTTTTTAAATTAATTTATTTTTAAAGTTATTTGATTAATTTAATAAAGCCTTTATGAATCCTACAAAACCTATATTTTATTTTATAGTTTTAAAATAATTTCCTTAAGAACATGTCTCACTTCCACATCACCAATAGTAATATTTTAATTGTATGGGCCCATTTAATTATAATATATTAAAAACCAATCTTTATTTATAGAAACCAGGGGAAGAACCCATGGAAAGGTAAGTGGTTTTTATTACTTTATCATATAGAGCCCAAAACCTAAGATTTGGAAATAATAAGGAACTCCTCTCTCTTTTAGTGTATAAACCCACCCAATATCCCATTCATGTTCACTAAAAAAATCAAGATCATGCCCTTACTATTACATCCCCTCTGTAGAGTCCACCCAAAGCTCCCTGAATCTGTCAATAATCTCCTACCATGCTTTTGGAATCACCCTCTCAAGGTAAGGGATCCTCTCATTCACCTATTTATTCAAGAATATTCATTATCTTATGCCTTCTATCTCCAATTCCTAAGGTTGGGTTATGATATTACAAATCCCCCATTATTCCCTTTTTATATATAAATTATGATATACCCCTTTAACTCTCATTAATCCCTCCCATTAACATTTATGTACCCCATTATGATTATGAAATTTCAACGTGATTTTCCATGCTAAACAATTGTATAGTGAATACCCATACACATTTACTATCAAGGGAGTTCACCTTTATGTACTTATAATTATTTTAATGGGTATTTCATTTATTTAATTTAAATTCCTTGATCATGTAGTTAAATATAATAAAATATGAAATTATGTATAATAATCCATGTGGTGCATTTATACATGTACATGATATGAAAGTGACGGGTGTTAACATAATTATATATAACTTCAATGCATTGGGTAATGTTTTAGTCTCATGATATATCATTCAAGGGATTACTGATTGAAACTAATCCATCATAGAAATTTTCACACCATATTATGATGTCTTGGTGGTTATCCTTGACCGAAGTTTATGATGTCATGTTTAAAGTTGTTTCCACTATCCCATGTCTCCTTTACGTTATCATGCAATATCATGACTCTTTGTTCATGTTTATTATTATCACCATTTTTATGTCCCATTTAAATACCTATTGTCTAAAATTTTAAAAAAATTCATGCTATTACGTGTTTATTCTTTTCTGGGTTTTATAACTCATCCTTTTCTTATGTTTGTCCTCAGTTTATCCTATGCGATTTTAAGTATGATGTAATATTATGAGAATGTTAAGAATGTTTAAATAATTTAATTATACCCCTAGTTTACGTAGGCATATAATGTACCTAATTACCTAAATACACAATAATTTTCTATATAATAGGTTCTATTACGTGTAATATTATGCAATAATTCATGAATTAATGTGTAATAAAGACTAGGGTTGTCAGAGTTGGTATCAAATAAATGTTTAGTTATTTTTAGGATTAGTATTAGAATTTTCTAGAGAAAGACTTACGGATAAGAATAAACATAAGAAGATATCCCAATTTTTTTTAAAGTATAAAGTAAGTGGTTTTTAAGAAAATATATCCCTGTATGGATACAACAGGTGGATGTGGTTTTAGCATAGACGTACCTAGGGGTAAATCTTGAAAACACCACACTGAGATAGACTCGATCAAGAACTAGTACATGACAGGGGGACTTACTCCAAACTTGGTTTGACACTCTCAAGGGAATATTCATTTGTTAATTCAGAATCTTATTATGAACCTTTATTATGGGAATAAAAATTCCCATAAGTGTCTATTTTATCAAATAGATCATTGATAACATATATTAAAGCCTAGAAATTCACAAGTTAAGGATTAAATGTCATTTATATGTTATCTATTTAATTTTTCTGGATTCCCATTTTTGTATTTAATAGTTTAAAAATACTCTTCTCTAATTATCCCTTTATTCTAGAAAACAATGAAAAATAAGAGGAACTGAGTAAATAACATATGTGAAGGGTAATGTGATGACTTCCCAAGTAAGATGACCAACCCGATAGATGAATGAATCACAGAATTTTTGATGATACTCACTCAGTTGACTTATGTTATGAATAGATTCATGAATCATTAGGAAGTCCTAAACCCCCTAATAAATAGAAATCTATATTTTAGACCATTATGTGACTAAGTCCTCACACTTTTAATGGGACATATGATCCCTTAATCTTGAAAAAATGGATCGAATCCATTGAGAACATATTATCCATAATTAAATGTTTCAAGAAAGAAAAGTTTATAATAACTGTTTATTGTATGGAGGGGATACTAATTAGTGGTGGAAATTGATCAAGAATAAAATGTCTAAGAAAGATATTAAAGATATGGGGTGAAAGGAGTAATGGGGAATGTTTTTTGGATATTTTTTCTTATCACCCTCTAACTTAAAATGGATAGGTATTTCCTTAAACTCAAGAAAAAAGAGATGTATCCATCAGGGTGTACGAGTAATACTTCACAATACTTTAATGATAAACCTATGGAATTATCATTACCCTAAATGGAAATTCTCTTTCTTTTTTGGTTGTATAAAACCCATTCTAAAAAACCCATAGTGATCTAAGACCTATGATATCTATGTGGAAAGAGTCTGATGTGCCCTCAAATTCAAAATGGAGATCAATGAATATCAAGGAGATCAAGGGGATAAGAAGAAAAATGTTATGTTTAAATTTTGTGGGGTGAAGGAGAAATTTGAATGTGGTAAGAAATTTCAACATCCCAATCTTGAAAAGTGTGTAAATAAGAACCTTGGAAATTTGTTTTAAGGGGAAAATAAAATGATTTAGGTGCGAGAAGTAAGGGCACCTAGCTAATGATTGTTTGCATAAGAAACCCACCTGTGTAACTGAATAGAGGAATGTTCCATTCAACCATATTCCTTTTTTAAAAAGTTTTAATGACATAGAATAAGGGAACTTTGCAAACCTATGCACCAAGCCCAGGTAGGTTAGATAAAATTAGTGATAATAACATCCAAGGTTGAAAGGGTGAGAATATTCCATCCCAACCACTAAAGTGGATCCTGAAAATGAAGTGGTTACAAGTATGATAATTATTCATTCAAGAATATAGAATATACTTTTTTATTCCTATTCATGCATTCCTTATTATAATGTAATTTATTAGATGCATTAAAACACCACCACAAATCATGAAAGTATAGTTTTTTAGTGAAAAAAGAAAAGGGGAAGTTATTGCATCCCAAGTATATAACTACCCATGTTAAAATTTATGGTATAAACTTACTAGGAAACCTTGTGATACTCTCTTTAGTGCAATTCGATACAATTATTCGGCATGTATTGGATTTTATTTCATAGATACAACAAAAATTACTATGTAATGTAAATCACTCTCTATATTTCAAATATTACTCTAATTCTGTATTAGTGAAAGGAGGAGGATGAATCTTATTTAGCACCAACATCTCAAGAATTGATATTATTTACATACATGTAAGAATATATAGATTAGATGATTGATTATAGGGAAAATAAAATCCTTAAAGACATTTTCATTATGAGGGAATATGTTGATTTGTTTCTCAAAGAATTTCCTGGTCTTCCTCCAAGTTGAGGGGTTGAATTTTCAATTGAGATTATACCTCAGGAATTTCCATTATCCTAGACTCCATATAAAATTGATTTTGCATAACATGAGGATCTGAAGAAACAACTATAGGATATTATTAATAAATCTTTCATATTCCCATGTTCTTCACCGTGGGGTGCACTAGTCATCTTTGTTAATAAGAAAGATGGTCATGCATCTTTTCATCGATTATCATTAGATCAAAAAGATTACCAAAAATAAGAAGTACCCTCTACCATAGACTGAGGAATGGTTCGATTAGCTACATGGATCCCAATATTTAATATCCCTGAATTCCATGTAATTTTTTTAAATTATATGGGATTATTTTGAGACTAGGAACTCAGACAACACTTGATTTCAAGGCTCAGTGAGCCCAGAATAATTGTTCTATTTTTTTTAATGTTTATTTAAAATAGAAAATATTATAGGTTATGGAAACTTATAAATAGGTTCTTAGATTAGAAATACAAGGGCACCGTTGTTTTCAGAATGATTACTTAAGCTATGAAGGGAATTAACCTCAATCAACATGGGTTGTGGTAAAATGTTATTTTTTTAAAATTTTAATGAATTTTTTTAAAATAATTTCTTAAGGAAAAATAAAATAAATATAAAAGTTTATTTTATTTTGAATTTTGAATTCGTTGTAATGTTATGGTGTTACAACCCGAGCATAACCAAAAAACTATTTCATTTCTGAAACTATGTAACAATGATGCAACACAATTTAACAAAAACGCTGAAATGAATTTTCTACCTTTAATGGTTTGAACAAAGACCGATCATTGGAACATTGGATAATTACTCTAAACCCTTGGATATTTGGTTTTGGAAAGTGATGATAGACTAACGACCATCAACAATAGGTTGTGGATTGTTGAACGTTGTAGTAAGATCCTCATCAATGAATGATCTGACTTTGAGGAAGTGGTTTGTTCTTAATGAAATTGTTTCCTTGTTCTTTCTTTCTAAAAAATGAACATGGATCAATACACTAATAGGTTGATCCACAGATCGTTTGTTCTTGTACGGTGGATTTGTTTATCTTGGGATCAAAGGGATAGAAAATTTGTGTCAATCACCTCACTTTTTATTCTAACAAAGAGGAATTGGGTTGACACAAACAAGGCTAGATCCCTCTATTGTGGGAGTTCTTGTGTTCTTTGTGATTGAACCCCTGGATCAATGATAAGGCTACTTTGAAACCATAACATGGATGGAGGAAAACCAAGGACCCCAAAAGCGCTTGCAGATCAGAGAACAGACCACCAGAGAAAGATTGGTGGCCTATATAGGGACCCACTGGTGACAGCCAGTGGTAGAACCCGACGGCGGCCGCATGAGGGAGGCGGCCTGTCAAGACGATGGAAGTCTCCGTGACATGATCCATGGGGAGACAGATGAGGGGCACCAGAAATAGCTGACAATGTGGTTTTTGGAGGATGAGACATTGAGCTATGTCACATGGCTAGAGACACATGGTCCATCAAGACCATGATAATAGGGCCCTATGACGAGCCCATCGTGTTGATCGGGAACAAATGTGGTGACCGCCGCTACATCTGGGCGAGGCAAGCCAACCCACTCACAGTGGGCTGGGCCGCCCAAGCCGGCCGGACCCATGGCCCAACCGGTCTAGGCCGGACCCATTGGACTGGGTAAAATATTGGTCAATTCAGACCTAGGATAGTTCGGTAGGCCCAACGGGCTGGGTCACATCGGTTTGACCGGTTCAGATTAGACCTGGACCCAACAAACCCATTTTTACTAAAACATCCATAACTTCCAAACCACGTGTTAGATTGATGTTCCTTCTATATCATTGTGACTAGTGATGATATAGTTCTTTTGAAATACTCAAAGTGGGATTTCTTGGATGTTGGGGTACAACCAATGACTTGATGAGTTGATTCTCCTGAATTCAAGCACACTGCGAGCGAGCTTCAGTGGCTCGGAATACGAGAAATATCCGAGTGGACCTTAGTGTCCCAAAAGAAAAGTGGTTGCCGATAAGAGCTCAGTGGCCCTATATATGAGCAGTAGATGAGTGTACCTCAGTGACCTGATAGACGGGCAGTAGCCGAGAGGACCCTAGTGGCATGGTAGACATGCAATAGCCGTGCGAAACTCAGTGGCCTAGTAGACGAGGGTACCTAAGTGAACCAATAGAATAACATACCTCAGTGACTCATTGGGGATGAGTCCCTCATCAATACAAGATGTTTAGATTTAAAAATGATAATATTACTTTCTGTACTTTAGGTTATACCAGTGTGTGATGTCCATTACTTCATGTGTTCTTTCCTTTGTTGTCTTTTATTTGTGGTTTGGGGTGCCTACTGAGTATTGTGTTACTCACCCTTACATGAGCTCTGCCCAAATGTGTCGTGTCTTGTGAAGATGACTAACGTCTTGATAGGGACCTTGGTGTCCTAGGACCAGGTAGTGCCCAAGGAGGTTAGAGAGGTGAGATATACTCCTACAACTTCCAAAGACTACTCTTCACCTACCCTTCAGGTTGGGTTTTCTATAGATGGATTATCCGAGACTTTATACTCTATTTCTATAGATTTTCTTTCATTGGGTTTGTATTCTGGCCCATTTTTACTTACTTCTTGTACTTTTACTCCCAGTGGTTTTCTTAGTGGCATGGTTGTTTACTTTTCATCATTGTGGGTTTGGATGTGTGTGTGTGAGTGTGTACATATACCCATGGAAATTCCTCCCACTTATAGGATAATGCCTTCGGCGCTAGTTGATAGCCCTTGGCCATTGGGAGGTAGGCTTGAGGTGGTCATGACATGAGACTCGGGTGGCGGGTCATGGTAAATTGTTATCAGAGGTGGTCGGTCCTACTTTAAAGATCAAGAGTATGTGGTTTTGTTTTGGGGAAACAATGTTGAATGTTTCGAGTTCAACATTCAGGCTCGGGGAGTCCATTGTTGGTGTGGTGGATGACGTATCCATACACTAGGACCCTGAATTCTTCTTTTCAGATTAGTACATGAAATCATTGGTTGCATGCATCATATAGGATTTTGAGTGTTTCCACATGTTCTTCTTGACTCAGAGTCAGCTCAACAGGTATAACCTACTAACCATGGTTCATCTGGATCTATTTCATGATGCTTCCACACAGACATCCAACAAGGATCCCAATGCGTGACCATGAGGATGGTACACCCAGCGATGAGGCATCAAAAGGGACCAGTACTGGAGATGGACCCACTTGGAGGTGCACTAGCGTTTCCACCACCCGCCGATCATCAGTTGCTACCAGCACTACTGGTAGAGGACACACGTATGCTCAGTGACATGAACAAGTTTTAGAGGCATGGAACTCCCAGGTTCAGGGGTGATACTAAACCCCAGGTGCCAGAAGACTTGATCCAGGTAGTTACATGAGTCTTCCATCTAGTGAGGATGCCTCTCAACCAGATAGATATCTTAGCCGCGAGAGCTCTTCAGGGCTCGGTGGGGAGATGGTGGAGTTTGATGATTCAGACCCACGATGAGGAGTACCTCACCTAGATAGGCTATGTTCTCCTCTTCATAGAGGAGTTATTTTTAGAGACATTGTTCTCAATGCACATATAGAAGTTAATAAACCTACAAAAACGTGGCATGACAGTAACAAAGTACTCATCGAAATTCACTGATCTTTCTCACTTATCCTCAAATATGGTGTGAGATATGTTCTTCAGGGATCAATATTTTTTTTAGGGACTACACCGGGATATTTTGAAATCCATGGTATCTCTTAGAATTCCTACTCAAGCTTGGGTTTTAGAGATATCCATACTCGTGGAGAGATTCCTGACATAGTAGGTGCTAGTAGCGGGAGCTACCAGTAGGCCTCAGGTGGCAGATTGTTCCACTGTGGGTAATTGGGAGAAAAAATGGGGACCCATACAGGCCTTTAATTTTATAGGATGACCCTATGATGCAGGATCAGTAGTACAAGTCCCCCAGGGTGGAGGGAGTCATCAGATGTGAAGGTTGTGCTAATCATTTAGATGTAATGGGAACATGGCTCGTGATTTCCCTACTTACCATGAAGATGACCAATAGATGATTGAGGGGCCACCGAGGTAGAGGATGAGAGTCTATTAGGGTATTATACATGGTGGAAGATGTGGTAGGAGAGCCATCAAAGTAGAAGGGGTGGGAAGAGGTTTGATGTGCTACCACCACCACCCCTAAGTGGTCCACCACGGGCTCCGGGAGCTGGTGGACAGGGGCGAGGCAAGCTACAGGTGATGGAGGCCAACAACCAAAATTCTATTTAGATTATTAGAGGTATTATCTGTTTCTTATACAACTTATCTACAATTTTTATAGACATAGGTTCCAGTCAATATTTCCTTACCACAAACATTTTTCAGAACTCGGAGATTTCGGTAAAGTTGTTGGATTAATCCTTATAAATAGAGTCTCCTATAGATGGGGATTCGACAATCACACACTGGTTATGACAATGTGATATTACTCTAGGAGGTGAGATATTTGGCTGGAATCATCTAGTAGTGACATAGAGGCCTTACGAAGTCATCTTGGGTATGGACCGGTTCTCCACAGTTCATGCTCAGATCAACTGATTTAGATGCAGTGTGTGGTGTGTCAGCAGATATGTGATCGTGTTTTCTTTCACTGGGGAGAAGGGAGTGCTTGTAGTGTAGGAAGAGCTTTCCTAGAGGAGGGTGCATTCGATCACTAACCAGTTGGCTATCCTCACCCTCATTGCAGCGGACAAGAAGAGTCCTCACTTCCATATATCGATGGGTGAGTACGAAGATGTATTTCCTGAAGATGTTCTGGGATTACATCCTCATAGAGAGGTAGACTTATGCCTTGATCCATACCCTAGTACGACACCAATATCTACACCAGCATATCAGATGGCTCCCACAGAGCTTCGTGAGATGAGGGTGCAGCTCAAAGATTTGTAGTAGAAAGGATTTGTGAGGCCCAATGTTTCACTGTAGGCAGCCCTAGTATTGTTTTCCAAGAAGTAAGATGAGAGTTTGAGGTTTTTCATGGACTTATGGTGCCTAAAACAGGTAAATATTAATAAAAAGTGTCCACTTTTAAAGATTAATGACATATTTGATCAGCTGAAGGGAGCGAGATGGTTCTCGAAGATAGATATCAGATTAGGTTATCACGAGCTTCATGTACGGGATGAGGATGTACCAAATATACCCTTTAGATCTTGGTATTGACACTATGAGTTCTTGGTAATTCTTTTTGGCATGAAAAATTCCCTTGAAGTGTTCACGAGACTAATGAATAGTATCTCCCAGCCCTACCATGAGCAATTTTTTGTTGTCTTCATTGATGACATACTAGTGTACTCGGATTCCAAGGAAGAGCACACTAGACACCATCAGATAGTTCTAGATACAATCTGTGAGAACCAGCTTTATGGGAATCTATCAAAGTTTCATTTATAGATTCGGGATGTCCACTTTCTAGGACACATCATTTCAGAGGCTGGAGTTGTAGTGGATCCAGCAATGATAGAGGTGGTGCTTTTTTGTGAGCCACCCAGAAGCATGACTGAGTTAAAAGGTTTATTGGGTTTGGATAGGTATTACTGGAGGTTCATGCTTGAAATTTCTAGGGTAGAAGAACCCTTATCATATTTGACAAGGAATGCACTTCCCATTGTGTGGTCGGATAGATTCTAATAGAGTTTTCAGGAACTAAGGCAGAGATTGATGAATGCCCCCATATTGAGTCAACCTGAAGAAGGTGTTGGATATGTAGTGTTCTATGACGCATCAGGGATGAGGCTGGGTTGTGACCTGATGTAGGGGAAATCAGTGATAAAAAAAGTTTCACAATAGTTAAGGCAGAATGAGAAGAACTACGTGACCCATGACATAGATCTAGTGGGAGTGGTCTTTTTATTGAAGATGTTGTGACACTACTTGATGGGTGAGTGGTTTATCATCTAATCTGATCACAAAAGTCTCAGGTATATCTTATCCACAAAATACATGGAATTGAGGCAGTGGAAGTGTCTAGAGTTCCTCTAGGACTATTACTTCGAGATAGTTTATACTCCTAGAAAGAGGAACGTGGTGGCAGAAACGATCAGTATGATATCTGATTTGCAGTTGCTAAGTGAGGTGCCAGAGCAGTTAGACTCATTACAGATATCATTCATGGATAATAATGGATCAGCTTATCTTCGGTCAATGGCTGTAACTCCTCCACTCTTACAACGAGTTGGAGAGGCACAACTTGTGGCTGTTTTTGCATGGCCTGGAATCCTCAGTTATCCTCAGGACAAGCTCCTGATAGATTTTTGATAGGTGGGGAGCACACCATAATTTTTAGAGGCTGCACCATTGTACCAATGGTGTTACATGATGCGGTTCTGAGGGATTTAAACACCTCCCATTTAGCATTACATCCAAAAGTGACAAAGATATACTCAGATATTTGATGACAGTACTGGTGTCTAGGGATAAAGAAGGCAGTAGTGGAGTTTGTTTCAAGATGCCTCACATGTCAGCAAGTAAAGGCGGAGCATCAGGTTCTAGTAGTCTTGACTCAACCACTTGAAATTACAGAGTGGATGTGGGATGGTATCTCAATGGAATTCATTACAAGTTTTCCCCATACATCTAGGGGAACGATACCATATGGGTGACTATTGATTGACTCACTAAGTTGTCCCACTTCCCACCCATCGAAGATGAGGGTTTAACATGGAGTTTGGGACACCACCACATGTATTAGATAGTTCTAATTCATGGGGTCCCATCAATGATAGTATCAGATCGAGACACATGCTTTATATACAAGTTGTGGAACAGATTACAGAAGGCATCCCAGAATCATCTTTTCTTGAGAAAAACTTTGAACCCTCAAGAAGATGGTCAGACAGATAGAACTATCGATGTTTTAGAGGACACACTTTGCACTTGCATCTTGGACTTTGATAGATGTTTGGAGGACCACCTACCGCTGGTGGAGTTCATGTACAACAACAGATACCACTCCACCCTTAGTATGGCACTATTCAAGGTGTCATATGGGAGACCATGCAAATCACCATTATGTGGGACATACCTAGGAGATTTAACACTCATGGGTCCAGATTTGGTATAGGCTACCACCGAGAAGGTGAAGGTCATTCAGGAGTGGATGAGGAATGCATAGAGAAGACCAAAATTTTATGCTTACAGGAGAAGGTGGCCCTTGGAGTTCGATGACGGAGACCATGTGTTCCTTTAGGTCTCACCTTGATGGGGATTGTGAAGGTTTGGATGGGGTGGCATGGCATCTATGAGGTTCCTCAGACCTTTTTAGATTCTGATTAGAGTTGGCGAGGTTGCGTACCACCTAGATCTCCCCCCATAGATAAACTGGGGGCATATTTTATTCCATATATCATAGATTAGGAGGTAAATGCATGGTCCATCACACGTCATTGATTAGAGTAGGTTGGATATTCATGATGGGGTGATGTTTGCGAAGTTTTTGATAAATATTTAGAATTTATATGAGCAGATCCTTCATTATAGGTTGATTTCTATGGTGCACGTTTGGTGGAAGCACATGAATCTTCAAGAGAGCACTTGGGAGAAGGATGCTCAGCTCTATGCTCAGTACCCCTATTTGTTAGTTCATCCATTGTTTTATATTATATGGACATAAATCCCTAAAGGTTGGGGTAATGTAATATCCCAGAATTCCTTGTATTTTTTTAAATAATATGGGATTATTTTTTGGCCATGCGCTCAGACAATACTTAATTCTAAGGCTCGATAAGACCAAAATAATTATTTGAACTTTTTTTAAGTTTATTTAAAATAGTACACATGAGAGGTTTTGGGAACTTCTAAACAGGTGTATGGATTAAAAATACGAGGGAAATGTTGCATCTGGAACAACTACTTAACCCAAGAAAGGACTTAACCTTCAACAGAATAGGTTGAGGTAAAAAGTTAGTTTTCATAATTTTTAAGAAATTTTATGAAAAGAATTTATTAAGGAAAAACAAATTAAACAAAAAAGTTTACTTTATTTTGAATTTTGAATTTGATTCAATGTAATAACATTGCAACCCATAATCTAAACACTATCTAATTTATGAAACACCATAAAAATACTGCAACATAACAGAACAAAAATGATGAAATGTGTTTTATACATTTAATGGTTTGATCGAAGACTGATCATTGTAACATTAGAGAATTTATCTGAACCCTTGTTGAAATGGCATTGGAGAGCCATGATAGAAGAACGTCCATCAACAATGGATTGTGGAGAGAAAAATGCAGCAGTGCGATCCTCACTAATGAATGATCCAATTTTTAGGTAGTGGTTTGTTATTGGGGAAATTGTTTCCCCATTCGTTCATTCTAAACAACAATTGAGGATCAACCCACTAAAATTTTGACCCGCGAATCATTTTTTCTTTAGAGGTGGATTTATTTATCTTGGGCTCTAAGGGATACACACTTAGTGTTAATCATATCCTTTTTCATTCTAATAGGGAGGAATTAGTCTAACATGGATAGGGCCGGATCCCTCCGTTGTGGGTGTTCTTGTGTTCTTTGTGACCGAACCCTCAGATCAACAAAAAGGCTACTTTGAAACCATAGTAGATATAGTGATGACCTGAGGACCTTTAAAGAAATCACGGATCGGAGAATGGACCACCAGAGCAAGTCAAATGGCTCACAGAAGGACTCGCCGGTGCGCCACGGCAGTGGAGGTCCCTATGGCATCAGCCATGGGGTGACAAACAAGGGATGCCAACCACATCCAGTGACATCACATGTTCAGTGGGCATGGTATTGAGCCAAATCACACGTTCGGAGGGCTAAAATCGGTGGGACCATGACAAAAGGCCTCAACAGCAACCCTTGGGGTGGTCATGCTACAAACCCGCTGCATTGACTAGGAGAGAACGCAGGGACTCTACCGCATCCTGGTGAGGCAAGACCGCCCGCTCACAACGGGCTTGGTGGGAGAAGGCATGCCATGACACCCCATAAGGCCAAATCCATGGCCTAGCTAGTCAAGACTGGGCCTAGTGAATCGGGTTAGATCTAGTTCAGTTCAGTCCGATCAGGTTAGACCAGACCTGGACCAAACCGACCCATTTTTTCTAAAACATCCATAGCATCAATACCATGCATTCAATTGAAGATCTGTTTAAGAAATTCAGACTCTCAAAAAGAGTTTGTTCTTGTGACATTACCCAAGTGATATTTCTAGGAATTTGGGATATTACATATGGATTGAGGATTATATTCACCTAAAATCAAGCATGCTACGAGCGGACCTCAAAGGCCCGACTGACGAGTGGTAGCTATGAGGACCTCAGTGGACCAACAGATGAGTGGTTGATGAGAAAAACTAAGTGGCCTGGTAAATGAGCGTTAGCCGAGAAAACCTCAGTGGCCTGGCAGACCAGTAATAACCAAGAGGACTTCAGTTTCCCAGAAAACAAGCGGTAGCTGAGCGGACATCAGTGGCCCATTAGCTGAGTGGATATTAGTGGCCCAAAAGATGAATAGACCTCAGTGAATCCTAGGAGATGAGTCCCTCAATAGTATAAGATTTTCATATTTACAAATGACAATCTTACTTTCTATACTTTAGCTTATACATATTTGAGTTGTCCATTACTTCATGTGTGCTTTCCATTGTGGTATTTCTTTTGTGGTTTAGGGTCCTTACCAAGTACTGTGTTACTCACCCCTACACGGGATCCACCCTCATGTGTTTTGTTTTGTGCAGATGACTGACATCTTGACATAGAATTTGGTGTCCCAAGACCAAGCAGTGCCCAGTGAGGTTTGACAGGTGAGGCATACTCCTACAGATTTCGGTAGCTACTCTTCACTTATTTTTGAGGTAGGGTTTTCTACGGATGGATTATCAGAGACCATGTACTCCCTTGTTTACAACTTTTCTTTCATTGGGTTTGTATTCTAGCCCATTTTTACTTATAGATTGTAGTTTTATGGTCAGTGGTTGTCTTAGAGGCATGCTTGTTTACATTTCAGCATTGTGGGTTTGGATGTGTGTGTGTGCGTGTGTACATGTACTCAGGAAAATGCCTCCCACATATGGAATAATTACTTCAATACTAATCGCTAACCCTTGGCCATCAAGAGGTGGGCTTGGGGTAGTCACGACACAAGTCCTGGGGACGGTTCATGACACAATACTTCTTCAAGATGGACATTTGTTCATCGTATGATCAATTAAGGGTGAAGAAAGAGGTTCTCCCAATACTACTTATCATTCAAGTTATGGGTAATATGAATTCATAGGAATTCCCTTTATAATCACTAATTATCCAGAAATATTTATGAAATTTATGAATAAAGTCTTTATAGATTATCTTTAATTTTTTATATAGTATTTGTAGATGATATTCTTATATACTCCCAAAGCAAGGAGGAGCATGATGAGCATTTTAGAACTATGATAAAGACATTAAAAAAGTATAATCTCTATGAAAATAATAAAAATGTGAGGAAATATCTTTCCTAGAGAATATTATCATACGTAATGGGATATATGTGGGCCCTTCAAAGAAAAAATCAATTGAAGGATGGACGATGATAACATTTATGATAGAAATTTATATTTTCCTTGGTTTATAAAGATATTATCTTAAATTTATGAGAAATTTATCACGATTTTAAAACCATTTAATCAATCTTACTCAGAAGAGAGTTAAATATTTTTGGAAAAATGAATCTGAAGAGAGTTTCAATGAGTTGAAAACTAGGATTGTCACTACAATGATACTTTTTCTACCCAAAAGTGGGTAAATTCTCATGGTATAAAGAAATAATTCAAATAAGGTCTTGGGATACATGTTAATGTATAATGAAAAATTGATAGAATAAGCCTCAAGGAAATTGAATGTTAGTGAATAAAACTACCTAAAACATGACCTAGAGTTGGATACAGTGATCTTTACATTGAAAATATGAAATCATTCTCTATTCGGGGAGGAGTGTGAAATATATAATGATCATATGATCCTCAAGTATTTATTCACACAAAAACAGATGAATAAGTGCTAGTGAATATGGTTAGATATGATTAAGGAATATGATTTCTCAATCCACTCCCAATATATGAAATAAAATAAATTGATGGATTCTATATTTCAAAAGGATCCTATAATTTTATCATTAATTATAATTGAGATGTATATAATCATATTAGACTTGAAAAGGATGGAAATGGGAATTATATAGGAATGAAAATAATCAATCCTTCATAAATTATTACTCATCCATCCCTTTTGGAGAATTTAAATATTATTTAAAGAGATGATGTAGAAATTATAAATAAATTGGAAGCTAAAAGAAAAGGAAAATCTTAGAATTTTAATGTTAATGAAGAAGGTTTTTCAAGATTTGGGTCACAACTATGTGCACCATAAAATCCCAAGTTAAATATAGATCTATTCGATAATGCACATAAATCATCATTATCCATCTATATGGGGAGAAAAAATATGTATTGAGATCTCAGAGAGAACTATTAGTAGAACAATATGAAGAAGAATATCAAAAAATATACATCAAGGTGTCTTGGTTGTCAATAATTTAAGGCAAAAAGAAAAAAATCCAAGGGGATGATGTCACCATTACCCATACCTACATGGAAATGGGAAAACAAAACCATGGAAATTTTTACTGGTATTATAATGAAATAAATAGAAAATAATGATATATTGGTTGTGGTGTATCATATTACAAAGTCTAATATTACATCCCACCTTTTTATCACATAAACATTCATTACATTTTACAAAACCGAGGATCTTTAAGGTTTAGTGTCTTGGAAACTAGGAACATAAAACATGAAAACCTAAAAAATTATTCATAAACACTTGAAAGGCTTATATATTGTTCATCCTAAGTTCATTATAGCATCTCATAACCTGGGAGCATACATAAAAGGAAAGGGTGAGCATAAGGCCCAGTAAGGGAAACATTTTATATGTGAACTTGAGATACATAAAAAATTTATGAAAAATTACTTTAAGGCATGAGATAGAGATCACGAGGCATATCATAACAAAAATAACATGTTTCATAACTTGAAGATGTGGATACAACATTTAACATATACAATCATTTCTGTTTCACCAAGGTCCATCCCCAAGGTGTCATTAAAAATTACCAAGGTTATTCACCAAGGCGTCGTTAAAAATGGTCATCTCAAGAGATTAAGTCTTTACCCAATGCATTGGAGCGCTATCGGGGAGCACCCATAAATTTGACTTTATTATCATGTGAGCCAAATATATCATCCTCAAAAATTTCATAAATAATCCATATAGCATAAAAGAAATAGATTTCCTTTCATAATCATAACGTTTTAAAAACTGTTTTAAAGACATGATCTTTATGTCACTTTAAACCCACAGAAAAGGAAAGCAGGTTTCATGTATGTAAATGCCAGAATTTAAAATAGAACATTTTGATATATATGTGAATAACCCTATAAGTGAAAGAGATTTGAGTATTCACTTAATAAAATAAAGTAATTTCAGAAAAAGAGAAAGACATTTTGAGACAAAAATTCTGCAGCATAACAGCTATGTTACAGGGTTTTAGAAAAAATTGAAAAGAGAGGGGACATGAGTCACCCACTAATAAATGATACATAACACAGTATAAGGACAGAATATAATGGATATAAGAACATGGTAATGAAATTTGAAAAGCAAACCATATGAAATGAAAACATTGAAGGAAGACAAAAATAAGATTTTCTTATGAAAATTCGGCAGCCTAACGACGTCACTTAAAACTTCAAAAAATGAATTGATGAGATCAGATAAGGTCTCTAATCATATGAAAATAAAAGATAAGTATGACAGATATAGATATCATACCCCACCATAATAAAAAATAACTTGAAAGACTTGACATGAAAATAGATATTGAAAACGAGATGGTTGAAAGAATCCCTTAAAAATTCGGCAGCCTAATGGCATCACTTAAAACATCAAAAAATGAATTGACGAGATCAAATAGGGTATCTCATCATATGAACATAAAATATAAGTATGATATATATATATATCATACCCCAACATAATAAAAAGTAAATTGAAATACTTTACATGAAAATAGATCTTGAAAACGAGAAGGGTGAAAGAATCCCTTAAAAATTCGGCAGCTTAACGGTGCCACTTAAACATTCTTAAAATTAATTGATGAGAGAAAGAGGGGGTATCTCATCATATGAACATGAAAAGGAAAGTATGATGAATATAAAAGAACATCCTATAACATAAGAACATGGATCATAAAAGATATGACATAAAAGAGAGTACTTGAAAAGAAAGAGAGAGGTCGGATCCCTTACCTTAAAACGTAACTCTTAAAACTCAAAGTTTGGGACCTTGAGGGCTTGGGGGCACCCTGGGAGGACTTCCTGGGAGGTAAGGAGTCCATAAATTCGTTGAGGATGATTTTGGAAGTGAAATGAACGAAGTTAAGGCTTGGTATTTATAAGGAAAGTGAGGGGACAAGGCATTAATGGCCAAGGGACACCTCATTGGTGGTTTTGGAAAAACCATGAGCTTGGCCCTGGTATTTTCCCATGGTATTGGCCACTTGGGAAACCTCATACCTTATCTTACTATTCATAGGTCTACCATATTGATTACATACTTAATAAATCATTAATGATGTCATTAAACACCTAAAACTTAAAGTTGAAAATTCACTATTCACTGAAAATTCAACTTTCTCAGAAAAATCCTAAAATTTCACCTTAATCTAATACCGATTCTCTGATTTAAAAAATGAAATCCATTTTATAAAAATAATTTTCTAAATATTTTTAATTTAATTTTTAAATAAAAACACTATTCACTGAAAATTCATTTTTTTTGGAAAAATCCCCAAATATTACCTTAACATAATATCGATACTCTATATTAAAAAATGAGCCCCATTTTATAAAAATAATTTTCTAAATATTTTTAATTAAATTTTTAATTAGAAAACACTATTCACCCGAAAAAACTAATACTTGAATAATAATTTCTGAAACAGTTGTTTACCTATTTTATTGAATCATATTACTTAATCAAGGTGCCTAAATTATATTAATACTTTTTTTAAGTGAGATTACTAATCCATTTGGTCACATTACTAAATCTAAGCGTAAAATCACTATTCATAATTTACTATTCATCAAAAATTAAGTTGATCTTATTAGACTCCAAATTTATTACTGAACATATTTGTAGAAGACCATTTTTTGAAAATCATTACACATCATTAATTATTTAAGGTTTACAAAAATATTTTAAAATATCCTTTTTTTTTCAAATTCATCAATAATGTATATCCTACATTTATCTGGACATTTGAAAATTTACAAACTATACCATAAGAAGAAAACACAATTTTTATTTATCAAAGGATTCCACAAGGCAGTTACGGTCTCATTACATAGCCCCTTATAACACCAGCATAGGATGTAAGAGTAAGGTGTGCTAAGGTGAGAGAATCTTGGGGTGGCTCAGCCAACATTGCCTGAGTAGTGATTTCTATCAACTTGAACTTTTTGTGAAGGAGATTCCATTCTAGCTTCACACGATGAAGTTCGGCTTGGGTTTGGTCCAGAGAAAATCCCAGTGTTGCTACCTCCTTCCCAAGTTCTGTTAGATGGGATTCGATTGTCCCAAGACTACTGGATGAGGCCATCAAATTTTCTTTCTATATTAATTAACCAAGATCACTTATATTTAGAGACAATAATTGAAACGTTTAGTTTCCAACGGTCATATTGATCAATGGTCATATAACAGTCAAAACCCAATGGTCTTATTTTAATTATACTAATGTTATCAAATGAATAAGTTTTGTCAAGTATAAAAATAAAATAACACACAAAATTTACGAAACAAAATTTATTCAAAATTTTGGGTCGTTACAATCTTCCCCCCTTGAGAAATTGTGTCCTCGCAATATTAAAATTGGGATTAGAAATTTCATTAGAAGTCCCACATCGGAAAAAGAGTCAGTAAAAAAATATTACTTCAAAAGAAAGGAAGGTAAGTACAAAGGTCACACGAGTTAACCCATACTAGTATTCCATATAGAAAAACATGGATATGGATGAAAAAAACAAAGAGTCAAGTTCTAATGGAGAGTGATAGAAAACATGATTAAGAGAAAGTTAACAACAAGAAAATCACAAACTTATGATGTGTGTAAATGGTCTTTGATTACCCAGTAGGAAACTTAAACCAACAACATTTTTGTTTTAAGTTCCTTTTAATAATTTTAAGGAATTCATTTACTACATAGAATAAAAACATAAGGAAATATACCTACCTTCAAGTAGAGTTTCTTCCTTTAATAATTTTCTACCAAAACTAATTATTTCTCCAAATTATGACCATTCAAAAACACTTGGTCTCATCAAAACATAAGAATCATCTTCTAGAGAGTCACATAATCCACAAAAGATTAACTATCTATTTCTACTATATTTAAACATTATTCTAAAAATAGAAAGGGTAAGATAAAACAACTCTTCAAAAAAAGAACCCCATAGGAATGGAAACTAATCTTAAATCTTCAAAATTCCACGGTACTACCCAAAGTTCATCATAGACCATTCCATAATAACTGTCCATAAAATTCCTCAAAATAAAACAAACTAAGATTGAAACCCAAATACAAGAAGGATTTGATAACATAGTCTTCCAAGATAAACTTTATCGTTAATCTCCAAACAACCTCAACCACTCTTAACATCTTATAACAAAAGTAACTAACCTAAAGATATTTTCCCCAAGATAGGTTAATCATTTCCATAAGTAACCTAAATTACTATAAGCTCACCTTAAATTCATTGATTCTTAAAAATATAAATCAACCATTAATCCTCAAAGAAAATACTGTAGTAATCTATTTACCTCAATCATATAGGGTTACCAAAATAGTGAATGTCTTCCCAAAGAATAATCATATTTTAATCCACTAATCACCCTTGAAGAATAGATTCACTACATCAACATGTGGTACATAACAACAGATGTTTTCCTTAATGATATTAAAACATCTTAGGTAGTGACTCGATGTTCTTAGAAAACATTAAAGATATGCTCATAGGGCACGAACTAGAATACAACATGACATAGACAATTATTGCGAAGAAGTTACATGTACTTTAGTAATCATGATCCATCTCAGAATAGGACTTGCATTATTCCCTTGTCCTTGAAGATTGTTGATGCTCATCATGCTTCTCATCACTTACAAGAGAGCATTTCCTTGAATAATGTCCAACTTTTCCACATTTACGACATTGAAGTGTATAAGGTACATTAGATCAAACCTTATCTCTATTCATCACATTATCCATTTTTTTGAAGCAATTGGATACTTTATGCCCTATCACCCCACACTTAAAACATCTCCTGGTTCCTTTGTGACATTCTCATGGGAGCCACTTTCCACACTTTTTGCATAAAGGAAAATGGGTCTTCTCTCCCTTACCAACTTTATCAGATGAACATCCTTGAGACTTCTTCTTCTTATTCCTTGATGAATTCGGGAATTCAACTAGGTACCAATTATTAATTGTGATTTTTGATAGCTAGTTTGGCATAATCACAATATGTTCAACTTGATCTCTCATCATCTCTGTCACATTAATAGGTCAATCATCACATTTCCTATCACATTGGTTGTTGAGACATGTTCTTCTATTTCCCGCCATTAAATAAGAAAAGAAAGTATAATTAGGGGCTTAAATACTTAGCCAATAACCATGAAAAGGAATCTTTAAGCATAGAAGGATAAAATTTTAGAAGAAAAGTATATCCTAACTTGTGATCCCCTCGGTTCCAAACTAGGTTATCCATAATAATATATTCTTATGTGAATCCTTATTTTATTTTATCTTTGTTACTTTAATAATGGTTCATACTAAGCTTATGAATTTACCAAAGCATATCCCCCGGGAGTGTCGTAACCAAGAGTGCAACAAGGCCCATTGTTGTGTACCAGTTCCCATTTGAGTCTAGCTCAACCGATGTTTTCGGGTTTTAACCCTATATACATCTATGCTAGATCCACCTCTACCTGCTCGTATCTAGATAGGGATGTATTTTCTTGATAAACCACTTACACAATACTAACCAAAATACCAGGAAGATTTCCTGTATTTAAACATTTCTATAAGGTTCATCCTAAAGGTTCCATATCATAATTTCCACAAATAACTAAACCATCCTTTGATACCAACTATAGCATCCCACCTTTTTATCACATAAACTTTCATTACATTTTACAAAACTAAGGATCTTTAAGGTTTAGTGTCTGGGAAACCAGGAACATAAAACATGAAAATATAAAAAAGTCATCATAAAAAATTGAAAGGATTCTTCATTGTTCATCCTAAGTTCATTACAACATCTCATAACCTAGGAGTATACATAAAAGGAAAGGGTGAGTAGAAGTCCCAGTAATGGAAACAAGGGAATCATTTTATATGTGAACTTGAGATACATCAAAAATTCATGAAAAATACCTTTAAGACATGAGATATAGATCATGAGGAATATCATAATAAAAATAACATGTTTCATAACTTTAAGAAATGGCTACAAAAATTAACATAGACAATCATTTCTGTTTCACCAAGGTCCATCCCCATGGTGTCATTAAAAATTAACAAGGTTATTCACCAAGGGGTCGTTAAAAATGGTCATCTCTAGAGATTAAGTCTTTACCCAATACATTGGAGCGCTATCAGGGAGAACCCTTAAATTGGCCTTTATTATCATGTGACCTACATATGTCATCATCAAAAATTTCATAAATAACCCATATAGCATAAAAGAAATAGGTTTACTTTTATAATCATAACGTTTTAAAAACTTCTTTAAAGACATGATCTTTATGTCACTTTAAACCCACAGAAAAGGAAAGTGGGTTTCATGTATGTAAATCCCAGAATTTAAAATAGAACATTTTGAAATATATATGTGAATACCCCTGTAGAATAAAGAGCTTTGAGTATTAACATAAGAAAATAAAATAATTTGAGAAAAAGTGAAAGACATTTTGAGACGAAAATTCTGCAGCATAACGGCTATGTTACAGGGTTTTAGAAAACATTGAAAAGAGAGGGGACATGAGTCACCCACTCATAAATGATCCATAACACAGTAGAGGGACATAATATAATGGATATAAGAACATGGTAATGAAATTTGAAAGTCATACCATATGAAAAGAAAACATTAAAGGAAGAAAAAAATAAGATTTCTCTTATGAAAATTCGGCAGCCTAACGAGGTCACTTAAAACTTTAAAAAATGAATTGACGAGATAAAAGAGGGAATATCATTATATGAACATAAAAGATAAGCACGATAGATATAGATATAATACCCAAACATAATAAAAAGAAACTTGAAAGACTTGACATAAAAATAGATCTTGAAAATGAGAAGGGTGAAATAATCCCTTAAAAATTCGGAAGCCTATCAACATCACTTAAAACTTCAAAAAATGAATTGACGAGATCAAATAGGGTCTCCCATCATATGAATATAAAATATCAGTATGATAGATATAGAGATCATACCCTAACATTATGAAAATTAAATTGAAATACTTGACATGAAAATAGATCTTGAAAACGAGAAGGGTGAAAGAATCCCTTAAAAATTTGGCAGCCTAACGGCGCCACTTAAACATTCTTAAAATGAATTGATGAGAGCAAGAGGGGGTCTCTCATCATATGAAAATGACAAGGACAGTAGTATGAATATAAAAGAACATCATACAACATAAGAACATGGATCATAATAGACATGAAATAAAAGAGCATACTTGAAAAGAAAGAGAGAGGTTAGATCCCTTACCTTAAAATGTAACTCTTAATTTTTAAATAAAAACTCTATTCACCGAAAATTCATTTTTTTAGAAAAGTCCCCAAATATTAACTTAACATAATATCGATACTCTGAATTCAAAAATGAGCTCCATTTTATAAAAATAATTTTCTAAATATTTTTAATTAAAATTTTAATTAAAAAACACTATTCACTTGAAAAAACTAATACTTGAATAATAATTTCTGAAACAGTTGTTTACCTATTTTATTGAATCACATTACTTAATCAAGGTCCCTAAATTATATTAATAATTTCTTTAAGTGAGATTACTAATCCATTTGGTCACATTACCAATCCTAAGCGTAAAATCACTATTCATAATTTACTATTCATCAAAAATAAATTTGATCTTATTAGACTCCAAATTTCTTACTGAACACATTTACAGAAGACCATTTTTTGAAAATCATTACAAATAATTAATTATTTATGTTTTACAAAAATATTTTAAAATATCCTTTATTTCAAATTCATCAATAATGTACATCCTACATTTTTCTAGACATTTGAAAATTTACAAACTTTACCATAAGAAGAAAACACAATTTTTATTTATCAAAGGATTACACAAGGCAGTTATGGTCTCGTTACATAACCCCTTATAACACCAGAATAGGATCTAAGTGTATGGTGTGCTAAGGTGAGAGAATCTTGGGGCGGCTCGGCCAAAATTGCCTGAGTAGTGATTTCTATCAACTTGAACTTCTCACGAAGGAGATTCCGTTCTTATTTCACATGATGAAGTTCAGCTTGGGTTTGGTCCAGAGCAAAGCCCAGTGGTGCTACCTCCTTCCCATGTTCTGTTAGATGGGCTTCGATTGGCCCAAGACTACTGGATGAGGCTATCAAATATTCTTTCTATATTAATTAACCAAGATCACTTGTATTTAGAGATAATAATTGAAACATTTAGTTTCCAACGGTCATATTGATCAATGGTCATATAATAGTAAAAAACCAACGGTCTTATTTTAATTATACCAATGTCATCAAATGAATCAGTTTTCTTGAGTATAAAAATAAAATAACACACAAAATTTAGGAAACAAAATTTATTCAAAATTTCAGGTCATTACATCTAATCACGTAATTTCAATTAAATATGACCTCTCATTCTATAAACATTCATGGGTATATATTAAATAAGTGAAGGGGCTATATTGAACACCAATATTAATTGTATCTTATTGAGATCTATGATTTACCTCCATGTTTTGGAAGAGTATTGAACATGCTCTAAATACTGAGTTGAGATTCATCCTTTATTATCACCCTCAAAATAATTGATAATATTAGAGGAATATATAAACACTCTAGGACATGTTGAGAGAATTCGAAATTTACTTCAATGGTGGATGGGATCAATATATTTCTATTTTCATGTTCTCGTACAATAATAATTTCCACTCAAGAATCCAGATGGATCCCTATAAATCCATTTATGGGAAGAGGTGTAGAACACCTTCATACAGAGATGAATTTCGGGAACAAAAACTACCAAGTCTTGAGATGGTTGAGGAAATGATGGAAGATGTCAAGACTATTCAACAACACATAAAGTCTCTTCAATGTTGATATACTATCTATGTTGACAATTGTCGATGAGAACCAGAGGTTGAGGTTATAGATAAGGTATTTATACTCATATATCCATGGAATAAAGTCATGATATTTAGGATAAATGTAAATATTAGTCCAAGATACATCAGTCTCTTTGAGATCTTGATCGCATCAGAGAGATGGTATACTGACTAGAACTCCCACCAAACCTATCTAAAGTACATGGTGTATTACTTGTATCCCGATTAGAGAAGTACATAAGAAACCTATCACATGTGTTTAATATATAGGTGGTACCATTAGATAATGATCTATCATATGAGGAGAAACCATTGAAGATATTATATAATAGAGACAAAGTTGTATGAAATAAGACAATGCACCTGGTCAATTTACTATGGAGAAACCAAAATTTTGAAGAAGAAGAAATGTGGGAACAATAGGAGGTGATGAAACAAAATTACCCTCATCTAGTTTATTGTGTTAAATGAAATTTTAGAGGGATAAATTTTTGAAGGGGGGAATATTTTAATGAATTTGACTTTTATAAATAAAATTCTCTTTGAGGATGAATTAAATTCCTTATTATATATTATTATTACAAAAAATAGAAACACTTCATTGGTTTTATTAAATCCTATTATATTTAAATTATTTTTAAGAATCATAAATGTTGATAATAGAGATGTTTAACAGTGATAATATGATTATTATAAATATAGGGTTTTTATAAATCTGTTTGACACTGACAAAGGAAGTGATACGCTCAACCAGTTGAATCAAACATTATGAAGCTCATATATAATATATTTAAAGGGTGATAACATCACTGGTATTTTCTATTAACCAAGAACAATCCTAGATTCAATAACTAAATCATGGGAAAAAACTTTCACGGGATAAGTTCAGGATCATTGTGATCACGACCCAGATCATGTATGCTAAACTACCCCAAGAAAATCTCACAATCACACACAATACCCTTAGGACATTGGTTGGTGTAATAAAGGGATATGTATCAACATATTTATAATATTAATATATATATTAGTATAAATATAATAATAGTTATATTTACTTCTTATTATTGTTACTTTAATAATGTTTTTTATTTTTATTCGATAAAATAAAAAATATCTTTTTGGGTAATACAAAATTTCAATTAATACCTTCCTTTTTATAAATTTTGAAAATAAATAATATTTTAAATAAATAATATTTAAATAATTTTTATTAAATATAAATGATAATATTGTTTTTATGAAGTCAATTGTAATTTTTATAATTGTTCTAAAACTCTTATTTTAAAAAACCCATCATTTTTTAATTTAGGTAAATTATATTTTAAAAAAATCATATATTTAGAAAATTATTTTGATAAAATAAATAATATTTTTGGAATCAGTATATCAAAATTATCTAATGGTTATTTTTTCATAATTTTCTTAGATATTCGAATTTTCTGGTAAAGATTAAATATTGTATAAATACCTGGTGTGTATTATGACATAATAATGACCCAAAAGTGATCTAATATATATGATAAAATTTTCCCAATATGAAATATATGTTTCATATTTATATTAATTTATTTTTTAAGTTATTTGGTCAACTTTATAAAGCTTTTAGGAATATTCCAATACCTGTATTATATTTTATGGTTTTAAAATAATTTATTTTAGAACATGAATCAATTGCACATCACCAAGGGTAATATTTTAATAAGTTCAGACCTTGGAATTATAAAATAATTTAAACAACTCCCCTTTTGAATAAAATATCTGAAAAACCGTGGGATGGTTTATGGTTTTGATTACTTTATTATATAGAGTCCAAAACCTATGTTGGGGAAATGATAAAGACCATCTGTATCTTTTCCTATATGAACTCACCCAAGATCATATTCCTAATCACTTAAAAAAAATTCAACATGTACTCACTCTACCTAACCTATCTATTTTCATCTTAAGGTTCCCCTAAGCTCTTAATAAGATCCTCCTAAGCCATTAGAATCACTATCTCAAGGTAAGGGAACCTATCCTTCTACTCTATTCAAGAATGTTCATTATCTTATGTGATTTATCTCTAATTAATAATATTGGGATATAAAATTTGTAACAACTATATATTTTTATAAAATATATGTTTAAATAATTTGATTTATTTGAAAGATTTTTTTTTACACAATAACATGTTTATACAAACCAAAAATATATTTCTTTGTTGTGTCATAGACTCAGGGGTTTTGCGGAAATTCTAGTCTTCTTATTCCCACTCTCTCCCAAATATTCTCTATCTTTCAATTTGAGTGATCCTCTCCCAATCAGTATAGTGATGTTGATTTAGGGAAATTTTGGGATTTGATCTTCTAACAGGATATGGTGTTCAAAGAAAATTGTCTTTCTCCAACTCTATCCCTTCACAAGGATCTGGTTTTTGGTTTCATGGATGTTTGTTATGAGTGTTCACGTTGATGGTTTAGTGTAAGGTTTTTTTGGTTCATTCAAAGCCATTTTTTCTAGAGGGATGCTATTTATAGCATTGAAGATGTTGATACAACATTGAGGAGTTAGGTAGTTCAGCTCATGGATTATGAGGTGCCTGAGATGTTTTTTTGTGATGGTGGCTCATGGTGATTCACGAATCTGGTAATGATCGATGTTACGGGAATGATGGGATGGTTCCATAGATGATGGGTTCAACATCGATGAGCCATAGGGGTGATGATAACTTGGGATTCGTGATTCCTTTCTTCACATAAGGCTCAATGCTCGAGGATTGTTTATGTAATTTATAATTTTAGTTTTTGAATGTTGTATTTTTGGTTATTTTGTGTGGTTTGGGGATCTTCTTTTGGTTGTTTTTGGTAAGGATTCTCACTTTTATATAAAGTGAATATTTTTGAAAATTTGAAAAAAAGGATTTGGAAGAACGTAGACATTAATTTTTTTAAAATTAATATGAATAACTTATTTATAAAATAAATACACATATCAATATGAATTTTTTGTCATGTTCTAAAAAATAATCAAATAATGTTTCATAAATTCATTATGTTCTTTAAAAATACATTTCCATTAAAAATGAGTTTTTTATTATTTTTAAGTGTGAATATTAATTTATATAAGTTCTAGAAAATTTATTTGACAAAATTGATTTCATTTTTGAAATGAAAATTTTTAAATTTTCATAAATTTTTTATTGGTAATATTCTAAAAAAACTAATTTTCAAGGAATTGTGAAAAATATTGATTTTTATGGAAAACTGTATTTTCTTTTAAATTTTTTACAAGGTAAAATTATTTTTATGATTTCTTTTAAATTTTAATTAGTTAATTTTGGTATAAAATAATACAATTATAGTTTTTGAAGTTGATTTTATAAATTAGTTTAGTATAAAACTATTTTATATTTAAAAGGGATTTTTTAAAATAGTTTTTTCATTGCATTTTTTAGTTTTAATTTTAAACTAATATCTGAAAATTATATGTTTGGAACTAGATAAAATTAATTACATATTTTTAATAAAGAGGTGAAAATATGGTAATTAATTCCCTTTCATTTGTATTCAATATGAATAGTAACTATGTTATAATCTATTTCCTCGGTAAAGGGTAAAACTGGTTAGTATGTATTAAAAATAAGCGATAATGCCATAGTTTTTCATTACATTTCTTATTGGAAGAATTTAGTTCTAATATTAACACCTAAATTTTAAATTTAGTTTTTTAATGGACACTTTTCCATGATAATGTCTTAGTTATTTTTAAAATCAATGAATGTAACAATAAGTCAAATTATTTTTAATTAGTATAATAATTTTAATATGGGGTTTACCCAGAGATATTATTTAAAACAAATATTATTTAGCGATATAAAATTTTTATATTCATCATGGAAATTTATTTTTCATTTTTAAGAGTTAAATAATTACATTAAATGGCTATATAACACTGATGTAGTAATTATTCTATTAAATGAAAAATGAAATAAATGATATGAAAAATATTAAAATAAATATAATTTGAATTAAGTAAGCTGTTGAAATTTTTTTATATATGGGTATGAGAAATTAGGGGTGTATTAAATTATTATTTTCCAGTATATCATATTTTATTGATTTTATTATAGTAAAAGTATTTAATAATATAAAAATTGAAACTAATGATATTTTTTGAAAAAAATATTTTACTAAATTATTTAAAAATCATAAAAATATAAAATAAAAATAAAATGGTAATATTATGATCTAAAAGATCATAAATTATATAATTATGGTCCAATTTACACTTTTTTTAATAAAAGACTAATTCATTAAAAATAGAGATCAGCAGAAGTACAAGCGTGAAGCCATGATGGAAAGTGGTCCAGCTAGAGCTAGTCGTCATCAAGAGGGCCAGAGGCTTCCAGCTGGTGGGAAAAATTGTTCCCTTCCCTTATAATAAAGGAGAAGGTGCGGGATATAAAATAGTGACAGAGAGAGTGGATTTTCCAAATGAAGGGGCCAAAAGATTGAAGTCCATCATCGTTGCGGTTGATTGCATTGATAATAGTGAGACAGTCCGAATCAAGGTGGATTTAATGGACACATGTCCATAAAAATGACTTATATATCATTTAAACCAAATATAGTTACAAAATATCTCTTTATTTGTTTTTGATAACTTTTATGTGTCCACTTGAGGATGAAAGGAAACTATGAACAAATATAAATATTTATCTTTAGATTAATAAAATTAATTTCATTATATAAATTATATAATTATGTTAAGCTGTTCTGCAAATCCTAAAGTAGTATTTATTTAATTAACTAAAAAATAAAATAATTGATTTTAGAAATATTATATTTTATATATTTTGGATTATTTAATGTGTATAACTATTTTAGTAGACATATATGATATATTATATAATTTTTAATGAATTATATTCAACTTCTCTCTTTATGTTGTTATATTTGAAGTCAAATTAAATGAATAATTTCAAAATTGACATTAATGATAATTTATCAATATAATATTTTATTAAATTATGTAGAAATAGTAAAATATTATATTCATCCAGGTGAATGGAATATAATTTAACACATCATAAATGGTCCATTTATGAGTTATTTTACTATTAATGTAACATAATTAAACATATATAATTAAAATAATAGTTACCATAGTTAAGGTAAACAATAATCAACCCCGGGTTTGATAAAAAAGATAAGGTTTAAAATGACACCTAAATCTGTATAAATTATATTGGTTGATGATATCCGAACCATATAATATGTTATATTTTATTCCCTTTCAATTTAGAGTATTTGTTTTCATGATAAATTAATTTATTATAATTTTATCTTTTTAGAAATTTTAAAAGTGCCCCTCACTATAATTATAAAAGGGAATCCACTCCCTCACTTATTTACACTAATTTGAGCCTTATATATCGACTATAGACTAAAAATTTCTCTTCTAAAATTACTTATATAAATTATAGAAGTTTTTCTACTGTCAAAAGACTAACCCTAATACCCTTTAGATGTGATCCAAAGGAGACATTTCAAAAAAGAGGTAATTGCTCTAACTGATTACTTTCTTTTTCTAATCTTCTTTAACTACTCTAAATATAATACGTTTAAGAAAAATAACAAACTAAGTATCCAAAAGATGATGAATTATAATTTTTTTTATTATTAAAAAACTATTATACACTCTCTTTCCCATCAAACAAGAAGTGAAATTATCACTTGTGCTTACGTACAACTTACTATATCCTTGTAACAATACAATTCATTTTTGCATAACCATAATTTATAGATGTGTATTATCAGGTGTTTAATGAATGTATATGATAAATATAATATAATAATTTATCTTTCAATTTGAATTATTATTTTCCTTGCTTTTATTCTATCTATTAGAAAATAAAACAACGTTCATGTGTACGTAGAACCTACCATCTCCATGAATGATGTAATTCATTTTTATATATCTACATTCTATTATTGATTTTAAGTAAGTATATATTTATTATATATTATAATTATAACATTATTAAATTATATAAATGATGAGACCAAGGTTAATTTATAAGGAACAATACTTCCGAACCGAAACATGCTTGTAAAACGAAGTAGTTATCACCCAGAACAGTAATTTTAGTATAAAATCACTAATAAAAAGGAAATAAAATGATATAAATAAGAAATAAATTTTCTTATATAATTAATGTAATTTCATATATTTATAATAAATATGTATTTATTATACAGGAGGGTTGAACAAGAACAAAGAAATGTAGGACTTGAGGTAAGGGTTTATTCCACAATTTCATTTTTATTCAAAATTGTTTATGTTTATGTAACCATTGGGGAATATTTATCTTCAATATACATGTTTTAAATTTTTTTTAAAAATATTTTTACTATCCTAATATGAATGTTGAAATTAATTTTTACCCATATATAAATTTTTACAAAATTATTTGATAGTAATATTTTTATCATTTTCCAAAAAATATACATTAACAGTTTTCCAAAAAATATAGAAGGAATTTTTATTAACTTATCCAAAAAAGACATTATTTTATCACTTTCATGAAACCTTAATGTTTTGAAGATTACAATACAAGCTTAAAAGTTTCTTTTAAACTAACATTTTTCCTTCGTAATTGGGTGGATTTAAAAAAATAATAAAAAATGGAAATCATATTTTTTGCAAGAATTATTTCAAGTGTTATTTAAAAATAATATTCTATATAAGACAACATTATTTGATGTTTCATATGATTTACTAGGGATATAAAACAAGGATGAAATTATTATTCTTTCAATGAATGGTTTATGTTTATAATGACATGATTATTGTGAAACCTACTTTATTTCTCTGAGTTATGGTATGATAGATTGTTTTTGAAGCCCATTTATTTTCATTATTTATAATATTATTAATGATTTATGTTATTGGGGAAAAAATATCTATTTTATTTATTATGTGAAAGGTGGGACTAAATCCCTATCTAATTTATTGTGTAATGAATTATATTTCATGATATGTTTGTGGGAAAAAGTCGATGTTCTTGATCCATTATGGGAAACAATTCATTATACTTCATCTGTTATGGAGAACAAGTCAATCTGCTTGATTCTTTATGGGAAACAAGATGATGTTTTTAATTTGTTAGAAAAAATACGCGTTGATGCCTATCAAAAAACGGTCTGGGTACACTATTAACCTAATAATCAAGTCGACACTAACATGGCCCAAAGGGAGTTCCTGAACCCCATGGGTTAGTGACTAGCACCTGGGATCATTCAAATCTAAAGTGGGAACGACTTTTCCACAGAAATTATAGAATTAAGAAAACAAATAAGCATACATACAAAATACCTCCATAGGGGTAAGTGTAGTAGAAGTAAAACAGGAATGTAAACCCAAAATAATACAATAAAGTATCAGTAAAATAGGAAAGATAAACAACCCAAGTCCCAATAGATGAAACTCTCCAATTCCATAGATCAAAAACTAGAACCACCTCCAAGTGGTGGTTTACATATACTTGAACCTAGAAGGATATACTCTACAAAAACCATAAGGAACAAGTAGGGTGTGATCTAAAATACCAATAGGGCCACCAAGGATTCGATAATAATATGGAAACATTTAATTAACCAAATAATATGCTTTAAATTTTAAAATAAATGTGTATGGAATTTAAAAAGCATGTTTAAAAAAATAGTGATTTACATTTTAAAAGATTGAAATACTTTAAACAAATCATTCACGTTTTAATTGATGGTATATTTAAAAACAAATGGATTAATAAAAATATTTCATAAAAAAATTTATAAAAATTCACAAGTCGTGTAAACATGTTTAAAACAATTTCATATAATCATTTCAAATATAATCAAGAAAGCAACATGGTCATATGCCTAAGAAGGTATAGTAGTTCGAGGATATATGAATCCAAACACTCAAGGTTACACAAAAATATGTATATACAAACACCCCTTCAATACTGGTCAAGAGGACTTCATCACTATCCTATCAGGGATGTTAGGTGCTACATTATTGTTTTGGAACATTGTAAATTATATAGTGCTGCCCAAATAACTCACTAACTACCTAAGGATTTCATGTTCTCTAATAAAAAACAATTATTAAAAATTGATTTTATGATTAATAAAAATAAAATTCATCCCTTTCTCTTTTTAAAATATTCCAATTTCCATTTAAAAACCAAAATTATTTTTTAATAAAAAAACATGATTTTTTCCATGATAAAACCCAATGTTTTTTATCAAGAACATTTTACGCCATTTTTCAAAATTAAAAATATGAAATCAATTCAAAATTTAATTTCACAATTCATTTTCTAAATTTAAATTTATTAATTTAAATTTCAAAAAATTTCAATCAATTTAAAAAATTTACATTCAAAAATTTAAATTCCACCACATTATATCAATTTCACAATTACACCCAAATTCAATGGATTTGGAGGTTTTCCCAATTTCATGCTAAAATCCAATTTTTTAAACCAAATTTCCCATTTCAATGGAATTGGTTCTTATTCCAAAAAAAACAATTGAAATAAATTTAATTTTAATGATGAAATTTTATTTAAATTACAAATTGATATTAAATAGATTAATTTAGGGTTTATAATAATTAGACATCATGGTCCAACAACCTACCTCTAGATCAACGAATAAAAAAACCCTCAACCCTAAATGATATTGACCAATGAAGATAATCAATAATGGGATTTGAGAAACAAAACCAGGTTTAAGATCTAAAATATTTGAAATTAGATCCTCTAACATCACAAAGGGATCTAAATAATCTTAAGAAGAAAATAGGAGAGATAAGGGCATAGAGAATGGGAAGAGGAAAACTATTGGGCGGAGATCGAACGTTGTTCTCTAAGCTTTGATCTACTTCTAGGAGGGTGTAGAGTAGAAAAAATCACCTCTAAGATGCTCCAAAGGAAGAAGAAACCATATGGGTCATGCTAGGTACTCTAAGAATCTAAATAGGAGGTTTTAATATTTTAAAATTATATTTTTTTGGATCATTTAAAAGACCCACATGATTTCCTCAACAGAGATTCACGATTAGGAAAAACCGTGTGTCTTGGTCATACATCTGCTTTAAATAGGATGCATATTTTTTCCTAAGAGGGTGAATTTTTTTTAAAAAATGATCCAATTTTGAAAATCCCCACTACATGGTTTTATATGGTTTTCCTTGAGAGGGCGTACCATTTTGGAAACTGTGTACTAGATGTGCACAATCCCAAAATTTTGAAAACTTTTAAAATTTAAATCTGAAACAACCCCAAACAAAACCCAACCAAAGGATGATTTAAATAGGGGTTTATAAAATCCTGAAAATAGGAATAGGATGTTACAACCATCCCACTATAGAAACTTTCAATCCCATAAAGGCTACTCATAAATTTCTATTCCAAAAAGATGAGGCCACAACTCTCTCGTATGTGATTCCCTCTCCCATGTATCATTATTATCAGAAATTTCCTTCTCTAGAACTCGAACCAAATGTATCATCCTCCCATAAAGTTCCTTGGTTTTATAATCAACTATCATGATAGTTAGTTTAGTCATTGATAAGTTGGGTTTAACACCAAGATCACTCCAGATGAGAACATGACATGGATCAGATAGATACTTCTATTTCTGAGATACATGGAAAATGTTATGTATCAATGCAGCTATCTTGGAAGTTATAAATGAAAATCAACATTCCACACCAACTAAATAGACTTAAAAGGTCCCAAAAAGTGAGGATCATTCTTCCCTTGTCTCCTAAGCCATAGATGACCCAACCAAGATGAAACTTTCAAGAAAACCTCATCACAAACTAGGAATTCCAATGGTCTGCAATGAAGATCAATATAGATTTATACCAGATCTATGCTATCAAGATTCCCTGAATAATCAACTGAATATTTTATATTGTCTCTTAGACCAAGAAATGTTCAACCAAGTAACTTTTACCAATATTTGAATAATACAATGGAGATCTACAATATATCCTAAACATGGCCTCAAAATGTGCCATTCTGATCACATATTGGTAACTATTGTTATAATAAAACTCAAATAGACCCAAATGGTCATCTTGAGCCCCACTAAAGTCAAGAAAAAAAGTGTGGGGCATATTTTCAAGAATCTATATAGCTCTTTCTATATGAACATCTAATTGTGGATGTTTATCTGTGATCAAATGAACCTAATATCCCAGTGCCTCTTGAAGGAGTCTCTACAAATAAGAAGTGAACCAAGGATCTCTATTATAGACTATAAAACATGGAATTATGTTAAAATGAAAAATCACTTTTACCTAGAGATTTCCCAACTCCTAAACTTTTTTTGTATCATGAATAGGTATAATGTTAGAAAAATATCAGCCTATTGATCAAAAACCATATCAAAATATTCTCTCTCTAGGCACATGGAAACCCAGCCAAAAAATCCATAGAGATCTCATCCCACTTTTTTTATTGGCATTGGGAGTAGATAATAAAGAACCAAAGGTTTTTGGTGATTAGACTTGACTTATTGTCATGTATAATAATGAGAGAAAAATTCAAAAATTCCCCATCTTATTCCTAGCCACTATAATTGAAACTGCATGTTATTGAACAACTTTGTGGTTCTTATGTGCACTGCCCACTGGGAGTTATGGCAATCCCCCATCACATCATTCCTTACCACTAATAAAAAAAAGATATTTCGATATCATAGAAATATATATTTTGTGAACAAAAACTTTGGCATTTTCTCCCCACCATAAAGAGAGTATCTAATGCTATAAAACTTATTATCAAGCTACTTTTCATAATGGATCAATTCGAGAAGAGGATAGGTCAACTCAATAATTTCCAAAGAGACCTTAGGCCTCGATTCCAAGACTTCAATATGTAACTTTTCAAAGAGATCCATTAAGTTCAGCTCTTCCAAATATTCTTTCACTGCCTGGGTCAGAAGTTTCCTAATCAAATCATTTGCGAATAAATTCCATTTCCCTAGGGTATAGTTGATGTAAAAGTTGAAAGATTGCAAGTATTACAACCAACATCTATGGCATAAATTCACACCTTTTTGAGAGGAGATATAACTCAAGAACTTGTGGTATGAAAACATGATAAACCTTTCTATATAAAGAGAATTAAAATAAACCATATTAGTGGGAATCATATCTACAAGTTCAAGGTCATGGGTCAGATAATTATTCTTGTGCGGCCTAAGAGGATGATAACCATAAGCAACGAAATTATATCCCTTCATAATAAAGTGACCCAAACCAGAACCCAATGATTCATAGAGGTCCACATAGCCCTACCCGACCTCTGTATTGGTCAACACTAGAGTAATATCCATGATACATTTCAAAGCAAGAAAATATATCTAAAATTTTTCATCACAAGAAGCTTTTACTCCTCTCTGAGTTATAGAAGTATTCCAAGAAGAAATATTTGAGGTTCCTTGATGAACTAGTGAAAATACCCATCCAGAAGAAAGAAGCTCTGGATCTTGAAAAAATTTCATAGTTGTTCTCATGTCATAATAGATTTTATATTTTTAGGGGGAACTAAAATAACATGTTCCGACACTATGTGTCCCAAGAATTTATCTTCTAGAATCCAAAAATAACATTTCAAAAGATTCAAATAAACACAATGACTTCACAAAAAACTTGGAACTATTCTCAAATGATTCACTTGTTCATCCTTGGACATTGAATGAAAAAGGATTTCATCCAAAAAGTCTTCCATGATAGCATCAAGATACTAATGTAAAATTATGTTCATTAAATCCATAAATACTACAAGAGAATTGGATAGACTAAAGTGTATTAAAAGATTATCATAATGGTCATAACATCTCTTAAATGTGGGTTTCTAAATGTCATATTATTTTATACTCAACTGATGTTAAAAAAATTAAAGTTTAATCATTGAGAACCAATTCCCCCCTTTCAACCGATCAAAAAAATCATCAATATGTGAAAAATTTCTTTTTATTTACCATCAAACGATTTAGTTTTCGATAATAAAAATATAGGCAGAGTGAAACATCATATTTATTAGCAAAGAGAACTAGTGCCACCCAAGGTAACACAATCAGGCATATAAATATTTTATCTAAAAGATCATCAAACTAAGTATTTGGTTCTTTCATTTCAGTTGGTTCCATACAACATGAAGGAATAAAAACTGGTTGAGTACTAGGAAGTAAATAAATAGAGAACTCTACCTCCCTTACTGGTGGAAAACCAGAGAATTTAGAAGGAAACAAACTTGAAAACTCAAAGACAATTGTAGGTAGATCACAACTCAATTATTCCTTCTCCAAATAAAAATAATACACTAATACTAATTTCCCTAACTCATGATAAGAAGTTCTAGTTCTACTTGACCTTTGGTCCCATTCTCCTTGAAAGGCATGACATAGAACATTGGGTGTAGTAATGTAGACCTATCTTTGATAACAATCATTTTGGGATTTATTTTAAATGAGGTAATCTATCCCAAATATTACATCAAGTGTTTTCAAGTAGAGAACTATAAAAAACAAAGTAATCTTGTCTTATGATTGAGAGAAAACCAAAGCGGGACTACAGAGGCCAGGCTCTCTCATCATACCAAGGGTTGTAGTAATATCCATGACATAAGATATAATTTCCATTGGAAGATTTAGAAAATCAACAATACAGGTTGAAATAAATGAATGAGATGTACCAGTACCAAATAAAATAGTCACTAATAAAGAATCTATAGTCACGGTAACTGTCATGATCACTGGACCCATATCTGGTTCATCTTAAAACTCTTGCATCACTTGAGGAAGCTTTGTTCTAGATTCTTATGGATGAAACCCTTTTATACTTGAATAATTTTATTGAACCAAAGTTTCTGAATGTTAAGATGATACCATGCCAATAAATGGAGTGGAATAAATGTGAAAAATGTTTTATAAGTGTCTTGAGTATCCACAAGAACCATATACCTTTGGTCACTTAGTGAAAACCCTCTTAGAATGCCCATGATTTCCATATTGGTAGAAAATAAATTTGTATATTATAGGTAATATAGGAGGTATAGAATGACCCTGATATCAAGAAAAAATACAAGAATAAATATTCTTATACTTTAATTTATAGGAACCCACACTACTAATGTGGGGGAAACAAAATCCCAATTACATTGAATTTATAGCCAGGTCCATTTTGACAACCAACACTCTATCCATTACATCAACATAAGAAGGCAAATTTAGCAAGGAAACATGAGAAAAACATCAGATAAAAGTCCCAACTTGAACCTTCAAGCCTTAATATTCTCATTTGATACTATCTTAGTTGTGAAATGCATGAGATCAAAAAAATAATTTGCATACTCTGTCATGGTCTTGCCAGCCTTCTGAAGTTTAAAAAATTCATAGCCTTGGCTAACAACATTGACTTTGGATTGAAGTGGTTGGTGAAAAATAAATTTAATGCATTTAAACTAGAATACCTCATGCTTCATCATCATCACCAAAGTGTCCCACCATCTCCTGCATATTCCTTCCATCCAAAAGGTGCTATACTTCATCTTGATTTCATCAGGTATCTATAAGAACCCAAAAAAACATTCCATCTTTCTTAACCATTCCTCATCCTCTTGAAGATAATTTGAGTGTTTTAATGATGTCGAATTCTAGAAAAGTAATTCTTGAGAACAATCCTGAATAACACCCCTTTGTGGTTCCAGAGCTGAGCTTGAATAGGAAATGGTGGTGGTGCTTATCCAAGAGCTTGGAAAACACATACAATCACCTCAATTAGATTCGGGTCAATAAGATAATTTTATCACTATAGTTTAGTAGAATATTCATCCAAGATATGATTCACATGTATTCTAGGAGGCATGATGCTACCCAAAATCAAAATAAAATAAAAAAGACAACATATTAACACTCAAACATAGAAAATAGGGAAATTAATCCCAACATATTGACAAACAAGATTTGGGTTTCAACCTATCCAAATAAAAATATGGAAAAGACGATAACTAATCCTCACAATGACTTTCCCAAACCAGGCATACTGACATAAGGTTCATTAAAGTGAGATCTAGACAACCACTAAATTTCAACTACCTCCTAAGCCATGATAAGATTTAAAAATTCATACTAACTTCAAGATAAGAAGCTCAACCTACCACTCATACCACTTTTTCGTGAACCAGCCTTGGTACCCTGGTAACATGATAACCAAGATGACGTTGATGAGTCCTGAAGGGAGTTCATGATTCCCATGAATTGGAAACTATCACCTAACATCATTCAAAATGAAAGTGGGAACCAATTTTCAAAAAAATAACAAAAGAAAGATAATAAATTAGTATTCATACAAAATAACTCCATAAGGAGAATTTTACCATAAGTCAAGTAGGTATGTAAACCTAAATTACTAAAAAAAGTACTAGTATAAATGATATATAAATAGACCAAGTTTCAATGGACACAACTCTCTATTTCCATGAATCAACAATTAGAACCACCTCCAAGGGGTTCTTTACCCCAATGTGAACTTAGAAGGAGAAAATATACAAACACCCAAAGGAACAAGTAGGGTGTGATCTAAAATCCCAGTAGGGTCTTACAAGGATTACATAATAATATGGTAACATTTAATTAAAAAAATAAATAACTTACAATTTTAAAATAAAAAGTCTTGGAATTTCAAAAGAATATTCAACGAAATCATCCATTAAATTTAAAATGGTGGAAATACGTTAAACAAATGATTCAAATCTCAATTGATGGGATATTTATAAAAAAATAACTTAAGAATTTTTTTATTATAAAACATGTTTTATAAATTCACAAGGCATGGAAAACTGTTAAAAACAATGGCATTTATTCATTTCAAATACAAAAAATTTAGCAACATGGTCATATTTCTATGAAGGTTTGATAGTTATTGGATATAAGACTCCACACACTCAAGGTGACATAGCAATATATGTATACACATTCTCACTTTGATACTGGTCAATATGAATTCATCACCATCCTATTAAGGATGTGTCATGGTGCATTATTTATTTGGAATATTGTAAATCATAGAATAATGTCTAAATAAGTCACTAACTACATAAGGTTTGTATGTGATCTAATAAAAAACAACAATGGACTATTTATTTTAAGACTACTCAAAATAAAATTCAGACCATTCTCTATTTAAAACATGCCAATTTCCATTTAAAAACAAAAACATATTTTTAATAAAAAAAATTATTTTTTTTTCGGGATAAAACCCAAAGGTTTCTATAAAAACCATTTTAAACCATTTTTCACAATTAAGAATTTTTAATCAGTTCACAATTAAATTTCAATATTTACTTTCACAATTTAAATTCATCAATTTAAATTTCAAAAATATTTATTAATTTCAAAAAATTTAATTCAACAATTTAAATTCCACCAATTTTGATCAATTTCATAATTACATCCAAATTCATTAGAATTTTGAATTTCCCCCAATTTCACGACAAAATCCAATTTTCAAAATCAAATTACCCAATTGAATGTAATTAGGTCTTTTATAACATGTAAATTGAAATAAAATTAGTTTAAATCAAGTAATTTCATTTAAATCAAACTATTGAAATTAAATAAAGTAATTTAGGGTTAATAAAAGTTGGTCATCATGACAGAACAACCTACCTTGGGATCAATGGTTCAAGAAACACCAAAACCTAAATGGGATTGGCCAATGAAAAATGTCAATAATCATATCTGAGAAAAAAAATACATTTAAGATAGAAAAATAGGTATTAAATCCTTTAAAATCACAAAAAGATCTACAAAATCCTAGGGAAAAAATTGGAGAGAGTGGTTGATGGATGACGTGAAGAGAAAACCTATAGGGTGGAGATTTGAAATTTTTCTCCATGATTTGATCCGCTTCCGAGAGGGTGTAGAGGATCCAAAATCGCATCGTGGACGTTCCCAAGGAAGAATAAACCATAGGGGTCATTCTTGGTCTATAAAGAAGATAAATGGAGAGTTTTTGGATTTTAAAATTAGATTTTTGGATTAATTAAAATCCACAAACATTTTTCAGGGCAGATCCACACGGTTAGGAAAAACTATGCACCCTAAACATGTGTCTTTTTTAAATCACTTTTATTTTATATCATAAAAGAGAACTTGACTTGATGAGTTATGTGACCACAAAACAAAATCCCACATCCTAGGCTTCCATGATTTTCATTAAGAGGGAACACAATTTAGAAAAATCATGGCACAACCATGCACAAGCCCAAAATTTTCAAAAACATTTAAAATTTAAACAAAAAACATCCCCAAATAAAACCCAACCCATGAATAATAAAAACAGTGGTTTTAAAAAACCTGAGAAAACAATAATATGTCAAAATTCATGATCTGATGGTCTTGGTTGTTGACCTTGAAATACGAAATGGTTTCTATAATTATGATGATGTCGGGAACATATATGACATAAACTAATTGTTCATGATTGAGTTATGATGAATTCTCATTGTTATGATTCATGTCTATCAAAATTTTAATGTTTTATAACATAACCCATGATTATGATCTTTTTCAAATTGGGAATTTACTTTGAAAGCTATGGTCATGATCTCATTTCCTTATGCTTTTATTATGTTTTTATATGATCATAAATTGATATTTCCCACATTTACTCATACTAAGAATATGATTTTAACTTTTCTTATGTTTATTTCCTCAAGGATATTAAGAAAGGTATTTATTATCATAATTCAAAGGGGGTTCTAGTTATGGAGAAATAAGTGGGAGACGATACACATATTTTTTGAACTAGTTTTTTATGTTTCTATGTTTCCAAAGTCACTACGCTCATATGGTTCTGGAATAGTTTTTCAATGTTATATAAGTAACATTAATCTATAATATGAAATATATTTGTATAAAAAACTAGCGCAATTATAGTTGGTATCAAATCAAGGTTTATTTAATTGTTTGGAAACTAGGATGAGAAAACCTTAATAAGAATAATAAGGGTAAGTCTAAGTTAAAATCCTAGAGTTAAGATAATAATCATGAATAACCTTAGATTAAAAATAATGTGTCATAGATTGAAATTTTATAAGAAATTTACCATAATTATGTGTTTTACATAATATTATTAGTACATCTCACACTATTATTTTTGGGTTTTAGACAATGTTTGGATATAGGATAATTCATGTTAATAAAGAATTTGATGGATAACGAAATGATCTTCCTCTTGATCAACCAGATTTAATGAGATTCAAAATTATTGACCTTATTATTCTGGATAATCATCAATCTCAAAATAATCTCAAATTTGGGGAGTTTATTTACTCAACTAATAAGTGAAAGTTGGAGTTTCACAATGACCATATAAGAATGAAAAGTCAATTTTCCTCATGTAAATAACATTAGAATAGGAGTCAAGGGGAATATTTTAAAGGAATAAAAAGATGCTTAATGTGTGCAAAATAAGGACACAATGAAAGTAATTTCAAAGAAAAATTGAATGGTATAATTAACACAATGGAAGATAATAATGTTATTCCTATGAAATCATAAAGAGTAAAATGTTTTAAATTTGGAATGTATGGCCATTATGAAAATATATTCCCTTGGTGGAATGATAATAAAGAAAATAAACAAGGGTGTATGATTAATGGTAATATTAATGGTGATGAAGAGACTATGAATTATATATGAAATGAAATAACTATAAAAGAATAAAATGACAAATCATGGTTAATGGTTTAAGAAGGTAGTGTATTTTTTGAGTATTTATGTATTGTAATTCAATAATAATGTCGTAGAAGTAATTTTATGGTATTATCGAATAATGAAATGTATAAGGATTTTTACACTTTAGTTTTCCTCAAGGATTTGAAATCATATATTGAATGGCACTGGTAACCATGAAAAGTGATTGAGGTGGTGAGATGATATTTTTGGAGAACACATACTTAAGGGAAAAATAACCCTTAATATCTGAATAATTTTGGTGGTAATAATGAGATAAATAGATTTTGTATTTTTATAAAATAAATGGTATTGTATTTATAACCTCATAACTGATTATTAATATTACTACACCGTGGTTTATGATATCATGGATCAAGTTTATAGAATTTTTAGATTTATGGTATAAGGAATGAGTTAAATTTTTAGAGAATGGATTCTCTCACTAAGGTATTTTGGTAATTCAAGTAATTTCCATGTTTCAAGAGAACAGATGATAATGGCCTTCCCATTTTTGGTGCGTAACAATTAATAGCTACATCAAGTTATTCTGGGGATTGATGATAAGTTTATTTTGGAAATTTAGTGGACCTTTTTCAAATTTTTTTGATTTTAATCTTCTAGATGGTTCATAAGGGTTACAATTTTTGAAATTGGTTTAGTTTAATTTTTTTTGAGGTTTTAGAGATTAATGTATTAGTTTACCATATGAATATTTATGTGTATTGTATAAGCTATGATGATAACTAGAGATATAAGGAATGAATTATTATCCCATTATGGATCTTATGATCTACTAGTTATATTGGAATTAAAATTTTATCTTCACTTACTGGAGTAAGAGATGAAGAATAAATTGATCAAGGTACAATGAAAGAGTGATATTTTACTTATGAAATTGAATAAAGTATATTTTATCAAGGTATTTTGAATCAAAATGTTATCATATTATCATCATTACTGATGATATCAATGAACTTTTCAGACTTATTTGGTCTTTGGTTTTGTGGTCATTAACCAAATCTTGACCATGTTATCTATCACTATCTAACAATTTTTGAGAATTAGTTTTCCATTAAAAATCAATAATTTAATGTTTCCCATATGTGGAAACTTATTTAGGTGTTACATCAGACAACCTTTATGTTTTCAACTTTCCATTTTAAATGGATGTTTAATTATTTATTTGTATGACGTGGGTTCCAATGAATGAATTACCAATTGCTAAAACTTTGGTGATTGAGATAAATTTCAAGGGTTAAATTCATTTTAGGGTTGAATAATTTAACACTCGGATATTTTTTCTAAAATAGTTTTCTAAATAATTTTATTTATTAGATAGCATGCGTTATACACAATAACAAGTTTAGAGACGCCATGAAATATTATTAAAATATTATAAGTCTCTTATAACCTAGCCATTAAATTAGAGGGAATGAATATAAAAACTAATTTATGAAATAAATTTCTAAATCAATATTAATTTATTGTTAAAGGCTTATAAAATAATCACATATTTTTTAGTAAAGTCAATTGTTTTTGCAAAAATGTGTTTTCTTTGAAAATGAGATTTTATTATTTTTAAAAGTGAAAATTAATTTATAAAAGTCCTATAAAATGTATTTGATAAAATTAATTTTATTTTTGTAATCATCATTTCTATATTTTCTGAAAATATATTTTTTACAATTTTCTAAAAACATTTATTTTTCAACGAATAATGAAAAATACTAATTTTCATGGAAAACATTATTTTCATTTAAATTTTAATAATGGTAAAACTATGGTTTCATTTTTTTAAATTATCAGTAGTTAATTTTGATATAAAATAATCCAATTATTTTTTTAAATAGATTTTATACTTGAATTTTGTATAAAAACTTTTTATATTTAAAAGGACATTTTTCCAAAAAACAGTCTTCTGTTAACTTTTATTGGTTTTATTTTAAATTAAAATCTATAAAATTATGTATTTTTAATTATATAAAATCAATTAAATATTTTTAGCCATGAGTTTTAAATTTTATAACATATTACCTTTTATTTTTAGTCAATATGAATACCAACTGTAGTGAAATTTATTACGTTAGTAAAGGGTAAACAAGTTAATATAGATTAAAAATATGTGATAAGATGATAATTATTGATCCTATTTCTTATTGGCTAAATTTAATTAAATCATTAACAACTAACATTATAAATTGAGCTATTTATTGTACACATTCTCATAATAATGACTTATATATTTTTAAAATCAAAGAAATTGACAAAATATCACACTTTTAGTTTTAATAAATATAATATTTTTGATATACGGTTTACTAGAAGATGTTATATACTATAAATATTATTTGGAGATCTAAAATAATTATGTTAATCATTTTAATTTATTTAAAATTTTCAATTGTTAGGTAATTATCCTAAATGTCAACATAATACTCATATCACAATTATTAAATTTAATTAAAAATGAAATAAATGATATTAATAATATTAAAATAAATATTATAAGAATTAATTAATTTTATAAATTAATTTTCAAGATTACTTTGAAATATTAGTGGTGTATTAAATTATTTGGTTCAAATATATCTTTTTTGTATTGATTTTATCAAAATTAATGTAAATGATAGTGCAGAAATTGACACGAATTATATTATATTAAAGTAATATTTTATTGAATTATTTAAAAACCATAAAAATTTTAACTACTAAAAAATATGATAAATTATGGTCTAAAATATCTTAAATTTTCCATTTATGGTCTATTTTACAATTTATATATAAAAATTAAAACCTTTTATATTGAATTTTTTTTATCGCATATAAAATTAAAATAATTTAAATAAGGTTTAAAAAAAGATAAGAATATAACTAGGACCTAAACTTGTTAAAATAAATTGTGGAATGAATATTATTACACCCTTATCACATAAGGATATAATTTGAGTTATTTAATGAACATTGGTCCTTAAAAAGGACTTATTTATCATTTAAATCAATGATAGGTACAAAATGTAACACCTTTTGTTTTTAATATCTATTATGTGTCCATGTATGGAAAAAAGAAAACAACTAATGAATATAAATGTTTATTTTAATGATAAAGAATTTTTTTATTATATAAATTTATTTTTTATTTTTAGAAATTATATAATTACCTTAGGTCTTTTTCAACTCCTAAATTACTATTTATTTAATTAACATAAAAATAAAATAATTGTTTACAAAGATACTAATTTTGATATATTTTGGACGAGATATTATGTATAACCAATTTTATAGATCTATATAATATATTAGATATTTTTGAAAGAATTACATTTGAAATACCTCTTTATCTTGATGTATTTGAAGTCAAATTAAATAAATAGTGTCAAAATTGACATTAATGATAATTTATTTTAAAAAAATATTTTATTAAATTAAATAAAATTAATACAAAAATTATCTTCAACCATGTAAATGTAATATAGTTTATAAAATCATAAATTACTCATTTCTAAGTCATTTTCCATTTATTGTAACATTATTAACCCTTTATAATTAAAATAATGGAAACCATAGTTAGAGTCAAAAATAATAAACCAAGGTGTTAATAAAAAAGATATGGTTTAAAATGACACATAAAAATTTATAAATTATATTGGTTGATGATATTAAAACCATATAATATCTTATCTTCATATCCATTTCCATTTTAAGAATTTTGGTAGGATAAATGAATTTATTATAATTTAATATTTTGAAATTTTTTGAAAGTTCCCCGCACTTAAATTATAAAAGGGAACCACATCAGTAAATTATTTACTCCACCTTGAGCATTCTATATAGACTATACTCTACCTATTTATCTTCTAAAATTATCTAGATACATTATATAGGTTATTATATTCTGAAAATACTAACCCTAGATACCTTTAGAGGTGACTTAAAGGAGACATTTCGAAGAAGAGGTAATCAGTCTAAGTGATCACTTTCTTTTTATACTCTTCATTACCTCAAATAAATCTAATATTTTTATTAAAAATATAATAAATTTAGTATCTTAAATATTCTGAAATTTTATTATGATTATGATAACACCATTATACACCCTCTTTCTTATCAAAAAAGAATTTAAAGTACTACTCATTCGTACGTATGACTTACCATCTCCACCTAGCGATACAATTCATTTTAATCACCATATTTTATGGATGGGTATTAAGATTGGTTTAGTTAATATATATGATATATATGATATACTAATTATTAGGTAAATATGAATTATTATTTATCTTTATTTTATTCCATCCATCTAAAAATGTAATCAACATTCATTTGTACATATGAAATACCATCTCTATGAATTGTGTAATTAATTTTTCTATATATTCCTTATATGAATAATTATATTTAAATTTCAAATTATTATGTAATATTATTATACCATGATTAAAATTATGTAAATAATGAGACTAAGATCAAAGTATAATGACCAAGACAGCCGAACCAAACTGTGCTTGGAAAAGGAAGCATTTATCACCCAATAAAAATGATATTAATTTCAAATTGTTAATAAATGGGTGATAAAATTTTAAAACTAAGTAATAAATGGTATTATATAAATTAAATTCATTGAATAAATTTATAAAAAATTCATATTTATTATACCAAAGTTTTTAATGTGAATGAAGAAAGGAAGGGCTTGAGGTATGGGTTTAATTCACAATCTAATTTTTATTTGATATTATTTATGTTTAATTAACCACCGAGGAATATTTAAATTCCATGTCCATGTTTTCTAAAAATGTTTTCAAAAAGTTTTTTATTATTATACTATTAATTTTAAATTCATTTTTACCCATGTATAACCTTTTATAAAAAAATTTGAATTACATGTTTTAATCATTTTTGAAACAAGTTTCTTGGTGGATTTTCTAATAAAATATACTGGGAATATTTTTTAAATTATATGGAAAGAGTGTATTTTACTTATTTCTTGACTACTTATGTTTTTCAATTTTACTATAAAATCATAAAAGGTTCCATTCAAAAAATATTTTCCTTTTTAAATTCATGGGTTTTTTTGAAAAAATGTTTGAAAATGAAAAAGATATTTTCCTCAAGAATTATGTCTACTAATATTTTAATATCATTTTCAATATAAGACAAATTATTTGATGTTACTTATGATTTAATGGGTATATTATCCAAGGATGAAATTTTTATTATTTATCTGAGTGGTTTATATTTATGTTGTTATTATGATTAGGAAACCTGTTTCTTTTCCATAGGTTATGATATGATAAAATGTTTATGAAACCCATTTATTTTCATGTGTTCTGATATGATAAATCATCTATTATCTTATAGAAGACATATTTATGATATTTATTATGTGATTGGTAGGATATATATCTCCCTCTATTTAATTGGTAATTAATTATATATCATGAGATGGTTATTGGAAACAAGTCAATGTGGTTGATCACTTTTGGGGAAAAGGTTGATGTGCTTAGTCCTTTATGGGAAACAAGTTGATATGACTAATATGTTATGGGAAACAAGATTATGTTCTTAATCTATTATGGGAAATGGGTTTTGATTATTTATTTGATGGTATTTTTAGTTAACATTGACATATGAAATGGTTTATATACTAATGTTGATTACACACTCATTTATTACAGAAACATATGGTTTATTATTGAGTTATGATGAATTATCATTATTATGAGACATATCTTTTGAAATGTTAATGTTTTATTCCATAACCCATTATTATGATCATTTTTAGATTGGTAATGAACTTTGAAATTTATGGTCAAGATATCATTTCCTTATTCTTTTATTATGTTTTTATATGATCATAAATTGATATTTTACATGTTTACCCTTACTAAGTATTTGAGCTCACCTTTTATTATGTTTCTTTTCCCCAGGATATGAAGAAAGATATTAAGTATGATATTTAAAAATTGGTTCTAGTTGTGAATAAATAATTGAGAGATTATATAGATGTTTTATGAACCAGTTGTATATGTTTCCATGTTTCAAAAGGCAATGAAACCTTATGGTTTTGGCATGGTTTTTTAATTTTATGTAATGAATATTCATCTAAAAGATGTAATATCTATGTATGAAACATTGGGTCTAATATAATCTTACATATCCACCATACTTCCCTTATTATTCTAAAATGATTATAGAACCCTTTCACTTTAATTAATCTCTCCAATGATTATTTATGTTCCTCCGTTATGCTGCCAAAATTTCACAATGATTTTCCATGCCAAACAGTTGTGTAGTGAACACCCATACCCATTTTCTATCAAGGGTGTTCAGCTTTATGATCTTATAATTATTTTATTAGGTTATGAAGTATATATATATTACATATTCATTAATAATTAAATTATATATTAATAAATATAAAGCTTTGTTTATTTATCAATATGTAACACATATGCATGTACATGATATGAAAGTGATGGGTTCACCCAGAATTAATTATCACTCCAATATATTGAGTAATATTGTAGTATTTTGAGGAATATTTTAAGGGATTAGGGAGTGAACCAAATATATCACAAGACTTTGTACACCATTTTATGATGTGTTAGTGGTTAGTCTTCACCTATGTTTATGATGTTATGCTTAAATTTGTTGCCACTTTACCATATTTCCATTGTGCTATCATGATATATCATGCATCTTTGTTCATGTTTAGGATTATCACACATCTTATATCCCATTTAATTTCCTATTCCCTGACATATAATAATTTCTTCATGTTATGACATGTTTATTCCATTACTTGGCTTTATATATCACCCCTTTCTTATCTATGTCCCTATGTTATCCCATGTAGTTTTAAGAATTATGGATTATTATGATTATGTTAAGGAAGTTTTCAACAATGGAATTGTACGCCCTATTTTATATTTTTATGTAATATACCTAATTACCTAAAAAACTAGACTTATTGATCTTAAGGGTTATATAATGTGTAATCTTATATAATAAATCATGAATTAATGTATAATAAAGACAAGTATTTTCATAGTTTATGAACATACCATCATAAGGTTTAGTATTATATATTTATAAGGCTCATTAAAATCCTTTGTAATGTTCATAACCAAATATTTATAAATTCCCAAGGCTCATAAGATTATAAATGTATGGTTAATTCCACACAACTGAGGTTCATCGATTTTATGTGGGATCTACATATAGTAAAAATGAATCCTTGTGAGGTTATCAAATTTTATGAAATTTATCATCTCATTTGAGCCTCTAATAATAGATGTTAAGATCGAATGATGGAAGAGTTGACTTCATAAATTCAAGGTTGTGGGTCTTATTGTTGAGATTAAGTGAGTCTAAAGAGGTTATCAGTGGAACCAATGATTAACTTTGATTAAATATAATACAAATATTAGAGGGTTGAAGGTAGAGTTGAGCCCATCTGAGACTTCATATTTCCTTTATTAAGGTGAATCATGGGATCTGATCAGATATGTGAAGGTTTATTGGGGATCAAATTAGATTGGTTTGATGAGAACCTACTTAGGTATGCTATTTGATGTTGGTAAAGAAAAATGGATCCATAGTTTGTTGTTAAATAATATATGATTAGTATATACATAAAACTAATTGAATCAATGAGATTGACTTGAGTTTGACGAGATAAAAAAGATTCATGTTGGTGTTTGTAGAAGAGGATTTCTATTTGATAAAATTTCTTTGATTCAAGTTCAAGAAGATGAAAGGGATTTGAGTTTTCAATTTATATGGTTTAGGTTTTGAATTATAAAACACATTAAATGGTCTACCATATTCTTATAAATATATTAATTCAGGAGTGCTACACAAAGAATGTTAGTTTTCGACATGATAGTTTGAGTTTTATTGTAACTCAATTTAGGTTTTTATGAAGAAGATGGTGGGTTACTGAAGCCTTATCCCCGAGGGATAGTATGAGTTTAAGATCTAGGTTTATCATTCATTATATAAATATGGATTTTATATAGATTAGATGGTTCATTTTTGTTAAATATAGATATGTGTTTACTTTATAGTTAATGAACAAAAGTTTTCATGTAATGTTCTTAAAGTTCAAACAAAATATTTTTTGATAGTTATGGTTGATTGAAATCAATCTAGGTGTGTGGGTTCATTGGATTTGAATATTGATGGATCTTAAGAAGATTGGATGGTGATAAATTATTATCATGGATGAACGAATGATGACCCATTTGAGGTGATAAATTAAGTAAGTCATCCAATAGATAGATTAGTGAGCAGAGAGTAGTTATAAAGATTCTAGGAATGCATGAACAGGGGATTCAAGGAGAGGTAAGGTCAACTACAGATGTTGAAATTGGAATATGAACTTTAAATATAATAGATTATACTTTTACCTTACATTTATTTTTTTATGGATCCATCATGTGTGCTTGTAAAACATTCTTATAGAAAAAAACATGTGTTGTATTTATGTTATTTGACGTGATTTTATTATTATATTTGGCTATTATATTCATTTTCTTTATTTCATTATTCAATGATAAAATTCATTATTATTGGAAATACAGAAGTCAATTATTTTCTTGATTGATTTTAAAGTATAAAAATAATTAATTTCAAGTATGTTTGAAATAATTTAACCCACTAAAAAACATCAATGGATTGAGTAGGTGAAGTAGTAAATAATGAACATTCATGTTAAACTTAATATGAAAAATTTGATTGTATATAATCACTTTCTTTCCTTACATCTATATTAAACTCTTCTTGATAGAGAATCTTATTAGTATATAAGTAGTTATAATCACTAAAATAAATTATATGATCTTATGTGAGGGTGTTTTCTAGTTAAGAGAATCATTTCTCTAGAACATCACATTTTCAGCAAGTTTTTTAAATTGAACCCCCTGTCAATCATTTTTGGGATACCTCCTACTCTAAAAAATTTTCACTAAAAATTTATACACACAAAGAACCCACACTATTGAACCATATTTATTCACACTTCATCATTCATCAACTCCTTTTTTACTAAATTCATTAGTTTAGAGTGAAATACGATCTAGGAGAACTCACCCTCCTTTTTATAAGTTCACCCCTTCACGTCCATTTTAGTGTAGGATATTATAAATGGATTATTTATGGACATGATGTCCTTTAGTACTATAAATTATTGTATATATAAATCATGATATATTAAATTATTAAGAATTTAATATATCTCCCACAGATTAATTTTTTGTTTAAAATTTTATAGTGTATTCAATTCACTTTGAAATCATTGATTGTATTTTTTTAGGTGTAAAAGGGCTTATAATTAGAGGATTGATAAATTTCAATATTTAAAAATATTATCCTATAATTTATTTATTTAAAAGTTACACAATTTTCATTTAATTATGGAATTTGTCACATTTTTATTATATTAGTTGTTTTGTTGATTAAATTAAAAATTAGACATAAATTTTTAATTTTCAAAATTAACTATTATTTTGAATTTTATTCCCATGTTAAAAAAATAATTTATTTCACTTTAACAATTCTGGTGATGAATAGGTTTAATAAATACTAGATATATTGAATATAAAATTAGCTATTTGAGTTTACTATATATGGTAGAGAATGACATATAGATATGATAACTAATTATATGATGTATTCTTGAGGAAAATTAATATTTCATGTAGTGACAATGACATATCACCGACTCCAATTTAATTAGTGAATAAGATATATAAATATTATCTAATATAATGTGTTCACCTATTATGATATAATTATATCCCTAATACTTGGTAAGTGGAAAAAATGGGACAAGTCCTGTAATTGATTACGATAGATTCAATTGATGAAGATGATATAGTCGCTGATTAAAATATAAAGATGTTAATAACCATCCATGATACTATATTTTTATTGACTAGTTACATACACACTTCCCACTAATTGTTATATAACAATATGAAAAAATGATGATTCTCGTGTATGTGAGTCATGAAATGTGAGTGTTTACTTTTATGACATGGGATATTGGATATGATGCTCAAATAATTGTTTAAAACACTACCATACCACCCACTGTGATCAAATATGAAACTGAAGAAACACATATCATAATTTATTATATCGTTATATAGGTGAAGATGGCTTGATTAATGAACATAAGACCCACATATCTCTAAACTAAAAATAAAATATATTAAAACAAAAAATAAAATCATAAAATAAACCAAGCCTATCAAACATCCAATTGTTGGAAACAATAGTTTAAATCATAGGTCTTATTGATGAATATTAAAGACAAGGAGTAAGAATCATTCCATGGGTGATTCAAGTTTATTGATTAAGACAACTATCCATATAGTATACATCCAAGGTTTGAGCGAGAATTTCATATACATTTTCTACATTTTATAACAAAACCAGGTGAACTTTTGATTTATCAAATTGAAGACCCCCTCAAGTAAAAGTGATAATGTTCTAGATATCATGGGATTTTAAATTCATGAAACCTAATAAGAGAAATCGAGATAGAGAGAAGGTCTATCAAAATTCATATTCTGTATAGATATATCACAACCTCTTGGGAACGTGTGGATGGATCCTTATGAAAATGATAAGAAGTCAAGAATGTTTCTTATTATAAAAGAATAACACAGGTCATAAGATCACTTAGTTCCTAATTTTCGGGATTATATTATGTAGTTTATTTGTATTCATTTTTTTATTGTGATATTCCCCATTATTTTATATCTTTTTACATAGAGGGATAAACACTTTTGGTTATTCATGAGATCTAGGAACCAGTGTAGTTCCTTTGTTTCCTTTTTTAATAAATCTTTTTTATTTCTATTATTTCTTTAATGTATGTTTTATAGTGGTTGGTTGGATTGGGTTGTAGGTGATTTTTTCTATTCCATTCTTGTTATACCATTACAATTCTTCTTCCTCTACATGTACTATCTTACCTCTCCTTGATCACTCTTTGAGTGATAAAGTTGTATGATCATAGAATGTGTGGTGAATGATTGTGGCTTTTTTTTCTAGGGTTTAGTACATGAAATTAGTTTTATGATGTACATATCAATCAATCAATGGTAATTTAAGCATCTAAGATCCAAATTACTATTACCCACTCTTCGTATGATAGATTTGAGTACTCCTTCCAATTTATTGAGTTTGTTATAAGGTTTTATGATTTCAAGGATCATAGTGTGATGTTTCTTAAAAGAGGGATGACGCTAGGTAGTTTCATGAATGTTACAGAGTGTATTCACATAATGAGGATAAAACATGAAAAATAATATGAAAAATGATTAAATGAACCTTTGGATTCACCTTAAGATTAAACAATTTTATTTATAAATTTTTATTATTTATTAAATTTATTTCACTTCTTTTTTTATCTATACACATTATTCATTTTTACTATTTTGAAAATTCTCCAAATAAATAAAAATATAATAAGTAATAGTTAATAAGACCATGTTTTTTTCCAACCTCCATGAGAGACAACATTATACTTTTACTATAATAAATTATTTATGAATTTAAAATATTATTGATTCTAGGATCATAAAAATATCCATATCATCACCCATTATTATATGTCAATAAATATAAGGGGAATATCTCTAAACACAGTAACCAAGTTCAAACAACTAGGTAAATCATATATAGAATTAAAGTAATCAAATCAATTGGACACTGATTTCATTATAGAGTACATGAAAATTGAATTTAGTTTTTCTAGATTTTATATTATAGTATATACTAGGTAATTTACATAGAAATCATGGAATAAATTAATTATATTTTATTGAATCTTATAAAATTTAAAAATTTAGGAATAAGATTGTGGTTTTATTATTTTTAAAGGAATATTAAAACTATTTAGATGAAATAAACTTGTAGGAGAAATTTTGATCAAAGCAGGGTAAGTATCCCTTGATGCTCAACCACTATCAACCTCAAATGGTATGGTATAGAGAAAAGGTTAATTGATTTATACCTCATGAAACTAGAGTGGTATAAAATTTTATACTAGGTTAACAACTTTGATTTTATCAATCACATCAAAATGATTCTAAATGAACACTCAAAAATAAAAGAAAATGTGTTAATGTAATATTTGAAAACATTAAGGAATCACATCAATAATGTGATATAATGTATATATATATATATATTTTTAAAATAATACTTTTATAAAGACTAAATATTGAATATTCCTAGGTCCTAGATTATGTATTTCATTAATAAACACAATTCACAAGATAACACATGAAATAAAAAAGGTGAAAAAGTGTAAAATGAACTAAATTCATTAAAAAAATGTCACGAACCTACCCAGGTTCCTTGGTATCTCAATAATGAAGAAGGTCCTAAAGTACACAAAAGGTTGTTCTTAATCACAATGGGATGTTGGCTAGAACCTAACCTCACATAAACAGAAAGTGGGAATGGGTTTTCCACAAAAATTATAGAAGTAAAAGAAAAAAAGACAGTACGAATATAAAAAGAAACTCCACTAGGATTAATGTACCAGAATTAAACAAGGGAATAAAGGAAAAAGTAACATAACCAAAGTACCAAATAGGATAATAACCAAATTCTTAAGTGAAACAACTCACCAAGTTCAAGGTTCAACACCTAGATCCACCTCCAAGAGATCCCTTTCCCTAACTCTAACAAGGAAAGATATATTCTACAAACACCCAAAGGCACATGTAGAGTGTGAGCCAAATCCCAGTAGGATTTATCCCAATGATTACATAACAATATTCCAATATCAAATTAAACAAGAAATTTATTTCAATTTTGTAACAAATTGGTTGGTCATTCAAAATATCACATTTAAAAAAAAACATGCTTTACAATTTAAAATATGTAAATATATTAGCGATTTATGCTTCACATTTCAAATGATAGAAATATTTTTAAAAAAATGGGATTTACCTTTAATGAAAGGGTGATTTACACAAAGGTAAATTTTCAAAAAATGGATTAAAGAAACACATAAATATAAAATAGTTTATATAAATTCTCAAGGAATGTAATACAATTTAAAAAAATAGAATATACTTTTGAAATAAAAACAAGTGAGAAACATGGTCATGTTCTAAATAGGTTTGATAGTTCTAGGATATAGGGACCCAAGACTATGAAACAATAAGTATTTATATATTCACATTTATCCCTAAGGAAAATGGTACTCGTCACCATCACTTAAGGAATGGGATGTTCTGATACGATGTTTTTGAATTTTGTAAATTGAAAAGCGATGCCCAAAATAACTTACTAACTACATAATTCTTTCATGTTCTCAAGTAAAAAACATTATGGGAATTTTTTTCATTACCTCATAAAATAAAATCAAATCCCATCCCCCATTTCAAATATGCCAATTTTTAGTTTATAAACCATAATATGTTTTTAATAAAAAATTGTTTTTCAAAAAGATAAAACCATAGGGTTTCCACTAAAACAATATTTAATACATTTTTCTTAGATAATTATTTAAAAAAAATTAATTAAATTTCAAAATCCAATTATACAATTAACTTCATTAATTTAGTTTTCAAAAATAATCTATGAATTTTATAAAAAATCCCTAATTCCCTAGAATTGGGGATTTTCACAATTTCCTTGGAATAGACATTCCAAAATTAAATTAAAATTTTTAATTTTTCCAAAAAAACTATTCATTCCATAAACACACCCAAATTCAAAAGAAATGGGGGGTTTTCCCAATTCCATGCCAAAGTGAACCAAAACCCAATTCACTTGTGTTAGGTTTTTAATAAAATGATTGAAATAAATTTATTCAATTTAGCAAATTTCATTTTTAATCAAACTGAATGTAATTCAAGCAATTAAATGATAATTAAATTGGAAACCAAATATAGAACAACCTATATTCCTCATAGAAACACAAGGATCACAATTGAACCCACCAACAAGAATGTAGGTGAAGAAGATATAGGAAATCAAACTAGAAACAACATATAATAACAATGAGTTTAGATCCTTAAATTTCAAGATAACCTAAAAAACCCCAAGGAAGTAATACAGAAATATTTGGACAGGCATGATGAATGCTTACCCAAAAAGACACACTGTGATCTCCAAAAAGATAAATCACTGAAAAATTATCCTTAGGGTTTGGAGGCTCAAAAAATCACCTCGGGAAGCCTCTAGGTCATTAGTAAGGAATATTGGAGGAAGAAAAAATGAAAATTTTAGTCGGGATGCCAACTTAAATACCACCCTCAGTACTTTACACAACATGTAACCTAATTAAAAATAATTTAATTGATAAGTATCATAATATCTGAAAAATCTATCACCTATTAATGAAAAATAGATTTATTTTCATTTATTGTTTACATGTCCTATAATCATATTACACGGGCATGTAAATCTCCAAAAGGCTACAAAACCAACATATTTCATGCCAAAAAAGTCAAAACATTTATGTCTTCACCATTATTGGTACCCTCCCATTTATTCTTGGATGTTACGAGAAAATGAAAAAGGAAAACAATGATAAGTTTAGAAACACACCTTTCTAAAAGGTAATAGGATATTACAACCAACCCACCATAAAAAATTATGTCCAAAGAAACCCTAAGAAGAAGCTTCCATGAAAAATATATGAGAGAAATACTCTCTCATCGATGCCTCTCTCTAAATCTCACTTGAATTAGAGTTATGATGACAGAGTAGATGAACCAAATGTATCGCTCCTTGAAATAAATTGATTTTAGAATCAACTATCCTAAATGGATATTCAGTCATGGATAAATTAGGTTCAAATTCAAGAACTCTCCAACTCAGAACATGATATGGATCAGATAGATACTTTCTGATCTAAGATACATGAATCACATTATGTATCAATGTTATCTGTAGTGGTAGTTCCAAATGATTTGAAACATGTCCCACATGATCAAAAAGCTAAAAAGGTCCCAAAAATGAGGAGAAATATTCCCTTTCCTTCCAAGATGTCGATGACCCAGTAGAGGTGAAAACTTCAAGATCACCTAGTCACCAAATGATAAATCCCAGCATCATTGATGATGACAAACATAAGACTTATATATGCTTTGTGCTGTCAAAATTATCTGATGAATCAACTAAATATTTTCTATCATCTCTTATACCAATCTATGTCCAACCAATGAACTTCCACTAATATTTGACCAAAACAAAAGATCTTTACATGGTCAACCATATAAGGCCACAAAAGGATCCATTCTGATCACATAATAGTAACTATTGTTATAAGAAAACTTAACTAACCCCAAATGAGAATCCCATACTCTGCCAAATTCAAGAACACAAGCATGAAGAATATCCTCAAGAATTACTATATATCTTTCTGTCTAGCCATCTGACTGTAGATGTTATTCCATAATCAAACAGATATGAGATCACAATGCCTCCAAAAGGCCTCTTCAAAAGTGAGAATTGAACCGAGGATCCCAATCAATGACTATAAAAGATAAAACTCTATGCTAATGAACAATCTATTTCACATAGATATTTTCCAACTCCTTAAATTTGGATTTATCAAAAATGGATAAGAAGTAATCTGATTTCTTCAGCCTATCGATCACAACCCATGTTATATTCTTCTTTCTTTGGGTATGTGGAAACCCAACCATAACATCCATATAGATCTCATCCCAATTACAAGTAGGTAATGGATGTGGATGAAGTAAAACCAAATTTTTTTAGTGATCAACCTTAACATGATGGGATGAATAGAAATGAGAGACCAACTCAACAATGCCCCATCACATACCTAGCCACTGCATATCATAGAACATCTTCATGATTCTTGAGTGCACTTCCCACTAGGAATTTGGAAAATCCCAATCAAAAAAGTCCCTAAAAAATATTGTAATACAAAATGATTCATATAGTATAGAATGACTACTTTAGAGAACCAAAATTGGGAAACTATCTCGCCATCATAAATGGAATCTATAATTTTATACAAATAATCATTAAGATTATGATACTGAAGAATCAATTCAAAATGAGTGGGGTTAAACTGAACATTGTCCAACAAAAATTTATCCCCATTCTCCTGAACTCCAATATGAAACTATGAAAAGAGAGCCATAAAATTCTAGTCTTATGATGATTACTTCACTAACCAGATTGGATGTTTCTTACTCAAGGAATATGCAATGACATACCCTTTCCCCAAGGTATTGGTGATGTCAAAATTGAAAGACTTCCTGTATTATACCCCATGAATCTAAAGAATATTCAAATATTTTTAAGATAAGATATAACTCAAGCCTTTTTGGTAAGAAAACAAAATAACCCTTTCTCCATAATTGTAATGTCGCTAACTCTTAAGATCTTGTATGACAACTACAAGTTCAAGGCCATGGGTTGGATAATGTTTCTCAAATGTTCTTAGATTATGAGATCCATAAAAAAAGACATGATCACCCTACATAATAATATAACCCAAGATTAATCTGGATACATAATAAAAGGACACATAGCCATACCCAACCTCGGGATGAGTCAACATTACAACAGTCATCAAAAGACATTTCAACTCAACAAAAGAACTCTAACATTTTTCATCCCAAGAAAACTTTACTCCCTTGAAAGTGAGGGAAATTATCAGTGAATCCAACTATTAGATTTCATTAATGAACCTTTGATAATATATGGATAAACCCAAGAATCTATGAATCTTGAAAACATTCTGTGGTTTCTCTCAATTAATAACAACCTTCACCTTCTCAGGATCAACTAATATACCCTTTTCAGACATCACGTGTTGTAAGAAATTCACATCTTGGATCCATAAATTGAATTTAAAAATATTTTCATAAAGTCATTGATTTATTAAAAAACTCATAATTGTTCATAGATGATGGACATTATCCTCCTCAAACATAGTGTAAACGAGAATGTGAACAACAAAGGATATAATGAATGTATAAATAAACTCATTGAAAATTACTATAAATCAAATCCATAAAAACTGTAGAAGAATTGGTTAGAATAAATGGAATGAAAAAGTAATCATAATGATCATACATGATATTAAAGGAAGTTTTCTAAATGTCATATTCTTTTATACTTAACAGATGGTAACCAGAGTGAAGATCAATCTTCGAGAACCACTTCTCCCCTTTTAACTGATCATATAGATCATCAATCCATGGTAATTGATACTTGTTATTTGCTATCACTCGATTGAGCTTACTCTAGTCAACATATAAGTGAAGTGAACCATCAACATTATTAGCAATGAGAACCAGTACCACCCAAGGTGGCACACTTGGGCATATAAATCATTTCTATAGAAGAGAATTCAATTGGGACTTCAGATATTTCATTTTAGCTAGTTCCATGCGGTATGAGTGAATAGAAAATGGTTGAGTATGAGTCATTAGGTCAAAATAAAACTCAACCTCCATTATTGGATAAAAACCAAATTAGTCAAAAGGAAACACATTGAAAAAATCTGTGAAAACTGGAAGGAGATCACTTCTCAAAGATTCCAGCTTCAAATCAAAGGAAAACACTGATATTACTATCCCCAACTCTAGATAATAAGGTCTGAATCTGCTCGACCTTGGGTCTAGTTTTACTTAAAAGACACATAACACACCATTGGATATAGTAAAGGAGACCCATAGAAGATAAAAATCAATTTGGAATTTATTGGAAATAAGCCAATCCATCCAAAAAATGACATTAAGATATTCCGTGTTGAGTATTAGAAAATTTCAAGAAAGATTAACATATGATTGAGAGAAACCACAATCATGACTTTGGAGACCCTTATCTATATTTTTTCTGATGGGTGTAGTAATATATATCACACAAGATAAAATCAATATAGGAAGATTTATCAGATTAATAGTGCATGTTGAAATAAACTAATGTGATGCACCAGTATAAAATAGAGCTGTCAATAATGATGAAGCTATAATAATGGTACCTCTCACAGTCGCTAGACCCATTTCCACGTCCTTTATAAACTCTTCCACTATGTGAAGAAGTTTCATTCGACATACATATGGATGTAACCATTTTTCATGTGATGCATCCGATATCTCCATAGTTTTAGGAGGATATGCTGATCTCGTTCCACTATACAGAGTGGAATAAATATGGAATAATCACTAAAATTGACATGAGAATCCACAAGAGGCACATTTCTTGGGTTCCTCAGTGAAATATTTCATTTAATAACTCAATTGTCCACACTAATAACAAACTAAAGTACCTATTCTAGGAACTGAATGAGGTTTAGAAAAACCATGCCATCATGAAATTCATTGATAATCATCACTCTTCCAATTTCTATTGAAGGAACTCAAGTTTCCATTGGGAGAAAAATAAACTCTCGATGACACTAAATTTACAATGAGGTCCATTTAAACCATAAGTTCTATATATAGAACATCATAATAAGAAGGAATTTTCAGCAAGAAAAATTAAGAACGAATATCTTAATGAAGTCCCAAATCAAATCTTTGATATTTCATCCTCTCTTTAAATACTATATCAGGCTAGAAATGAATAATCTTTGAAAAATTTATTGCATACGTTTCCATGGTCATGTCACCCTTATCAAGTTTGAAGAACCCTATAGACTTTTCCAACAACAATGAATCTAGATAGAATTGTTCAGTGAAAATAAATTTAAAGTTATCGCACTCTAACCCCACACTCTTCTTCATCATAACCATAGTGTCCCACCATCTCCTTCTTGGTACTTCCTTCATAAAGGTAGAACAATTTACTTTGATCTCCTTGGGTGTGTCCAAGAACCCAAACACCATTCCAAACTACTCAGCCATTCCTCAACATCTTTAAATAATCTGAGCCTTTAAACTATTCTAGCTTATAGAAAAGGAACTCTTGAGAACTAACTTTGATAAATTCTCTATGAGGTTCCACAACTGGAGCCTAAATAAGAACTCATGATAGTGCCAATCCCAAAGATTGGAAAATGCACACAATCAGCTCTACTAGGATCAGATCTACAACATGATTTTTTTGAGGTTCAAGAGTATCATCCTCCTAGATTTTATTTTTATGTCTTCTCAAAGTCTTGAGGCTACAAAACATCCGAATATAGCAAGGAAGATATTATATGTAACACTCAAACTAAGAGAAAAGGTAAATTAATTCCAACAAATATAACACCCAAGGTTTTTATTTCACTCTATCAAAATAAAAATATGCAAAATACTACAACTAATACTAATTATATCTTTTCCTAACCACCTATGGTGAATTAAGGTTCATTACAGTGAGTGATATCTGAGAAATTAATCAAAACTACCTTCTAAGTCCTGAAAATATTTCACAAATTCATAATGACTTCATTATAATAGATGAACCCCCCTATGATAACACTTTTTTCACAAATCAATCTGATTAACCTAGTAACTCGATTAGTGTTCAAGTCCTTACATAGCTTGAAGGGAGTTCCTGATCCCCATAGGTTGGCGAATAACACCAAGCATCACACAAATTGAATGTGGGAATATTTTTTCTATAAACATTGAAAAATTAAAAGAAAAAAAACAATGTATGAATATCCAAAGAAACTCCATTGGGAGAAATGTACCAAAATACAACAAGGAAAAAAGGCCAAAGTAATAAAACCAAAGTACTAAAATAGGGAAAATAGACCATGTCCAAAAGGACACAACTCACTAAGTTCAAGGTTCAATAGCTGGATCAACCTCCAAGAGATTCTTTTGCTTTTCTTGAACCTAGAAGGAGATAATGTAAAAACATTTGAAGGCGAAAGTAGGGTGTTCCCCAAATCCCTGTAGGATATCACCCAAGGATTCCATAATAAGATGAAAATATCAAATTAACCAAAAAATTATTTAAATTTTCAAATAAATAGGTTTGGAATTCAAAAAATCACATTTAAACAAATCATGATTTATAATTTAAAAGATGGAAATACATTACCAATTTATGATTTACTTTTCAAGTAGTGTAAATACATTTAAAAAGAAGTAATTTACCATTATTCAGAGATTGATTTACAAAAATGACACTTTTTACAAAATTTATTAAATAAAAATCCAATGTTATGATGATGATTGAATAAATTTTTTTTATAAACTACTTTAGATAAATTTTCAAGGCATGTAAAATAGTTTAAAGTAATGGAATATACATTTAAAATACAAATAACTGAGAAACGTGGTCATGTGAAAAATAGGTATGATAGTTCTATGCTATGGGGACCCAACACTATGAATTGAAATGTATGTATATATTCCCCTTTGAGACTATGTAAAAAGGGATTCATCACCATCGACTAAGGAATGTGATGTGCTGATATGATGTTTTAGAATCTAGTAAATTATAAATCACGACCCAAAATATCTCACTAACTACCTAAGGATTTCATGTTATGAAGTAAAAATAATGATGTGAAATTTATTTCAAGACTCATTAAAATTCAATTAAATCTCATCCCCCATTCCAAATATGCCACTTTTATCTTTAAATCCCATAAAAGTTTTTTAATAAAAAACATGAATTTTTAAAAAGATGAAACCACTAGGTTTCTATAAAAACCATTTTAATCCATTTTCCATAAATATAGATTTGATACCAATTCATTCAACTTCATAATACAATTTTAAAATTAAATTCAAAAATTTAATTTTCAAAAAAATTCCACCAATTTCAAAACAAATCTCCAATTAATTGGAATTGGGGGTTTTCACAATTTAATATCAAATAATCATTCTAAAAAATAAAATCAACAATTGAATATTTCAAAAAAAAATCTATACATTCCATAAACACACACCAATTCACTAGAATTGGGGTTTCCCAATTTCATGCCAAAATGAACCAAAAATCCAATTCACTAGAATTGTGTTTTTAATAAAATGATTGAATGAAATTTATATAATTTAAGCCATTTGATTTTCAGAAACACTGAATTTAAAAAAATAAATTAAAGATTAATTAAATTGACAACCAATGGCGGAACCACCTACCTTCTTCATAAAAACACAAGGATCACAACAGAACCTTACAACAAGAATGAAGGCACAGAAGATCGAGGAAATCAACCTAGAAATTAGATCTAACAACACGGAGGTTATATATATCAATTTAAAGATGAATTCAAAAAACTTAAGGAAGGAATAATGAAAGATATGGAGAGGCATGAATAACTCTTACCCAGAAATACCCGTCGTGATCTCTAAAATGATTAGTCACTAAAAAAATAATTCGGAGGGTTTGAGGCTCCCAAAATCACATGCGGAAGGCTCTAGGTCAAGAGAAAAGAATCCTAGAGAAAAAAAATTTAATCCAGGATTCCTGCTTAAAAACCATCCTTAGGACTTTACATGATGTGTAACCCAAGTATATATAATTTAATTGATAAGTCTCAAAATCTCTGAAAAACCAATCTGTTTTTAATAAAAATTGATATATTTTCATTTATAGTCTACACATTATGTAACCATAATACATGGTCTATAAATATAAAATAGGCTACAGAACCATCATATTTTGTGATAGAAATTCCAAAAAATATCTGACTTCACCATTATAGGTATCCTCCCATTTCCTTCTCATCCCTACCTAGATAACAAAAAAGGATAACCATGACAAGATTAAAAACATACCAGTCCAAAAGTTAACGAGTTGTTAAAAAAATTTGAATTATACATGAAAGCATGGGGATTCATTTTTATTTTATTAGTATGTGATTCTACCATAAATCAAAATAACAATTAAGACTGAAAAAGGAGTTTCAATGATCAATAATTGTGAATTTAAATAAATTTCCCAAGGAGTAAAAGAAATATCCTAGGAATATATCAAATAACACTCCTTAGATTGAGAACTATGGGGTCTATAAATTTATAAAGAATTGGAAGAGTAAAATAACTAAATTAAAATATGAATCTCATATCAACCATACCCTTATACAAGTCAAACATTCAAATGAGGTATTACATGATTTTAATGGAAAATTTTGTAATTTTTCTCCAAAAAACATTAACAGCATATGAGTATTTATGAGATATCAATGATAAAATTTTACACACACTTTATTTTAATGAAAGAATAACATAGGAATCGAATCCTAACATGAAATTTGGTAGAAATATAATATATTTTGTTAAAATTTTAATGTAGGTTGAAAAAAACCAATTATAGTTTTGAAACCCAAGATATGGTCTATTATAGAATGTTGGCCCAATACAGCTCATCCAAATTTTCTTCTCTTTATGGGTATCAATTAGGTATTTTTTATGGATGTTACTATTGGTACAATTGATTAAAATGTATCCCAATTAACTATTCATCATAAAAAAGGAATTTTATAATTAAGATAAATTAAGACAATTTTATCGTAAAAATACAAAAATATTTTCCTTTCATAAAAATACCAAAGATATCATACATTTCCCTTTTAATTAGTTATTAAATAATGAAAAGAAATTAAATCAGAATGAGATGTCTAAATTTATGGATTTCTAGGAACCCTTAAAATTATAAATCATATGTATAAGTTTGAAAATATTGGATAAGTTATTTGAAGTGCACAACCCCATACTTAAAACTTTGCACTCATAGGAAAATAAAAATTAAATTTATTATATAAATTGATGATAATATGTTGATTTTAATATTTTTTGAATACATGATAAAAATATGAGAAAATAGATAATCACACTTAGGCATTAATATGAATAAATTTGAAATTAATTATCTTAAATTGTATAAAATAAAAATCTAGTGAAATTTACAACAATAATCATGGTGAATCAAGTTATGAGTCCACTAAGGCACTAATTCCCCATATGTTTGTGTGATATATATTTCAAAATTTGATTTCCACTTTCTATCCAGTATATCTAGGTCAAGTAAAAAATTTCTTCTTACCCAGTTCTTTTCCACCAAACAAATTCTCATCTTTTGTAAACAAATTCCAAAACCCATTCACCTAAGAAATCCACAAATTAAATTTTTAAGCTCCAAACCTTGATAAACCAATTTTTTTTAAATTTAATCACTTCCATTATATATATATATATTATGTTTTAGATATATTATAATATTCTGCTAATATATACACATGTATAGGTCCATATTTTATAGTTAAGAAATTGACTGGTTGAGAAGTGAAGGTAGATAAATAATATTATATATAGTTGACATAATATTACTGAAATTTTTTATACCATAAATTTAGTATAAGAAATATTAAGTAATTGTTATGTTCAATGTTGTCTGGAGATATAAAAAGACAATATTTTTCTCACAAAAATAATACACATAGAATGGTGTTTAAATCTTAAAGGATTCATAATGATAAAATCTTTTATATCATATAAAAACTATATTTTTTAATAAAATAAAACATTAATGATTAATTATTTCCCATAATTTCTATACTCACAATGATATTGTGAACAATTAAGCTAGAATTTATATTATATTCCATGCTAGTAATACTCATGTGACTTGAGTAATTTTTGAGTTTTTTATTTAAAAAATCAAATTTTAACTACATTATGTTTCCATACTTCAGTCATAAAAAATATTTTATCCCAAATGTAATCAATTAAAATAAATATACAAGTAAATAAAGGTATAATTAATGAACAACATACTAAGTGGTAATATATATGGAATATTTTAGGTGGATTTATTCTACTTAATTTTTAAGAAAATACTCAAGGAGTGTTTAAAATGAATCCCATTAATGTTAAAACTTCTTACAATAAAAATATGAAATTAAAATATTACACCAAAAAAATAAACATGATTAATAATATAAATATTGTGTGAATGTAAATAGAGAATATTTCAAAATAGATTTATCATTTAATTATCCCCAGGAACTTCTCACCAATATCTACTAATGAATCAAATCATCATGGATAGATTTTTTTTTGTAAATTTGGGAGTTATGGTAATAATAATTCTAAATTTCTTCCAAAACACGAATCTATAATTTCTTATGTTTACCTGAATATGAAAAATTCATATTACATTGTTTAATAACAAAAAATACATTGTGATTAGCCTCTATATGGAGGAATAAATCCATTCTAAATACATTTCTACAAGGTAAAATTCTGATAGGGATATTAAAATATATATTATCATCCCACACCATGTCATCTAAGATCATAATCCATTCTTTCCTACTATCTTATCCCATTTTCCCAAGATTTTCTCAACTTCCCGATTTAAAATTTCAACTTTTACATTAATTTGGGAATGATAGGATGTGGCTAATTTATGGACAATCCCATTCTCCTAGAGGAAGGTTTTCCTATTTGATATATAAATTATAAAAATTATCTATAATGAAATACCTTGAAAAACAAAAATAATTAAAATATTGCATCTCAAAAACTTTAATATCACTTGAGAGTCATCGGTACTCATTTTTTTCTCCTCTACCCATTTATAGACTTTGTCAATAACCAATAGAATACACATAAATAAAAATTAATTTAGGAATTTACCCATTATTTTGAAGCTCAATTAATAAAAAAAATAAAAAAATAATATTATTTATTGAGAAATTTCATTCCACCTATAGATATTCCCTATAAATTTACATCAAGTACCTGACCTAAAAAATTTATGAGCATACTTATAAAAACATAGTCCAATAAAGTCATGAGTTAAGGACGCTTTAATATTTCTATTAAAAGTCAAAGTGTCTCCTATAATCTAGAGTGTTTAAGAATCTCAAAATATATGTGTAATCATAGTTGGGTACACACCATCGAATACCATGATTATTACAAGTGCACTAAAAATATGGATCATCCAAAATATAAAAGTATGGATCAATATTAAGGATATGAGATTATGAAATTATAAAATCATTGGAGAATCTATATTAGACTAAATAATTTACAATATCCACATACCAAGGGCGAGTTCCACCATATTATAAGGGTGATTATCTGGGAAGAACTCTATATAGGGGAGTGGTGAGTCAACATGAGGTCCCAATAGTAGGTAAATACTACTATTGTGGTTAGCTTCCACATTTTACACTACACACTTTTCCTGTATCTTTATATAGGAGGGGTGAGTAAATATGAGGTTCTAATAATGGGGTCATACTACTATTGTTATTTTCTTCCACATTTTCCACTCCATAATTTTATTGAATTTCAAGGAAAAAGATTTTTATAATAAGTGTAAATTATATGAGGTGGGGTTTACCCTTGGGATTCATAAGTAGAAACTAAAGGAAAATGTGACTGGATAAAACAATGTCCTTTGACCCAAGAAGATATGAATAAAATTTTTCAAAGTCAATAAAATGAAAATATGTTCTTTTTTTGTAGTGTATTTTTCTTATGTATGGTCTAAATTATGTTAGGAATATATAATTATATAAGGATTACTCTTAATTAATTATGATAAAACTTCCCCAAATGTATATATAAAGATATCACACATGATCTCGAATGGTAGATCCCAACTTGGTGGTTGGATTATGGGTGAGGATATAATACACCCTTTTAGTGAATTGAAAGCATAAAATTAATGAACATCAAAGAAAAAATAGAAATATTTTTATAATAACTAAGAAATTTGAAATGTTATTTTATTAAAGTATCTAATTAGTCATCGGTAAAGACCAATATGACTAAATAAAAAGATCACATACTAAACACTTTTAGGTTATTAGAGGGTGGATGAAATTTATAATTTTGATTAATCAATTTATATTCAATTTCAAGAGATTAAATTCCAAACAAAAGTCCCCCATTATTCCATAAAATTACATTTATCAAAATTCAATACGAGATATTATTCAATCCCTAATAAAAGTATAGAACCAATGTGGTCCAAAAAATCATTAAAAGTCAAAAATTGTTGATCCAATAAAAGATTAATGTATTAATATTAAGAATAGTTGTGAACATAGAGAGAATACATTGACATGGGGTGAGTTTTCTATGATTTGGAGTTGTAGAAGAATCCCCATGAATTGTAATATTTTTTCAGGGAAGAAATCATGTAAAGAGATAAAGTGGAATGATTTTTGTTTTGATTTTTTCTTAATACATAAATCATGTTCAAAATAATATAAAATAAAGTTTATAATGTGATATTAAGGATTTTAAAATTCATAGAGGTGTTTGAAATAGTTTTAAAGTTTTTTTTGAATATTTTTAGAGGTTATTGGAGTTGACCTGATTTTAATATGTAATTTCGGAAAATTTATCAATATGTAATAGTAACCTTACTGATACATAAGAATTTTATTATCAATGGGTATTTTTTTTTCTCTGAGTAGAAATTTTCAAAAAATTGGTAAAGTAATCCAAAATGTATGTTTTTTCATTAATGTGATATGTAAGGTTTTTATATTCAAATATGATAAAATTCAATGAAGGAAAAAACCTTACAGTGATATATCAGGTTTTAATTTTAAATACAGAAGAAATTATTATATTTGAGGGTTTTATCTAAAAAAATGTAAATTTCTTAAAACACAAGTCTTTTACTCACTATGATATGTAAAAGTTTTATATTTATAAGTGTTTTAAATTAACATAGAAAAAAATTTACTGTGATATGTAATATTTTTAAATTCATTACAAAATGATTTCAAAATTGTTTGGTTTTATTATTTTTATATATAATTTTAAGATCCCTTAAACACAAGGGTATATAGTTAATGTTTTTCATACCTGATATTTTTCATATATAAGAAGTTTTATATTTCAATGAACCAAAAATGTTGATATTGAAACTATTTTTTATAGATTAAATATCACAAATAGAAAGCATGAAACATGAATTTGGAGAATAAAGGTTACAATGTTAAGATGATAATTACACTATGATGTACACCATTGATGAATAAATGGTTTAAAAAATCTATATGTTATGAGGTAAAATTATTACATGTTTAAAAGGACAGTCTATAGTGAATAATGAATGGTGATTTTCAAGATGGATTCATGTCATGATGGAAATAAATTAAACTCAAGGTTTTTGATATTTTTAGGTGTAAGGAAGGATTATTTAATAAATATAAATGTCATGTTACAAAGAATTTTTTTATGTAATTTGAGGAACACGTTTTTTGACTGTAATGTATGGAGTCAAACTATGATGACTTTGACAGATTCAAAGACTAAGGAAGATAAAGAGACGTTAAAAGAAGTTGTTAGTTTGAATTCAAATTTGAACATCAAATTTATACTCAAATAAAAGTTTATTACTGTTTAGTATATATGTTAACATGGGTATTATATGATTATTCAAGAGATTTGGTGGAAGAGAAGACTATGAAGGAGTGTTTATTGAAAAAAAATAAAGAGGAAAGAGATTAAGAAGTACAATTAAAACTCGATATTAATTTAACTAAGTTGACAACTCTGTTATTCATGAAAAATTAATATTTTATCTTCATTTTAATAGGATAAAATTTCACAACTCAGGAGAAAATTTGTTGCATATTGAGTTTAATAATAATACCATGTCATTGTATTCAATAAGATGATTACATTGGGTCTTGTGATCATGGATTTTACCGTATCATTCTAATGATATAGATACTCATTTTGAATGGTGAAATTTTAAAAAATATATTATTCATAATGTGTTTATAATTTATAGTTTTCAAAATAAATCTACTCCTTACTTTAACAATATTGAAGATTGTTTTGAATGAAACTTAAAAAGGAAGTGAATTCACTAATTGACCACATGTTGATGAATTATAACAGAAAATATGGGATATTTACAAGTGGTATTAGATTAGTATAGGTTTTTTTGAAGGTAATCAGTTTTCTAGATTTGAATATTTGGTATCTAAATTTCTAATCTGGGCACAAAAAATGATAATACAGGAAAAAAGGGGATTCCAATTTTGATAGTCAGAATTAACATATTCAGAAAAATCCAATAATACCATATGTTTTCCTAATTATTCTAGATATATAAAAGTTTTAAACTGATGGTTTTGTTCCTCATACTAGATCTATGTTATGATATCTGTTGATAATAATAATTTAGAGAATGATAATCATGATCAAAATTCCATACTATAATAAATTTTTTAAAAGGAGTTTCTCAAGGTTAAAGAGTCCAAGAAATAAATATTGCATAAATTGAAAAATATATATGAAGGTAATGGAGAAGTGAGGAATTATAATATACCAATTTAGATATTGAAATATGAAGATATCAAGATGAGTGATGCTAAAATAATTGATTAATTCTTCACTAAATTTAGTAAAGTTGTGAGATCTATTAAAGGTTTTGGTTATAAGATAGAAGATTCTATGGTATTTGAGAAAATACATCATATTTTTCAAGAGCATACTGATTAAAATATATTGCCTCTTGAATAACATTGTCTATACTCACCAGATGAATATTGACAAGATTAATGTTGGGAAGATACCCAAGGTACATCAGAATAATTTATACCTAGAATGCATGATTGTTTAAGGTTCCTGTGATTGCATAACCCTTAATAGGAATATTTATTTCATAACCCAGGACAACTCATAAAATTCCTACTAGACACACTATCTTGTATAGACTTATGTAGATCAAGAAAATAATCCATTCACATGACTCGTCTAAGAGAGGCTATCCATGTTGGGGGGATCATGAAGTCTATATTCTTCACATTATTCCAATGATTCCTGTGAATTCCCTATGAAAATATATTACATGTCTTATCTCGGAGAGTCAATCTAAGGTGGTAGGGTGTCACAATCATTGTTCTTTACAGGACACACTCTTGAAGTCACTTTCTCACCCCATGTGAACCTGATAATTCGATCAACCTTATGGTGAGGTTGTTTGTGATTGGCCTATCTCATTGTCACTATTCCTCACATGATCCACTTAGAGGTGACATCGATGATGTGTGGATTGTTCATTAATAGTGTGTGATCCCATTCCATCTTATCAAAACAATTATACCACTTAATTGAGCATGGTTTCATGTATTGTCCACAATGAAAAGTGGCATAGTTTTAGGTGGATATGTCTATAAACTCCCTTTTGGTTCAAAGAGATTAAATAGAGACACATAATATAATATAAAGAAAGTTTTGAGAGTTCAACATTTTTGAGATTTTGAAATCACACAATTTGAAAGCCTATCACTTAATAAATTTGGGGAGTAACTTAGGAAAAATTTATGAAGCGAAATGGGAAATATATGTTGATGACTACCATTGTGAGAACTATTTTAATAAGACACCACTACTATACAAGCACATGATGATTTATTGGTCATATGATCATGATATGAATTAATTATCATACGATCACATCTTATGATCACCTAATCATAGAATCAGTTACGGGAATCACACAACCCTTATTCAATTTCATTCTCATGTAGCCTTCTTCTCACTTATGAGATCAAAAAAACCCTCACAACATTACAATATCACGTGACTTCACTGCCTTTATGTGAAGTTCATGAACCTTCCCTCTTCACATGAATCGTATGACCCCTTAACATTCGTGAAATCTACAATCTCTCAAGCGTTTCGTTGAAACTCTCTCAATTAATTATTATTTTATAAGGATATAACCCTTAATATTCCCCAAAACCCCGCAAATAATAGGTTCATAATCCTTATTAATAAAATTCACCTCCCATTCCCATCAGAAATCAAGGGACCATAGGAACTATGAGGACTCTTATTTCTATTACAATCTGAATATGCTGGACACCTTCCTAAACCTTGAGCTCCAAACTCACTATATGAAATGTTTTTGGTCCTTTAATATATATTGTTTCTCACACCAAGAATAAATAATATGGGATAAGAAATTTTTAATTATCATTCCATTTTCATAAATAAAAACCCATATATACTATGAGGTATCTAATTCATCTTATATTCAAGATACATAGGATTCCTTCCCTCAAGGCCTACGCTCGATATCCAATATATTTGCATGAGTATTTATATTAGGCTATATTCCCTATAATGACAAAAATATCATCTTATATATATCTTTCAAATTTCAAAAACCCCTTTTAATGCTCATAATTCTTCTCTCATAGAGCCATATCAACCCAAAGAATCATAATCATACTTCTCTTAAAGAATCCCCAGTGTGTAATCCTTATACCAAAATACCTATATTATAGAAATCCTCTTTATGTGAAAGACCCAAAATATTTTTTTAAAGGGTCAAACTATAAATAAAGCATATTAGGGAATACCCAGTGTATAATCCCTTCATGGATTCAATATTTTTTTTCAATCACTTTCTTATCACACTGAACATGAATGAATTGGTATTAGAGACTTGAAATGATAATTCCATTAGCATGATAAAAATGTATCTAATAGGTGCCTTATTATTTAGTGTAATCCCGACCATACTATAGACTATATTAGATCATATTCCTAATAATATCATACTCCCACTCAGAGAGATACCTTTCCTTTGGGACCTTTACTCTCATACCTATCAAGCCATATTCTTAATGGGATCCATATCCACATGTCCATATTACTTTTAAGATTAATCCAATATCATAGGTCCACATCCCCTATAGGTTCAACCACATAGGATTACTCATTCCTAAGTCATAAATGAGCATTTTCTAGGAACCTTTCCTCTAGACACCCTCACATTAGGACATTAAAGTTCATGGTATACCATACAAATTTAAATAGCTTCTCACTAACTATATGGGATTTAATTCTAAGGTCAATAGGGTATGTGGGATACCTACCGGAGGTTCAAAACCAACATCATCAAACATTTATCATTAGTCTTATCCCACCTTATCCCTCATGATATCTTTCACATCATTACAAAATCTTTAAAAATACCTATGACTCTGGATACCTCATCCATTAGGTCCATATTCCCCAAATTCCATATTATTTGGGCGACATTCATGATAAAATAATCACCCCACTAAAAGGGATATATTATTATGATGTCCTCATTGGGATACATTCCTCACATAGATCATATTAACAAGAATGTACTCGTTGTGATATCTCCTTATCCTAATTGGTAAATATTCTCTCCAAGGATAGCCAAAAAGGTCCAATCATGAATAAGTCCCACATAAACAATTTCTCAGAACATTTTCCTTATATGTCTGTTGACACTCTATTCCATCACGTAGTCCAAGGAATGAAAAAGGGGAGTAACTGAAGCAAAGAAAAACAAAACGAAGAAGAGAGAGGGAAGAAGCATCAAATGTTGCAAAGACATTAAGGCGCGCAAGTCACTTGCGCACCTGCCTTTGGCGAGCATGTTACTTGCACGCCAGATGTGAGGCGTGCATGCCATGTGCGCGCCCCCATTGAAATTTCTCCCTAATCTCAGGAGGCCTATAAATAGACCCTGTGGGCCCCCCATTTTGAGGAGGAATTTTCCTAAACTCAGATTCAAGATCTAGTCACCCAAGTCTTTGTCTGACGTCTTCCAAACACTTCTAAGATAATTCTTTACCTAGAATGGAATCTATAAAGAGGAAGAATAAGGCCTAAGTGTTATAACTCATCAATACTTGTGGTCCTAAGTGTCCACCCCTTAATGGAAATGAAGACACTTGCGCGCTGCCTTTCCCTCTCATGAAAACTTGTACGCCACCCTTTTGGAAACATCTAGGGATGATACTAAGGGCTTGAGTTCTAAGTCGCCCAAGTATTAACCTATGGATTATTCATCGCCCAAGGTGAATCATTTTGTGAAAGTCTACTTGCGTGACTAGGACTTGCGTGCCAGAACAATACTTATAGGACTCCTCCCCAGTCACCTCCTTTCCTCAAATCAACCATTCCTCTTCAAGACATAGCCTTCAAAACCCTCTTCAAAGCCATTTATGGCATGGTTCCTTTATTGGATTCCTTATCTGAAAGGAATTATGTGAGAACCTCTCCTAAAACCTCGTGACTTATAAGGTTTATTTCACCACAGTTAGGGGTGTCCTATATAACCTCATCCTTTGAGATGATAAGATATTTTGATTTGGGCCTCCTTCTCACGAGTAAGACCCAGTCTCAAGTTCATTAAACCTGGTCCTCCTTCTCAGGAATAAGCCCCAGTCATAATTTCCTTTAACTCTCGGCCTCCTTCTTAGGAGTAAGAAGCAGTCATAATTTCCTTTAACATTGGGCCTCCTTCTCAATAGTAAGCCCCAAGTTATAAATTTCCCTTTAATTGGGCCTCCTTTTCAAGAGTAATCCCCAGTCAGAATTCCCTTTAACTGGGCATCCTCCTTAGTAGTAAGCCCCAATCATAATTTCTTTTGTTTCAAGATTCCTTATTAGGAATAAACCCCAATAATAAGATCCTTTTAATTTAGGCCCCCTTCTCAGGAGTAAGCCCCAAGTTAAAACTCCAAATCTCCATAAAGTACAAATACCTTTATGGACCCTGCTCTCGAGCTTCTTTCCTAAAGTAAGTCCTGGTCTTCATATACTTGGACCACCATACATACGTAAGCCCCACACCATTTATCATATCTGCATGTTTCATGGAACCATCTTCAAGTTTATTGATACCTCTTGTTTCTCACACTGAGCATGACTCACGTTAGCTTAGAGTGTAAAAATATTCACAACATCTCTTATTGGGCCATTAACCATGCATAAACCCCATATTTCTTTACCCGAGTTGTGTGGACTTTGATCTCTGCCTTAAAAGTAGAGTATGTTGGAATCCTTTATAAGGTCCAAGCCCATATTTCATTAATTATTTTCCATCCCATATGACGTTAAACTATATCCTTCTAATCGAACTATGTTGGTTCTGATTCCTTTTTAATGAGGATACATAGGTAGCCCATCTGCGGGTACTATCCCAACTCTGAAATAATCCCTGTCTTTTTGAATGACAATAAACTTCAAGTGCCCCACTGAGTGTCTTTAAAACCAGTATGGTCATCATAATGACCAAGATATTTCTATATAATATATTGAAGGATACCATTGACTAAGAATCTCTAATACATATGGATGATTCTCTATCGATGAAGAACATCAAATACATATAAAATATTCTCTAAATTCCATACATATCAATCATTGATTACCAAGTCTAAAACTCATTTTCATGCTTGGTGAATTAATAGGGATTTGTGAACATAACTTAAATCTATAATAGAGTCCCAGAGTAGGCAATAATTACCCCAAAAAAAAGGTTTTATGAGCCTGAACTCCCATCCTCTCGACCAATGCAAATTCTTAAGCCTCATCGGTCCACAACTAATGAGCTCCTACCTTTAGAAAGTAGGTCCTAATGGATATATAATCATTTGGTGTTTCTGGTTATAAAAATAAACCCCTTGGAAACCAATTGGAATGTTTGAACCTTTAACAAACAAGGTCATCCCCATTTCCAGAAGAAACAAAAAATGGTGAACCCGACGTGAATCCTTAACCAAGTTAAATGATGTTTTAATTATTTTTTAGGCCTCTATTAAACTTAATATGAGGGCCAATAAAGCAATAAATGACATATGTGCTCATCCAAAAGATGTATCATATCCAAACCTATCTTGATTATGTCTATTATATCCAATAATCAATCTCTTCCAAGATCTCTCTACAACATAAATGACTTATTTAAAATTCACACATGTGAATGCCTCGGCCGCTACTCCTGCTGGATCCTCATCCGCTCTGAGGATGAAATCACCTACTCAGCGTCTTCAAAACTGATCCTCAAATGAATTGGTGAGGGAATACCATCAACATGGTACTATCCTAATGCTGGAGACCAATCGACAATCCCTCCAAGTTAACAACTCACCCTAGTTTTCCAGACAACAACGACCAGTAATCAGGAAGCAGGTGGTGCCAACCACCGTCTCCAACCGTTTCGGGTCATTATCACCAAAATGAAATAACCAGTCCCTCCCATATTACATGGAGGTGAATTAAGAGGTCACTCAAGGCCTTAGTTCAAGAATACAGGAGCCCTTCCTGAGGACTCCCACCAACAATCGCCGCCAGACTCGTGTGGTAGTGCACCCTCAACATGATGAGGGTATCAAATCTAGATGTTCGGCTCAGGTCCCTCATACCCGAGAACACAAGATGAACTATCAGAGGAAAAATACATTCAACAGGGAGTAGGGTCTTACCTATTCCCCCTCTGGAGAAGTCTATCAATCATACTTGATGGCAAACAACGAGCGAGCATATACAACCATCTGTCCTGATTTCACTACCCAGAAGACTCGTCTGACAGTAACATATCAATCCCGTCAGGCAATTATGGTGGATTACTATAGGCAGTCACATACACCTATTTATAATTCATCATCCAGTCAGCAGGCCCATCTGACTACATCCAAATAAGCTCACCAATCAAATTTGGTGACCACCTATAAACATGCACATACACATACTTTCACTCATCAATTCTGCCAGCAGTCTCATCTTCCAGTCTTGAAGGAAGTTCATCAATCATATTTGGTGGAGAACAATCAGTAGGCACATACTCCTGAGATTCATTAAGATAACCAACAATATCGTTTGATAGCACCCAGATATGTCAATTGGAAATCCCCAATGACAGACAGAAGGCAGACACAACTTTATGCCCCCACACATGAGTATTGTCAGAATTCACTGGCTGAAAAAGGAGGATAGGAGCCGGAACACACACCTACTCCAAACATGTAATGGAAATTTATTCTTATTCTCGTATCTGAAGCCACTAAGCATATTCTGAAAATGGTTAAAGAGCATAAGCAAATCCCTACCCATATTCTGGATACCTGTCAAAGTATTATAACAACTTCAACAGCATCATAGAAAAAGAATAATAAATCTATCCCTATTAGTGGAGTGACTCATCAACATGTCACTCCGGAGCAGATACACACCTCTGTTCTGGTCCAGAAGGGTTTTGGGGCATACTCCCCCATGTCATACGGACAATCAAGATGGGCACATACACCTGAATTAAATGGATATAGTCAACCTAACTTGACCATTTCTCCTGAGTAGGCACATACACCTACCCATAATAACCACTTTCGTCAACAAGTGGTTTTCAAAGTGAGTAAGAAGGCATCTAAGAAAAAGACCCATCCGGCACAGTTGAAAAATCAAGAGCCAATATGCAATAAGTCCATGCTAGATGGAGTTCTTGAAGCCATCAGACAATTGTCTATTGCAACTCAAGATTCTACTCCCTCATTTCCAAATTCCGGAAGTAAAAACAACAATTCTGAAGGTCTTCATCAGACACTCCCTCATGAAGGCTTTCTTCAGGAAAATTCGGTCAATCTAGAAGTATCATCTTCAGATGAGAGCCACGATAACCCTCTGTGTGTCCAGAAGACCAAAGATCAAGAGGTTTCATCTTTTGAAATAACCCACCATGGTGGTCCTCCCCATGATGATGAATTTAGCTGTGAAAGTCCTCTCCACAGTAGTAATTCTCTTTGCCTGGAAAATTCTTCAACGAACAATGCAGTGACGAGAAATCCATCTTATCTTGAGGCACTAGAAAATGTGAATCTAGTCATTAATGATGCCTTAACAGTAGCATGTGAAATACTTTCTCAATCAGAAGATAGCCCGGGGTGTAGGCCATTCTACGAACCACACATGGGTTATTTATCTTTTAATTTGACAAATGAATTATCTACCGATTTTGTTGAATCTGATGAAGAAGAAAAGAATCACCAGCTTTGGTCCAATTAGGTAGAAGAATATTCAACAATGACAAAGAGGAATTGCTGAATATGAGAAACCAACTTGTGAAAGGTGAAATACTAGTCATGTTTTGGCCTTTGACTGACTCTCAGTATGATATTACAGAAACATTGATAGAAGATTGTATTCATGATATTCGTCTCAACATATGGAAAACTCTTTGTCACCTAAAAGAGACAATATTATCTTATGATAAATATCAAAATCATCTTAAGATAATAGAAGGGTTGTAGCGCCAAATTTACTTGGAATCTCTCTCAGCTTCCCGACATCCAAAGGTTGAAAAGTAGTAGAGAGCCCTTCATCGTTCATGCCTTGGCGCATTGAAAAGGTTTCTCCAGTTAATTACCAATTCCCCATTTAGTATTCATATCAGGGGATGGGGTGTTCATCGATAATTGCATTTCACTGTGCTCTGTAGTAAACAAATCCCTCCAAAAGTGGTTTCATGCAATGTTATTGCCCATGGATGGACACATCTAACTGGTTTTGTGAATAATCAAAGGCTTTCTCAAGAACAAGCCTCAACTAGTTCTTCCCAAAGTTAGGCATATAAAGAAAATGTTGTTGAATTACTCTTTTATCAAGAAAATGATAAAATCAAACAGGCTTCTCATTTAGAGCATGCACATCATCAAGTGACAAAGGTGTCAGAAATAATCCAATGGTAATTGGAGCCAGGTCGTTTGAGTGGATGTAGGTTGATACATTTGACCAATTTTCGGACTAAAATTTGCAACATTAGGAGGGCTTTTAAGAAAGTTTCAGATGTAGCAGCTCAAGATCCACCTCAGCTTTCCAGACTGGGGACTCTTTTAACTCATCCCTCGGGATAAATAGACAAGATTTTAGGTGTTGAGCAGAAAAAATAGGAACGACCCCAGTCCACCAGACTGGGGACTTTTTCAAATTCTCAATATCTTCCTCAATGAAAGTAAGTCTTATCTCGATTAGGGAAGAATCCACAAGAATAACATAGAGCCGAATTATCAGGAAATTCCCTCTAAATTACGGTTCATCAAGAAGTTCCAGAGGGATCAACTAAACAAAAGGAAATGTATCATAAAGGATATGGAGGAAGACAGTATGGCCAAAGCGCTGAAAGAAGGGCTGTAATGCATTATGCATCGATAAATGTCATCAATGTCATTGTCACTGATCCTCCGGAACATGAGGCTCACTCAGAGGGATCCAGTGTAGATGTTCCTGTCAAATAGGCTGTGCACACAGAAACTAATAAAGGAGGTGTGCGTACCTGAAGACAGAGAGTTGCCCAGGGGGAAGACATTTCTTTGGGTAATTCCCTTCCATTCTCCAGAAAGGCACATACCAAGGAGAAGGGAAGAAGTAAAGTTACATTCCACCCTTCCTATGGAGAAGGCCAATCACTCTCATTGGAGGAAAGATTCTCATAGCAAGAAGAAGAAATTATGTAATTAAGGAGGTTAAATGCAGAACTACTTCAAGGTAGTCTTCCTCTTAAGCATGCTAGAGTTAATAAATCAAGGTAATTTGTTGCAGCTACTAGGATGGATCAAGAATACCCCCCCTACAAGTACACCCTCACAGGTCCAATCCTATGGGTGATATGCAACAACCACCGGCAACACTACCATCCGTGGTAGTCCCGGTTGTTACACCTATCCAAACTCCAGTTATTGAACCTGCTCAGGTCCAGGATCAACCAGATGTTTCTAAAAAATTAATGACTACCATTGAGTCATTAACAAATCAGTTGGAAGCTATTAAAGGAAAGCATGCACAAATTCAACTAGAAAGGAGATCTTAACCTGATTGGGTGGATGAAATCCCCCCCCATCAAATTTTGCGAATACCACATTCCCAATTTTTAATGGTTTGGGAGATCTAGAACAACACTTAACACATTTTTTTCTCGTTGTGATCCTATGATGGGAAATCTTCAATAATAAGAAGCAGTTAAGCTCAGGTTTTTTGTGCAGTCATTATAAGGACCTGGTTTTGTCTGGTATAAAAGTTTGCAATGTCAGTCAATTACTAGGTGGGAAGATCTCCGTCAATGGTTACTTCTTCAATTTAGCTCAACATTTCCAAAGACGAAAGTTTTTGGTCTTACCAATTGTAAGAAAAGGGAAAATGAAAGAGTTTCATATTTCATTTCTCGCTTCAAGGGATTAACATATTCCTTATGTTTAGCACTCCATCAAGAAGAATTGTTTCCAATCTGTGTGGAAGATCTATGTGATGAATTACGCACACCGTTGATCCCGGTGAAATACCCAGGAGGGTTTTGAGACCTTACTTCAATCGCTCAGCAGATAGAATATTCTCTTACAAAGACTAAGGCTAAAACTCATGTAATTCCATCACTTCTAGGAAGGATAATAGGGAAAGGAGAGAATGATACAATTATACTTAAACAAGCACCTGTATCTGTTTCCACTTCAAAACCTTCATCATATCTAAGGGCTCCACCTCCTGAGTGTCAAAAACAACGACCGCCTCATCAAGATGATCAAAGAGTTCAAAGGCAGAGATAGTTTGAAGATTTTAAGAATAAATTTTATTCTTTCTAGAATGAACAAGTTCTTGGACACTTCATATCAGCTCTGGAGAACAATCTGGTTCAGTTTCCAAGGCCCAAAATGCCAAACAAGGAAGGAGATGAAGACCTACCCAACTATTTCTCATTTCATTAGATGTTGGGGAATCCCATTCAGGAGTGTTTTCTCTTCAAAGACCTCCTGAAAAATATGGTGGAATATGGACAGGTAAAACTGAAAGGTTCTTCAGCCCAGGTAGCATGTGTTACTACTACTGATCCGAAGGAAGAGGCGAGTGACATGAATTCAAAAGTAAAAATGTGCAAAAATATGATGATTAGACGGTTAGGAAAATGATCAAACGAACTCATGCCATTTTACGAACACAATTAAATCAACCAATTGTGTATTCTGCTATGAATGCCATAGCAAAACCCCCTTCATTGGAAGGAAAATCCTCAACGAAGCAGCGTAATTTGAAAGAAGTAAGAGTATTCAGAAGAAGACGAGCTCGTGTTAAATCCTAACTTTTCTCTGACTCTGTAATATTTCATGACATATGCTTCAAAATAATGGGCACTACCCTTCCAAATGGAATAACTTGAACTGGTTAATCAAGCAGAATCTTCATCAGATGGAGAATTGATCTTTGGTTCTGTTAACATGATTCATTTAACTGATCCTTTTTCCAATGACAGTTTCGATTATGATGAACCTAAGTTCCCTATATCTAATAGAGGAATTATAGGAAGAAAAAAAGGTCTATGATATAGGGGAAGATGTGGATATTCCAGAAGATACTATTTCAATCCTACCCCTGCTAGAACTCTATATGCGGTAGACACTCATGGAAAAGCCCTTCAGCGGGCTCAACAGGAACAAGAATGTTCTTCCACACATGGTAGATTCGGTCCTGAAGTAGTTATTTTGGAAGACTAGTTAGAGGTCACATCTTCTTCCTCTCAGAAAATAGAAAGACCTAGTCAGTCTAATCTACAAAATCCAGGAGTGTTTCCAACTCCTACACCGATACGGGATGCATCTACTCCCAAAGCATCAACTTCCAAGGAACTTGTAAAAACACATTTTTTTGATGGGAAACACATACATTTGGACCAAAAGTATGATGTATTGAAACATTTTCCCCAAGTACCAGCCAATTTATCAATTCTAGATTCCTTGAATCTATCAAAAGATCTTCAGGAGGTGCTTATTGAGGCTTTGTCAAGTTTTGAAGAATTCGAAACTGAAATTGCTACGGCTGAGGTATACCATATAGAGAATGATCCTGTAGAATGCTATGAAGTGATATCTTTTACAGATGAAGATGAAGATGATTTTGTACATGGAAATATCAAAACATTGTATCTATATGGGAAAGTCAATGATATAGAAATCCAGTGAGCTTTCATTGATAATGGCTTAGGAGTCAATCTCATTCCTATTCGTAAACTTCATCGATTAGGCCTCAACGAATCTGATTTATCACTTTCTACTTTGATGTTGAAATGGTTTGATAAGAATAAACAAGAACCTCTAGGAAAAATTACACTTAGAATTCAATTTGGAGATCTTGTATCTAATTCATATTTCATGGTTGTTCGCCATGACACAACCTTCAAAATTTTGCTCGAAAGACCATGGCTACATCTACATGTGGTCATACATTCTTTATACCATCAATGTCTCAAATATTATTTCAATGGTCAAATTGGGACATTGTATGGTGACATATCCCCATTCAAAACATGTGAATCTCAATAAATTGAGGTAGAATTTTATCACATGGAGGGAAAGGAAAAATCCACGGGAAAAAAGGTTAACAAAATTAATGCTCCAAGTGGTTTGAAAAAGATTCCAATAAACCCATTCATACATGTGAGTACAGATTATGTGTTTCCTATCAGTCAAATTAATAGGATAGACCTAAATCCAAACACTCTTATGGAATCTTCCATAATATCAGTTATGACAATCAAGCCAGAAAGCATGGGAGAAATTGCTGATTCACCAAGCAGTGATGAAAGCTTAATTGGAGATGTCTTCATTTCATCCACTAAAATCCAAAAATTATATAATTAACCAACTAGGCAAAAAGAAGTTATAGAAATACCATAGGAAAATAATGATGTCGATTCCCAATCCATTATCTCCTCTTCATCACCCTAGAAAGAACCTTCATTATCAATAGGGTCAGAAATGACAGCCTCTTTTCCAAGATGTTCAAATTTTAACTTCTCCCATGAACATGGAAATTCTACTTTTTCATCTACTTTGCAAGTAGAAATAGAAGAAGTTACACATATTGAAGAAGAATAGGAATATCTCAGGGATTCTCCTCTAGCATTTGAAGAGGGTATCTCTAGCACTGTGTATGAACTCAGAGAAATAAATCTGGGTACAAAATAAGATCCATGCCCCAGTTTAATTACTACAGCCATGACTCTTGAAGAGAAAGAAATGTTTACTTTATTTCTAAAGAAAAATCAAGATGTATTTTCATGGAATTATACACGAATTTTAGGTCATGATCTCGTTGTTTCCACTCATTATTTGGGTTTCTGAGAAGAACATCGAGGATTCCAGCAAGCAGCAAGAAGAATACACCCAACTTATGCCTCCAAAATTGATTCTAAAGTTAATAAGATTATCAATGCTAACTTCTCCATAGATGTTCAATATCCCAAATGGAAGGCTAATATTGTCCCTATGAAAAAGAAGAATGGAAAAATTAGAGTTTCATTGACTTCAGATATCTTAATTGACATTGTCCCAAGGATGATTTTCCAGTTCCGATCACATAACTCTTAATTGATGGAACAGATGGCTACGAAACTCTTTCCTTCATGGATGATTACTCTGCGTACAATCAAATATGAATGGACTTTGAAGATGAAGAGTCTACATCCCTCAAATCTACTAAATATGTGTTTTTCTATCGAGTAATGCCATTTGGCCTGAAGAATGTAGGTGCAATGTATCAATTTTCCATGCACCATATCTTCAAACCCTTTATAGTGAAATTTGTTGATTCTTAGGAGGATGATTTGGTGGTTAAATAGAGACAACATTCTGATCACTTGGCTGATATGGAAATCATATTCAACAAACTTAGACAATACAATTTGAAGATGAACCCATTAAAATGTGCTTTCAGGGTAACCTTAGGAAAATTTATTGGCTTTTTTGTACGCCATCATGGTATCGAAATTGATCGTGAGAAGACAAAATAAATCCTTGGTATGTCACCTCATATAAATTTTAAGGAATTAAGAGGAATTCAAGGACACTTGGATTATATTCAGCGTTTCATTGCCAATTTGGCCAGCAAGTGTTTACCTTTCACCGGTTTAATGAAGAAGGGAGTCACCTACCAGTCGACTGAAGACTGTCAAGAAGCATTCGATATTAACAAAAAATATCTCTTGAGTCCATCAATATTAATTCCACCTATTGAAGGAATACCACTTATTCTCTATGTGACAGCTTTAGAGTGATCGTTGGGTGCCTTCCTTGCCCAAAAGAATGATGATGGGAATGAAAACAACCTTTACTATCTCAGTCGAACTATGCCTGAGGCAGAAAATTGATATTTAAGTATTGAAAAGTGCTGCCTAGCATTAATCTTTGCAGTTTAGAAATTGAGACACTACCTGCAACATCATGAGGTCCAATTGGTATCTCGAAATAACCCGCTCAAATTTATCCTTAGTCGTCCAATGCATACAGGACGTTTGGCAAGGTTGGCAGTTATTTTGTAGCAGTTTGATATCTAGTATGTGTCTCTAATGGAAATAAAGGGCCATGATCTACCCGATTTCTTTGCTGAACACCCATATATAGAAGATACATCTTTAAATATTGAACTTCCTGAGGAGGAAGACTTCTCTATTCAAGATAATCCTCAAACATGAGAAAGGTAATTTGATGGTGCCTCCAGAAGTCCAACAGGGAAGAAAATGGAAGATCCTAAATTCAACAATGTTGGATTAGGAATCGTGCTTATTTCCCCAAAAAGGCAATGCTACCCTATTCCTTCTTATTGTTAGAGGGCGGTAAAACAGTGAAGCAGAATATCAAGCTCTCATCATAGGCTTGGAATTGGAGCTTCAGGCACAGGTGAATCATTTGAAATTAAAAGGTGATTCATATTTGATAATCAAACAAATCAATGGAGATTATGCCATCAGAAAGGAAGAGTTAATCCCTTTGTGTTATTATGTTAGAGATTTAATGGAGAAATTTCTTTTGGAACTGACATTTTCTTATGTCCCGTGATCACAAAATACCTAAGCTGATGCACTGGCTAATGTAGCCACAACCCTGGAAAATCCAAACCGATACGAAACAATCATCAGTATTGCCCATCGTCATGTAGTTTCACATTTTTTTTCTTATCAAAACAGAGGAAATAAATGAAATCAGTCCCATTTCTGAACCATATGGTCACACTACAGCATGGATGACACCTATTAGGGAATAACTTCAAAATAGAACAATCCCACCAGATAGAGCCGGGAAAGAACTTGTCCAGTGACGTGTGGTCAATTTTACTCTTTATGATAGCCTAGATCACCAAATAATTATCTACAAGTTAGGTTTTGATGGAATTATCTTCAGATGTATTGATGGTGAAGATATAATGGCTTTCATGAGTGAAGTTCATGCAAGAGTTGGTGGTTCCCACCAGTCTGGACATAGAATTTCTGGTCAAATTAGAAGGCTTGGATACTTCCGGCCTTCAATGATGCAAGATTGTGTTGATTTCACTATGAAGTTTCATTCCTGCCTAGTATGTTCCAACTTCATTCATCAACCTCCATATTTGCTTTATATAACTAAATACTCATGGTCATTTGCCACATGGGGAATGAATGTAGTAGGACCTTATCCTCTAGCTACATCCAACCAGTTTAAGTATATTCTTATTGCTACTGACTTCTTTTCCAAATGGGAAGAGGGAATACCTCTACAAGAAGTTAGTTCTAAAAGCATTGTTAGCTTCATCAAGTCTAACATCATTACCAGATTTAGTGTCCCTCATAACATATTGACGAACAATGGCACCAACTTCTGTTCATTCGAGGTGACAAAGTTGTATCAAGAATACAACATCAAATCCAACCATTCATCTCAGTATCATATAGCATCCAATGGAAAAATAGAAGACTTCAATAAGACTCTTTAAAATATAATACAAAAGATGGTGGATAGAGACAAGAAATCATGGCCTGATAAACATTTCATACTTTAGGGGCTTATCAGACCACCACCTGCACTGTTACATGATCAACTCCATATTCATTGGAATATGGACCAGAAGTAGTCTTGCCTATTTAAGTTCAATTACCTTTGCTCAAAGTAGCCATTTGTGATCAGTCATCCACAGATGAACAATCTCAGAAGCAATTTGATGAGTTGGAACGATTAGATGAAAATAGATTGTGCACCATGCACCACATGGCAGTCTATCAGAATCGAATAGCATGGGATTTCAATAAGAAAGTTCTTCTTCATTCATTAATTCAATGAGAATTGGTATTCATCCTCAGAACTCCAATGATACCAGGAAATAATCCTCCAAAACATGAGCCAAAGTGGGAAGGACCTTATTCAATACATAAGGACTACTCCAATGGATCTTATTCTATAATCTCAATGGATGGAGAACTCATCACGACTCCAACCAATGCTAGATTCTTGAAGAATTATTTTTTGTAACACAAATACACCCTTTAGTCCTCACTACAAGACTTCAAACTACACGATCCCTTTTTTCCTTACTTCTTGACATTAAACTGCATAGTCCCCCCTATTGTCCTTGCTACAGGACATTAAACTGCATAGCTCTCTCCATCATCCAACATGACATTAAAATGTGTCCCCTTCATCATCCTTCATGACGTTAACTTGTAAACAATCCCTTATACGTCCTATATGATGTTAAACTGTACATATTCATCCTATATAACGTTTAAACTGTGAAAAAGTCCCTTAATATGTCCTACATGACATTAAACTGTGCACATGTCCTGTAAGATGTTAAACCGAACAATAATAAATCCTAGATACATGATGCTAAACTGTACAACACCCTTTATCCCACATGACGTTAAATTGTGCATCGTTAGGTTTGTTGCTACCTCTTGTTTCTCACACCGAGCATGACTCACGTGATCTTAGAGTAAACTTCAACCATAACTCCCACTCTGGACCGCTAACAACATGTATGTCCCAACACCATCTTCGGGCCATTGTCCTCAAGTACAACTCGACCACCAATTCATTCTCAATAAACTATGCGGACTTTGATCCTTGCCTTCTAGGATGGGTATGTAGGAAAACTCCTAAGGTTCAAGACCAAAACCAATATCTTCACATCAGTTCACCACCATCTCATACGATGTTGATCTGTGAATCCCCCCCCCCCAAAAAAAAACCAATATCTTGACATTGGTTCACCATCTTCCTTGCTATATGTCTTTTAACTATAAAGTCCCCCATTGTCCTTGCCACAAGACATTAAACTGTATTGCAATACGTCTTAGCTATATGATGCTAAACTGTGCTGCACCGGTCCATGCATATGACCTTAAACTATTCACACTTTTGTCCAGTATGACAATAAACTACAACAGTCTCTGACACCCTCACCTGAGAGGGAATAATTATTGACATTGATCTCCAATCATTTCATATTCCAAGGACTAAGTGCATACATGGAAATGCCAAAATATTTAGTCTTGGGTTTAACCATCATTGCACTAAAGTCCCCTTTCTCCCTTCAAATGTATGAACCAAATATGTACAGAGGGTATTTCAATAACTACGCATGGCTTGATTCCCATACCTATGAGATCCATAGGAATGTTCGAGAATCCCTCTAATCCAGCCCTAAGTCTTTGGGACTAACCCCAAACTCCACTTTCAGTCCCTTGGTTGAAAGTCCCCCTGCGAGCACATGAATGTGGTATAAAAACCCTGGTCTTTATTCACATCAGGTTTATAACAAACACACAATGTGTCTCCCTCATTATGGTCTGAACTCTACAACTCTAAACTAAGATCTCCTACGCTCTCATCCCACATGACATTAAACTGTATTTCAAGAACTACGTATGGCTTGATTCTCATCCTAACGAGATAAGTAGTGAAGTCCAGCATCTCAATTCAGGACCCAGCCACAACATGATTATGGTCGGCATTGGTCTATGTATCTCCTTCATGCATTGAACAATACCCATTTTTATGTGTCATACTCCTAACCATAAATACTTATAGATCTCTATAACCCCTTTCTTTACTTCTGGTCACAAAATTTCTGATACCTGGGAATTCATTTGCCTGACTATGAAACACATGCGCTTAGGTGGCCTTGCATAAACAGTCTATATAACGGACTTTTCAGCCAAAATATGCTATTATTTGACTATGCATCCAATGCCCTTAGATTTCCCTGCATAATTCAATCCCCCTAACAGGTTTTTCAAATAGTGGTAACTTCATTCTTAGGGGGAAAAACTCTTTTGTCCTATTGGTATTAAAGAAAATATGTATGGATCTGAAAAAAAACCATCCTTAACATATTTTTACCACAATCTTTTTCATGATTTGAAAGTATTCAATTCTATAGTTTATATTTCCCTTCACTACGTTTGGGTCAGACCTTCGTAGGAGTGACATTTATCCAATTCTTTGACAATCATTATTGGGAGTATCCTCTCTATATTCAAGAACCTCTCTCTATAGAGCAGACTCTATGCTTTGGGAAATTTGAATCTCTATAAACTTTCACTGGCTTTTAGAAATATAAAAGTAGATTTTTTGAGAGTTCTTTTGCCTGACTATGCAGTACTTATCCTTAGGTGGCCTTGCATTAGTAGACTACATAACGGACCTATCATCCAAAAGATGATGTTATTTGACTATGCAGCCAATGACCTTAAGTGCCCCTACATAATTCAACCCCCTAACCGGTTTGTCAAATAGTGATAACTTCAATTTTAGTAAATACTTCCTCTAATTCCTTTTAGCCCTTTTTTCATATCATATCTCATATTCAAAATTTCTTAAGTCATAGTTTACATGTTTTCCCCCACACTTTAATGTGGTAATATGTTTTCAAAAAAACTATCAAGGAATTGATTCAATTTTAATCCATTCGATCAAAGATATTTGACCTTAAACATTATCCTTTTTATGTCCAATATGCATGACTTTATACTACCAATAAGAGACGGAGCACTCATTAAATTAGGAACCTATAAAAGGAACTCTGAACAAAAGTCGAGTCCTAGCTCTCTAAATGTACATTTGTATGATTTAGGAAATATTTAGCAACAAAAAGATGCAAAGTTTGTGGGGTTGTTTATATAATCCTAGAAAAAATAAAACTATGCTTACTAGGCCCATTGGCTTAGGTAAATTTTTTTTAGTAGTTAGCAAGAGAATGTAGGTACAATTGATTGAAGATGAAATGAATTTTTTATTAATACACAAGATTAGACGAACATCCACAGATTGGAGTATATTCTGTTTTTCAAGAATTATAAGAGGCTTTCAACATAACTTTTCATTTGATTTATGGCATCCTGATCTTCATCATCAGCCACTTGATGTTCATTCAATCGACTAGCTTCACTCCTTTTAGCATTATGGAGTGATTTTTTGGCATTTTAAATGGTTTACATACCATTTGTTTGGACTCATTCTAATGAATCGTTAAGCTGGTCAAGTTCCCCAGTAACAACATCTAGCTATTTTTGAAGGTGCATCTGCTGGAAAACTTTCTCCTTGATCTTATGCTTCAGCTCCTTCAGCTATGCAGCATGATCAGCCTCAGTTCGGGACACCGCAGCCTCGAATTCGCTAATATTGGTAGCAACCTCGCTTTGGTCAGATCTTGATGACACAATTGCTCCTACTCCCTCATTAATATGACTTATTTCCCCGTGGTATGGATCTCTTGATATCCAAAACCGCCAAGTCCTAGCATGACGAACAAGGATGACAGTCGTGGGATCTTCGAAGACAGCTCTTCAATAGGCACTTCAAATATGATCTTCCATATATTATGTCATGCCTTGCGACATGAGAATTGGAGCGCCTTTTGCACCTCTAGGTCTGATTCAGCATCACTATCACAGGGGGGAATATAGTCCGAGATTGATGCACTTAAGGAAGTGCCCAATTTTGCTCCTTCCCCCTAGACCCTTGGTACTTCACTTTCTACCCCCGTTGGGGCTGAGGCTGAGGCTTCATCTCCGGATCTAGCCACTAAAGATGACAACCTTGCATAGTCAATTGAATGCTTTGGTTAGTTTCAAAGGATTACAGAAGTTGATTAATTGTCTTGAAAATTGGGTACAGCCACAAATATTATCATCTTTTTCCCAATGGTAGATCAAATGAATGAGAAGGCTCCTCTCCATCTTTCCTAACTTCAACATGATTTTCAAGATGGGTTTCAGAAATCTCTACTGGGTGAAGCTCCACTTGAGCTAGTGTCTCTACATTGATAGGGTTGTCTATACCCCCTTCAGGAATCGACAGATCAGCAGCTTGATTAGTCAGAACTGCATATTTCAACCAATCATGGTCAAAGATTTAATAAAAAAAATAACAAGACGAAGGATATCACTCACGTTCAAAATCTTCATAATCACATGGTTATTTAACATGATCTAAAATTTCTTCAAAATACACTCCAAGTTTCATCATTTCATCCAGTGATATCCCAGATTCCATGCTAGTCTCACTAGTGGGAGTATTTGACATGTCTTCTTGGCGACCTTCCTCCTGTGACCTCTAATCTCGGGTAGCTTCCTAAGAGAAAATTGCGGAGTCAGTTGCAGTGGTCACCAAATGTTCTAGTGTAGGTGTTGAACCTAAATCATCCCAAGATAGAAGTCAGCTGATGTTTTCATTCAACGTTCTATGAAGTATTGTTAATTTACCAGAAGCGGGCTCCTCTCTCCTTGCAGCAGCAACATGAGCAGTACTGAGAATGGACGATGGATCTTCTTCTCTCATTATTTCTTCAAGAGAAGCCAGGTCAGCATGAATTTGTGACTGTTCACCAGCACCCTCCGTCATCCTTAGATGAGGGCCAATCATCTCCCTCAAAGGGGAAATTGAAGAATCCCCTGCAATCCAAAGAAGTATGAGCAACCTTTTCAAGAGTTAGGATTCATGACTATCTGAAAGATTTACCACTACTGATGAAGCATTTAGCTGCAGACTTCTTCCTTTGATGCCTTTGATTCATTGAATTTTTGGGTGTGTTAACATTGTTATCTCCAAATAAAGGTATTGGAGGGTGAAAATACCTGTCTAACTCCTCATCCATGGCTTGTTGTCCTGGAGATACCTCACCTTGCTCATGAGAAGATTCAGCGGCTCCAAGAGTGGTGCCACCAGGGCTATACTGTAGTTAAGGGACCTCAGTAGTTCCTTTATTAACAAGCTTCAGGATAAAGAATGTAATTTCTTTGAGTAACAAAGCTTTGACCGAAATCAAGTTGCAAAGAAAATAAGGAAAGAAATTTATATCTTCATGAGACACGTAATTATGCCACTCCTCGTATACTGAAGCACCAATCCCCTCAGTGGTACCATGATTAATTATTTATTACACACTCTTGGTGATAATAATGGAATCATCAGTGGCATATATGATCATTTCTAGCTCTCTGATGCAAGCCCACACTTCATCGGGGTTATCCTCGAAGTGGATATCAGCAGAAGCCGAGAGATCCCCCACTCCGGGGATATGTATCCCTTTACATAATTCCATCCAGGAAGTTTCAACATCACAATATAAACTCCGCCATGTCTGGATAGCCTCTGGTCGTAAATATTCAGAATGTTCACCAGAAGGCCATGAGGAGGGTCCTATAATATGGGATTTCAACTTCTTCCCAGCTACTGCAATCACAAATAAAGGATAAGAAAATGAAAATTGTTGCTCTTTAAAGTAATATAGACTAAATTGTCTCAATAATATAACTCACCAGGAGTCTATGGAGTAGGAGTCTTGACTCTAGAAGGAGGATTATATTTGGTATGATGCCATTTAGATGCATGTCGCGCCTCATCATCCCCATCCTAAGAACCCAATGAATCATCTCTAGGTGAGGAAGAGTCACCTTCCAGATGAAAGGTTTCTATCCTGAAACTTATATTTGTACTCCCCACCTAGTATAAAGAAAGATTCAATACCCCTACCGGGTATGATGCTACCCAATTCTCAGCATACCATATAGTCAATTGACTCGCCGCTCTAGGAACTGGTAGATCAAACACTACCCCGATCTTCTCCATAGCTATCAGCAACCATAATTTTCGGGTAACCATTGGATGTTGTTCTGACCAGACGTGCACGGGAGGTGATACAACAATCCACTGTAGACACTTGAATTGGTGTCAAAATCTATATGGAGCAAAGGCCTCACATATAATCTCTCTGTCAATTCTAGTGTCCAATACACCATCTCTGCAAGCCAGCGTATATGACCTCAATTCCAGGATAGCTATTCCATAGTCAATAAACTGCCCAGTTGGAGTATTTCTAGGAGGAAATAAATGAAATTCCCTGAACATGCTCATCCTCACCTTCAAATCATACGAATTGAGGGAAAGTGGAGAAATTCTGGAAAATTCCTGCACCGATGGCCTAAAAGAACTTCTAAGAACCTATAATCTGCTCTGTACAACGTATATCATAAAGTGAGTGGTGATCCATCCCCAAAAAACTTGGAATGGTCCCACTATTCCCAAAATAGACTTACCCATATAGACATGGAGTGAGATCCTGTGAATCTTTACCAAAACCGAGGTGGCCAACCCAACCATTTTCTCTCAGCCTACTTGGATGCAACAACAAAGGTCATTGGCTTGACACCTCCCTTCGAATACCTAACTAGTAGAAGATAAACACTGATCCACAAGGCTAAAAAGGCCTCCAGATTGGTCTTCTCTGGGATTCTTTGATCCAATTCATACCCACAATTTTCAAACTCTCCCTCTTCCAGTGTTGGACAGAATGTTCCAAGAGCACCCCTCTTCTCTGCACTGGGGTAGCTGGTAGGATGAGTACAGGTGGGACCCTTCTCCTTCTTCTGGATTAGAAACATTTCCATCCATTCCTCTAGATGGGGATCTTTTCTGGAGTGGGTTTTTGTGGTTTTGGTATTCTTAAGCTTGTAGAAATCTTTCAATATCTCTCGAGCCAAAGCCGGAATCTTTTCTGAATCATTCCAGGTCACCTTTAGAGGGATGAAATCGTCATACATGTCTCCCAGAATTGGTGCCCCTGATATCTTGTAGACATCCCTTAAGATGATTCCTACTTCTACATGAGTCAGATGGAAAGAATTGGTTTCTGGGCTCCAACGGCTGATTAGCTCCGACACAAAATTATCATTCCTGTAGACATATGTCTGCCCATCCCAAAAGACTTCATATATTGCAGTTCCCTTCTGATCATCGACAAACTCTGCACAATTTTGTTTCACCCAATTTTCCCACAACCAAGTCAGCTTCACACCTCCTCCAGGACAGAAATCTCAACTCTTTTTCTATCCCTTAGATTGGTCCATCTGAGAATTTCAGAAAATAGAAGGATAAAAATGTGGCTGCAGCTCAGGCCTGTGAGGCTTCAAATCTGGAGCACTTGGGCTATGATGCATTGTGAAGGCCTTATACCCTATTCTAGCATTGACAAATGATCTTTAAACTGAGAAATTTTATGAAGAGAAATTGGTGTAAGTCTGAAACCAGGAATGAGGAATATAATTCTTGACTTCTGGAATGTTGACTCCTTGCAGATGACCATTGCCATATAAAGGCAAATAGATGCTCTATGAGAAATTGGCAGGATATTTTTTCAAGTACTTATCAAAATCTGGGAGAGTTCTATCACATATTTCTTAGTAATCATGGCCAACGACGTTCATCATGGCATCTATTCTCTTGCTTGCCAACTCAGTAAAAAATCCAATTATTTTGGGAGCCATTGAATCTGCACAAAGATAAAATGGTTAACTTTTAAGTAAGTCTATTTTTATGAAATATTTGTCAAGAAAAAAAGGCTAAGGCATTAAGGCGTGCAAGTCATGTAGCTCTAATGATAGTGATCAAGTGAGAATACTTACTGTAGAAGCATGACACAAAGAAGAACGATCGATTGAGAAAAGCCCACACTTGCACGGCGAGAGCTCAAAAAAATTGGAGGCAGGATAGTTTGCACGAAGTGATTCCCATATATATAGGTGATCCCATAACTCTACGCGCCAGAAACTACGTGAAGAAACTTACACGCATAAAACATATGTGCCGATGAACCCTAATTTCTCATTTTCCTTAGAGTCAAATCCTATTTCCTTTTTTTGATCCGACTCTAAGGGGGGACTTTTTTTGGCGCTCCGTTCTATCATGGAGTCCAAGGAATAAAAAAGGTGAGTACTTCAAGCAAAGAAAAAAACGAAGAAGAGAGAGGGAACAAGAATCAAATGATTCAAAGGCATTAAGGCATGCAAGTCATTTGCGCGCCAACATTGGGTACGTATGTTACTTGCGCGCTAGATGTGAGGCGTGCAGGTCACTTGCATACCCCCAATGAAATTTCTCCCTAATCTCAGGAGGCCTATAAATAGCCCCTATGGGCCCCCATTTTGAGGATGAATTTTACAAAACTCAGATTCACGCTTTGGTCGCCCAAGTCTTTGTATATCATATTCTGAACACTTATAAGGTAATTATTTACCTATAATGGAAGCTCTAAAGGGGAAGAATAAGGACTAAGTGTTGGAACTCATCAATACTTGTGTGCCTAAGTTTCCAGCTCTTAAGGGAAATGAAGACACTTGCGTGCTGCCTTTCCCTCTCAAGGAAACTTGCACACCAACCTTATGGAAGCTTCTAGGGAAGATACTAAGGGCTTGAGTTCAAAATCACCCAAGTATTACCCTATGGATTCTTCATCACCCAAGGTGACTCATGTCACGTAAGTCTACTTGTGCGACTAGGACTTGAGCGCTAGAACAATACTTACACGCCTCCTTCCTGGTCACCTCTTTTCCTCAAATCCACCTTTCCTCTTCAAGACATAGCCTTTAAAACCCTCTTCAAATCCATTTATGGCATGGTTCCTTTGTTAGCTTCCTTATCTAAAAGGAATTTTATGAGAATCTCTACTAAAACATCATCACTTAGAAGCTTTATGTCACCATGGTTAGGGGTTTCCTATATAACCTCATCCTTTGTGATGAGATGATCTTTTGATTTGGGCCTCCTTCTTAAGAGTAATCCCCAGTCTCAAGTTCCCTTAACATAGTCCTCCTTCTCAGGAATAATCCACAGTCATAATTTCCTTTAACAATGGGCCTCCTTCTCAAAAGTAATCCCCAGTCATAATTTCCTTTAACATTGGGCATCCTTCTCAGTATTAATCCCCAAGTTATAAAGTTTCCTTTAATTGGTCATCCTTCTCATGAGTAAGCCCCAAACATAATTCCCTCTAACTGTGCATCCTCCTCAGGAGTAAGCCCTAATCTTAATTTCTTTTCTTTCAGGATTCCTTCTCAGGAACAAACCCCAATCATAAGTCCCTTTTAATTTAGGCCTCCTTCTCAGGAGTAAGCCCCGTGTTAAATCTACAAATCTCCATAAAGTAAAAATACCTTTATATACCCGGGTCCTAGTCTTCTTTCTTGAATTAAGTTCTGGTCTTCATCTACTTGGGCCATCATACATACGTAAGCCCCACATCATTTCTCATAGCTGCATGTTTTGTGGCACCATCTTCAAGTTTATTGATACCTCTTGTTTCTCACACCGAGCATGACTCACATGAGCTTAGAGTGTAAAAATAATCACGACATCTCTACTTGGGCCATTAACCATGCATAAACACCATATTTCTTTACCTGAACTACGTGTACTTTGATCTCTGCCTTAAAAGTAGAGTACGTAGGAAGCCTTTATATGGTTCAAGACCATTTTTCATTAATTCTTTTTCATCTCATATGATGTTAAACTATAACCTTCTAATTGAACTACATGGTTTCTGATTCATTTTTAATGAGTATACGTAGGTAGCCCATCTGTGGGTACGATCCCAACTGTGAAATAATCCCTGTCTTTCTGAATGAAAATAAACTTCAAGTGCCCCACTTAGTGGATTTAAAACCAGTATGGTCATCATAATGACCAAGTGATTTTTATATAATATATTGAAGGATACCACTTACTAAGAGTCTCCAATACATATGAATGATTCTCTATCGATGAGGAACCTCAAATACAAATAAAAGATTCTCTAAATTACATAAAAATCAATCATTGATTTCCAAGTCTAAAAGTCATTTTCATGATTGGTGAATTAATAAGGATTCATGAACATAACTTAAATCTATAAGAGAGTCCCTGAGTAGGCAATAATTCCCCCAAAAAATGGTGTGATGAGCTTGACCTCCCATCCTCTCGACCAATGAAAATTCTTAAGCCTCATTGGTCCATAACTAATGAGAACCTACCTTTGAAAAGTAGGTCAAAATGGATATAGAATCATTGGGTGTTTTCGGTTCTACGAATAAACCCGTTGGAAACCGATTGGAAAGTTTTAACCTTAAACAAACAAGGTCATCTCCATTTCCAGAAGAAACAATGCCCTCACCACATGATGTTATATAACATGGTATAATCTATGTCACATGACCTTAAAAGTCATGATGTGTCCATAAATATGTGAATTATAATTCCTTCCAAACGGATACATAGAAATCCTCTTTATGGACCCTATCCCAACACAAAAAATTCATAATTGATTCCTAGATAGTGATAAAATCTAGCGTTCCTAGTTTAATATATTTAAAACATAGTAATACCCCAACCAGAGTCATTAAATAATTGTTTTTAATAACATGGAGAAGCTATAATATATATCTATTAATTTATTGATAGGTTGCCTCTTATATGTAAAAACAATAACATCAGTGGTGAGTAACCATTTACAAATGTTAGGGTAACCATTCTCATATCAGGTATAGGGAAATATTCAAGAATGTATCATAAATCTATAAGAGAGTACCGAAGTTGGAAATAATCTTCCCCATGGTATGTGATGAGACCAACCTCCAATTCTCTCAAAATATTTGAGTTCTACATAATTTTTGTTAATAAAACCCAAAGACCGAATGCCTTTGGAAGGTATGGACCCCTATTATGGATGTTGGAAGCATTGGGTGTTTCTAATTCCGTGAATATGCCTCACTAGACACCATTTGAAACCAAAATGGTAATCTTACATGAAAGATTAAAAAAATGTACACTGCCTCCCATAACATATCACTTATAATAGAACCACATTTCATGTTGAAACAAGAATGTAATGCCCTAAATGAATCATTTATTAAAAAAATATGGATTGACAAGATTTTTGGCTATTTCTCTTTTGTATCCTATTAAAAAATGGTAAACAGAAATGAAAACAAATTTTCAATGAGAATAAAACAACTATGTTTCCCATCTATATCTAATTAATAATGCTTATTTGACATTTTACACCAATTGGTGGCCATTTTTCTTAACATTTTTGTTTCCAAATACTTATTTCTCCACAAAAAACTGAGGCAATGGAATTTTAAAATGGAAAATTATATGAAACTATGAACCAAAAGATGACATTGCCTACCAAGGACCCCTGGATCAGGTGAAGAACATGACAGTTAGGGAATATCTCCAGTATAGAACCATTCCAACACTAGAGGATATTAATAATGATATATTAGTAGTAAAAAAGACCAGATCCACTCACCCTAGGAAATCTATGATAGAGTTAGTGGCTCCCATCACCATCACTAACCACTTCGAAGGCATATCCATTGTGTGAAGATATTTGCACCTTCTTGAACATACAAAGGTAGAACATGTATTTGACTATGGATCCATAATGGTTAATGATTATCCTTATAGTATTCATATCAACCATCACCACTAGAATTATCCTACCAATGACACTAATTCACCTAATGAGGGTGCTTCCCAACAGGTTGCCTCCTTGGACACTCATATCCAAGTAATAAGGAGGACTCACTGAGACTAGAAAACTATGAATTATAGGGATCATTATCATATCCCTATATCTACTAACGAATCCTCCCAACACATTTCGATTAAAATTACAAAGGAGTATCATAATATTTCTCACCTATACAATGGATGTCTCCATAGATAGATAGAGATCAGGGGAAGGTGTATATTTCTACCCCTTCACTCAAATCCAATTAGTATATTAAGATGGAAAATAGAGGATAGGAGTAGGAATATATCCCCACTTCAATCGATTAAATATCTAACATATCCTAAAGATTGAGAATGGACAGATCTATATTCCCTCATATACCCTTCTGAAGTGCTAATATATTCTAATCATGATAGAGGGGAATCACCTTTATATTCATGCGATGATACATGGGCATACACATATTCCTATTTTGACTATCAGGGTAGCACATCAGTATGTCCAACATAACTGTACTTATAATTTGAATACATAACATATTGTTTCTCATGTATGAGAAGATTATAAATATATTCAAGTTAAGGAAGAGGCAATGGATCAAACTGATATCCTTATTCTGATTGGGGTTCATCAACCTAGTTTGATAGTCACCACAATATATGTTCAGAATCCTATAAAAAAGGAAGGTGAAATATTATAAAGTATAACTAGTATAATTATCATTTTCCCCCTCCAACTGAGGTTTGTTATCGTATTCCAATACTCAACTTAGTGAAGGATCATATCCCTTCCAAAAAAAATTACTTGATATACTCCCTCACCTTATAGGAGTTATACACATATTCCAACTCTTACTGTAGGATGAATTCACCATCACCCTTTTGAGGCCATACATGCATTATCTCATATCCCTTATCCTTTTAAAATGTTTAATTGAAATATTGTAGTAGGTAATTAATATCTTAATCGAGATCATATTTCTACATTAGCTTGGGTTGAGAGGCATATTCCAGAAGCCAATAGAAGGCATGCTCATATTAAAGATGATAATGCATTAGCTCAATAACATGCTACAAAATATTATCAGAAGTGGGACTATATTATTGTAGTAGAATATAGTCATTGACGTACTATAATATCCACCACAAAACAGGTCTATACTTTTGATCAACCCCAAATGGTAGGTTAGCATATTCCGACAATAATATAGGATAAGGCTCATATTCCAACCCTTCTTGATGACAATTTACTTGAGGCTATAATATGAATATATAATGTGTCTCAAGGATACACCTACTCTATATCCAATGTATAAGGTGATATCTACCATGATAGTCCTCCTAAAAGAAGCATAGATTTGGATTATGGGGATCCTAACCCTGATATCCACTGTGGAAAACCTTCCCACATTGATATCCTACCTTGGAAAGTTCATCCTAACTATAATGACCCTAAATTATAAAAATTAAATTCACTTTTTAATGGATTAATTCCCTATTAAGTAATGTAGTTATAGAAAATAGATTCACTACATTGGTTATTATAGACCATTATAAAATATATTTATAATTGTCATGTTAGTATTAAATGACCATTAAGCATCAAAACCATTTATAATATTTCCATCCTATAATCACAATTAAGATTAGTATATATTAAGGGGTATGATAAAGTCTAATTCACATAGATGGAATAAGATATGGCCTTGAACTATATGATCGTAACCTATAAATCCCATTTATTGAAGAATCCAAGGGAGGCAGAATCACCATGATTTTCCATTGACTAAGAACTAGATGAGATTCAACAAATTGAAGTCAAGGAAAACCTTTAATGGGAGAATTTTAATCTTATTAAGATCATGAACCAAAATATTTTCTCTGAAATTCCCTAAGAAATTGCCACTATTTCAAACCTTACCCTTAGGGAATATACTAGTGTAATAAGGGGTTATATATTAATACCCTAGAAGTATAATGTTTTATATTTTAATTTTAATAAAATAATTATTATATTTTTTTTTCATTATTACATAAAATGATTATATAATATGTTTTACGGAAATTAAATTTCAATATGGAGAATCTAAAATTGTATTTTTTTTAAAATATATAGTTTTAATTAAGACAACCTTTTTGTTAAATTAAATATTTTTTGAAGTAAATTATATTTTCATGAGGTATTATTATTAAATAGTATTTAGTTTAATATAAATAAAAATATAATTTAGTTATTTCATATTAAGTTTTTATAAGGCCCATGAAGAATTGAGTGTCACAAAAACTAGTATGTTTAAGTAAATAAGGTTTTTTTTCATTTAAAATTGTAAATTATTATATATAGAAAATTATTTTGATAAAATATACATTATTTTATGAAATAATCACATAAAGATTATCCAATGGTTACCTTTTATTAATTTATTTCAATAATTGATTTCTTTGTGTAGAAATTAAATATAGTATAAATATACAACATGTATTGTGACACCATAATAGACTAAAAGTGATGTAATAAATACTTTAAAGGGAATTAATTACTAAAAGGATATTTATCATTTAAAATAATTTGTTTTTGGTGTTATTTTATAAATTTTAAAAAACTATTTGGAATATTTTAGAACATATGTTATATTTTAATGTTTTAAAAATAATTATTAATGAACATAATTTACTTACAAATAAGAAATAGTTTTATTTTAACGAGTTTTGTTATTATCCATAAAAAATATTTAAAATTACTTCTCTTTGGTAGAAAATATTGGAAAACCCCATTTAATGGTTTATTATTTTGATTATTTTATCACTTATAGTCCAAAATGTATGATTAGAAATTAATAATTAATTACCCCCTATTTTGTTATAGATACTCAACCATCCTCCCATTAAACTTCACTCAAATCCCATTTCTCATGAAGTAAGAATTTCTATCCCTCTCTAAATTCCTCCCATGGTTTTTGAAATATATTAAGAAGCTCCTCCCAAGATTTTAGAAATACCCTATCAAGGTAGGGGATTCTCTTCCTCCTCCTCTTTAATAAATTAATAAATTTGTATTAAGACTTTTTATTTCTAATTTTTTATGTTGGAATATGTTCTTACACATTACTTTATAGTAATTATTATTCCCAAGTAATGAAAGAACACCTTTCACTGTAATTAATCCCTTCTATAAACCTTTATGTACACATGTTATGCTGCCTAAATTATCTCATAATTTTACCTGCTAAACTTTTGTATTGTGAATACCATCCCCATTTTAATCATGGTATTGAAACTGATTAAAAAATTTCTTATGTTATATAATCTATGTGGCATACAAATTAGTATACATTATATGAATGTGATAAGTGGGACCCAAATTATATAGCGCTAAAATTTATTGGAAAATAGTTTTTTTCTCAAAAGGTTACATATATAGTGAAAATTAATTTATCCTAAAATAACTATGTTATGATGTCTCAAAAGTTATCCTTGAATTATTCTTATGATATCATGTGTTATATTGTTTTCACATTTTCATGTGGATTTTATTTTATAAACATAAATCATGTTTTGATGTCCATGTTTATAATTATCACTATTTTCTATCACATTTATAATCCTCTTGACTCACAATAATTACTTTAATCATGTTATGAATTGATTATTTTCTAACTTGACTTTATAGATCACCCCTTTCTTTGGTATATCCCTAGGTTATCCTGTGCATTTTTAGAAGATCAATGGAATTTAAGATATTATTATGGAGTTTTTAAATAATTATTTTACATTCCTATTTCAGATGATTATTATATGTATCTAATTAACCAAATACACTAGGATTTTTAATGTTTTTTTATTATTTTGTGTGAATATTTTTTAATAATTCATGTACTAAATTTAACAAAATACATGGGTTTTCATATTTTTTATTAAAGGAAAGGCTAATTATTTCTAGGGATTTGGATTGAAAAACACTAATGAAAGGCTTAGTGACAAGTTTAATCATAGTAAAACATCCCTAAATTTAGTTAAAGTATAGAAAAATTGGTATCCAGGCAACAAAATACAAGTCTAGATAATGGAAGTGGATGTTACTTTGGAACATTTTTAAATATTTATTACAACCCCAAAAGGGTTAAATGGGTTTTTAATCGATCTTCACCTGGTTAATAAAAGAGAGGCCTTACTACACAGTTGGTTTGAAACTCTTGAGGGATATTATTTGGTAAATTAACAAGATCTATGTGAACCGTTATGAAGGGAACAAAAATTCCAATGAAATTTTATGTTAGGAAATATACCATAGATAATATAGATTAAAACCTATAAATTTATAAGTTAAGAATATATTTAATTTATGATTCATCCCTTCAATGTACACTGTTTTCTTTTTTTGTGTTTAATATTTTGATAATAATCATCATGGATTTACCATTATTTTAGTCAATTTATGAAAATGGGATGATATGAGTCAACAACCAACGTGATAGGAAATATGCTAAAAACCCAAATAATGTTCCCAACCCAATGGGATAAGGTGTCAAGAAATTCATGAAACAACTTACTCAATTAACTAATTTTTTGACCACAAACTTTAATAAGGTGGAAAAACCACATACCCCAAACAAAGATTAGGTTTCTATTGAGACCTTTACACGAAAAAGGCCTCCAACATTAAATGGATTTTCTAATCCCTTAATACCTGAACATTTTATCAAATCCATTAATTAGATATTCTTATTACTACAATGATCTATAGGATATATATTCATTATGGATGTTTTTCACATAGAGGGAGAAGTTTATCAATGGTGGAATTTGATCAAGAACATGAATCTTGAGGATGATATCAATGTAATAAAGTGAAATGAAATCCAGAATTTTTGATAAAATTTTTCCTCTCACTCTATTACTTAAAATGGATGGGGATTGTAAAAAACCTAATATTTTAAGAGGAGGATCATGTTTGATATTATATGTGACATGAAACATCTAGATTAAAAGAGAATGTAACTCCATAAGACTGTAGCATCTACGATCCCAATAAGCCCAAAACTGGTGTCTTATTACATTACATTAGTATAAAATATAAGGAATAACATACCAATAAACCCAACAGTTTTTTAATATTGGTGAACCTGATACATACATGAGTATTTAATAAAAATTGAATACACAAATTACAACATTTTTTTTCAAGAATGAAATTATTCTCTCTTGCATATCCTTGAATATCAAACATAGTAATATTCGTGGAATCCTTGGAAACTGAAGCAAAATGAAGGTGAGATGAATTTCTCAATAAGGGTTATGTATAGTGGAAATATTCATGAATCAATAATCATAAGTAATATAGTAAGTTAATAGATGAACACACATGCCATATAATCATTAAATTGAGAAATAAGTGCATTCAGAGATAATTTCATATTTAATATTTACTAGGTAGTAATAACATAATAATAGTTAAAGAGAATGATAAATTATTTAATTCCATGTTTCCTAGGTATATGATACTTTTACCTCTAAGATATATTCTCAAGACAGTTTAAAACTAATTGTAGAAACTAATTTAACAGAGGCTAGACAATTGATTCATCCCATGATAATATCAATGCATTAAGAGGTTATTTATAAATAAGACCCACCCATCTCCTACCAGTCTGAATCATTACTCATATATCAAAGAATAAATTTAATTCATAAAAATGTTCCTTATCAAATATCTGTATTGATTAAAATATAAATATTTATAAATATTTCCTGATTTATTTAAAGAACCTTCAATGTAAAAACTATATGAAAAAATGATATAAAATTTAGGAAATAATCATATTTATTTTAAAAAGTATGAATATTTAAGGGGAAATTTAATGTTTAATTATTATATGAAAGAGAATAACTCAAGGCAAAGTTGGTGACTATTAAAATGATTCAAGGAACTGTATGTCAATACTATCATTGGTCAAAATAATCATAAGCAATCTAGAGGAAGAATAAGGATGAAATCAATACCAGTATTCCCCTTAGATTAATAATAAGGGTGTTTATTATTGATGAAATTAATTTTTTTAATAAAATTTATTAAGGAAAATATATTTCATTTTGAAAATCACTTTCTAAATCGTAACACATTTTGGAAATCAATTTTTTTTTTTAAATTTATTTTTTTAAAAGTAAAATTTTAGCACATTAATAAAAGAATTTTATTTAAAAACAACCTCGTAAAATTTCAAAATAAGATTCAATGAAATGATTGTGGGTAATTTGGTACATGTTATTAGGTAAAAAGAATATTCGTTTTGCATTGTAAAATGTTAGAAAAGAGAATTTTTCAGAAATTAGCAAGAATATTCCATTAAAAAAATTTGGAAAAAATTAAAAATTATTGAAAATATCTTTAGAAAATTTTTTATAGTGATATTTTTTTAATTTTTTTTTATAAAAACATGTGTTTGGAAGAAAAAATATTTCCTACCAAAGAGATGAATGATGTTGGGTTTTCTTAAAAACAATTTCAGAAACATTTTAATTAAAAAAGAAAATAAAATCGGTACTATGCACTGAAAATATTCATGAAAGAACATATTATATGATAATTAAAGGGTTTATTAAATATTTATCAAATAATATCCTTTAATATAAATTCAAGTTTAAAAAATCCTGAATAAAATGATATTGTGAAGTAAACCCTTGAAAATATAAAAATGTTGATGTGAGAATAAAATAATGAATATTTTTTTGTATCAACTATAAATACACATGATAAAAGTGTAAATACAAAAAATTATAGTAAATATTCATTACACATATAATATTAGAATATTCATGACAACGAGGAGGTAATATTACCCAATGAGAAGAAATTGAGTTATAGAAATATTTACCATATAGTATCTTTTAATTAGAATCCACTTAGAGAAAATCAATCAAATAAAAACTTAAAATACCATTATCAATGATGTATTCAAGATATTACATGAAAAAGGATGTTTATAAACCACATAAAAGAAACTACATGAATTACAATATGCCTTTATGAAATGAAATTGAGATGAAATCTATTACCTCATGCTTTCTTTTAGTCGAACATGATTTAAAATATTATATATTGTTTTTAAAAATTTTATTAACTTATTCCAAAACCTTTTTAATATTTATTATATCATATATGATCCTTTTATAAAATTTTATCACATTTTCATTAATAATATTTCATTATTTCATTATTTTGGGTGTTAGTTGCCTTGTTTTTTCATATGCGTTTCATCATGAAAGATCCTATTCTTGGACATATTATATTTTTATATCATATACAGATTAAAAATTATGAAATTATTATCATATTATTACATCAATTTTACTTTAAAAGTTGAACATGAATGATGGTTATGAAAAACTATATATGTTACGATCATGGAGATAGTGGGTCGTACATACACATGAGTAACATTTTTCATTTTTCAAGGATCCTTATGGAAAGGGTGTAAGAAATATTTCTAAATTAAAAAAAAGATCATAATATTATATATAACATATTATTTATCTATTTAGACATATATATATCATTCATGTTTTACGGTGGTGGAAATAGAGTCACATGACTTCAGGAAGGCGGTAGTCCAAACAAACTCAAACAATTTTATCATCTTTACAAGAGTGAAAAAGAAAGAATTAAAATAATATATTTATTATATTTCTAGAATTATTAATATGTAATTAATATCAAAATTATTTCATTTATATAAAATATAATAAATAACATTATATTTATCAAATTCCATGATAACCATTAGTGAAAGACGAATCATATCGCGCCACGAGGCAATGGTCCACCAGACACTTTAGTAGTGTTACTATATATCCTATGAAATGGAAGGTATATATATATATATATGATATAATGACTCTATATGGATAATTATGTTATTAATATTGTATATATAATTTACATCCATCATCATACCAAACCTTGAGATTCTGAAATGAATAAAATAATGACATCGATTCGTGAGGTGGTAGTATACCATACACACAAATTATGATTTTGTAACCCATTGGATGAAATTTAGTGTGATTTAAGGTCATAAAATTAACATAACAACATATCACTTTATTTAATATACTTTGGTTATTATTTAATGATGATATAATAAAATTATGGGATGTGGAGATTGAATTAAAATAAAGATTCTAGTTGAATAACTCACCACTCCTTCAAGTATCCTCCTTAAGATGATACTAAATACATGAAATGATGGATTTATGCCCAAATTAAGGTTTATTGGATGATGGGTGTGAAGTTATTTGGGTAGTTAATGTTAAAACCAAATTAGTTTTAATGTGTGAAATTGAGAGGAGAGGGGATGGCCTTTTATAAGTGGGGGAGGAGACACAATTGGTATTTTTGAAAATAATTGTGTGATCCCATGTTTTCATAGGAAAAATAACCCAAATAGACCATTCTAGAACCATAGTGGTGTAATGTCCTAAATATGTCTATTAATTTTTTTTATAAAATTTTAATGGTCATATTTACCCTTTTCTTTTAAGTTTAATGTAGCAACCTAACCCCAAATAGCCCAGATCTGGTGTCTGATACTAAATACATTAGCATGATTATAAGGAATCAATTCCTAAAGGGCTGATCTGTTTATTAGTCTTATTAAACTATATACATAAATGAAATTTGTATTAAAAATGGATGCACTAATTACAATGTATTTTTTTCATCTAAATAAAAAAACTTTAAGGATGATCTCTAATCCATCTAGTATATTACTTCATATCTTTCATATTATGCTTCTTGGATTCCTGGTGAAAAAAAAACATAATAATGGTGAGATCAAATACTCAGTAAATAAAAAATATAGTGGAATAAATAATGAATCAATGTGAATAACTGACATGGAAAAGTAAATATCAGAAGACACATGCTATATAATCATTAAATTGAATGAAAGAACATAAGCAATATGGAAAGGTAATAACTAGAAACACATTGCATTAAAATAAAAAGATAATTTTTTTTGTCAATGTATGAAACTAAAACACATTCCATTAATCAATGAACTGAAATGAAATTTATCCATAGACATGTCCACACAAAATCTCATGGATGAATAATAATTGAAACTACTATGAGGGAAATTTTTTTCTTTATGGATGTTAGGTCTCAGGAACATGAAAACCTATAACTAGAGACACCATTCATAATAAAATTTAAAACTAAGGGTATAAGCCAATTTGGAAAATTATTCGTCTCATGAGAACCTGTCGATGCATCGAGGAGCTATATAAAGTCCAGGCTCCACCCAACATTACCATTCCAAATAATTCCTCATATTGAATATTAAAAATAACTAATATTATCTATAAAATAAACATATTGGATGATAAATACAGATTATTAATAATTCACCAATTAATAAAATAACTATCAATGTAGGCACCATATATAAAATGGTATACGTTTTAGGAAATAGTAATATCTTTTAAAAAAATAAAATAGATAATAAGGGGAAATTCAATGTTCAATAATTATAGGAAATTAAATACTTCAAAGTGACTAACAAATAAATAAAGTAAGTGAATGTGAATACTTTCCTTGGACAAATTAATAATAAACCATCCATAGGAAGAATAAGGATGGCATCAATATAACAAACCCAAGTGGAGAAAAATAAAGGGTTTTTTTCATTAATGAAATAAAAGAATAAATTTTCCAAATATTCTTGGGGAAAATATCCTGTGTTTTTTAAAAACCTTTTGAAGAAATTTTTACTTAAAAATAAACTGTTAAACTAGAAAAGGAGGCTTCAATGAAATGATGGAATATGAATTCATACATGTAGTATGAGGTAAAAATAATATTCTTTTTGTATGCCAAAAGGTTAGAAAATTCCTCTTTAGGAAAGTAACGAGAATATTAATTTTAAACATTGGTAAAATAAAAATAGGTAAAAAAATATATTTACCAAATCATTTAAATTTTTTTTAGTAAAACATGTTTTTTAAAATAAAATTGGTACTCTGACTAAAGAGAGATATAAAGTCAGGTTATTTGAATATTTTTTCCGAAAAACATATTAGTACCAAATATTGGAAAAATCGTACTAACACTGGAAAATGATCACAAATAACTATAGAATAATTAAAGGGTTTATTAAAAAATGGTTATATAATTTATTTTAATGGAAATTCCATTGAGAGATCATTTGGATTGGTCTTGAGGATAATAATATATAAATATTCCAAAGTCTCCCATTCCACTTTGAAACATTTTTAAACCAAAAAAATAAGGAAAGAATAGTATTGAATGAAAGTATAAAATACCATGATGGGAAAAGTAATTCATGATATGATATAAAAATGGCATTAGATACACCACACAAAAGATTTATGTATTGAACATGGCATTTATCTCATAGATGTAAAAAGTGAGATGAGAATCCCTTACCTTGAGTTTTTTTTGGTGTGAACATCCTTTAACTTCCAATATAATAAATTTATTTTAATTTTAAACTTTATACAGAAATTTTTTAATGTATATAATTACTTATATTTTACTTGTTACCATGTTGTGTACAACTACTCAACAATTATGTTTACATCAGGTGTTTTTGACAAAATTTAGTTTATGTGTCAAAACACCTATTCTTGGTCAGCTATTGTCAAAGGGGTCATTATATAACTTTTAAAAAATGGTAAACGTGATATAATTATCATATTTTTTAATCAATTATAATTTTAATATCAATAAATAAATATGGTTATTAAAATGAGAATATGTTACAATCATGGATATGGAAGGTCGTACGTACGCATGTTTAACATTCCATTTTTAAATGATTGTTGTAGAAAGAAGGTAAGTAACTAATATAATTTCAGAATGATAATTATATTATAAATATCATATTATTTTATCATATATAGTTATATATAGTATTATGTATTGTAAAAGGTATTATATCATGTCAAGGAGGTGGTAGTCCACACATCCACAAACGACATTATCTCTTTCAATGTGTGTGAAGGGGTAATAAAGAAGATGATATATATATTTATAGAAAGGTAATTATGTCATGAATATAATATTTTTTTATGTATCCTATTTTTTATTATTACAATCATTTATACTTTCCATATACTGTATGAACGAATCACATCACTTTGAGGGGGAGGTAGTCCAGACTTCCTCAAACAATGTTATAATATTAACGTAAAATAGAAAGTACGAAATATATGCATTCTAAAAGGATAAAATTACAACAAAGAAATAATAAATATAATATATAACATATATAAATAGTGTTCACATCATAATGGCCACCATGAGAGGTGGTAATGGATGAATGAACAATCATTGTTTCGTGAGGTAGTAGTTCGCCGTCCATAGAAAAATTATGTTTGTTTCCTATTAGATGGTGGGGTGTTTATGTGTAAGATAAATTATCTGAATAATAACAATATATTATATTTATGATACTGGTGTTGTTATTCAATAATGTAAAAAGTATATTTTAGGGGTTGTAGAATGGAAATGAAACTAGAGAGATTGAGAAAAGACATTGCCTTTTAATCAGGTAACATATTTTGGTTTAAACCAAAAGGCTTTTTTTAGGGTTTCATCCCAAATTGATGCTTCTAGGTTGAGGAGAGGAATTAAGGGAGACTAATTGTACTGGTATTGTCAGATCTTAGGAGGTTTGTGAGGAGTAAGGAATGGGTATAGGTATTGGCCTTTTATAGGGAAGGAAAATGACTCACTTTGTATTCTTGAAAGGAAGTTAGGCTTGTACATGTTATAACATAATAAAAGTCATAACAAACCATGAAAAATAATTAATTTAAGGTTAATGGATGAAATATTTCCATACAATGAGTTTTTTTACAAGTTTCTAGGTCATTTGGGCCCTTAAAATTAGGGTTTTAGTCCGTTTTATACCAATTACACCTTAATCACTATAATTATATTTTATCACATTCTCTAAGCATTTTTTTCATAAAATTAAGTTGATATTATTATATCATAAATATTATATTTATTATAATTTTTTATAATGGATTTTCAAAATTTAAATCACAGAAGTAGAAAAAATTAGGATTAGATCTAACCACACAAATAGACAAATTAACTAGTTTTAGTAAAACAATGTTCAAAAGATTGTTATATTTTTATATTCAATTTAAAAGTTATATTGATTATAATGAAATAAATTATATTAATAGATTTATAATTTATAAAATGTTTATTTAACACACATTTATTATATAATTTAACATTAATAATTATTTAAATGAAAAGGCATTTTTTAACTAAAATGCAATATTTTTCACGATTTATTAAAAAATGAAGTTTCTCAGAATTTTTTTTATCATAATCTAATTTTGAAATTACAAATTAATTTTTTTATAAAATCGCATTCAAAAAACATTCAAAATAAATATTTAAAATAGGTTCAACATTAAAAGGCGGTTAAAAATGCCTGAATAAAAATATAGGGTTTTATGTAAAATATTGGGTTTGATCCTATATTATGCTTACCAAATATATTTTATTAATATAAAAAATAATTGGTTGAATAATTAACATATTTATTACATTAATATCACTAACTAATTTTAATTAATTTAATCTGTTAGGGTAAAACAACTTTGTGATCATAAAAATTGTTTTTTATAAAAATTAGTTTTTAATATTCAATTGGTTGTTTTATTTATTTATAAATTATTTGTAACCAATTATTTAGTATTCTAAACAATATATTTTCATAATTTAGTTAATAATATTCATAACAGCTAGTTTATATTAATTAATATTGTATTAATTATATATTGTCTCTCGATAAGACTCAGAATTACGTATAACACAAGCCATCGAAGAAGGTTGATTTTGCGTGTAACTCAAGCTACAGAGAAAGGTAGTTGTTGCTTATGTTGTATTCTAAACCAGTGTCACATTCATTACACTCTAACTTGATATTTCATGCATTGAGATATATAGAATATATTTTAAATAGTAAATATATTATAAAATACAGAGATATTATATTACATTACATGCTTACTGTTGCGTGTCATACACGCTATCAAATAAAAGGTTCTTACTTTAGTTTTTTGGGGTGTCACATTCTCCCCACCTTATTTGAATTGAACCCTAGTAATTTAAAATAAACCATGGTGATAGATTGTTTCACATTTCCTTTTCATGAAATCCCACATCGTGAGAAGGGTTTATAAGTAATCTTCTATAAAAAGGAGAATTGGAAGAAAAAAGGTCACATGGAATACCATGTAACTAGGTTTCTTAGTAGGAGAACATAAGTGGAAAGTAGAGATTCATACATGGAAGATAAAAATAAATATTTATTGGAATTTAATGAGGTCATAAATCAAAAACAAGAGAATAATAAATAGAATGTTGAGGGCTACAAAGTCATAAATCTTTGATGATTTAAAACGATAGAGGTTCAAAAAAAATTACATATTAGGAACACATTTTTTTCCTAAGTCATTTTACTAATTTTGTGTAATTATTTTACTAAATTAGAATACAATAATATATTTTCACATGATAGGTTTCAATCTCATATGAACAATCCTATCTTTTGGTTGTGCTTCGATGAAATTCTAATTCATCCATTTACTCCAAATAATTAATTACCAACAATGACATTTTTATTTTCTAAAGCACTAAAAGAAAAATTTAAAGGATCATATGGCCTATAAAATAGTGAAAAGTCTTACTATTTTTCTTTAAATATCTCCCAAAATAAATATGATTAATAGATTAATTTCTAATACCCAAAAGTGTTACTACTGGTTCATCATTAATATTTATTCAATAAATTGTTTAACTAAAAACAATGGAAATTAACAAGGACATTGCATAGGTCAATGGTTGGTGGGAAGCCCTTATCGTCCCTCGGTCATGGGTTCAAGACCCATGACCTTTACAGATTTTATTAGTTGTCACTTGGTTTATAGGTTGTAATTTTCTAAAACCATATTAATATAACTTCCATATATAAATATGATAGACATCCTTGAAAATAGGTTAATCTCTAAATGTAATTTTATCTAAGGTTGTCAATACAACATCAATACATAAATACTTCAACCAATTATTTCCACATAAATCCTACCATGGTCTAGAGGTTAATCTCTAGAAGAGGTAATTGAAATGGGTAATGTCTAGGTACCCCATGTTCACGACAAAGAACTATAAAAAATTTCTAAGGATGAGATTCATTTCGTTCCATCGTATTCTTCCTTTTTCCTCTACAATTCTTTTATTCATGTAATTATTTCCCACATATAAAGAATTTAATCCTTCCATTGAGACACTTTCGTGGGTGTCTCCTTCCATACATCTCACATTCCTAAAGTTGAGCCTTATTTTCTACATGGTCTTCGCCACTCGAGCTCTTATCATCCTCCATCCTTGTCTTTATTGGTTTTCTTGGGAGTTGGTAAAGGTATATATTGATAATTATATTTCATGAAAAATCATTGGTCATAAACATGAAATCCTTCACTCATTTCAACACATCATTTGGTTTCTCATTTTCACCATTTTCCTTAACATTCATTATTAACTTGAATCCTATAGGATTCTATCCATTGACTAAAACTAAAAAATATAGTGTGAGAAACAATAGTTATGGTGGTAAAAGTGTATAATTATCTATGAGTTATCAAAATCGTGAAACATTTTTTAAAAAACACTTATGTTTAACCCTGATTATTAATTTTTAAAATCCATTCAAAACTTTCATAATGGTTTGTAAAGAAAACATGAATTATCCTAAGAATATCCATCGGGAGTGTCAAACTAGGTACACATTATGACCCATTGTTCTGTACCATCTTACCATGAGTTAAGCCCGAAACACATTTTTGGAGTTGTTACTCTTAGGTACATCTGTCCCAGAACCACATTCAACTATAGTATACCGAAAGGGATGCATCACTAGGAAGACCCACATAATCTATACATTACCAAAATTATATGTTTTTCATCTACACTTCTTAAAATTATAAATTAGGTTTATATTTTCTAATATAATTTTTCCTAAATCAATTTCCCAATGTTTCTACTCAACATTCTTTTACATTAACTGTAGAGACCCATCCCCAAATAGGCCAGAGCTGGTGTCTGCTACTAAATACATTATAATTATTAAAAGGAATCAATCCCTAAATGACTGATCAGTTTATTAGTCTTGGTAAACTAGATACATAAATGAGTGTTTTATTACAAATGGATACACTATTTACAATATGTTTTTTATTCTAAAAAAATAACCATTGAGGATGATCTATAATCCATATAGTATATTCCTTCATGTCTTTCATTTTATGCTTCTTGTATTCCTGGGGAAAGAAACATAATAATGGTGAGATCAAATTATCAATAAGAAAAAAAACATAGTAGAAGCAATAATGAATCAATGTGAATAGTCAGTATGTCAAGGAAAATAACAGAACACACATGCCAAGTAATCAATAAACTGAATGAATGTACATAAGAAATATGAGAAAGTAATAACTAGATACAAATTCTATTAAAATAACTAGATAAATAAAAATAGATATTGAAATGTATGAAACTGAAACACATTCCATTAATTAATAAACTGAAATGAAATGTATCCATAGATATATTGACCCAAAATCTCATTGATGCATAATAATTTAAACAACTATGAGGGAAATTTATTTCCTTATGGAATTCATGTTTCATGAACATGAAAACGTATTACCATCAATATCTTTCATAATTAGATTTAAAATTATGTCTAGAAACCCATTTCCTCAATGATTCTTCTCATAAGAACCTATCGATGCATTGAGGAGCTATATAAAGTCTAGTATCACCTGTCATTTCTAGGCCAAATCATTCCTCATACTGAATAATCGAAATAACTAATATTCCTTATCAAATAACCATATTGGATGATAAATATAGATCTATAAATAATTCCCAAATTAATAAAATAACTATAAATGTAGGAATTATGTGTAAACTGGTATATGGTTTAGGCTATAGTAATATCCATGAAAAAAATGAAGTGAATAAGAAGGGGAAGTTCAATGTTCAATGACCATCAGAAATAGAATACTTAGAAGTGACTAAAAAATAAATCAATGAAGTGAATGTGAATATTATCCTTAGACAAATAAATAACAAACCATCAATAAGAATAATAAGGATGGTATCCATACAACAAACCCTAGTGGAGTAAAATAGAGGGTTATTTTCATTGATGAAATAAAAAATTATTTTATAAAAATATTTTTGGGGAAAATATCCTTTGATTTTAAAAATAATTTAAAAAATATTTTTCTTTAAAATAAATGTTTTAAACTTGGAAATGAGGCTTCAAAGAAATGATGGCATATGAAACCATACATGTCATACGAGGTAAAAAGAATATTTCTTTTGTAGGGATAAAGGTTATAAAATGAATCATTAGGAAATAGACGATAAGATTAATTTGAAACATTGTTAAAAAATAAAAAGGTTAATTATTTATTAACCAAATCATTGAAAAATATTTTTTAAATCCTTTTAATAAACCATGATTTTTAGAATAAAATAGGTTCTCTGACTTAAGAGATATATAAAGTCCGGTTTTATAAAAAACATTTTCCAAAAACATATTAGTACCAAAGAGTAGAAAGAATGGTACTAACAATTGAAAATGATCATTAATAACCATAGGGGATTGAAAGAGTTTATTAAACAATGGTTATATAATTTCATAGAATGAAAATTCCATTGATAAATCATTAGGATTGGTCTTAAGGAAAATAATATTTAAACATTCCAAAGTGTCCCACACTACTTTGAAACATATTTAAATCATAAAACTTACAAAAGAATAATATTGAAAGAAAATATGAAATACCATGAATAGAAAAATAATTACTGATATAATATAAAATTACAGTAGATACACCACACAAAAGATGTATGTAGTGAACTTGACATTTAACTCACAGATGTAAAAAGTGAGATGTGTATCCCTTACCTTGAGTTTCATTTTGGGTGAACATCCTTTAACATCCTGTATAATAAATTTATATTTATTTTAAACTTGATTAATAATATTTTTCATGTATATAATTTCTTTTATTTAACTTTTTAATATGTTTTTACAACTACTCAAACAATTATGTTTACATCGTGTGTTTCTGACCATATTTGGTTTATGTGTCAAAAAAACTATTGTTGGTCAACTATGGTCAAATGGGTCATTATATAAAATCTTCAGAATGATAAAAATGACATAATTATCATATTTTTACATCAATTATACTTTCAAAATCAATTATTAAATATGGTTATGAGAATGAGAATATGTTACAATCATAGAGATGGTAGGTCGTACGTACACATGAGTAACATTCAATTTTTAAATGATTATTGTGAAAAGAGGGTAAGTAACTCAAATCATTACTAGACGATCATTATATAATAAATATCAAATTATTTAATCATATTTACATATATATTGAATTATGTTATTTAAAAGGAATCACACCATGTCGAGGAGGCGGTAGTTCACACGTCCATGAACAATGTTATCTCTTTTAAAGTGTGTGAAGGGTTAATAAAGAAAATAATATATATATATATATAAAGAAAGTAAATTATGACATTAATATCATATATATGTTTTTTATGTATCAAATTTTTAATTATAACCATTATTTATACATTCCATGTATCGTGTGAACAAGTCACATCGCTTTTAGGGAGCGGTAGTCCACATTTCCCCAAACGATGTGATGATATTAAACTAAAATGGAAACTACTAAATGTATGAATTATAAAAGGTTTATAAATAATAAATATCATATATAACATATGTAAAAAAACATCACGTCATGATTTCACCCATGAGAGGTGGTTATGGAAGAAAGAACAATCATTATTTTGTGAGGCAGTAGTTTTTCATCCAGAGAAACATTATGTTCGTTACCCAAAAGATAGTGATGTGTGTATGTGTATACTAAAATATCCGTATAAAAACAACCCAATATATTGAGGATACCCGTGTTTTTATACAAGAACAAAATAAGGTTATTTTAGCGGTTGGATAATAGAAATGAAACTAGAGAGATTGAGAAAATATATTACATTTTTATTGGTTAACATCATTTGGTTTGACCCAAAAGGATTTGTTGGAAGGGTTTCTACCCAGAGGGATGACTCTAGGTCTTGGAGATGTATAATGGGATAATATTTAGATAGGTCTTTTCACACAAAAGTTTTCATGTGTTGGTCTATGATCTGACTCGTTGGAAATCCCGGAATTCTACTTAGATACCGGGTGTGATGTGGGTTGAGTTTTGAACTGTTTCCATTGTATTATATTTCAATCTTTGTTGTCCTTAGTTTGTGTTGAATAAAGTGTCATGTTGGAGAGTTTTGGATGCCCAAAATGTCACTTTTTGTGTTTAAATCATTCAAGGATCATTGGGTGTGGTTACCTAGTGTTTGGGGTGTCATTTGAGGGGTTTTAACCAATTTTTTAGGCCTCACCGTTTGAGAACGGTTTTCCAAAACCATGATACCTTACCATGAAAAGTTATGGATACATTCTAGTATCCCATGTATGTTTTGTGCACAGTTTTCCAAACCATGAAGCAAATCCGTACAGCCACTTACGGGCTTAAAAATATAACTCTAAAAATTCCATTTGAGTGATTCCTCCTCCCATTTGAAGCCCTTTCTATTGGATATCGACTAGAGGGATCCCCCCTTCATTATAAATCTTTTGGACCTGTTTTTGAGATATTTCTCACCAAGGTCATTTATTGTTCCTAAAATCCTTCCCTTTCCTATTCTCTTATCTTCCCTCTTCTTTCTTCTTAATTTTTCTCTTGGTTTTCTCTTCTCCCTAGCTCAATATAGACCTAGGGTTCAGTTTTCCTGATATTTTTGATAGGGGTTTTGTTCTTTTAGGGATGGTCTTCATAGATCTAGTGTTTCGGAACCCACGATGGGTATTTTCAAGTGTGAATTTCCATTCCGCCATGGATTTGAGGTTGGATTTTCCATAAACATTCCTTTTTAATTTAAGATTAATTAATTTCATGCTCTATGAGCCATACGTATATGATAATTATTGTCGTGTGTTCTTTTGATAAAACATTTTGTGTGAAAAGTTAGGTTTTACACCTTGTTTCATGATAAATAGAATTATTGTGTTAAATAATGCACACCACGTGTTCTATGAAATGACCTATTGGATTTTTTGAGATTATTATGGTATGAAATGTGGGGTTTGGATTTGTTAACCAATATTTAGCTTGTGAAATGATTATTTATTGCTTCTTAAAAGTTACTTCAATGTTAAGTCAAAAGAAGTGTGTATTTTGATTTTGAAATCAGTTTGACAAGTTTTTGGGTAAGAAAACAAAAGGGGAAGATCTTTATGGGAGATGTTTAAGATCTTTCACCACGATTATAAGATTATATTCCAAGTTTCCAAAGACACTAAACTATTACGGTCCTTCAGTGTTTGTTTTTGTTATGTATTAAGTATTCCGAAAATTTAATGTAGTGTACATGTATGTCAAGTTTGGGGTCTCTACATTTTAAATGTGTCTAGGTCATTTGGGCCCTTAAACATAAGGTTTTAGTCAATTTAAGCTTAATTACACCATAATCACAACAGTTAATATTACTCACTTTCACTAATAAATTTTTGTCAATAAATTAAGTTTCTCTCATAAAAAAACAAATATTGTCTTTATTAAAATGGTGTATGTTGTATTATCAAAATTAAAATCATAGAATAGGAAAAAATTGGACTAATACAAATTTCATAGATAGACAGATTAACTAGTTTTAGTAGAAAATTGTTCTAAAAGATTGTTATATTTTTATATTTAGATTAAAATATATATTGATTATAATGAATTAAATTATATTAATATATGTATAATTGAAACAATGTGACTTTAAAACATTTTACAATATAATTTAACTTTAATAATCATTTAAATGAAATTGCAATTTTTAACTAAAACACAATATTTTTCACTATTCACGAAAAAATGATGTTTTTCGAAAAAATCCCAAAAATTCATCATAAGATAATTTTTATATTATGAATTAAAAAATGATATTTATTTTATCCAATTAAATACCTAAAACTGTGAAAATTATGATTCAAAATAGGTTCGCCATTAAAAGGCCATTAAAAATGTCTAAATAAAATTATGGGTTTTTATGTTAAATATTGGGTTAGATCCAATCTTATGCATACAAAATAAATTGGATGAATATAAAAATTAATTTATTAAATATGTAACATATTTATTACATTAATATCACTCACTAATTGTAATTAATTTATTATATTAGTGTAAAACAACTTTGTGAGCATAGAAAATAGTTTTCAAAAAAAAATGTTCTTTTAATATTCAATTAGTTCTTATATTTATTTATAATTAATTTTCAACCAATGATTTATTTTTTTAAACCATATATTTTCATAAGTTTGTTAATAATATTAATAATTACTAGTTTATATTAACTAATAATGTTTTAATTGTAGATTGTTTCTCGGTAGGACTCGATATTGCGTATAGCATGAGCCATTGAAGAAGAACACTTTTTCATGTGAAATAAGCTATAGAGAAAGGCCGTTGTTGCGTATGATGTATTCTAACCAAGTGTCGCATGCATTGTAATCTAACTTAGTGTTTTATGTGTTGAAATATATAGAATATATTTTAAATAGTAAATATATTATAAAGTATACATATATTATATTACATTATATGCTTGTTGTCGCATGTCATACATGATATCAACTACAAGTTTAATACTTTAGTTTCTCCAGGTGTCACATTTAACCCTAGGTAAACCCATTTTTACGTTAACCATGGTAATTAATTTTTACTATATGTACTATTCATATTGTTTAAAAATTATATTGAAAATATTATGAATTATAAATTATTATTATTCCAAATATTTAATCCATTTTTACAAAATAAATTCACAGAAGTGAAAAATTTAATTTAAAATGAATCCCACAGATGTGTTGAGAAAGTAGGTTTTCAGTGGAAAAATGTTCCTAGGTTATCAAAGTTTTTATATCCAAATTAAATTTGAAAATGATTCCAATGGCCTAAATTTTATTAATATATGTATAATTTAATAGTTTTGACTTTTAAAACAATTTATAATATAATTTACCATTATAATTTATTTATACAAAAAGTAATATTCTATTAAAATCCATTACTTTTCATTATTCATCAAAAAATAAAACTTCTTATAAAGAACTATAAAATAAAGAACCTGAAAATAAATTTAATATTAAATTATCATAAATGAAGTTTATTTTTCAATATAGTTTAATAAAATTGGTAAAATTTAATTTTAAACTATATGCACCAAGAACAATTAAACTGTCTTTTAGAAAATATTATTTTATAGAAAATACTTCTTTATCTTTTAAATTATTCTTACTTTATTTTTAAAAAATAGATAACCAATAAATGTTTGTAAAGTATATATTTTTATAATTTAATCAATCTGGTTCAAACCCTCCATTACATAGTCTTCAAGAAAACTATTATATTAAATAATAATATTAATAAGATATTATTATTTCGTAAAACTCGGTTTTACGTGTAACACATGCTATTAGAGAAAATCACTATTTCATGTATATTAATATATATAAGAGAATAAATTTATCATAAAATATACTTAAATTAAATACTTGGGGTAATATATTCTTGTCTACACTTGGCTTTGTGTGTCACATACACTATTTAATAAAATGTTATTATTTTTGAATTTCAGGGTGTTACATTGTCCCTAGATTAAATAAGTTGTGTCCTTGAAATTTAAACTTGATATCGGTAATCAGGGTTCTGATATTTGAAAATAGATTTTTTTTAAAAACTCACATAAAAAAGAGTTAACAAAATATCATATTAATAAGAGAGAATGGGAAGTACCAAGAATATATGAAATAACATACAACTAGGTTTCTACATTAGATAACATTGGTGTAATGTGAAGATATAAACATGAAGAAAAAGAAAAAATATTGATAGAGAGTGGTATTATTCATTGATCACAATAAGGTAAATCATCAATGGAAAGATAAGGGCCACAAAACTATAAATCAACAACGATTTTAAAGACCATATGATTCATCACACATGATTTTAATTAAGTAACATTTTTTATTTCAAGATAATTTTCCTATACTAAGGAATTATTTTAATTTCTAAGAATATAATAAAATATACATACCTAATACATTTCTATTTTATAAATATAGTTTATCATTTATTTTTTCATTGATCTCTTACTCTAAAAAATAAACATCCACAATGGATTTTTTTATATATAAAGCACTAAAATTAGCTTTTAATGGATAGTAAGATCCATAAAATAGTGAAAAGTCTTTATGTTTATATCTAAATATTTTCCAAGACCATTAATATTAATACATTAACCTAGAAAAATCAAATGTAACAATACTGGTTCATAATTAATATTTATTATAACTATTTTTCATGTTTTTTTAAACTTCAAACAATGACCTATTAACCAGGACATTGCGTAGGACAGTGTTAGCTGCTAAACCCTTATTGTCCTTAAGTCACGGTTTAAAGCACCAAAACCCTTCCAGATGTGATGGGTTGGAACCTAACATGTGGATTATCATTTTTCTAAAATATATTATTATTATTCTTATAAGGTTCCAAAAAATATGATGGATATCCTTGAAGTAAAATTAATAATTAAATAACCTTTTTACTAGGTATTTCAATAGAACTTTTTTTTAATAATGTCTAATAATATTTTTTTAATATTATTACAATCTCATTAGTTATTTTAATAACCCTATAGGTTATCAATACCATTATAAATATGTATATTAAATGTAAAGTCATTATTCTTAAAATATATTTTCTACTAAAACTTTTAAATTCTACTAATTTATCTAAAATTACGTTAATCTTGGCTGAATCTTATCATATAAATTTTAAAAATTTGTGTTTTTGAATTTGAACATATTTTCAATATTAAACTCATTAAACCATTATGGTATTCAAAAATCGTATGTTAATTAAGAAATATTTGATTCTAACACAATCCAAGGAAGTTTTAGGATTCTTATAACATAAATAACATTGGTAAAAATACTTCTAAAATTTAAAATTTTTGAATCCCAAGACTTAATACTTCTTCTGTTTTATTGTTACATAGGTTATTCCATAGTATATGGCTTAGCCTAAGTCATTAATTTTCATTATCTATTAAAATAATTCATAATGGTTTGTAATTAAAATGTGAATTATCTTTAGAATATCCCTTAGGAGTTCCAAACTTGTTATGTAGTAGGGATCATTGTTGTACGTAGCTGACAATTAGGTCAAGCCTAACATGGCCATTTTAGAGTTATTACTCCTAGTTAAATCTATTCCAGAACCACATCCACTTTTAGTATCCTAATATTGATATATTAGATGGAAAAAACACAAAATCTCCCTCCCTGAGGAAAACGTTAGGATGTTCTTCTAGACATATCCTAAAAGTATGTACCGGGGTTATGTTACATAATCTATGTTTTCTTAAATCTAGTTCCCATGGTTTTTAGTAAAAGTATGTATTGGGGAGTAATGTACCAAAATTAAAAAAGGGAAAATGCCAAATTACTAAAACCAAAGTACCAATATAAGGAAAATAGTCCACGTCCAAAAGGACACAGCTCACGAAGTTCAAGGTTCAACAGCTGGATCCACCTCTAAGAGATTGTTTTCCTTTTCTTGAACCTAGAAGGAGATAATCCAAAAAATTTTTAAGGAAAAAGTAGGGAGTTCCCCAAATACTAGTAGTATTTCACCCAAGGATTCCATAATAATATGATAATATCAAATTAACTAAAAAGTATTTAAATTTTCAAATAAATAGGTTTGACATTCACAAAATCACATTTAAACAAATCATGATTTATAATTTAAAAAATGAAAATACATTACCAATTTATGATTTACATTTCAATTAATGTAAATACATTTAAAAAGAAGGAATTTACCATTATTAAAAGAGTGATTTACAAAAATGACACATTTCACAAAATTGATTAAATATAAATCCAATGTTATGATGATGATTAAATAATTTTTTTTATATAAACTAGTTTAGATAAATTTTCAAGGAATTTAAAATAGTTTAAAGTAATGGAATATACATTTGAAATAAAAATAAGTGTGAAACCTGTTCATGTGAAATATAGGTATGATAGTTCTATGCTACAGGTACCCAACACTATGAATTGAAAAGTACGTACATATTCCCCTTTGGGACTATGGAAAAAGGGATTCATCACCATCGACTAAGGAATAGGATGTGCTGATATGATGTTTTAGACTGTAGTAAATTATAAATCACTACCTAAAATATCTCACTAACTACCTAAGTATACTCATGTTATGAAGTAAAAATAATGATGTGAAATTTATTTAAAGAATCGTAAAAATATAATTAAATCTCATCCCCCATTCTGAATATACCACTTTTCTCTTTAAATCCCATAAAAGTTTTTTAATAAAAAACATGAATTTTTAAATAGACAAAACCACTAGGTTTCTAGAAAAACCATTTAAATCCATTTTCCATAAATATAGGTTTGATACCAATTCATTCAACATCACAATCCAATTTTAAAATTACATTGAAAATTTTAATTTTAAAATAAATTCCCCCAATTTCAAAACTAATCCCCAATTAATTGAAATTGGGGTTTTTCAAAATTTCTATCAAATAAACATTCCAAAAATTAAATTCAACAATTTAAATTTTCAAAAAAAAATTCCATCTATTCCATAAATACACCCCAATTCACTAAAATTGGGGTTTCACAATTTCTTGCCAAAATGAACCAAAAATCCAATTCCCTAGAATTGAGTTTTTAATAAAATGATTGAACGAGATTTATATAATTTAACCCATTTGATTTTCAATATAACTGAATTTAAAATAATAAATTAATGATTAATTAAATTGGAAACCAAAGGCAGAACCACCTACCTTCCTCATAAAAACCCAAGGCTCACAACAGTACCCTCCAACAAGAATGAAGGCACATAAGATCAGGGAACTCAACCTATAAATGAGATCTAACAACACAGAAGTTAGATATATAAATTTCAAGACGACACCACAAAACCCAAGGAAGGAATAAAGAAATATATGGAGAGACATGAATAAATCTTACCCAGAAAGACCTACCTTGATCTCCAAAATTATCAGTCACTGAAATAAACAGTTCGGAGGGTTTGAGGCTCGCAAAATCACATGAGGATGAATCAAGGTCAAGAGAAAGGAATCTTAGAGAAAAAAAATTTATGCTAGGATTCCTGCTTAAAAACCATCCTTAGGACATTACATGATGTGTAACCCAAGTACATGTAGTGTAATTTATAAATCTCAAAATCACTGAAATCCCCATCTCCTTTTAATAAAAAATGATTTATTTTCATTTATGGTTTACACATTATGTAACCATATTACATGGCCTATAAATATCCAATAGGCTGCAGAACCATCTTATTTTGTGATAGAAATTCTAAAAAATATCTGACTTTACCATTATAGGTATTCTCCCATTTCCTTCTCATCCCTACCCAGATAACAAAAAAGCATAACCATGACAAGATTAGAAACATACCAGTCCAAAAGGTAACGAGTTGTTAGAAAAATTTGAATTATACATGATAGCATGGGGATTGATTTTCCTTTGATTAGTATGTGAGTCTACCATAAATCAAAATAACAATTAAGACTGAAAATAGCATTTCAATGATTAATAATTGTCAATTTAAATAATGTTCCCAAGGAGTAAAAGAAAGATCCTAGGAATACATCAAATAACACTCCTTAGATTGATAACTATGGGGTTTACAACTTTATAAATAATTCAAGAGTAAAATATGTATCTCATATCAACCATACCCTTATACAAGCCAAACTTTAAAATGAGGTATGACATGATTTTAATGGAAAATTTTGTAATTTTTCTACAAAAAACATTAACAACATATGCGTATTGATGATATATCAATGATAAATTTATACACCGACTTTATTTTAATGAAATAATAACATAGGAATCGAATCCTAACATGGAATTTGGTAGATATTTAATATATTTAGTTAAATTTCTAATGGAGGTTGAAAAAAACCAAATATAGGTTTGAAACCCAGGATATAGTCTAGTATAGAATGTTGGCCCAATACAGCTCACCTGAAATTTCTTCTCTTTATGGGTATCCATTAGGCCTTTTTTATTATGGATTTTACTATTGGTACAATTGATGATAATGTATCTCAATTACCTATTCATAATAAAAAAGTAATTTTATAATTGGGATAAATTAAAACAATTTTTTTGTAAAAATACAAAAAATGCTTTCCTTTTATAAAAATACCAAAGATATCAAACTTTTACCTTTTAATTAGTTCTTCAATAATGAATAAAAATTAAATCAGAATGAAATGCCTAAATTTATGGATTTCTAGGATCCATTAAAATTATAAATCATTTGTGTAAGGTTGAAAATATTGGATAAGTTAGTTGAAGAGCACAACCCCATACTTAAAACTTTCCACTCATAGGAAAATAAAAATTAAATTTATTATATAAATTGATGATAATATGTAGATGTTAATGTTTTTTGAATACATGATAAAAATATGAGAAAACAAATAATCACACTTAAGCATTAATATGGATAAATTTGAAATTAATTATCTTAAATTGTATAAAATAAAAATATAGTGAAATCTTCAACAATAATCATGGTGAATCTAGTTATGAGTCCACGAAGGAACTAATTATCCATATGTTTGTGTGATAAACATTTCAAAATTTTATTTCAAATTTATATCCAGTATATCCAGGTCAAGTAAAAAAAATTTTCTTACCCATTTCTTTTCCACCAAACCAATTCTCATCTTTTGTAATCAAATTTCAAAACCCATTCACCTATGAAATCCACAAATTAAATATTTAAGCTCTAAACCTTGATATACCTATTTTTTTTAAATTTAATCACTCTCATTATATATATATATATATATATATTATTTTTTAGATAGATTATAATATTCTGCTAACATATACACATGCATAGGTCCATATGGTATAATTATGTAATTGACTGGTTGAGAAGTGAAGGCATAGAAATATTATTATATATAGTTGACATAATATTACTGAAATTTTTTATAGAATAAATTTAATAGAAAGAATATTAAGTAATTGTTGTATTCAATGTTGTCTGGAGATATAAAAAGACAATATTTTTCTCACAAAATATAAGACACATAGAATGGTGTTTAAATCTCAAAGGTTTCATAAGGATAAAATCTTTTATATCATATAAAAACTATAATTTTTAATAAAATAATACATTAATGATTAATTTTTTCCCATAATTTGTATACTCACACTGAAATTGGGAACAATTAAGCAAGAATTTATATTACATTACATGCTAGTAATACTCACATGACATGAGTATTTTTTGAGTTTTTTATTTAAAAAATAAAATTTTAACTACATTATGTTTTTATACTTCACTCATAAAAAATATGTTACCCAAATGTAATAAATTAAAATAAATAGACAAGTAAATGAAGGTATAAATAATGAAAAACATCCCAAGTGGTGATATATATGGAATATTTTAGGTGGAGTTCTTCTATTTAATTTTTAATAAAATCCTCAAGGAGTGTTTAAAATGAATCCAATTAATGGTAAAACTTCATCTAATAAAAATATGAAATTAAAATATTACACCAAAAATATAAACATGATTAATAACATAAAGATGGTGTGAATGTAAATAGAGATTATTTGAAAATAGATTTATCATTTAATTATCCCCAGGAACTTCTCACCAATAACCACTGATGAATCAAATCATCATGGATAGATTTTTCTATTTTTGGTAAATATGGGAGTTATGGTATTAATAATTCTAAATTTCTTATAAATCATGAATCTATAATTTCATATGTTTACCTGAATCTGAAAAATTCATATTACATTGTTTAATAACAAAAAATAAATGGTGATAAACCTCCATAGGGAGGCAAAAATCCTTTCTAAATACATTTATACAAGGTAAAATTCTGATAGGGATATTAAAATATATATTATAATCCCACACCATGTAATCTATGATAATAATCCAGTCTTTCCTTTTATCCTATCCCATTTCCCTAGATTTTCTAAGCTTCCCAATTTAAAATTTCAACTTTTACATTAGTTTAGGAATGATAGGATGTGGATAATTTATGGACAATCCCACTCTCCTAGAGGACGGTTTTCATGTTTGATATAGAAATTATAACCATTATCTACAATGAAATACCTTGAAAAACCAAACCTATTAAAATATTGTATCTCAAAAATTTTAATATCACTTGAGAGTCATTAGTACTCATTTTTTTCTCCTATACCCATTTACAGACTTTGTCAATAACCAATTGAATGCACATAAATACAAATAAATTTAGGAATTTCCCCATTATTTTGAAGCTCAATTCATAATAAAATAAAAAAATAATATGATTTATTGATAAATTTCATTCCAGTTATAGATATTCCCTATCAATTTACATCAAGTACCTAACCTAAAAAATTTATGAGCATACTTATAAAAAAGTAGGAAAATAAAGTCACAAGATAAGTATGTTTTAATATTTCTGTTAAAATTCAAAGTGTCTCCCATAATCTAGAGTTTTGAAGAAGCTCAAAATATATGTGTAATCATAGTTAGGTACACACCATCGAATAACATGGTTATTACAAGTGCACCAAAAATATAGATCATCCAAAATATAGAAGTATGGATCAATATTAAGGATATGAGGTTGTGAAATTATAAAATCATTAGGGACTCTATATTAGACAAAATAATTTACAATATCCCCATACCAAGGGCGAGTTCCACCATATCATAAGGGTGACTATATGGGAAGAACTCTATATAAGGGAGTAGTGAGTCAACACGAGGTCCCAATAGTAGGGAAATACTACTATTGTGGTTAGCTTCCACATTTTACACTACAAACTTTTCCTGTATATTTATATAGGATGGATAAGTAAATATGAGGTTCCAATAATGGGGTAATACTACTAATGTTGTTTTATTCCTCATTTTCCTCTCCATAATTTTATTGAAATTTAAGGACAATTTTTTTTATAATAAGTGTAAATTATATGAGGTGGGGTTTAGCCTTGGGAATCATATGGAGAAACCAAAGGAAAATGTGATTGGATAAAACAATGACCTTTGACCCAAGAAGATATGAATAAAAATTTTCAAAGTCAAAAAAATGAAAATATGTTCTTTTTTTGGTAGTGTATTTTTCTTTGGTATGGTCTAAAGTATATTAGGAATACATAATTATATAAGGATAATCTTAATTAATTATGATAAAACATACCCAACTATATAGATAAAGATATCACACATGATCTCAAATGGTAGATCCCAACTTGGTGGTTGGATTATGGGTGAGGATATAAAACACCCTTTTAGTGATTTGAAAGAATAAAAGTAATGAACATCAATGAAAAAATTGAAATCTTTTTATAATAAATAGGAAATTTGAAATTTGATTTTATTAAATTATCTAATTAGTCATCGGTAAAGGCCAAGATGACCACATAAAGAGATCACGTCCTAAAAACTTTTACGATATTAGAGGATGGTTTCAATTTATAATTTTGATTAATCAATTTATATTCAATTCAAGAGATTAAATTTCAAATAATATTCCCCAATTATTCTCTAAAATTACATTTATCATAATTCAATATGAGATATTATTCAATCCATAATAAATGTATAGAACCTAGGTGGTCCAAAAAATCATTAAAAGTCGAAAATTGTTGATCCAATAAATGATGAATGTATGATATTAAGAATAGTTGTGACCTTAGGGAGAATACATGGACATGGGGTAAGTTTTCTATGTTTTGGAGTTAGAGAAGAATACCCAAGAATTATAATATTTTTTCAGGGAAGAATACCTGTAAAGAGATGAAGTGGATATGATTTTTGTGTTTATTTTTTCGCAATACATAAATCATATTCAAAATAATATAAGATAAATTTTATAATGTGATATGAAGGATTTTAAAATTTTTAGAGGTGTTTGAAATAGTTTTAAAGTTCTTTTTGAAGATTTTTAAAGGTTATTGGATTTGATCTAATTTGAATATGTAATTTTGGGAAAGTTATCAATATGTAAGAGTAACCTTACCGATACATAAGAATTTTATTATCAATGGGTGTTTTTTTGTCTGAGTAGAAATTTTCAGAAAATTGGTAAAGTAATCCAAAATGTAAGTTTTTTCCTTAATGTGATGTGTAAGGTTTTTATATTAAAATATTATAAAATTCAATGAAGGAAACCATATTACAATTATATATAAGGTTTTAGTTGTAAATATAGAAGAAATTATTATATTTGAGAGTTTTATCTCATAAAAATAAAAATTTCTGAAAACATAAGTCTTTTTCTCACTATGATATTTAAAAGTTTTATATTTATAAGTGTTTTAAATTAACAAAGAAAATTGTTTTACTATGATATGTAATATTTTGAAACTTAGTACAAAATGATTTTAGAAAAGTCTGGTTTTATTATTTGTATATATAATTTTAGGATCCCTTAAACACAATGGTATTAAGTAATGCATTTCATACCTGATATTTTTCATATATAAGATGTTTTATTTTTCTATGAACCAAAAATGTTGATATTGAAACTATTTTTTTACAGATTAAATATCACAAATAGAAAGCATAAAATATGAATTTGGAGAATAAAGGTTATAATGTTAAGATGATAATTACACTATGATGTAAACCATGGATGAATAAATGGTTTAAAAAATCTATATGATATGAGATATAGCTATTACATGTTTAAAAGAAAACTCTATAGTGAATAATGAAAGGTGATATTAAAAATGGATTCATGTCATGATGGAAATACATTAAACTCAAGTTTATTGATATTTTTTGGTGGAGGGAAGGGTTATTTAATAAATATAAATGTCATGTTACAAAGAATTGTTTTATATAATTTTAGGAAAAAATTTTTCGACTGTAATATATGGAGTCAATCTATGATGACCTTGATAGATCCGAAGACTGTGGAAGTTAAAGAGATGTCAAAATAAGTTGTTAGTTTGAATTCGAATTTGAACATCAAATTTATACTCAAATAAAAGTTTATTACTGTTTAATATATATGTTAACATGGGTCTTATATGATTATTCAAGAGTGTCGGTGGAAGAGAAGACTGTGAAGAAGTGTTTATAGAAAAAAATAAAGAGGAAAGAGATTAAGAAGTACAATTAAAACTTGATGTTAATTTAACTAAGTTGAAAACTCTGTTATTCATGAAAAATAAATATTTTATCATCATTTGAATAGTATAAAATTTCACAACTCAGGAGAAAATTTGTTGCATCTTGAGTTCAATAATATTCCCAACACATTGTATTCAACAAAATGATTACATTGGGTCTTGTGATCATGGATTTTACTATATCATTCTAATGATATAGATACTCATTTTGAATGGTGAAATTTAAAAAAATATATTATTCATAATGTGTTCATAATTTATAGTTTTTGAAATAAATCTATTCCTTACTTTAACAATATTGAAGATTATTTTTAATGAAACTTAAAAAGAAAGTTAATTCACTAATTGACCACATGTTAATGAATTATAACAGAACATGTGGGATATTTTAAAGTGGTATTACAGTAGTATAGGTCTCCTTTGAAGGTAATAAGTTTTTTAGAGTTTGAATATTTGGTATCTAAATTTATATTCTGGGTGAAAAAATGATAATACAGGAGAAAAGGGGATTCCAATTTTGATAGTCATAATTAACATATTCAGAAAAATCCAATAATACCATATGTTATCCCAATTATTCTAGATATATAAAAGTTTTACACTGATGGTTTTGTTCCTCATACTAGATCAATGTGATGATATCTATTGATAATAATAATTTAGACAATGATAATCATGATCAAAATTCCATACTATAATATATTTTATAAAGGGAGTTTCTCAAGGTTAAAGAGACCAAGAAATAAATTTTGGATAAATTGAAAAATATATATGAAGGTAATGTAGAAGTGAGTAATGATAAGATACCAATTTAGATATTGAAATATGAAGATATTAAGATGAGTGATGCTAAAATAATGGGTTAATTCTTCACTAAATTTAGTAATGTTGTGAGATCTATTAAAGGTTTTGGTTATAAGATATAATATTCTATGGTATTTGAGAAAATACATTATATTTTTCATGAGAGTACTGATTTAAATATATTGCCTCTAGAATACCGTTGTTTATACTCACTAGATGAATATTGGCAAGATTGATGTTGGGAAGATACCCAAAGTACATCAGAATAATTTATACCTAGAATGCATGTTTGTTTAAGTTTCCTGTGATTTTATAACACTTAATAGAAAAATTGATTTCATAACCCAGGACTAATCATAAAATTCCGACTAGACACACCAAATTGTATAGACTTATGTAGATCAAGAAAATAATCCATTCACATGACTCGTCTAGGAGAGGGTATCCGAGATAAGGGGATCATGTAGTCTATATTCTTCACATTACTCCATTGATTCATGTGAATTCCTTATGAAAACATATTACATGACTTCTCTAGAAGAGTCAATCTAAGGTGGTAGGGTCTCACGATCATTGTTCTTTACAAGACACACTCTTGAAGCCACTTTCTCACCCTATGTGAACCTGATAATTCAATAAACTTTATGGTGAGGATTTTTGTGATGGGACTATCTCATTATCACAATTCCTCACACGATCCACTAAGAGGTGACATCGATGATGTGTGGATTGTTCATTCATAGTGTATGATCCCATTCTATCATATCAAAACAATTATACCACATAATTGAGCATGGTTACATGTCTTTTCGACCATGAAAAGTGCCATAGTTTTAGGTTGATATGTCTATAAACTCCCATGTGGTTCAAAGATATTAAATTGATACACATAATAGAATATAAATAAATTTTGGAGAGTTCAGCATTTTTGAGCTTTTGAAATTATGAAATTTGAAATCCTATCACTTAATAAATTTGGTGAGTAGCTTAGGAACAATTTAAGAACCGAAATGGAAAATATATGAGAATGAAAACCAGTGTGAGAACTGTTTTAATGAGACTCCACTACTATACAAGCACATGATGATTTATTGGTCATATGATCATGATATGAATTCATTATCATACACACACATCTTATGATCACCTAATCATGGAATCAGTTATGGGAATCACACAACCATTATTCAATTTCATTCTCATGTATCCTCATTCTCACTTATGAGATCAAAAAGCCCTCACAACATTACAATATCACGTGAGTTCACTACCTTTATGTGAAGTGCATGAACCTTCCCTCTTCACAAGAATCGTATGACCCCTTAACATTCATGAAATCTAAAATCTCCCAAACGTGTCGTTGAAAATCTCTCAATTAATTATTCTTTTATAAGGTTATAGCCATTAATATTCTCCAAAACTCCCCAAATAATAGGTTTATAGTCCTAATTAATAAAATTCATCTCTCATTCCCATCAGTAATCAAGGGACTATAGAAAATATGAGGACTCTTATTTCTATTACAATCAGAATATGTTGGACACCTTCTTAAGACTTGAGCTCCAAATTCACTATATGAAATGTGTTTAGTCCTTTGCTATATATTGTTTCTCACACCAAGAATAAATAATATGAGATAAGAAATTTTTAATTATCATTCCATTTTCATAAAAAAACACCCATATATACTATGAGGTATCTGATTCCTGTTATATTCAAGATACATAGGGTGCCTTTCCCCATGGCCTATGCTCGATATCCAATATATTTACATGAGTATTTCTATTAGACTATATTACCTATAATGACCAAAATATCATCTTATATATATCCTTAAAATTTCAAACACCCCTTTTAAAGCTCATAATTCTTCTCTCATAGAGCCATATCAACCTAAAGAATCATAATCATACTTCTCTTAAAGAATCCCCAGTGTGTAATCCTTATACCAAAATACCCATATTATAGAAATCCTCTTTATGTGAAAGACCGAAAATATTTTTATTTAAAGGGTCACACTCTAAATAATAATCTTAGGGAATACCTAGTGTATAATCCCTTCATGGATTCAATATATTTTTTTCAATCAATTTATTCTCACACTGAACATGAATGAATTGGTATTAGAGACTTGAAATGATAATTCCATTAGTATGATAAAAATTTATCTAATAGGGGCCTTATTATTTGTTGTAATCCTGACCATACTATTAACTATATTAGGTCATATTCCTAATAATATCATAATCCCACTCAGAGAGATAACTTTACTTTAGGTCCTTTAATCTCATATATATCCAGCCATATTCCTAATGGGATCCATATCCACATGTCCATATTACTTATAAGATTAATCCAATATCATAGGTCCACATCCCCTATAGGTTCAACCACATAAGATTACTCATGCCTAAGTCATAAATGAGCATTTTCTAGGAACCTTTCCTCTAGACTCCCCCACATCATGACATTAAAGTTCATGGTATGGTCCTACCATACAACTTTAAATAGTTTCTCACTAACTATATGGGCTTTCATTCTAAGGTCAATAGGGTATGTAGGATACCTACCTGAGATTCAAACCCAACATCATCAAACGTTCATCATTAGTCTTATCCCACTATATCCCTCATGATATCTTTCACATCATTACCAAATATTTAAAAATACCTATGACTCTAGATACCTCATCCATTAGGTCCATATTCCCCCAATTCCATATTCTTTAGGTGACATTCATGATAAAATCATCACCCCACTAAAAGTGCTATATTATTATGATGTACTCATTGGTATATATTCCTCACACATATCATATTAAAATGAATGTACTCGTTTTGATATCTCCTTATCCTCATTGGTAAATATTCTCTCTAAGGACAGCCAAAAAGGTACAATCATGAATAAGTCCCACATCAACAATTTCTCAGAACATTTTCCCTATATGTCTTTTGACACTCCGTTCCATCACAGAGTCCAAGGAATGACAAAGGGGATTACCTCAAGCAAAGAAAAACAACATGAAAAAGTGAGAGGGAAGAAAAATCAAATGTTGCAAAGGCATTAAGGTGCACAAGTCACTTGCACGCCATCCTTGGGCACGCATGTTACTTTCACGCTAGATGTGAGGCGCATAGGTCATGTGTGCACCCCCATTGAAATTTCTCCCTAATCTCAGGAGGCCTGTAAATAGCCCCTATGGGCCCCCCATTTCGAGGACGAATATTCCCAAACTCATATTCAAGCTCTAGTCACCCAAGTCTGTATATGACATCTTCCGAACACTTCTAAGGTAATTCTTTACCTAGAATGGAAGCTGTAAAGAGGAAGAATAAGGCCTAAGTTTTGGAACTCATCAATACATACACGCCTAAGTGTCCATCCCATAAGGGAAATGAAGACACTTGCACACCACCTTTCCCTCTCTAGAAAACTTGTGCGCCACCCTTCTGGAAGATTCTAGGGATGATACTAAGGGATTGAGTTCTAAGTTTCCCAAGTATTAACCTATGGATTCTTCGTCGCCCAAGGTGACTCATGTTGCACAAGTCTACTTGCATGACCAGGAATTGCGTTCTAGACCAATACTTTCTCACCTCCTTAGTCACCTCCTTTCCTCAAATCCACATTTCCTCTTCAAGACATAGCCTTCAAAACCCTCTTCAAATCCATTTATGGGATGTTTCCTTTGTTGGCTTCGTTATCTAAAAAGAATTCTGTGAGAACCTCTCCTAAAACCTCGTGACTTACAATATTTATGTCACCATAGTAAGGGTTTCCCTATATAACCTCATCCTTTGAGATGAGAAGATATTTTGATTTGGGCCTCCTTCTCAGGAGTAAGCCCCAGTCTCAAGTTCCCTTTACCTAGGCCTCCTTCTTAAAAATAATCCCCTGTCATAATTTCATTTAACACCGGGCCTGCTTCTCAGGAGTAAGCCCCAGTCATAATTTCCTTTAACATTGGGCCTCCTTTTCAGGAGTAAGCCCCAGTCATAATTCCCTTTAAATGGGCATCCTCCTCATGAGTAATCCCCAATCTTAATTTATTTTGTTTCGGGATTCCTTCTCTAAATAAACATCAATCATAAGTTCCATTTCATTTAGGTATCCTTCTCAAGAGTAGGCCCCAATTTAAAACTCCAAATCTCCATAAATTACAAACACCATTATAGACCCTGATCCTGGGATTCTTTCCAGAAGTAAGTCCTGGTCTTCATCTACTGGGGCCACCATACATACATAAGCCCCAAATTGTTTCTCAAAACTGCATCTTTCATGGCACCATCATCAAGTTTATTGATACCTCTTGTTCTCACATCAATCATGACTCACGTGAGCTTAGTGTGTAAAAATAATCATGACATCTCTTCTTGGGCCATTAACCATGCATAAACCTTATATTTCTTTACCCGAACTTCGTGGACTTTGATCTCTACCTCAAATATAGAGTACGTAAGAAGCCTTTATAAGGTCCAAGCCCATATTTAATTAATTATTTTCCATCCCATATGATGATAAAATATATCATTCTAATTGAACTACGTGGGTTCTGATTTCCTTTTTAATGAGGATACGTAGGTAGCCCATTTGCGGGTACGATCCCAAATCTGAAATAATCCCTATCTTTCTGAATAAAAATAAACTTCAAGTGCCCAACTGAGTGGATTTAAAACCAGTATGGTCATCATAATGACCAAGATATTTCTATATAATATATTGAAGGGTACCATTGACTAAGAGTCTCCAATACATATGGATGATTCTCTATCAATGAAGAACCTTAAATACATATAAAATATTCTCTATATTCTATACATAACAATCATTGATTTCCAAGTCTAAAAATCATTTCCATTCTTGGTGAATTAATAAGGATTTGTGAACATAACTTAAATCTATGAGAGAGTTCCAGAGTTGGCAATAATTCCTCCCAAAAAAGGTGTGATGAGTCTGACCTCCCATCCTCTCGACCAATGCAAATTATTAAGACTCATCGGTCCACAAATAATGAGCACCTACCTTTGAAAAGTAGGTCCAAATAGATATAGAATCATTGGGTGTTTCTGGTTCTACAAATAAACCCATTGGAAACGGATTGGAAAGTTTGAACCTTAAACAAACAAGGTCATCCCCATTTCCAGAAGAAACAAAAAATGGTGTACCCGACGTGAATCCTTAACCAAGTTAAATGATGTTTTACTTATTTTTTAGGCCCCTATTAAACTTAATATGAGGTCCAACAAAGTAATAAATTACATATCTACTCATCCAAAAGATGTAGTCTAGCCAAAAATATCTTGATTATGTATGCTATCTAAAACAGACACTCTTTTCCAATATCTCTATGCAACATAGAATGACTTCTTTAATATTCACACCTGTGAATGCCTCAGCCGCTACTCCTGCTGAATCCTCGTCCACTCTGAGGACGACATCACCTACTCAGCTTCTTCAACATTGGGTCTTGAATGAATTGGTGAGGGAATACCCTCAAAACAGTACCATCCCGACTCCGGAGTCCGCTCAATAAGCCCTCCAAGTTAACAACTCACCCTGGTTTTCTGGACATCGATGACTAGTAATCCGGAAGCAGGTGATGCCAACCACCGTCTCCAACCACTTCTAGTCGTTACCCCCAAAACGCAACAACCAGTCCATCCCATATTACAGGGAGGTGAATGTAGTGGTCACTCAATGCCTCAGGTCAAGAAGACATGACCCCTTACGAAGGACTCCCACCAACAATTGCCGCCAGACTCGTGTGGTAGTGAAACCTCAACATGATGAGGGTATCACCTCTAGATAATTGGCTCAGGTCCCTCATACCCGAGCATGCAAGATGAACCATCAGAGCTGAAATCCATTCAGTATTGATAATGTTCATACCTCTTCATCCTCTGGATAAGTCCATCGATCTAACTTGATGGAAAACAACGAGGGAATATATACACCCATCCGTCCTGATTTCACTGCCCAACAGACTCATATGGAAATAACATATAAATCCCGCCAGGCAATTCTAGTGGAGTACTATAGGAAGAAAAATACACCTGTTTATAATTCATCAGCCACAACATGCTCATCTGACTACATCCAAAGAATCTCACCAATCAAATGTGGTTACCACCAGTAAACATGCACATACACCAACTTACACTCATCAATTCTGCCAGCAGTCTCGTATTCCAGTCTTGAAGGAAGATCATCAATCATATTCAATGGAGAAAAATAATCATGCACATACATCTGTGATTCATAAGGCTAACCAATAGTCTCATTTGATAGTACCCAGAGATGTCAATTGGAAATCCCTAATGACAAACAGGAGGTAGACCCAAATTTCTGCCCCCACACTTGAGTACTGTCAGAATTCACTGGTAGGAAAAGGTGGACAGGATTAGAAACACACCCCTACTCCAAACACGGAATGTATGTATATTCCCGTTCTTGTAGATAAAGTCACCATGAACATTCTGACAATGGTGAAAGAGAATAAGCAAATCCCTACCCATATTCTGGATACCCGTCAGATTATTATAACAACTTCAACAGAATCACAGGGAAAGAATCATAAATCTATCTCTATCAGTGGAGTGAATCATCAACATATCACTCCGGAGAATATACACACCTCTGTTCCAGTCCAGGAGGGTCTTGGGGCATACTCCCCCACATCATATATAAAATTAAGTTGGGTACATACAGCCGATTTAAATAGAGATAGTCAGCCTAACATGACCATTTCTCCTAAGCAGGAACATACACGTACCCATAATAACCACTTTCATCAACAAGTGGTTTCCAAAGTGAGTAATAAGGCGCCCAAGAAAAAGACCCATCCAACATAGTTGAAAAATCAAGAGCCAGTCTGAAATAAGTCCTTGATTGATTCTGGAGTTCATGAAGCCCTTAGACAATTATCTGTTGCAACTCAAGATTATAGTCCCCCATTTCCAATTTTAGGAAGTAACAAAAATAATTCCTAAGGACTTCATCAGACACTTCCTCATGAAGGCTTACTTCATGACAATTCGGTCAATCTCGAAGTATCATCTTTAGATGAGAGCCACGATAAACCTCTATGTGGCCAGAAGACCAAGGAGCAATAGGTTTCATCTTTTGTAATAACCCACCATGGTGGTCCTCCCCATGATGATGAATTTAGCTGAAAAATTCCTCTCCACAGTAGTAATTCGAATTTCCTAGAAAATTCTTCAACGGACAATGAAATAACAAGAAATCCCTCTTATCTTGAGGCACATGCAAATGCGAAGCCAGTCATGTCTGATGCCTTACTTCTAGAAGGTGAAATATTCTCTCAATCAGAAGATATCCCAGGGTGTAGGTCATTCTACAGACCACCCATGGGTCATTAATATTTTAATTTGACAAATGAATTCTCTACCAATTTTTTTGAATCTAATGAAGAAACAAGGAAGAACCAGCTTTGGTCCAATCATGTAGAATAATATTCATCAAATGACAAAGAGGAAGTGCTGAATATGAGAAACCAACAAGCGAATGGTGAAATACCAGTTCGGTTTTAGCCTTTGGATGACTCTCAGTATGATATTTTAGAAACGTTCACAGAAGATTGTATTAAAAATATTCATCTCAACATATGGAAAAATTGTTGTCACTTAAAAGAGAAAATATTATCTTTTGATAAATATCAAAATCATGTCAAGATAATAGAATGGTTTCCATGCCAAATTTATTTGGTATCTCTCTCAGTTTCCAGACATCCAAAGGTTGAAAAGCAACAGAGAGCCCTTTAGCATTGATTCCTTGGCGCATTAAAAATGTTTCACTAGTTAATTACCAATGACACATCTTGTATTCATATTAGGGGATGGGGTGTTCATGGGGCATTGCATTTCACTGTGCTCTCCAGTCAAAAAAGCCCGCCAAAAGTGGTCTCATGCAATTTTATTGCCCATGGCTGACCACATCTAACTGGTTTTGTGCGTAATCAAAGGCATTCCCAAGAACATGCCTCAAATAGTTCTTCCCAAAGTTAGGAATATAAAGAACAATTTGTCGAATTACTCTTGGATCAAGAAAATTAGAATATGGAATAGGATTCTCATTTGGAGAATGCACATCATCAGGTGACAGAAGTGTTAGAAATAATCCAAGGGTCATCTGAGCCAGGTTATTTGAGTGGATGTCGGATGATGTATCCGGATAATTTCCAGACTAAAATCCACAAAATCAGGAGTGATTTTAAGAAATTTTTAGATGTAGAAGCTCAAGAGCCACCTCAGCTTGCCAGACTAGGGACTCTTTTAATCCAACCCGTGAGATCAATAGACCAGATTTAAGGAGTTGAGCAGAAAATACAGGAACAGACCCAGTCCACTGGACTGGGGACCTTTTCAAATTCTCAATATCTTCCTCAGAAAAAGTCAGTATTCTCTCGATTAGGGATGAATCCACAAGAGGAACGCAGGGCCGAATTATAAGGAGATTCCCTCTAAATTATAGTTCATCAAGAAGTTCATGAGGGATCATCCAAACAAACGACAATGTCTCATAAAGGACATGGAAGAAGATAGTATCCAAGAATCACTAGTACAAAGGATAAAATGCATTATGCATCGATAAATGTCATCAATGTCATTGTCAGTAATCCCCTATAACATGAGTCTCACTCAGAGGAATCAGAGAAAGATGTTCCTGTTCAAGAAGTTGTACACACAGAAACGAATGAAGGAGGTGTGTATTCAAGAAGATAGAGGGTTGCCCAGGGGAAAGACATTCCTTTGGGTAATGCCCTTACATACCCCAGAAAGGAACATACAAAGGAAAAGGGTAAAAGTCATGTTACATTCCACCCTACCTCTAGATAAGGCCAATCACTCTCATTATAGGAAAGGTTTTCACAACAAGAAGAAGAAATGAAGGATTTATGGAGGTTAAATGCATAACTACTTCAAGGTATTCTTCCTCCTAAGCATGATGGAGTTAATCAATCAAGGGAATTTGTTACAGCTACTGGGATGGATCAAGAATATCCCCCTTTTCAAGTACACCCTCACAGGTCCAATCCTATGGATCATATGTGACAGAAACCATCAATACTACCATTAGTGGTAGTACCGGTTTCCACTCCCATCCAAACTCCAGTTATTGCACCTGCTCAGGTCCAAGCTCAACCATATGTTTCTCAAAAATTAATGAGTACCATTGAGTCATTAACTGCTCAGTTGGAAGTTATTTAAGGAAAGCATGCACAAGTTCAACCAGAAAAGAGATATTACCCTAAATGGGTCGATGCAATCCCTCCCCCATCAAATTTTTTGAATACCACAATCCCAATTTTTAATGGTTCAGGAGATCCAAAACAACACATAACACATTTTTATATGCGTTGGGATCCTATGATGGGAACTCCTCAACAACAAGAAGCAGTTAAGAACAGGTGTTTTGTGTAGTCATTACAAGGACCTGCTTTTGTCTGGTATACAATTTTACAATCTCAGTCAATTACCGGGTTGGAAGATCTTCGTCAAAGGTTCCTTCTTCAATTTATCACAACATTTCCAAAGATGGCAATTTTCGATCTTACCAATTGTAAGAAAAGGGAAAATGAAAGAGTTTCATATTCCATTGATCACTGGAAGGGATTAACATATTCCTTAAGTTTAGCACTCCCTCAAGAAGAATTGTTGCCAATCTATGTGGAAAATCTGCATGATGAATTACACACGTTGTTGATCCCTGTGAAATACATATGAGGGTTTCGAGACCTTACTTCAATCACTCAGCAGATAGAATATTCTCTTACAATGACTAAGGCTAAAACTCATGTAATTCCAGCAGTTCCAGGAAGGAGAATAAGGAAAGCAGATACTGCTATAGTTACACTTTAATAAGAACCTGTACCTGATTTCACTTCAAAACCTTCATCATATCTAAGTGCTCCACCTCCTGAGTGTAAACAAAAATGGCCGACTTGTCAATATGATCAAATAGATCAATTTTAGAAACAATTTGAATATTTTAAGAACAAAGTTTATTCTTTCCGGAATGAACAGGTTCTTGGCTACTTCATCTTGGCTCTGGAAAAAAATCTGGATCAGTTGCCAAGGCCCAAAAGGCTAAACAAGGAAGAAGATGAAGACCACCCCAACTATTTCCCATTTCATCAGATGTTGGGGCATCCCATTCAGGAGTGTTTTGTCTTCAATGACCTCCTGCAAAAGATGGTGGACTCTGGACCGGTAAAACTGAAATGTTATTCATCCCAGGTAGCATGTGTTACAGCTATTGATCCAGAGGATGAAGGCGAGTGGCATGAAGTCAAAAGTAAAAATGTGAAAAAATATGATGATTGGATGGTTAGGAAAATGATCAACCAAACTCATTCCATTTTACGAACATAATTGAATTAACCAATTGTGTATTCCGCTATGAATTCCACAACCAAACCCCCTTCATCAGAAGAAAAATACTCAAAGAAGCAGCGTAATTTGAAGAAAGAAAAGAAGTCGGAAGAAGATGAGATCATGTCAAAGCCTAAGTTTTCTTTGACTCTAGAAGATTTCATGTCATCTGCTTCAAAATCATGGGCACCGCCCCACCAAATGGCATAACCTGAACTGGTTAATCAGGTAGAATCTTAATCAGATAAAAAATTGATATATGGTTTTGTTAACAAGATTCATTTAACAAATCCTTATACCAATTACAGTTTCAATTATGATGAACCTAAGTTCCCTGTATCTAACAGAGGAATTGGAGGAAGAGGTAGAGGTCTAGGATATAGGGGAAGACATGGATATTCCAGAAGACACTATTTCAAACCTACCCCTGATAGAACTCTATATACGGAAGACACTCGTGGAAAATCCCTTCATCGGGCTTAACAGAAACGAGAATTCTCTTCCACACAAGATAGATTTGGTCCTGATGTAGTTATTTTGGATGACCAGTTAGAGGTCACACCTTCTTCCTCTCAGCAAATAGATAGACTTAGTTGGTCTAATCTACAGAACCATGAGTGTTTTCAACTCCTACCCCGATACGGGATGCATCCACTGCCAAAGCATCAACTTCTAAGGCACCTGAAAAACCACATTTCCATGATGGAAAATGGGAGACCTTCGGACCAAAAGAATGATGTATTAAAACATTTGGCCCATGTACCAGACAATATATCAATTCTGGATGCCTTGAATCTATCAAAAGATTTTCGAAAAGTGCTTATTGAGGCTTTGTAAAGCCCTCAAGAATCCGAAACTGAAATTGATGCGACTGAGGTATACCATATAGAGAATGATCCTATAGAATTCCTTGTAGTGATATATTTTACATATGAAGATGAAAATGATGTTGTACATGGATATATCAAACCTTTGTATCTATCTGGGAAAGTCAATGATATAGACATCCGACAAGCTTTCATTGATAATGGATCAGGAGTCAATCTCATTCCTATTCGTACACTTCATCGATTGGGCCTCACCGAATCTGATTTATCTCCTTCTAATTTGATGTTGCAAGGATATTATACGAATGAACAGGAACCTATGGGAAAAATTACACTTAGAATTCAGTTTGTAAACCTTGTATCTAACTCAGATTTCATGGTTGTTCGTTAGGATACAACCTTCAACATTTTGATCGGAAGACCATGACTACATCAACATGTGGTAGTACCTTTGTCATACCATCAATGTCTCAAATATTGTTTCAATGGTCAAATTGGGAAATTCTATGGTGACAAAGCCCCATTAAAAACATTTGAATCTCAATATATTGAGGCAGAATTTTATCACTTGGAGGGAAAGGAAAAATCCTCAGCAAAGAATGTTATCAAAATTAATGCTCCAAGTGGTTTGGAAAATATTCCAATAAACCAATTCATACATGTGAGTAAAAATTATGTGTTTCCTATCAATCAAATTTATAGGATAGACCTAAATACAAGCACTCTTATAAAAACTTCCATAATGTCAGTTACGGAAATCAAGCCAAACAACATGGGATAAATTGTTGACTCGCCAAGTAGTGATGAAAAATTAAATGGAGATGTCTTCATTTCATCCACTAAAATCCATCAATTCTATAATTCATCAACCAGGCCAGAATAATTTATAAAAATACTAGAGGAAAATAATGATGTCGATTCTCAATCCATTATCTCCTCTCCATCACCCCAGAAAGACCCTTCATTATAAATAGGGTCAGAAATGGAAGCCTCTTCTCCAAGATGTTCAAATTTTAACTTCTCCCCTGACTATGGAAATTATACTTTGTCATCTACTATGCAAGTACAATTAGAATAAGTAACACATATTTAAGAAGAGGAAGATCTCAGGGATGCTCCTCCAATATTTGAAAAGGGTATCTCTACCACTGTGGATGAACTCAGAGAAATAAATGTTGGTACAAAAGAAGATCCATGCCCCACTTTAATTAGTGCGGCCATGACTCTTGAAGAGAAAGAAATGTATACTTTATTTCCAAAGAAAAATCAAGATGTATTTTCTTGTAATTATACAAAAATTATAGGTCATGATCTCGATGTTTCCACTCATCATTTGGGTTTCCTAGAAGAACATCAAGGATTCAAGCAAGCAGCAAGAAGAACACACCCAACTTATGCCTCCAAAATTGATACTGAAGTTGATAAGATTATCAAGGATAACTTCATCATAGAAGTTCAATATCCCAAATGGAAGGCCAATACTATATCTATGAAAAATAAGAATAGAAAAATTATAGTTTTCATTGCCTTAAGTGATCTTAATCGGCATTTTCCCAAGGATGATTTTCCAGTTCCGATCACAGAACTCTTAATTGATGAAATGGCTAGCTACGAAGCTCTTTCCTTCATGGATGGTTACTTTGGGTACAATCAAATATGAATGGCCCCAGAAGATGAAGAGTCTACAGCTTTCAGAGCTGCTAAAGGTGTGTTTTTCTATCAGGTAATTCCCTTTGTCCTGAAGAATGCAGGTGCAACGTATCAACATGCCATGCACCATATCTTCAAACCCTTTTTAGGGAAATTTGTTGAATTTTATGTGGATTATTTGGTGGTTAAATATAGACAATGTTTAGATCACTTGTCCGATCTAGAAATCATATTCAACAAACTTCGACAAAACAATTTGAAGATGAACCCATTGAAATGTGCTTTCGGGGTAACCTCAAGAAAATTTCTCGGCTTTGTTGTACACCATCGTGGTATTGAAGTTGATCTCTATAAGAAAAAATAAATCCTTAGTATGTCACCTCCTAGAAATTTGTAGGAATTAAGAGGACTTCAAGGACACATGGCCTATATTCGGTGTTTCATTACCAATTTGGCAGGCAAGTATTTACCCTTCACCATATTAATGAAGAAGGGAGTCACCTACCAGTGGACTGAATAATGTCAAGAAGCATTCGATATTATCATGAAATATCTCTTGGTTACACCATTATTAATGCCACCAGTTGAAGGAAGACCACTTATTCTATATGTGACAGCTTTAAAGCAATCATTGGGTGCCTTCCTTGCCCAAATGAATGATGCTGAGAATGAAAATAGCCTTTACTATCTCAGTCAGACTATCCCTGAGGTAGAAACTCGATATTCAAGTATTGAAAAGTGTTGCATAGCATTAATCTTTGTAGTTCAGAAATCGAGACACTACCTGCAACATCATGAGTTCCAATTGGTATCTCGCAATAACCTGCTCAAATTTATCCTTAGTCATCCAATGCTTATAGGAAGTCTGGAAAGGTGGGAAGTTATTTTGCAGCAGTTTGATATCTAGTATGTGTCTCAAAAGGAAATAAAGGGCCAAGATCTGGCCGATTTCCTTGCTGAACACCCATCTGTAGAAGATACATCTTTAAATACCGAACATATTGAGGAGGAAGTTTTCTCTATTCAAGATAATCCTCAAACATGGGAAATTTACTTTGATGGTGCCTCTAGAAGTCCAACAGGGAAGAAGATGGAAGATCCTAAATTCAACAAAGTTGGGTTAGGAATCATGCTTATTTCCCCAGAAAAGTAAGAGCTACCATATTCCTTCTTATTGTTGGAATGCGATAAATAATGAATCAGAATACCAAGCTCTCATCACAGGATTGGAATTGGAGCTTCAGGAACAGGTGAATCACTTGAAGGTAAAAGGTGATTCAGATTTGGTAATCAAAAAAATCAATGGGGATTATTCCATCAGAAAAGAATATTTAATCCCTTTATGTGATTACGTTAGAGAGTCAATGGTGGAATTTCCTTCGGAAATGACATTTTTTTTATGTCTTGCGATCACAAAATGCCCAAGATGATGCACTGTCAAATATTGCCACAACCCTGGTAGATCTAAAAGGGGACGAAACAGTCATCCGTATTTCCCACTGTCATGTAGTTTCATCTTTTTTTCATATCAGAGTAGAGGAAATCAATGAAATTAATCCCATTTCTGAACCATATGGTCATAATACAGGATGGATTACACTTATCAGGGAATACCTTCAAAATGGAACACTCCCACCTGATAGAGTCGGGAAAGAACATGTCCGACAACATGTGGTCAATTTTACTCTTTATGATTACCCAGATCTCCAAAAAAATCTCTATAAGTTAGGCTTGATGGAATTCTCTTTAGTTGTATTGATGGTGAAGAGACAATGGCTATCATGAGTGAAGTTCATGCAGGATTTTGTGATGCCCACCAGTCTGGACATAGACTTTCTAGTCAAATTCGAAGGCTTGGATACTTTTGTCCTTCAATGATGCAAGATTGTGTTGATTTCACTAAGAAGTTTCATTCGTTCCTAGTATGTTCCAACTTCATTCATCAACCCCTAGAGTTTCTTTATAAATCTAAATACTCATGTCCATTTGGCACATGAGGAATGGATTTAGTAAGACCTTATCCTACGGATACATCCAAGCAGTTTAAGTATATTATTATTTCTACTGACTTCTTTTCCAAATGGGAAGAAGTAATACCTCTCCAAGAAGTTAGTTATAAAAGCATTGTTTGCTTCGTCAAGTCTAATATCATTACCAGATTTGGTGTCCCTCATACCATATTGATGGACAATGGTACCAAAGTTTGTTCATCTGAGGTGACAAAGTTGTATCAGGAATTCAACATCAAATCCAACCATTTATCTCAATATCATGTAGCAGCCAATGGCCAAATAGAAACCTTCAATAATACTTTTTCAAACATACTACAAAATATGGTGGATAAAGATAAGAAATAATGTCCTGATAAACTTTTTCATGCTTTAAGGGCTTATCAGACCACCACCCTCACTGTTACACGATCAACTCCATATTCATTGGAATATGGAATGGAAGTAGTCTTGCCTATTAAAGTTCAATTACCATCACTGAGAGTATCCATTTGTGATCATCATCCACAAATTAACAATATCAGAAGCAATTTGATGGTTTGGAATGATTAGATGAAAGCATATTGTGAACCTTGCACCACTTAGAAGTCTATCAGAATCGAATAGCATGGGATTTCAATAAGAAAGTTCGTCTTCGTTCATTCATTCAAAGAGAATTGGAATTTTTCCTTATAACTCAAATGATACCTAGAAAGAAACCTCCAAAACTTGAGCCAAAGTGGGAATGACCTTATTCAATACATAAGGTCTACTCCAATGGAGCTTATTATATAATCTCAATAGATGGAGAACTATCATGACTCCAACCAATGCCAGATTCCTGAAGAATTATTTTTTGCAACACAAATACACCCTTTAGTCCTCACTGCAAGACTTTAAATAGCACTGTCCCTTTTTTCCTTACTGCATGACATTAAACTGCATAGTCCCCCTATTGTCCTTGATGCAGGACATTAAACTGCATAGCTCTATCCATCATCCAACATGACTTTAAAATGTGTCCCCTTCATTGTCTTGTATGATGTTAAATTCTAAAAAATCCCTTATATGTCCTACATGATGTTAAACTATACATATTCATCCTACATAACATTTAAACTCTGAAAAAGTACCTTAATACGTCCTACATGATGTTAAACTATAAACATGTCTGGAAAGGCATTAAACTGCATAACAATACGTCCTAGCTATATGACGCTAAACTATACAACACCCCTTATCCCACATGACATTAAAATATGCATTTTTAGGTTTGTTTCTACCTCTTGTTTCTCACACCAAGCATGACTCATGTGAGCTTAGAGTAAACTTCAACCATAACTCCATCTACTGGCTGCTAACCAAACGTAAGTCCCAACACCATGTTAGGGTCATTGTCCTCAAGTACAAGTCGACCACCAATTCATTCTCAATCAAACTATGCAGACTTTGATCCTTGCCTTCTAGGCTGGGTACGTAGGCAATCTCCTGAGGTTCAAGCCCAAAACCAATATCTTTATGTTAGTTCACCTCCATCTCATATGATGTTGATCTGTGAAGCCCCCCCAAACCAATATCTTCACATTGGTTCACCATCGTCCTTGATATAATACGTTAAACTATACAGTCCCCCACTTTCCTAACTGCAAGACATTAAACTGCATAGAAATATGTCCTAGCTACATGACGCTAAACTGTGAAGCACCGATCTATGCATATGACCTTAAACTATTCGTACTTTTGTACTGTATGACAATAAACTACAACTATCTATGACACCCTCACCTGATATGGAATCATTATTGACATTGATCTCCAATCATGTCATATTCCAAGGACTACGTGCATACATGGCAAGGCCCGAACCTTTAATCATGGGTTTAACCATCATTGCACTAAAGTCCCCTTTCACTGTTCACATGTACAAACCAAATCTGTATAGAGGGTATTTCAATAACTACGTATGGCTTGATTCCCATCCGTATGAGATACGTAGGAATGTTCAAGCATCCCTCGAATCTAGCCCCAAGTCTTTAGGCCTAACCCCAAACTCCACTTTCAGTCCCTTGGCTAAAAACTCCCCTTGTGAGCACATGAATGTGGTATGAAAACCCCAGTCTTTATTCACATCAGGTTTATAACAAACACACAATGTGTCTCCCTTGTTATGATCTATGCTCTATGACCCTAAACTAAGATCTCTTACGCTCTCGTCCCACATGACATTAAACTGTATTTCAAGAACTACGTATGGCTTGATTCTAATCCTAATGACATAAGTAGTGAAGTCCAGCATCTCAATTCAGGACCCAACCACAACATGATTATGATCAACATTGGTCTATGTATCTCCTGCATGCATTGGACAATACCCATTTTTTATATGTCATACTCCTAACCTTAAATACTCATAGATCTCCATATCCCTTTTCTTGACTTCTGGTCACAAAATGTCTGATACCTGGGAATTCTTTTTCCTGACTATGCAACACATGCCCTTAGGTGGCCTTGCATAAATAGTCTACATAATGGACCTTTCATCCAAAATATGATATTATTTTACTATGCAGCCAATGCCCTTAGGTGGCCCGACATAATTCAACCCCCCTAATGGGTTTGTAAAATAGTGGTAACTTAATTCTTATGGGGAAACCTCTTTTGTCCTTATTGGTCTTAAAGACGATATGTAGGGATCTGCAAAAACAACCATCCTGAACATATTTGTCCCATACTCTTTTTCATGATATGAAAGTATTCAAGTCTATGGTTTATATTTCCATTCCCTACGTTTGGGTCAGAACTTCGCAGGAGGGACATTCATCCAATTCTTTGACAATAATGATTGGTAATATCCTCTCCATATTCAAGTACCTCTCTCTATATAGTAGACTCTATGCATTGAGAAATTTGAATCTCCATAAACTTTCACTGGATTTTATCAATAGAAAAGTAAAATTTCTGAGATTTCTTTTTCTTGACTATGCATCATGTGTCCTTAGGTGGCCTTGCATAAGTAGTCTACATAATGGACCTGTCAGCCAAAAGATGCTATTATTTGACAATGCAGCCAATTCCTTTAAGTGACCCTACATAATTCAACCCCCTAATGGGTTTGTCATATAGAGGTAACTTCACTTTTAGGAAATACTTCCTCTAATGTCTTTTAGCCCTTTTTTCATTTCATCTCTCATATTCAAAATTTCTTAAGTCATGGTTTACTTGTTTCCCCCCATACTTGAATGTGGTAATATGTTCTCAAACAAATTTTCCAGAAATTGAGTCAATTTTAATCCATTCGATCAAAGCTATTGGACCTTAAACATTAGCCTTTTTATGTACGACATGTATGACTTTAAACAGCCAACAAGAGATGGGGTACTCATTAAATTGGGATCCTGTAAAAGGAACTTTGAACAAAAGTCAAGTCCCAGCTCTCCAAATGTACATTTTGTATTATTTAGGCAATATTTAGCAACAAAAAGATGCAACGTTTGTGGGGTTGTTTTTATAATCCTAGAAAAAATCAAACTATGCTTACTTGGCCCATTGGCTTAGGTAAAAAAAATTATTATTTAGAAAGAGAATATAGGTAAAATTGATTGAAGATGAAATGTATTTTTCATTGATACACATGATTAGAAGAACATCATCAGGTTGGAGTATCTTCCCTTTTTCAAGAATTATAAGAGGCATTCAACATAACTTTTCATTTGATTTACGGAATCCCGAGCTTCATCAACATCCACTTGAAGTTCATTCACTTGACCAGATTCACTCCTTTTAGCATGATGGATTGATTTCTTGGAATCTACAATCGCTTTCATACCATTCATTTGGACTCATTCCACTGAATTGTTAAGCTAGTCAAGTTCCCCAGTTACAACATCTAGCTGTTGATGAAGGTTAATTTGCTGGACAACTTTCTCCTTTATCTTATGCTTTAGCTCCTTCAGCTTTGCAGCTTGATCAGCCTCATCTTGGGACACCATAGCCTTGAATTCACTTATATTGGTAAGTAGAATCACTCTGGTCAGATCTTTAAGACACTTTTGCTTCTGCTCCCTTCTTAAGATGACTTATTTCAACGCGGTATGGATCTGTTGATATCTAAAACTGCGAAGTCCCAACGTGTCGAACAAGGATGACAGTCACATGATCTTAGAAGATAGCTCTTCAAGAGGCACTTCAAATATGATCTTCCATATATTCTGCCTTGCCTTGCGATGTGAGAAATGGAGAACCTTTTTCACCTCTGGGCCGGATTCAGCGTCGCTATCACAGGGGGGAATATAGTCTGAGATTAATGCACTTAAGGAAGTGCCCTATTCTGCTCCTTCCCCCTTGACCCTTGGTACTTTAATTTCTACTCCCATTGGGGCTGAGGTTGAGGCTTATCCTCTGGATCTAACCATTGAAGTTGACGTCCCTACAGAGTCAATTAAAAGCTTTGGCTAGTTTCAAAGGATACCAAAAGTTGATTAATTTTCTTGAAATTTGATTACACACGCAAATATTATCATATTTTACCCAACAGTAGATCAACCGCATGAGAAGGCTCCTCCTCGCATTTCCTAGCATCAACAGGATTTTCAAGATGGGGTTCAGGAAGCTCTATCGGTTTAAGATCCACTTGAGCTAGTGACTCTACAATGATAGGGTTGTCTATACCCCCTTCAGGCATCGAGATATCAGCAGCTTTCTCAGACAAAACTGTATATTTCAACCAATCATGGTCAAAGATGTAATAAAAAAATTTAACAGGATGAAGGATGACACTCACGTCCAAAATCTTCTAAATCACATGTTTATTTAACATGATCTAAAATTTATTAAAAAGATGCTACAAGTTTCATCATTTCATCTAGTGATATCCCAGATTCCTAGTTAGTCCCACCAGTGGGAGTATTTGACATGTCTTCTTGGAGACCTTCCTCCTGCGACCTCTGACCCCAGGTAGCTTCCTCAGGGAAAATTGCGGAGTCAGTTGCAATCGTCACCAAACATTCTAGTGCAGGTGTTGAACCTAAATCATCATAGGATGGAAGTAAGTTGATGTTTTCATTCAACATTCTATGAAGTATTGTTAATTTACTAGAAGCAGACTCTTCTCTCCTTGCAGCAACAATGAGAGCAGTACTGGGAACAGACAATGACTCTTTTTCTCTCATCATTTCTTAAGGAGTAGCCAGTGACTATTCACCAGCACCCCCCGTCATCCTCAGAGGAGGGTCAGTCATCTCCCTTAAAGGGGAAATTGAATAAGCCCTTGTAATCCCATAATTATGAGCAACCTTTTCATGAGTTAGGATTCATGACTATCCGAAGGATTTACCACTACTGATGAATCATTTAGCTGCAGACTTTTAGCTTCGATGCCTTTCCTTATTTGACTTTTTGGGTGTGTTGACATCGTCACCTCCAAATACAGGTATTGGAGAGTGAAAAGACATGTCTAACTCCTCATCCATGGCTTGTTGTCCCGGAGATACCTCCCCCTGCTCACAAGAAGATTCAGCGGCTCCAAGAGCTATGCCACCAGGGCTATACTGCTGTGAAGGGACCTCAGAAGTTCATTTCATAAAAAGCTGCATGATGAAGAAAGTAATTTCTTTGAGTAACAATGATTTGACTGAAATCAAGTTGCAAAGAAAATAAGGAAAGAAATTTACATCTTCAGGAGCCACGTAATCGTGCCACTCCTCATCTACTGAAGCACCAATCCCTTCAGTGGTTCCACGATTCATCATTTCCTCCACCCACTTGGTGATAGGAATGGAATCATAAATGGCATATATGAGAATTTCTAGCTCTCTGATATAAGTCCGCACTTTATCGGGGTTATCCTTGAAGGGGATATCGGTAGAATCCTGGAGATCCCCCACTCCGGGAATATGTATCCCTTCACATAATTCCATCCAGGCAGTTTCAGCATCACAATATAAACTCTGGCATGTCTGGATAGCCTCTCATCATAAATATTCAGAATGTGCACCAGAAGGCCGTGAGGAGGGTCCTATAACCTTGGATTTCAACTTCTTCCCAGCTCTTGCAATCACAAATAAAGGATAATAAAATGAAACTTGTTGCTCTATAAAGTAATGGATACTAAATTGTCTCAATAATATAACTCACCAGGAGTCGATGGAGTAGGTCTCTTGACTCTGGAAGGAGGATTATATCTGGCACGACGTCATTTTGACGCATGTCACGCCTCATCATCCTTATCCTGGGAACCCAATGAATCATCTCTAGGCGAGGAAGAGTCACCTCCTAGATGAAAGGTTTCTTTCTTAACACTTCTCTTTTTACTCCCCACTCGGTAGATATGAAGATTCAATACCCCTGCTAGGTATGATGCTAACCAGTTTTCGGTATACCATGTAGTCAATTGACTCACTGCTCCTACAACTGGTAGATCAAAAACTACCCCAGTCTTCTCTATAGCTATAAGAAACCATAGTTTTCGGGCAACCATTGGATGTTTCTCTGACCAGAAGTGCACGAGAGGGGATAAAACAATCCGCTGGAGACACTTGAATTGGTGTGCAAATCAATATGGGGAAAAGGCTTCACATATAATCTCTCTGTCAATTCTGGTGGCCAATACACCATCTCTACAAGCCAACATATATTACCTCAATTCCGGTCTAGTTGTTCCATCGTCAATAAACTTCCCGATTGGAGGGTTTTCAAAAGGAAAGAAATGAAATTCCTTGAACATGCTCAGCCTCACCTTCAGATCATAGAAATTGAGGGACAATAGAGAAATTATCGAAAATGCCTACACCGATGGCCTAAAATAACTTCCAGGAACCTGTACTCCGCTCTGTACAACGTTTGTCCTGAAGTGAGTAGCGATCCATCCCAAAAAAACTTGGAATGGTCCCACTATTCTCAAAGGAGACTTACCCATATTGACATGGAGTAAGTTCCTGTGAATATTTTCCAAAACTGGGGTGGAAAACCCAACCAATTTTCTCTCAGCCAACTTGGCTGCAACATCAAAGGTCCCTGGCTAGATGCCTCCCTTTGAATCCCTAACTGGAAGAAAATAAACACTGATCCATAAGGCTAAGAAGCCTTCTAAAAGGGTCTTCTATGGGATTCTTTGATCCACTTCATACCCACAATTTTCAAACTCTCCCACTTCCAGAGTTGGCCAGAATGTGCCAAGGGAAACCCTCTTCTCTACTCTAGGGTATTTAGTAGGAAAATTATAGGTGGGACCCTTCTTCTTCTTTTTGATCAGAAACATGTCCATCCATTCCTCTGGATGGATATATTTTCTAGAGTGGGTTTTCATGGTTTTGGTATTCTTGAGCTATTAGAAAATTTTCAATAACTCTCAATCCAAAGCCAGAGCCTTTTTCAAATCATTCCAGGTCACCTTCGGAGGGATGAACTCGTCATACATGTCTCCTAGAATTGGAACCCCTGAGATCTTGTAGAAATCCCATAAGATGATACCTACTTCTCCATGAGTCATATGGAAGGAATTGGTTTTTGGGCTCCAGCGGCTGATTGGACTGGGCACAAAATTATCATTCCTATAGACATATGTCTAACCAGCCCAAACAACTTCATATATTGCAGCTCCCTTCAGATCCTCAACAAATTATGTATAGGTTTGTTGCACCCAATATGCCCACATCCAAGTTGGCTTCACACCTCCTCCAGGATGGATATCCCAACTCTTTTTCGATCCCATAGATTGGTCCATCTGAGAATTTCAAACAATAGAAGGATAAGAATGCGGCTGCAACTCATGCTTGTGAGGCTTTAGATCTAGAGTACATGGGCTATGATGCATTATAAATTCCTTCTACACTATTCCTACATTGACAAATGATCCTGCAACTGAGACATTTTCTGAAGAGAAATTGGTGTAAGTCTGAAACCAGGAATGAGGAATATAATTCTTTCTCTCTAGAATGTTGACTCCTTGCAGATGACCATGGCCATATAAAGGTAAGTAGATTCTCTATGGGATCTTGGAATGATATTTCTTCAAGTACTTAGCCAAATACGAGAGAGTGCTATCACAGATTTCATAATAATCATGGCCAACGACATTCATCATGTCATCTATTCTCTTGCTGGCCGACTCATCATCTGGTCCTATTCTTTTTGGGAGCCATTGAATCTGCACAAAGATCAAACAGTTAACTTTTAAGTAAGTCTGTTTTTATGAAATATTTGTGAAGAAAACAAAAAAATTATAAGGCATTGAGGCGCGCAAGTCATGTCATGCAAGTTTTGCCGCACAAGTATTTCCATGCTAATGATAGAGCACAAGTGAAAATCCTTACTAGAAAAGCATGGCACAAAGAAGAGTGATCGACGGAGAAAAGAGAACACTTCCACGATGAGAGCTCAAAAGATTTGGAGGCAGGATAGTTTGCGCAAAGTGACACCCATATATATAGGTGATCCCACAACCCTGCGCAGTAGAACTTGTGCGACGAAACTTGCGTGCCTAAAACCAACACGCCGCTGAACCCTGGTTTCTCATTTTCCTTAGAGTCAAATCCTATTCCTTTTTTTTGATCCAACTCTGAGGGGTGACTTTTGTTGACGCTCCGTTCCATCACGGATTCCAAGGAATAACAAAGGTGATTACCTCAAGCAAAGAAACACAAAACGAAGAAGAGAGGGGGAAGAAGCGTCAAATGTTTCAAAGGCATTAAGGCGTGCAAGTCACTTGTGCGCCAACCTTAGGCACACATGTTACATGCACACCATATGTGAGGCGTGAAGGTCACTTGCGCACCCCCATTAAAATTTCTACCTAATATCAGGAGGCCTATAAATAGCCCTTGTGGGCCCCCCATTTTGAGGACGAATTTTCCAAAACTCATATTCACGCTCTGGTCATCGAATTCTTTGTCTTAAGTATTCTGAACACTTCTAAGGTAATTCTTTACCTTGACTGGAATCTCTAAAGAGGATAAATAAGGACTAAGTGTTGAAACTGATAAATACTTACATGCCTTAGTGTCCAGCCCTTGAGGGAAATGAAGACACTTGCACACCACCTTGCCCTTTCAAGGAAACTTGTGTGCCACCCTTCTGGAAGCTTCTAGGGAAGATACTAAGGGCTTGAGTTCAAAGTCACCCAAGTATTACCATATGGATTCTTCGTCTCCCAAGGTGACTCATGTCTCACAAGTATACATGCATGACCAGGACTTACGTGCCAGAATAATACTTACACGCCTCCTTCATAGTCACCTCCTTTCCTCAAACCTACCTTTCCTCTTCAAGACATAGCCTTCAAAATCATCTTCAAAGCGATTTATGGCATAGTTTCTGTGTTGGCTTCGTTATCTAAAAGCAATTATGTGAGAAACTCTCCTAAAACCTCATGAATTACAAGCTTTATGTCACCACGGTTAGCGGTTTCTTATATAAACTCATCATTTGAGATGATAAGATCTTTTGATTTGGGCCTCCTTCTCAGGAGTAATCCCCAGTCTCAAGTTCACTTAACCTGGGCCTCCTTCTCCGGAATAAGCCCCAGTCGTAATTTCCATTAACACTGGGCCTCCTTCTCAGGAGTAAGCCACAGTCATAATTTTCTTTAACATTGGGCCTCCTTCCGAGGAGTAATCCCCAAGTTATAAAGTTCCCTTTAATGGGGCTCCTTCTCAGGAGTAATTCGCAGTCACAATTCCCTTTAACTGGGCATCCTCCTCAGGAGTAATCCCCAATCTTAATTTCTTTTGTTTTTAGCTTCCTTCTCAGGAATAAAACCCAATAATAAGTCCATTTTAATTTAGGCCTCCTTCTCAAGAGTAATCCTCAAGTTAAATCTCCAAATCTCCATAAAGTACAAATACCTTTATAGACCCTGCTCTTGGGCTTCTTTCCTGAAGTAAGTCCTGGTCTTCATCTACTTGGTCCGTCATACATACGTAATCCCCACATCATTTCTCATAGCTGCATATTTTGTGGAACCATCTTCAAGTTTATTGATCCCTCTTATTTCTTACACCGAGCATGACTCACGTGAGATTAGAGTGTAAAAATAATCACAACATCTCTTCTTGGGCCATTAACCATGCATAAACCCCATATTTCATTACCCTAACTACATGTACTTTGGTCTCTGCCTTAAAAGTAGAGTATGTAGGAAGCCTTTATAAGGTTCAAGCCCATCTTTCATTAATTATTTTTCTTCCCATATGACGTTAAACTATATCCTTCTAATTGAACTACTTGGGTTCTGATTCCTTTTTAATGAGGATACATCGGTAGCCCATCTGCGGGTATGATCCCAACTCTAAAATAATCTCTGTATTTTTGAATACAATAAACTTCAAGTGCCCCACTAAGTGGATTTAAAACCATTATGGTCATCATAATGACCAATAGATTTTTATATAATTTATTGAAGGATACCTTTGACTAAGAGTCTCCAATACGTAAGGATGATTCTTTATCGACGAAGAACCTAAAATACATATAAAATATTTTATAAATTCCATACATATCAATAATTGATTACCAATTCTAAAACTAATTTTCATGCTTGGTGGATTAATAAGGATTCATGAACATAACTTAAATCTATAAGAGAGTCCCAAAGTAGGCAATAATTCCCCCCAAAAAAGGTATGATGAGCCTCACCTCTCATCCTCTCAACCAACGAAAAGTATTAAGCCTCATCAGTCCACAACTAATGAGAACCTACCATTGGAAGGTAGGTCCAAATGGATATCGAATCATTGGGTGTTTCCGGTTCTACGAATAAACCCGTTGTAAACTGATTGGAAAGTTTCTACCTTACGCAAACAAGGTCATACCCATTTCTAGAAGAAACAATGTCCTCACTACATGATGTCATACAACAAGGTATAATCCATGTCACATGACCTTAAAAGTCATGATGTGGCCGGAAATATGTGAATTATAATTCCTTCCACACAGATACATAGAAATCTCCTTTATGGACCCTATCCCAACACAACAAATGCATAATTTCTTCCTGGATAGTGATAAAATCTAGAGTTCCTAGTTTTATATATTTAAAACATAATAATACCACTACTAGAGTCAGTAAATAATTGCATGTAATCACATGGAGAATCTATAATATATATCGATGAATTTATTGATAGGTTTCCTCTTATATGTACAAACAATAACATCAGTGGTGATTAACCATTTACAAATTTTTGGGTAACTAGTCTCATATCAGGTATAGGGAAATATTCAAGAAGATATCATAAATATATTCGAGAGTCCCGAAGTCGGAAATAATCTCCCCCATGGGATGTGATGTGACCAACCTTCAATTCATTCAAAGTATTTGAGTTCTAAATAATATTTGTTAATAAAACCCAATGAACTCATGCCTTTGGAAGGTAGGACCCCTATTATGGACATTGGAAGCATTGGGTGTTTATGATTCCATGAATATTCCTCACTAGACACCATCTGAAACCAAAATGGGAATCCTACATAAAAGATTAAAAAACTATACAATGCCTCCAATAATATATCACTTATAATATAACCACATTTCATGTTGAAACAAAAATGTAATGTCCATAAAAATATGGGTTGACCAGATTTTTTTCTATTTTTCTTTCATATCCTATGAAAAAATGGTAAACCCAAATGAAAACAAATTTTCAATGAGAATAAAACAACTATGTTTCCCATCCATATCTAATTAATAATGATTACTTGAAATTCTCACCAATTGGTGGACATTTTTTCTGTTTCCAAATACTCTTTTCTCCACAAAACACCAAGGCAATGGAATTTTTTGTGTGGAAAATTATATGAAACTATAAACCAAAAAATGACATTACCTAATCAAGGACCCCTGGATCAGGTGAAGAACATGATAGTTAGGGAATATCACCTGTATAGAACCATTCCAACACTAGAGGCTATTAATAATGATATATTGGTAGTAAAAAATACCAGACCAACTCACTCTAGGAAATCCATGACAGAGTCAGTGGCTCCCATCACCATCACTAACCACTTTTAAGGCATATCCCTTGCATGTAGAAATTTGCACCTTCTTGAACATACAAAGGTGGAACATGGAGTTGACTATGGATTAATAATGGTTAATGATTCTCCTTATAGGATTAATATCAACCATCACCACTAAAATTATCCTACCAATGACACTAATTAACCTAATGTGTGTGCTGCCCAACAGGTTGACTCCCTGGACACTCAAATCCAAGTAATAAGGAGGACTGACCGGGACTAGAAAACTGTGAATTATAGAGATCATTATCATATCCCTATATCTACTAATGAATCCTCCCAACACATTTTGATGAAAATTGAAAAGGAGGATCATTATATTTCTCACCTATATAATGGATGTCTCTATAGACAGATAGAGATCAGGGGAAGGTGTATATTCCTACCCCTGCACTCAAATCCAATTAGTATATTATGTTGGAAAATAAAGGATATGAGTAGGTATATATCCCCACTTCAATCGAAAAAATATCTAACATATCCTAAAGAATGAGACTGTACAAATCTATATTCCTTCATATACCCTTCTGAAGTGCTAATATATTCTGACCATGATAGAGGGGAATCACCATTATATTCTTACGATGATATATGGGCATACACATATTCCTATTTTGACTATCAGGGAAGCACATCAGTATGTCCAACATAACTGTATTTATACTATGAATCCATAAAATATTGTTTCTCAGTAATGAGAAGATTATAAATATATTCTAGTTAAGGAAGAGGCAATGGATCAAACTAAAATCCTTATTCTGATTGGGGTTCATCAACCCAGTTTGATAGTCACCACAATATATGTTCAGAATCCTATAAAAAAAGGAAGGTGAAATATTATAAAGTATAACTAGTGTCATTATCATTTTCCCCCTCCAATTGAGGTTTGTTATCATATTCCAATATTCACCTTAGTGAAAGATCATATCCCTTCCAAAAAAAAAAATACTTGATAAACTCCCTCACCTTGTAGGAGTTATACACATATTCCAACTTCTGCTATAGGATGAATTCACCATCACCCTTTTGAGGCCATAAATGAATTATCACATACCCCTTATCCTTTAAAAAAATTCATTGAAATATAATAGCAGGGGATTAATATCTTAATCAGCATAATATTTCAGTATTAACTTGGGCTAAGAGGCATATTCCAGAAGTCAATGGAAGGCATGCTCATATTCAGTATGATAATGTATTAGCTCAATGACATGCTACAAAATATTCTTAGAAGTTGGACTATATTATTTTAGTAGAATATAGCCATTGACGTACTATAATAACAACCACATTACAGGTTTATACTTCTGATCAACCCCAAATGGTATGTTAGCATATTTCGACAATAATATAGGATAATGCTCATATTCCAACAATTCTTAATGCCAATTTACTTGAGGATATAATCTGAATATATGATGTGTCTCAACTATACACCTACTCTTTATCCAATGTAGAAGGTGATATCTACTATGATAGTCCTCCTCATGGAAGCATAGATATGGATTATGGGGATCCTAACCTTGCTATCCACAATGGAAAACCTTCCCACACTGATATCCTACCTTGGATATGTCATCCTACCTATAATGATACTAAATTATAAAAATTAAATTCACTTTTTAATGGATAATTTCCATATTAAGTAATGTATTTATAAAAAATATATTCACTACATTGGTTATTATACACCATTATAAAATATATCTGTAATTAGTATGTTAGTCTTAAATGAACATTAAGCATCATAACCATTTATAATATTTCCATCCTAAAATCACCAATAAGATTATTATATATTAAGGGGTATTATAAAGTCTAATTCACATAAATGAAATAAGAGATGTCCTGGACCTATATGATCATAACCTATAAACCCCATTTATTGAAGAATCCAAGGGAGACAGAATCACCATGATTTTACATTGACCAAGAACTAGATGATATTTAACAAATGGAAGTCAAGGAAAACCATTAATGGGAGAATTTTAATCTTATTAATATCATTAACCAAACTATTTTCTCTGAAATACCCTAAGAAAGTGCCACTATTTTACACCTTACCCTTAGGGAATATACTAGTGTAATAAGGGGTTATATAACAAGACCCTAAAAGTATAATTTTTTATATTTTTTTTAATAAAATAATTTTTATATTTATTTTTTTCATTATTACATCAAATGATTATATAATATGTTTTACGGAAATTAAATTTCAATATACAGAATCTAAAATAGTATTTTTTAATATATATTTTTAATTAAGACTCCCTTTTTGTTAAATAAAATATTTTTTTAAGTAAATTATATTTTCATGAGAAATTATTATTAAATAATATTTTGTTTAATATAAATGAAAATATAATTTAGTTATTTCACATTAAGTTTTTATAAGTTCTATAAAGAATTCAGTGTCGCAAAAACTAGTATGTTTCAGTAAATAAGGTTTTTTTATTTAAAATTGTAAATTATTATATATAGAAAATTATTTTGATAAAATAGATATTATTTTATGAAATATACACATCAAGATTATCCAAAGGTTAATATTAATTAATTTATTTTGATAATTCATTTCTTTGTGTAGAAATTAAATATAGTATAAATATACAACATGTATTGTGACACCAAAATAGAATAAAAGTGATGTAATAAATACTTTAAAGGGAATTAATTACTAAAAGGTTATTTATCGTTTAAAATAATTTGTTTTTAGTGTTATTTTACTAATTTTGAAAAACTATTTGGAATCGTTTAGAACCTATGTTATATTTTAATGTTTTAAAAATAATCCTTAATGAACATGATTCACTTAAAAATAAAAAATTGTTTTACTTTAATGAGTTTTGTTATTATCCATATAAAATATTTAAAATTTCATATCTTTGGCAGAAAATATGGGAAAATACCACTGAAAGGTTGTTGGTTTTGATTATTTTATCACTTATAGTCCAAAACATATGATTAGAAATTCATAATGAATTCCCCTCTCTTTTGTTATAGATACTCAACCATCCTCCCATTAAAATTCACTAAAATCCCATTTCTCATGAAATAACATTTTATATCCCTCTCTAAATTCCTCCCATGGTTTTATAAAGATATTTATAATCTCATCCCAAGATTTTAGAAATACCCTATCAAGGTAGGGGATTCTCTTCCTTATCCTCTTTAATCAATTAATGAATTTGTATTAAGACTTTTTATTTCAAATTTTTCATGTAGGAATATGTTTTTACACATTACTTTATAGTAATTATTATTACCAAGTAATGGAAGACCACAATTCACTTTAATTAATCCCTTTTATAGACCTTTATGTACACATATTATGTTTCCAAAATTATCTCATAATTTTACCTGCTAAACTTTTGTATTTTGAATACAATCCTTATTTATAATCATGGTATTGAAACTGATTAAAAACATTCTTATGTTATATAATCTTTGTGGAACACAAATTTGTATACATGATATGAATGTGAAAAGTGGGAAAAAAATTATATAGCGCTAAAATGTATTAGAAAATATTTTTTTTCTAAAAAGGTTACATAGATGGTGAAAATTAATTTATCCTAAAAGACTATGTTATGATGTCTTAATAGTTATCCTTGAATTATTCTTATGATATCATGTTTTATGTTGTTTTCACATTTTTATGTTGATTTTATGTTATAATCGTATATCATGTTTTGATGTCCACGTTTATAATTATCACTATTTTCCATCACATTTATAATCCTCTTGACTCACATGTATTACTTTAATCATGTTATGATTTGATTATTTTCTTACTTGACTTTATAGATCACCCCTTTCATTGGTACATCCCTAGGTTATCCCGTAAATTTTTAGAAGATAAATGGAATTTAAGGGAATATTATGGAGTTTTTAAATAATTATTTTACATTACTATTTCAGATGATTATTATATTTATCTAATTACCCAAATACACTAGGATTTTTAATATTTTTTTATTATATTATGTTAATCTTTTGTAATAATTCATGTAATAAATTTAACAAAAGACATGGGTTTTCATAATTGTTATTAGAGGAAAGGCTAATTATTTTTAGGGATTAGGATTGAAAAAAACTAATGAAAGGCTTAGTGACAAGTTTAATCATAATAAAACACCCCTAAATTTAGTTAAAGTATAGAGAAATTGGTTTCAAGGCAGCAAAATACAAGTCTAGATAATGGAAGTGGATGTTACTTTGGAACAGTTTTAAATATTTCTTACAACCCCAAAAAAGGGTTAAATGGGTTTTTACTCGATCTTCACCTGGTTAATGAAAAGGAGAACTTACTATATAGTTGGTTTGAAACTCCTGAGGAATATTATTTTGTAAATTAATAAGATCTATGTGAACCATTATGAAGGGAACAAAAATTCCAATGAAATTTTATGTAAGGAAGTATACCATAGATAGGATAGATTGAAACCTATAAATTTATATTTTAAGGAATATATTTAATTTATGATTCATCCCTTTCAATGTACATGGTTTACCTTTTTTGTGTTTAATATTTTGATAATAATCATCCTGAATTTCCCATTAATTTAGTCAATTGATAAAAATAGGATGATATGAGTCAACAACCAATGTGATGGAAAATGTGATAAAAACCCAAATAATATTCCCAACCCAAAGGGATAAGGTGTCAAGAAATTCATGAAAAAACCTACCCAATTTAATCATGTTGTGACCATAAACATTAATAAGGAGTAAAACCCACATACCCCAAAGAAAGAGTAGGTTTCTATTGAGACCTTTAAACGAAAAATGCCTCCAACATTAAATATATTTTCTAATCCCTTAATACCTGAACATTGTATCAACTCCATTGATTAGATATTCTTATTCCTATAGTGATATATAAGAGATACATTCATTCTGGATATTTTTCACATAGAGGGAGAAGTTTTTCAATGGTGGAATTTGATCCAGAACATGAATCTTGAGGAAGATATCAATGTGATGGAGTGAAATGAATTCCAGAATTTTTTGATAAAACTTTTCCTCTCACTCTCTTACTTAAAATGGACGGTGATTGTAAAAACTAAATATTTTAAGAGGAATATCATGTTTGATATTATATGTGACATGAAACAATTATATTAAAAGAGAATGTAACTCCATGAGGCTGTAGTATCTACGATCTTAGTAAGCCCAAAACTGGCATCTTATTACATTACATTAGTATAAGATATGAGGAATCACATCCCAATTAACCCAATAGTTTTTTCATCTTTGTGAATCTGATACATAAATGAGTATTTAACTAAAATTCAATACACAAATCACAACATTTTTTTTGAGAATGAAAATATTCTCTCTTGCATATCCTTGAATATAAAACATAGTAATATTCATGGAATCCATGGAAAATGAAATAAAATTAAGGTGAGATGAATTTCTCAACAAGGGTTATGTACAGTGGAAATATTCATGAATCAATAAGCATAAAAAATATAATAAGGTAACAACTGAACACACATGCCATATAATCATTAAATTGAGAAGTAAGTGCATTCAGAGATAATTTCATATTTAATATTTACTAGGTAGTAATAACATAATAATAAATGAAGGGAATGATTAATTATTTAATTCATTGTTTCCCCAGTATATGATTCTTTTACCACTATGATATATTCTCAAGACAGTTTAAAACTAATTTTAGAAACTAATTCAACAAAGTCTATACAACTGATTCATCCCATGATAATATCAATGCATTGAGATGTGATTTATAAATAGGACCCACCAATCTCCTACCAATCTGAATCATTACTTTTATATCGAATAATAAATTTAATTCATAAAAAATGTTCATTCTCAAATATCTTTATTGATTAAAATATATATATTTGTAAATATTTCCTGAGTTAATCAGAGAAATTTTAAGGTAAACACCATATGCAAAAATGATATTAAATTTAAGAAATAATCATATTGTTTATAAAAAGTATGAATATTTAAGGGGAAATTTAATGTTCAATGATTATACAGAAGAGAATAACTCAATGGAAAGTTGGTGACTATGAAAATGATTCAAGGAACTGTATGTCAATACTATCCTTGTTCAATATAATCATAAGCAATCCAGAGGAAGAATAAGGATGGTATCAATACCAGTATTCCCATTAGATTAATAATAAGGGTCGTTTTCGTTGATGAAATTAATTTTTTTAATAAATGTTATTAAGGAAAATATATTTCATTTTGAAAATCACTTTCTAAATCATATCAAATTTTGAAAATAATTTTCTTTAAAAATTTATTTTTTAAAAAAGTACTTTTTTAGAAAATTAAGAAAAGCATTTTATTCAAAAACAACCTCATAAAATTTCAAAATAAGCTTCAGTGAAATGATGGTGGGTAATTTTTTACATATTATGAGTTAAAAATAATATTCGTTTTGCATTGTAAATGGTTAGAAAAGTGATTTGTTTAGAAAACAACAAGAATATTCCTTTAAAAAATCTGGGAAAAAAATTAAAAATTAGTGAAAATATCTTTAGATATTTTTTAACGGGATATTTTTTTAAATTTTTTATAAAAAAATATGTTTGAAAGAAAATATATTTCCTACCAAAGAGATAAATGATGTTTGGTTTTCTTAAAAACAGATTCTAAAACATTTTAATTAAAAAAGAGAATAAAAGCGGTTATATTTACTGAAAATATTCATGAAAGAACATATTTTAAAATAATTAAAGGGTTTATTCAATATTTATCAAATAATTTCCTTCAATATAAATTCAAGTTCAATAAATCCTGAATAAAATGATATTGTGAAGTAAACCCTTGAAAATATCATAACATTGATGTGTAAATAAAATAATGAATATTTTTTTGTATCACCATTAAATACACATGATAAAAGTGTAAATACACAAAATTATACTAATATTCATTACACATATAATATTAGAATATTAATAACTAGGAAGTAATATTTCCTAATGAGAAGAAATTGTGTTATGGAAATATTTACCACATAGTAACTTTTAATTAGAATCCACTTAGAGAAAATCATTCCAATAAAATCTTAGAATACCATTATCAATGAACTATTCAAGATATTATATGAAAAAAGAATTTTATAAACCACATAAAAGAAACTACATACATTACAATATACCTTTATGAAATGAAATTGAGATAAAATCTATTACCTCACACTCCCTTTTAGTCGAACATGAGTTAAAATATTATATATTGATTTTAAAAATTTTATTAACTTATTCCATAACCTTATTAATATTTATTACATCATATAAGATCCTTTTATAAAATTTTATTACATTTTCATTAATAATATTTCATTATTTTCATTATTTTGGGTGTTAGTTTCCTTGTTTTTTCATGTGCATTTCATCATGAAAGATCCTATTCTTGGACATATTATATTTTTCTATCATATTTAGATTGATAATTATGAAATTATTATCATATTATTACATCAATTGTACTTTTAATGTTAAACATGAATGATGGTTATGAAAAACTATGTATGTTACGATCCTGGAGACGGTGGGCCTTACAAACACATGAGTAACATTTTTTATTTTTCAATGATCCTTATGGAAATGGTGTAAGAAGTATTTATAAATTAAAAAAAATATCATAATATTATATATAACATATTATTTATCTATTTATACTTAAATATATCATTCATGTTTTTCAGTGGTGGAAATAGAGTCACATGACTTCAGGAAGGCGGTAGTCCAAACATACTCGAACAATTTTATCATCCCTACAAGATTGAAAAGGAAAGATTTAAAATAATATATTTATTATATTTATAGAACTATTAATATGTAATTAATATCAAAATTATTTAATTTATATAAAATATAATCAATAACATTATATTTATCAAATTCCATGTTAACCGTTAGTGAAAGATGAATTATATCGTTCTATAAGGCTATAGTCCGCCGGACACATTAGTAGTGTTACTATATATCCTATGAAATCGAAGGTATATATATATATATATTATATAATGACTTAATAAGGGTAATTATGTTATTTATATTATATATATAATTTATATCCATCATCATACCGAACCTTGAGTGTCGAAAATGAAAACAATAAATACATCGATTCGTGAGGTGGTAATATACCATACACACGAATAATGATTTTGTAACCCATTGGATGTAATTTAGTGTGATTTATGTTTATAAAATTAACATAACAATATATCACTATATTTAATATACTTAGGTTATTATTTAATCACAATATAATAAAAATTGTGGGATGTGGAGAAAGAATTAAAACAAATATTCTAGTTGAAGAACTCACCACTCCTTCGAGTATCCTCCTTAAGTTGATACTAAATACATGAAATGATTAATTTATGCCCAAATTAAGGATTATTGGGTGATGGGTGGGATGTTATTTGGGTAGTTAATGTCCAAACCAAATTGGTTTTAATGTGTGAAGTTGAGAGGAGAGGGGATGACATTTTATAAGTGGGGGAGGGGACACACTTGGTATTTTTAAAAATAATTGAGTGATCCCATGTTTTCATAGGAAAAAGCACCCAAATGGACCATTATAGAACCATAGTGGTGTAATGTCCTAAATATGTCAATGAAATTGTTTTTATAAAAGTGTAATAGACATATTTACCCTTTTCGTTTCTGTTTAATGTAGTAACCCAACCCCAAATAGCCCAAATCTGGTGTCTGATACTAAATACATTAGCATGATTATAAGGAATCAATTCTTAAAGGTCTGATCTATTTATTAGTCTTGGTAAACTATATACATAAATGATATTTGTATTAAAAATGGATTCACTAATTATAACGTATTTTTCTCATCTAAATAAACAAACTTTGAGGATGATCTCTAATCCATCAAGTATATTACTGCATATCATTCATATTATGATTCGTGGATTCAAGGTGAAATAAACATAATAAGGGTGAGATCAAATACTCAGTAAGGAAAAAATATAGTGTAAGAAATAATGAATCAATGTGAATAATCGACCTGGAAAAGTAAATATCTGAACACACATTCTATATAATCGATAAACTGAATGAAAGTACATAAGGAATATGGAAAGGTAATAACTGGAAACACATTTCATTAAAATAAAAATATATGAAAAAATAAATTTTTCAATGTATGAAACTAAAACACATTCCATTTATCAATGAACTGAAATGGAATTTATCCACACACATGTCCACACAAAATCTAATGGATGAATAATAACTGAAACTACTAGGAGGGAATTTTTTTTCTTTATGGATGTCATGTCTCAGGAACATGAAAACCTATTACTAGAGACACCATTCATAATACAATTTAAAACTAATAGTATAAACTAATTTGGGAAATTATTCATCTCATGAGAACCTATCGATGCATCGAGGAGTTATATAATGTCCGGGCTCCACCCATCATTTCCTTTCCAAAGAACACCTCATATTGAATATTCAAAATAACTAATATTACATATAAAATAAACATATTGGATGAGAAATATAGATTTATCAATAATTCACCAATTAATAAAATAACTATCAATGTAGGCACTATTTGTAAAATGGTATACAGTTTAGGGAATAGTAATATCTTTGAAAAAAATAAAATTGATAATAAGGGAAAATTCAATGTTCAATAATCATAAGAAATTAAATACTTCAAGGTGACTAATAAATAAATCAAGTAAGTGAATGTGAATAATTTACTTGCACAAATTAATAATAAACCATTCAGAGGAAGAATAAGGATGGTATCAATATAACAAACCCAAGTGGAGTAAAATAAAGGCTTATTATCATTGATGAAATAAAATAATAACTTTTCAAAATATTCTTGAGGAAAATATCCTTTGTTTTTCATAAACCTTTGTAAAATATTTTTATTTAAAAACAAACCTTTTAAACATGAAAAGTAGGATTCAATGAAATGATGGAAGATGAATTTTTACATGTAGTATGAGGTAAAAATAATATTCCTTTTGTACTCCAAAAGTTTCGAAAATTCCTCTTTAGGAAAGAGACAAGAATATTAATTTTAAACATTGGTAAAATAAAAAAATAGTAAAAAAAATAAATTTACCAAATCATTTGAAAACATTTTAATAAAACATGTTTTTTAGAATAAAATTTGTACTCCGACTAAAGAGAGATATAAAGTCAGGTTTTTTGAATTTTTTTTTCAAAAAACATATTAGTACCAAATATTTGAAAAATGGTACTAAAACTGGAAAATGATCAAAAATAACTATATAATAATTAAAGGGTTTATTAAAAAATGGCTATATAATTTATTTTAATGGGAATTCTATTGAGAGATAATTAGGATTGGTCTTGAGGAAAATAATATTTAAATATTCCAAAGTCTCCCGTTCCACTTTGAAACATTTTTAAACCATAAAAATAAGGAAATAATAGTATTGAATGAAAGTATAATATATGATTATGGGAAAATTAATTCATGATATGATATAAAAATGGAATTATATACACCACACAAAATATTTATGTATTGAACATGGATTTTATCTCACAGATGTAAAAAGCGAGATGATAATCCCTTACCTTGAGTTTTGTTTGGGGTGAATGTCCTTTAACTTCCTATATATTAAATTTATTTTTAATTTAAACTATATTCAGAAACTTTTTCATGTATATAATTACTTATATTTTACTTATTACCATGTCGTGTACAACTACTCAAACAGCTAAGTTTACATCAGGTGTTTTTGACCAAATTCAGTTTATGTGTCAAAACAACTATTCTTGGTCAGCTATTGTCAAATGGGTAATTATATAACTTTTAGAAAAATGGTAAATGTGATAAAATTATCATATTTTTTTCATAAATTATAATTTTAAAATCAATAAATAAATATGGTTATTAAAATGAGAATATGTTACAATCATGGATATGACATGCCGTACGTACACATGAGTAACATTCCTTTTTTAAATGAATTATTATAGAAAGAATCTAAGTAACTAAAACAATTCCAGAATGAAAATTATATAATAAATATCATATTATTTAATCATATATACTTATATATAGGATTATGTATTTTAAAAGGTATTATATCATGTTGAGGATTTGGTTGTCCACACATCCACGAACGACATTATCTCTTTCAATGTGTGTGAAGGGGTAATAAAGAAGACGATATATATATTTATAGAAAGGTAATTATGTAATGAATATAATATTTTTTTATGTATCCTATTTCATATTATTACAATCATTTATACTTTCCATATACTGTGTGAACGAATCACATCGCTTTGAGGGGGCGGTAGTCCACACTTCCTCAAATAATGTTATAATATTAACATAAAATAGAAATTACTAAATGTATGAATTTTAAAAGGATAAAATTAGAACAAAGAAACAATAAATATAATATATAACATATATAAATAGTGTTCAAATAATAATGGCCAATATAATAGGGGGTAATGGAAGACTGAACAATCATCGTTTTACGAGGCAGTAGTTTGCCGTCCATAGAAACATCATGTTTGTTACCTATTTGATGGTGGTGGGTGTATGTGTAGGTTATATTATCTGAATAACAATAATATATTATATTTATGATACTGGTGTTGTTATTCAATAATGGAATAAGTATATTTTATGGGTTGTAGAATAGAAATGAAACTAGAGAGATTGAGAAAGGATATTGCCTTTCAATCGGGTAACTTATTTTGGTTTAAACCAAAAGGATTTTTGTAAGGGTTTCATCCCAAATGGATGTTTATAAGATGAGGAAAGGAATTAAGGGATACTACAGGGGTTGGTATTGTCAGATCTTAGGAGGTTTGTGAGGTGTGAGTAATTGGTATAATTATTGGCCTTTTATAGGGAAGGAAAATGACTCCATTGGTATTCTTAAAAAGAAGTTAGGCGTACACATGTTATAACATAATACGAGTCATAAAAAACAACAAAAAATAATTAATTTAAGGTTAATGGCTGAAATATTTCCATATAAAGAGTTTTTTACAAGTTTCTAGGTCATTTGGGCCGTTAAAATTAGGGTTTTAGTCCGTTTTAGCCCAATTACACCTTAATCACTATAATTATATTTTATCACTTTCTCTAGTCATTTTTTTTCAAAAAATTAAGTTGATATTATTAGAAAATAAATATTTTATTTATTACAATTATGTATTTTTGATTTTCAAAATTTAAATCACAGAAGTAGAAAAATTAGGATTAATTCTAACCTCACAAACAGACAAATTAACTGGTTTTTGTAAAACTATGTTCAAAAGATTGTTATGTTTTTATATTCAATTTAAAAGTTATATTGATTATAATGAAATAAATTATATTAATAAATTTATAATTTATAAAATATTTATTTAACACAAATTTATTATATAATTTAACATTAATAATTATTTAAATGAAAAGGCAGTTTTAAACTGAAATGCAATATTTTTCACGATTCATTAAAAAATGAAGATTCTCAGAAAAAAAATTCATCCTAATATAATTTTGACATTATTAATTAAATTTTTTTTTATAAAATTTAATTCACAAAACATTAAAAATAAATATTTAAAATAGGTTCAACATTAAAAGGCTGTTAAAAATGCCTGAATAAAAATATAGATTTTTATGTGAAATATTTGGTTTGATCCTATATTACACTTACCGAATCTATTTTATTAATATAAAAAATAATTGGTTGAATAGTTAACATATTTTTTACATTAATATCACTCACTAATTATAATTAATTTAATCTATTAGGTTAAAACAAATTTGTGAGCATAAAAATAGTTTTCTATAAAAATTAGCTTTTAATATTCAATTGGTTGTTTTATTTATTAATAAATTATTTGTAACCAATTATTTAGTCTTATAAACAATATATTTTCATAATTTAGTTAATAATATTCATAACGGATAGTTTATATTAAATAATAATGTATTAATTATAGACTGTTTCTCGATAAGACTTGGAATTGCGTATAGCACAAGCCATCGAAGAAGGTCGATTTTGCGTGTAACACAAGCTACAGAGGGAGGTCATTGTTGCATATGTTGTATTCTAAACCAGTGTCACATTCATTACAATATAACTCTATGTTTTATGTATTGAGATATATAGAATACATTTTAAATAGTATATATATTATAATATATATATATAGTATATTACATTACGTGCTTACTGTTGCATGTTATACACGGTATCAAATAAAAGGTTCTTACGTTAGTTTTTTTGGGGTGTCACATTCTCCCCACCTTATTTAATTTGATTCCTAGAAATTCAAAATCAATAATTTTTGTAAATTGTTTCACATTTCCTTTTTTTAAAATCCCACATCGTGAGAAGGGTTTATAAGTAATCTTCTATAAAAAATAGAATTAAAAGAAAAAAGGTAACATATAATACCATGTAACTATGTCTCTTAGTAGGATAACATCAGTGGAAAGTAGAGATACATACTTGGAAGATAAAAATAAATATTTATTGGAATTGAATGAGGCCATCAATCACAAACAAGCGAAAAATCAATTGAAAGTTGAGGGCTAGAAAGGCATAAATCTTTAATGATTTAAGAGGATACAGGTTCAAAAAAAATTACGTATTAGGAAAACATTTTATTCCTAATTATTTTTACTAATGTTGGGTAATTATTATAATAAATTAGAATACAAAAATATAATTTCACATGATAGGTTTCAATCTCATATGAACAATCCTATCTTTTGGTTGTGCTTCGATGAAATTCTAATTCATCCATTTACTCCAAAAAATTAATTACCAACAAAGACTTTTTTATTGTCTAAAGCACTAAAAGAAAATTTTAAAGGATTATAAGGCCTATAAAATAGTGACAAGTCTTACTATTTGCCATTAAATATCTCCCAAAATAAATATGATTAATAGATTAATTTCTAATACTCAAAAGTGTTACTATTGGTTCATCATTAATATTTATTCAATAAATTATTTAACCAAAAACAATATAAATTAACAAGGAAATTTAATAAGTAAATGGTTGGTGTGAAACCCTTATCATCCCTCGGTTATGGGTTCAAGACCCATGAACTTTACAGATTTTATTAGTTGTCAATACAACCTCAATACATAAATACTTCAACCACTTATTTCCACATAAATCCTGCCATGGTCTAGAGTTTAACCTCTAGGAGATGGAATTTACATGGGTAATGTCTAGGTTCCCCATGTTCACGACAAAGAACTATAAAGGATTTCTTAGGATGAGATTCATTTCCTTCTATCGTCCTCTTCCTTTTTCCTTGACAGTTATTTTATTTATTTAATTATTTCCTACATATAAAGAATTAAATTGTTCCATTGAGACACTTTCCTAGGTGTCTCCTTCCACACATCTCACATGTCTAAAGTTGATCCTTATTTTCTACATGGTCTTTTCCACTCGAGCTCTTATCATCCTCCATCCTTCTCTTCATTGGTTTTCTAGGGAGTTGGTAAAGGTATATAATGTCAATTATATTTCATGAAAAATGATTTGGCATAAACATGAAATCCTTCACTCATTTCAACACATCATTTGGTTGCTCATTTTCACTATTTTTTCATTCATGTTCATTGTTAACTTGAATCCTATAGGGTTCTATCCATTGACTAAAACTCAAAAATATAGTGTGATCAACAATAGTCATAGTGAGAAAAGTGTATAATTATCTATAAGATATCTATGTCATGACACATTATTTTAAAAAAACATATGTTTAACATTGATTATTAATTTTTAGAAAACATTCAAAACATTCATAATTGTTTGTAAAGAAAACATGAATTATCTTAAGAATATCCCCCCGCAGTGTCAAACCAGGTGCACATTATGACCCATTTTTGTGTACTATGTTACCCTGAGTTAAGCTCAATACACATATTTGGAGTTGTTACTCCTATGTACATCTTTCCCATAACCACATTCACTTATAGTATATAGAAAAGGTTTAATCTCTAGGAAGACCCACATAATCTATAAATTACCAAAATTATATGGTTTTTTTCTACATTTCTTAAAATTAAACATTTGGGTTATATTTTCTAATATAATTTTTCCTAAATAAAGTTCCCAATGTTACTACTAAACATCCTTTGATACCAACTATAGAGACCCATCCCCAAATAGCCTAGAGCTGGTGTCTGCTACTAAATACATTGTAATGATTAAAATAAATCAATCCCTAAAGGACTGATCAGTTTATTAGTCTTGGTAAACCAAATACATAAATGATAGTTTTATTACAAATGGATACACTAATTACAACATGTTGTTTCTTCTAAACAAATAAACATTTAGGATGATCTATAATCTATCTAGCATATTCCTTCATCTCTTTCATATTGTGATTCTTGTATTCCTGGGGAAAGAAACATAATAATGGTGAGATAAAATTCTCAATAAGGTAAAAACATAGTAGAAGAAATAATGAATCAATGTGAGTAGTCAGTACGACAAGGAAAAAAATAGAACACACATGCCATGTAATCAATAAACTGAATGAAAGTACATAAGAAATATAAGAACGTAATAACTGGAAACACATTCTGTTAAAATAACTAGATAAATAAAAATAGATATTGAAAGGTATGAAAGTGAAACATATTACATTAATCAATGAAATGAAATTAAGTGTATCCATAGATATGATGACACAAAATCTCATAGATGAATAATAATTTAAACAACTATGAAGAGAATTTATTCCCTTGTGTAAGTCATGTCTCAGGAATATAAAAACGTATTACCATCAATACCATTCATAATAAGATTTAAAATTATGGTTAGAAACCCATTTCCTCAATGATTCGTCTCATAAGAACTTATTGATGCATCGAAAAGCTATATAAAGTCCACTATCACCTGTCATTTCTAGTCTAAATCATTCCTCATACTAAATAATCAAAAATAACTAATATTCCTTATCAAATAACCATATTGGATGATAAATACGGATCTATAAATAATTCACCAAATAATAAAATAACTATAAATGTAGTATGTATGTGAAAATTGGTGTATGGTTTAGGCTATAGTAATATCCATGAAAAAAATGAAGTGAATAATAAGGGGGAGTTCAATGTTCAATGATCATCGGAAATTGAATACTTAGAACTGAATAAAAAATAAATCAATGAAGTAAATGTGAATATTATCCTTGTCCAAATAAATAACAAACCATCGATAAGACTAATAAGGATGGTACCAATAAAACAAACCCTAGTGGTGTAAAATAGAAGGTTTTTTCCATTGATGAAATAAAAGATTATTTTATAAAAATATTTTTGGGGAATATATCCTTTGATTTTAAAAATAATTTAAGCAATATTTTTCTTTAAAATAAATGTTTTAAACTTGAAAATAATGCTTCAAAGAAATGATGGCATATGAAAACTTACATTTCATATGAGTTAAAAAGAATATTCCTTTTGTAGGGATAAAGGTTATAAAATGAATCATTAGGAAATAGACAATAAGATTCCTTTGAAACATTGGTAAAAAATAAAAAGGTTAATTATTTATTAACCAAATTATTGAAAAATATTTTTTAAAACCTTTTTATAAAACATGATTTTTAGAATAAAATAATTTCTCCGACTAAAGACATATATAAATTCGAGTTTTATAGAAAACATTTTCGAAAAACATATTAGTACAAAAGAGTAGAAAAATGGTACTAACAATTGAAAATGGTCATTAATAACCATAAAAGTAATGAAAGAGTTTATTAAACAATGGATATATAATTTCATAGAATAGAAAATTCCATTGAGAAATCATTAGGATTGGTCTTAAGGAAAATAATATTTAAACAGTCCAAAGTGTCCCACACCACTTTGAAACATTTTTAAAACATAAAACTCTGAAAAGAATAATATTGAAAGAAAATATTAAATACCATGAATAGAAAAATAATTAATGATATAATATAAAAATTACAGTAGATACACCACACAAAATATGTATGTAGTGAACATGAAATTTAACTCATAGATATAAAAAGTGAGATGTGAATCCCTTACCTTGAGTTTTATTTTGGGTGAACATCCTTTAACATCCTGTATAATAAATTTATATTAATTTTAAACTTTATTAATAAACATTTTTATGTATATAATTACTTTTATTTAACTTTTTACCATGTTTTTACAACTACTCAAATAATTAAGTTTACATCATGTGTTTCTGACAAAATTCGATTTATGTGTCAAAAACTGTTGTTGCTCAGCTATGGTCAAATGGGTCATTATATAAAATCTTCATAATGATAAAAATGACATAATTATCACATTTGTACATCAATTATACTTTTAAAATCAATCATTAAATATGGTTATGAGAATGAGAATATCTTACAATCATAGAGACGGTAGGTCGTACGTACACATGAGTAATATTCCATTTTTAAATGATCATTGTTAAAAGCGGTTAAGTAACTCAAATTATTCTTGACCGATCATTATATAATAAATATCATATTATTTAATCATATTAACATATATATTGAATTTTGTTATTTAAAATGAATCACACAATGTCGAGGAGGCTGTAGTCCACACGTCCATGAACAATGTTATCTCTTTTAAAGTGTGTGAAGGGGTAATAAAGAAAATGATATATATTTATATATATATATATATAAAGAAAGGAAATTATGAAATTAATATCATATATTTTATTTTTATGTATCAAATTTTTAATTATAACCATCATTTATACATTCCATGTATCATATGAACAAATCACATCGCTTTTAGGGAGAGATAGTCCACCCTTCCTCAAACGTTGTTATCATATTAACCTAAAATGGAAACTACTAAATTTACGAATTATACAAGTTTTATACATAATAAATATCATATATAACATATATAAAAAAATTTCACATCAGCATTGCCACCATGAGAGGAGGTAATGGAATAATGAACAATTATTATTTTGTGAGGCAGTAGTTTGCCGTTCATAGAAACATTATGTTTGTTACCCAATAGATGGTGGTGTGTGTATGTGTATATTAAAATATCACTATAACAACAACCCAATATATTGAGGATACTAGTGTTGTTATACAAGAACAAAATAATGATATTCTAGGTGTTGGAGAGAGGAAATGAAACTAGAGAGATTGAGAAAATACATTAAGTTTTAATTGGGTAACTTCATTTGGTTTGAACCAAAAGGATTTATTCGAAGGGTTTATACCCAAAGGGATGATTCTAGGTTAAGGAGAGGTATAATGGGAGACTATTTGGATAGGTCTTTTCACACTTATTTTTTCATGTTTTAGTTCATGATCTAGTTCATTTGGAATCCTGGTATTTTACTCGGATACCGGGTGTGATGGGGGTTGAGTTTTAAAATGTTTCCATTGTATAATATTTCAATCTTGGTTGTCCTTAGTTTGTGTTGGGAGAAAGTGTCATGTTGGAGTTTTTTGGACACCCAAAGTGTCACTTTTTTGTGTTTAAATAATTCAAGGATCATTGGGTGGGGTTCCCTAATGTTTGGGGTGTCATTTGAGGGGTTTTGACCAATTTTTCAGGCCTCACCATTTGAGAATGGTTTTCCAAAACCATGAAACCTTACCATGAAATGTTGTAGATTCATTCTAGTATCCCATGTATGTTTTGTGCATGGTTTTCTAAACCATGAATCAAATCTGTACAGCCACTTACATTCTTAAAAATTTAACTCTAAAAAATATATTTGAGTGATTCCACCTCCCATTTGAAGCCCTTCCTATTGGATATCGACTAGAGGATCCCCCTTATTTATGCATCTTTTGGACCTATTTTTGGGATATTTCTCACCAAGGTCATTTATTGTTCCTAAAATCTTTCCCTTCCGCCTTATCCTATCTTCCCTCTTCTTTCGTCATCCTTTTTCTATTGGTTTTCTCTTCTCCCCGACTCATTATTGACCTAGGGTTCAGTTGTCCCCATATTTTTGATAGGGGTTTTATTCTTTTAGGGTTGGCCTTCATAGATCTAGTGTTTCGGAACCCACGATGGGTATTTTCAAGTGTGCATTTCCATTCCTCCATGGATTTAAGGTTGGATTTTCCATAAACATTCCTTTTTAATTTAAGATTAATTAATTTCATGCTTTACGAGCAATATATATATGATAATTTCTGTTGTGTGTTCTTTTGATAAAACATTTTGTGTGTAAAGTTGGGTTTTATGCCTTATTTCATGATAAATAGAATTATTGTGTTAAATAACGTACACCACTTGTGTGATGAAATGCCGTGTTGGAATTTGGGAGATGATTATGGTATGTAACATGGGATTTAGATTTTTTAACCAATATTTATCTTGTGAAATGATTATTTGGGGTTTCTTAAAAGTTCCTTCAATGTTAAGTTAAAAGAAGTGTGTATTTTGATTTTGAAATCAGTTTGACAAGTGATAATGAATTGTGGATCAGTTGGAACTTTCATAGAAAATGGTTTTCATTTTAAAGTTAGATGGAAATGTTTTAAAGGAGTTTTATAAATTATTTTACATACTAATGGTGTGAATGATACCATTTTGAAATATTGGTTTCATTTTTGTTAAAGGTTAGTTTAGTGAGAAATGTTTAAGGGCCCGTTTGGACACTTTGTGAAAATGATGAAAATCATTTGTTATAAAAACTCTTATTGGATGTTTATCATGCCTTGTTGACATTGAATGGTTGGGATGCCCTTGTCGAGGAATCCAATGGTTCCATTATAAGTGTTTCTCGGTTGGATAGCTTTGTGATCTATTTATTTTAAGGCATGAGATAAATCCATGGGGAGACTTGGGATGAGGCCTGTTGAGGATAATTGTATATATATATATATAGATATATATAAGTTGTGATTGGATTCTTGGATGGCATCAGTTGTCTCACCCCCATTAAATTATTGAGACATGGGATCCTCGAATATTGAGAGTAATTTTTATGAATGATTTTTGTACTAGTAGGTTTTGGTACTGACCAGTGGCCCATAATAGGTGGGTATATAGGGTTTTTTTCTATGGTATTTTCCCTCAGCCTAATTGAGAAAGGATGTTTGGTCATATTGAGAATTATTATTTCATCATGTGTGACATGTCAACTGGAATTATGCCTTAGGTATTGGTGTATTCTGGATTATTCTTGATCTCCTAGGCTCTCCTATTTTTACTAGATTACAGTTTCTTGTAATGATGAATATGATGCCTGTATGTATATTTACGTTGCCTTTGTTGTGTTATTACTATTGTTACTTCTTATGTATAGTTTTCCTTGATGTTTTGATTTTTATAAGTTTTATGATAATGGTTTTCAAATGAAAGTGTTTTATCTTCCTTTTAAAGATTTGAAAATGTAAGAATCAATTTCCCCTTGAAAATGATAACAGAACACTAGTGAAACAAATCTGCTTTTGGAAAGGAATAAGGGAAATGCCTCATACTTTGTTTTGAGTAAACATGTAGAAAACCTTACTTTAATATATTATAGTTCAAATTTTAAAATGTATGTTTCTTTTATTTTAATGAAAGTTAATTAGGAATATATTATCGGGATAGCCTACTAATTTTTAATACTCACACCTGTAGTTATTTTCTATTTTTCCCTTGTACAGGTTTTAGCTTGAGTGTGATCACCTTGGGCGACACCTGATTATTGTGTTGGAGAGTGACCAGTGGGGTCACATGGAGTTAGTGTGGTCTTTATTTTTGGTTGGTCTTGTTGTTTTGTTTTGTAATTTCATTTTATTATACAATATTAGTTCAATTCAATTTTATATAAAAGTTTATTAGGATTTACATTTATTTCTGATGTTTGTTTTGTTGTTTTTATTCTTGAGAAATCATTCCCTTGTCTACTCTAATGATGCTTGACACTAGTTGCTAGCCCATGGGGATCAGAAACGCCCTTCATGCCATTCCACCAACCGGTTCGGGTGCCCGGTTTAGTTTTGACTTGGGCTAGTTTATGATAGGTATTGTCTAAACATAAGAAGTATGAGAGGTGTGTGGAATGGGTAGAGGTGGTGGCCTTTTATAGTGATGGTAAATAACTCACTTGGTATTCCTGAAAAGAAGTTATATGTGAACATGTTCTTACCTAATAAAATTCATACCAAACCACCCAAAGTAGTGAATTTATGGTGAATGGAATAAATATTTCTAGGAAATGAGTATTGTATATGTGGCTAGGTCATTTGGGCCCTTAAACATATGGTTTTAGTCAATTTTAAGCCTAATTACACCATAATCACAGTAGTTAATATTACTCACTTTCACTAATAATTTTTTTAAAAAAAATTAAGTTTCTCTTATCAGAACACAAATATTGGCTTTATTAAAATGGTTTATATTGGATTATCAAAATTCAAATCTTAGAATAGGAAAAAATTGGACTAATACTAATCTCACAGACAGACAGATTAACTGGTTTTAGTAGAAAAATGTTCCAAAATATTATTATATTTTTATATTCAGTTTAAAATATATATTTATTATAATGAACTAAATTATATTAATATATGTATAATTGAAACAATGCAACTTTAAAAAAATTTACAATATTATTTGGCATTAATAATCATTTAAATGAAAAGGCAATTTTTAAGTAAACACAATTTTTTTTCACTATTCACGAAAAAATGATGTTTTTTGGAAAAATCCCAAAAATTCATCATAAGATAATTTTTATATTATGAATTAAAAAATGATGTTTATTTTATCCATTTAAATATATAAAACTGTGAAATTTAGGATTTAAAAAAGGTTCTTCAATAAAAGATCGTTAAAAATGTCTAAATAAAAATATGGGTTTTTAGGTGAAATATTGGGTTAGATCCAATATAATGCTTACAAAATCAATTGGATGAATATAAAAAATAATTTATTAAATATGTAACATATTTATTACATTAATATCACTCACTAATTGTAATTAATTAAATATATTATGGTAAAACAGCTTTGTGAGCTTAAAAATAGTTTTCTAAAAAAAATTTATTTTAATATTCAATTTGTTCTTATATTTATTTATAATTTCTTTTTAACAAATGATTTAGTTTTGTAAACCATATATTTTCACAAGTTTGTTAATAATATTAATAATTTACAGTTTATATTAACTAATAATGTTTTAATTGTTGATTGTTTCTCGGTAGGACTCAGTATTGCGTATAACGCGAGCCATTAAAGAAGATCACTTTTGTTTGTAAAATAATCTATAGAGCAAGGCTGTTGTTGCATACGATATACGCTAACCAAGTGTCATGTGCATTGCAATCTAACTCAGTGTTTTATGCGTTGAAATATATAGAATATATTTTAAATTGTAAATATATTATAAATTATACATATATTATATTACATTATATGATTGTTTTTTCATGTCATACAAACTATCAAATACAAGTTTATTACTTTAGTTTCTCCAGGTGTCACATTTAACCCTGGTTAAACCCATTTTTACCTTAACCATAGTAATTAATTTTTACTATATGTACTATTCATATTGTTAAAAAATTATGTTGAAAATATTTTGAATTACAAATTATTATTATTCTAAATATTCAATCCATTTTTACAAGATAAATTCACATAAGTGAAAATTTTAATTTAAAATGAATCCCACAGACATATTGAGAAAGAAGGTTTTCAATAGAAAAATGTTCCTAGGTTATCAAAGTTTTTATATCTAAATTAAATTTAAAAATGATTCCAATGGCCTAAATTTTATTAATATATGTATAATTTATCAATTTTGACTTTTAAAACAATTTATAATATAATTTAACATTATAAATTATTTAGACAAAAAGGCAGTATTCAATTAAAATCCATTACTTTTCATCATTAATCAAAAAATAAAACTTCTTATAAAGAACTATAAAATAAAGAACCTGAAAATAAATTTAATATTAAATTATCATAAATGAAGTTTATTTTCTCAAAATAGTTTAATAAAAATGGTAAAATTTAATTTTTAACTATATGCGCCATGATTGATTAAACTGTCTTTTAGAAAATATTATTTTTTAGAAAACACTTATTTATCTTTTAAATTATTATTATTTTATTTTTAATAAATAGATAACCAATAAATGTGTGTAAAGTATATATTTTCATAATTTAACAAATGTGATTCAAACCCTCCATTACAAAGTCTGCGAGACAACTATTATATTAAATAAACATATTAATAGTATGTTATTATTCGGTAAAACTCGATTTTGCATGTAACACATGCTATTAGAGAAACTCACTATTTCATGTATATTAATATATTGAAGAGAATAAATTTATCATAAAATATACTTAAATAAAATACTTGGGGTAACATATTCCTGTCTACACTTGGTTTTGTGTGTCACATACAATATTTAATAAAATGTTATTATTTTTGAATTTCAAGGTGTTACATTGTCCCCATATTAAATAAGTTGTGTCCTTGAAATATAAACTTGATATCAGTAATCAGGGTTCTGATATTTGAAAATAGATTTTTTTGAAAAACCCACATAAAAAAGAGTTAATAAAATATCATATTAATAAGAGAGAATGGGAAGTACCAAGAATATATGAAATAACATACAACTAGGTTTCTACATAGGATAACATTGGTGTAATGTGAAGATATAAACATGAAGTAAATGAAAAAATATTGACAGAGAGTGATATTAGTCATTGATCACAATAAGTTTAATCATCAATGGAAAGATAAGGGCTACAAAACCATAAATCAATAATGAATTAAAAGAACATATGATTTATCAGACATGATTTTAATTAAGTAACATTTTTTATTTCTAGATAGTTTTCCTATACAACGGAATTATTTTAATTTCTAAGAATATAATAAAATATATGTACCTAATAAATTTCTATTTTATAAATATAGTTTATCCTTTAATTTTTATTTGTTCCCTTACTCAAAAAAATGAACATCCAAAATGGATTTTTTATATCTAAATCACTAAAATTAACTTTTAATGGATAGTAAGATCCAGAAAATAGTGAAAAGTCTTTATGTCTATACATAAATATTTTCCAAGACCATTATGTTTAATAAATTTATCTATAAAAATCAAATTTAACAATACTGGTTAATAATTAATATTTATTATAACTATTTTTCATGTTTTTTTCAACATAAAACAATGACCTATTAACCAAGACATTGTGTAGGTCAGTGTTAGTTGGTAAACCCTTATTGTCCTTAAGTCATGGGTTAAAGCACCAAAACCCTTCCAGATCTGATGGGTTGGAACCTAACAGGCAGATTATTATTTTTCTAAAATATATTATTATTATTCTTATAAGGTTCCAAAAAATATGACGGATATCCTCGAAGTAAAATTAATAATTAAATAACCTTTTTACTAGGATTTCAATAGAACTTTTTTGTAATAATGTCTAATAATATTTTTTTAATATTATTACAATGTCATTAGTGATTTTAATAACCCTATAGGTTATCAATACCATTAAAAATATGTCTATTAAATGTAAATTTATTATTCTTAAAATTTATTTTCTACCAAAACTTTTGAATTATACTAATTTATCTAAAATTACGTTACTCTTGGTTGAATCTCATCATATAAATTATAATTTTTTTTATGAATTTGAACATATTTTCAATATTAAACTCACTAAACAATTATGGTATTCAAAAATCTTATGTTAATGAAGAAATATTTTATTATAACATAATCCAAGGAAGTTTTAGGATTCTTATAACATAAATAACATTGGTAAAAATACTTCTAAAATTTAATTTTTTTGACTCCCAAGACTTAATAATTCTTCTATTTTATTGTTACATAGGTTCTTCCATAAATCATTAATTTTCATTATCTATTAAAATAATTCATAATGGTTTGTAATTAAAATGTTTTTTATCATAAGAATATCCCTTAGGAGTGCCAAACCTGTTATGTAGTAGGGATCATTGTCATGCATAGTTGACGATTGGGTCAAGCCTAACATGGCCATTTTAGAGTTATTACTCCTAGTTAAATCTATTCCAGAACCATATCCACTTATAGTATCCTAATATGGATATATTTCATGGGGCAAACACAAAATCTCCCTCCCTGAGGAAAAATTTAGGATGTCATTCTAGACATATCCTAAAAATATGTACTGGGGATAAGTTACATAATTTATGGTTTCTTAAATCTAGTTCCCATGGTTTTTAGTAAACTTCCTTTGATACCAACTTTAGTGAACCTGAACCCAGTAAGCCCCGATCTAATGTATTACTACATTAAATGGAAAAATGATACTATTAATTTCATCCCAAAGTACTAAATAACTTAGTAGTCATGGTAAACTAGATATTTACAAGATTCTTTTATTATAATTGAACACAAAAATTACAGCATAATTTTTACAGAGAATGAAATTATTCCATTTATCATATCCTTGAATGTAAGACATAATAAATATCTTGGTATCCTATTTAAAGGAAATAAAATAAGGAACATCTCAAATTATCAATAAGGGTTAATTATAATAGAATAATTCATAAGTCAATAATCGTAAACAATATGGAAATGAAATGACTGAAAACAAATGCCATATAATCAAGAAACTGAGAAGGGAGTTCATCCAAAGATAATGTTATAGAGAAAATATATTGGATAGTAATAAATGAATACTGAATGAAGGAAATTATTAACTATTGTATAACATGTTTCCTAGGTACATGATACCTTTACCATCAAGATCTATTCTCATGAGAGTTTAATACTAAAAGGTAGAAACCCATTTAAACAAGAATATCCAACTTATTCATCCCACATGACAACCGATGCATCGAGAGGATATATATAATAAATCCCCACCCATATTTCACCATTAAAAATAATTCCTCATATATTTAATAATTAAATTAATTAAAAAACAATGTTCTTTATCCAATATCTATATCGAGTAAATGATATAGATTTATCATTATTTCACCAATTAATCAAATAACTTTCAAAGTTAGAACTGAATGAAAATTTAGAATAATATTTAGGTTCTAATCATATCCATGATTAATGATATTTCTTAAAGGTTACAATTAATGTTCAATGATGACATGAAAGTGAATAAATCAATGGGATGTGGGTGATTATGAAAATTATTCAAGGAAGTGAATATAAATACTATCATTTGTCAAAATAATCATAAACCATCTAGGGGAAGAATAAGGATGGTACCAATAAAATTACACCTATTGGAGTAAGAATAAGGGTTGTTTTTGTTGATGAAATATAAATTTACATAAAAAAATTCTTGATAAAAATTTCATTTTCGTTTTAAAAATAATATTTGAAAGCATAAAATATTATTAAAATAATTTTCATTAACAATAACTTTCTTAAAAAACTATTAATTTACAGAATATTGAGTAAACATTTTATTTAAAAATTTCCTTTAAATTACAAAGTATTATTCAATGAAACTATATTGGGTAATTACATACATTCTATACAAGGTAAAAAGAACATTTTATTTGCATTATAAAAAGGATTGAAAAGTTCTTTGATTAGAAAAAGACTAGAATATTCCTTTCAAGAAATTTGGTAAAAATAAAAAATTAGTAAATATGTGTTTAATAAATAATTTTGAAAAATTTTAAAATCATTTTTGAAAACATTTTTATAAAAACATGGATTTGGAAGAAAATAGACTTCTGGCCGAAGAGAGAAATGAAGTCAAGTTTTTTGAAAAATGAATTCTAAAAAATTTTGACTACCAAAGAGATAAAAAAAGGTCATATTTATGCAAAACAATATTGAATAAACATAGGATAATATAATAAATTTTTTTATTAAAAATTTATCTGAAAATTTACATTAGTGTGAATTCTTGTGTAAACAATCTTGAATAGAATGAAATTGTGAAGTAAACCATTACAAAGATCATAATTTTGAAGTGAAAATAAACCAATGAATTGATTATGTGTATAAAATATAGAACCGCATAAAATTGTGAAAATAGAAAAAAATATAGTAAAAATTAATTATACATATAATCTTAGAATATTAATTAAAATGATAAAATAATATAACCCAATGAAAACAAACTATGTTCTGAAATTATTTTCCACTTGGAAACTTTTAATTCAAATATCCTTAGATTAAAAAATTAAAATAAAAAATAAAATAGCATGAATAATTAAGTATTTATGATAATAAATTTAAAAGGGGAAGTATATACATTAAATAAATTTAATTAGGTGCATTACAATATGCCTCAATGAAATAGAATTGAGACGAAATCCCTTACCTCATGCTCCCTTTAGGTCGAACATTATTTAACCTCCTATATAGTGTTTTTAAACATGTTATTAACTTATTATAAACCATATTAAAATTTATGATATTATATATGATATTTTTATAAAATATCATTACCCATTCATTAATAATATTTCAATATTTTTATTATTTGGGTGTTAATTGTATTATTTTCTCATGATTGTTTTTTCATGAAAGATCTAATTCTTGAAAATATTATATAGTTCAATCATTTCTATAATAATAATCTTGACATATTTTTCATATTTTTACATCAATTTTAATTTTCAAAACCAATCATAAATTATGGTTATGAAAAATGAAGTGTGTTACTGTATCAACAAAATTATTTACTCGATTTCAGCCTATGAGATTTATAATTGGGACTTTGGTGTAAAGGGTCTTCTTTCCAAAGGGCCTCTGAGCCACCATATATCCCCACGAAATGTATAAAGCCACAATATAATTGATTCATCCCATAAGTTAGGTAGTTTATCTTTGATTTAAGTAGCATCATCATGTGAGCATATCAAAAGATCATTAGGTGGATTTGAATCTATCATATAGACCTATAACCTCATAGGAAATATGGGTTCTCTTCCAAGAAACTACAAAGAGATGCAAAAAATGATGGTTCTTGGTAGAGGGGGTGTCTTATCATCTGAATGTTGATTAAAAAAATGGTGAAGTGATGCATCTTGGAGGCACACATGACATGGAGAAATGAAACTGCATTTGGGTGGGTATCTCAAAGAGTGATGGGTGAACTATAACCCATCATCTGGCCCTCTACCTAGACATGGGTTTAAAGAGGGCTTCTGTACCAAGGTCCATATATTGGGGTAGTGTAAGGAAATAATTGTTGGTAAGGGGAATCACATTGAAAATATTAGGATCATGATTTGAATCTTGGATACTCATCCTGGAAATTTGGTTTATAGGGACTTTGGGGAATAACAAATTTTAATGAGCCTTCGGGCCACTTGGCCTTTGGGTCATTTGTGGTTTACCTCTAAACCCTATTGAAAATAGAGCTACCATTCCTTATTAAAAAGGGAGAGTATCCCCTATCTATTTTAAAAAATATACCATATATACCATATTATTTATTTTTGTATACTTAAATATATCATCATGTAGTGTGGTAATGGAAATAGTCACATCTCCTCATGAAGGTGGTATTCCACATATACACAAACAATGTTATCATCTTTACATAAGTGAGAAGAAAATAATGAAAATGATATATATATATATATATTATAATTATAAAATGATAAATATTTCATTAATATAATTTTTAATTCACATATATCACATATAATCATTAACGTTATCTTTATTTCCACTAATGTTAAGCATTAGTGAAATATGAATCATATCGCTTCACGAGATGGTAGTCCACCGTACAAATGAGCGATGTTATCCTAACTCCTACAAAATGGATGGTAAAAATATATATATGATATAGTGACTCCATAGGTATAATTTTGTTTTAAATATCATATATATAATTTATATTTATAATTATATCCATCTTCGATAGGTGGAATGGAAAAATGAATGACTTTAGTTCCCGAGGTGGTAGTCGTTCATGAACACAAATAGGGATTTTATAACCCATTTGATGGATATGTGTGTAGATTTAGGTATTAAACAAAACATAAATAAATATAAGTATATGGAATACAATTATGGTATTATAAAATCATGGTATAATAAAAATATATTGAGGTGGAGAAGGAAGTAAAATAAATACGCCCATTGATGAACTTTACCTCTCATTCGGGTATCTTCCATAGTTTTCACTAAAGACGGTAAAGGATATATTTATTGAAAGAACCTGACTTTTGCAACGAAAGACTTCGGAAAATTTTTTATGTTATTCCAGAGTAGCGCCTTCAGACGGCATATGATTCTGAGCCTTGGTGTGGCCGAAATTAATTTTCACTGTGTTTGCATTGGGAACGCCAAGTAAATAAAATAACTTCTAAATGGTATCTCAGATTAGAAAAACGAGGGCACTGTTGAGTCTAGAATGTTCCGTTAACCCTAGGAGGGGTGTAATTTTCACGGGTGCGGGCCTCCTGTGAAAAATGCCACCGGGGGCATTTTCGTAATTTTGCAGCTTCCGACATTAAATTTTTTAACTTTTGAACGAGGCATCAAATTAAAATTCTGAGACCTCTGTTGTTCTTGGGGGGGTGGTTTTTACCCTAAGGGAGGCTTAACCTTAACCCCATTGTGAGGTTCAGATACAGGTCTTCTGGTTGGTTTTAAAAAATTAATTAAATGTTAATTAATTTTTTTTACTTAAACACCAAACCCTCCCATCCTTCTCCTTTTTTTTCCCCTGGAGGAAGAGCTCTCTCACCAATCTCAAGACCACTAAACCTCCTATTCTCCTACCTCAAGCCAAGCGGAAGCAACAACAGTGGTGGCCTGGTGATGGTTTGATGCCTCGGGCTACGCCCAACAAGTAGGATCGTTGCAGTTTCTTTTTTTTAATTTCCTCATTGCCTTTGAGCTTGATTTTTATAATCTAATGGCCATTATTCTATCAGGAAAATACCTTGGTTGCATAGTATATGTTTTGAGCTATCCAGTTCACATTTCATATTGATAATCGGAGTTCCGAGGCGATCTCAGTCGTCCACTGAAGATCCATGGGTTTTTGGACGTTTTCCGGCGGTTCTGGCCAGTCCGGCGGCGGGAGACTTGGATTAGGTGGTGGACGGCTTCGGCTCAGGTGGTAGGCGGCTCGGCTTAGGTGGTGGGCGGCTCCGGCCGAGTGAGTGGAGCTCCCAGAAGGCGGAGCGGTGAGGCACGAACAGCGGGGCTCCCGAATGGCGGATGGGTGAGACGGGGCACTGGCTGGGGTGGGGGTGCGCGATGCGGTTGACGAGGCGGAAGACGGGGGTCGTCGGAAGCCACCTGGAGATAGGGACCCACAACACATATGTCCCGTGGGATTCAAGCCGAACCAGCTTATGCCGGTCCGTGTGAGGTGAGCCTGCCCACAGTGAGCCGCGGACCGGTCCAGGCGCAAGGTGGGCTGGCCGAACCGGCCCGACCCACCTATTTTAATCCTAAAATTTTAAACGCTCCTAAAAAGCGGAGCAGGTGTCAGATTCGTATGCTGTCAGCGGAAACACATTCCATGAAACGAGCCCGACATTTTGAGATGGTCTCGGGAATTTTTAATTCCCGATATGAGGGGCTCGGTGGCACGACATGTACGTTAAGTGGATTGGCATTTTTTTGGGTGTTGTTGTTTTGGATGGCGCGAACTCATCCAATGTACGATTTGAGCACCATAAGTGGCATTGGGACCCTAGCACCGAGGCGGAGCTTTACAAGGTGTTTTCAGGCAATGAATCATGAGTTGAGGCGTGGGCCCCAAGACTGTCTTTTTAGCTGCGAGCAGTGTTTAACAACTTTTTCTTCGGATGTCCGTTCGGGGCTTGCGAGCAATCGATTTTGGGTATTTTTCCAAGGGCATTGCAATGGCACAATCCACACGCTTTAATTTTTCATGATGGTGCGGGGCCCACGAGGGGCGTTTTGGGAGTTGGCGGTGATTTCTATCTTTATCATCGGGTGTCCGTTTTGGAGAAGTGGATAATCAATCTTGTGTACTTTTTTGAGAGGATTGTAATGGTGCGATCCGTTTATTGCGTTTCAGGCCAGAGATGCGGGTCCCACAAAGCTGCTCTCGTGTGTAGTACAACGAAATGCATCTTTTCCTCCGGACTTCTGTTCCACGCAAGTAAGTAGTCAATTTAACATGTCTTTCTGAGGAGATCGCAATGATGCGATGCACCCGACTGTTTTCGTGACAGAGGCTCGGGACCATGGGACGCCCTTCTAGTGTAAAGTAGTGTTGAAAGACTTTTATGTCGGATTTACATTGGAGGCGAGTAAATAGTCTATCTCATATGTTTTTCCACGAGGATTACAAAGGTATGATCCGTTTGGATGTGCAGAGTCTCATTCAATATATCATTAAATGGGGAAGCAAGAAAGGTGCTCCGATTGGGGTTCTTCTTGCTGTTTTTGGAAGCGAACCCTTGGCGTGTGATCACGTTCACTCCCGTGTTAGTGAAGTTTATGTTTGAAGAGATGTGGTTGGCCATGCTAGGGCCCTGGAGGAAGCAAGTTGGTGAAATTGTGTTTACGCCTTTTTGCATTGACATTGGGTGTCGTGTGCACGATAGCCCTTGGGCTGGCAATGTGGAATACTCTGGTAGTATATGGGAATTCTTAGAGGCACATGTTTTAGTTTGTACCTGAGAATGTTTAGGCGCTTGGTTTGGAGATGAGTTTGGGCCACACGTCGTGTGGGCCCCATGTGTGTTCCATGTTCTACTTTACATAGCTTTGAACTCTCGTGATGTAGAGGGTCCTCCTGTTCTCGATGGTTTCAACAAGCAGGGTTGGGTGGGTTTCCCCCTAGTCCTGTTCACAATGGTTTAGACCAATAGGGTTGAGTGGTTTCCCTTGGTTCTATTCTCGACGGTTTGATCAGTGGAGTTGTTTGGGTTCTCGTTTTTGCTTTAGCCATGTAGGATTTCAGTATCATATCCCTTCGTGTTTCCGGGAAGAGTTTTTGTGGATTCGATGTGAACAATACATTACACGGGAACTGATCCTCTATCCAGAAGGTTGTTTCTAGTTGGTATGGCCAGAGCAGATCTGGGTTTACCCTCCAACGGGGCTGGGCAATGGGTTTCTCGTTGGCTTCTTCGTGTTTACCCTCCAGCGGGGTTGGTCTGTGGGTTTCACATTGACCTCTTAGAGTTTACCCTCCAACAGAGACTGGGAAATGGGTTACACGATGAACGATTAGGGTTTACCCTCCAGTAGAGACTGGGCTGTGGGTTTCCCGATGACCGCTTGTGGTTTAGCCTCTAGCAGACACTGGGTTATGGGTTACCCGACAACCTCTTAGGGTTTACCCTCTAGTAGAGACTGGGCAGTGGGTTACCCGATGACCGCTTAGGGTTTACTCTTGATTAGACATTGGGCAGTGGGTTACCCGATGCCCACTTAGGGTTTTCCCACCAGTAGAGATTGGGCAGTGGGTTGCCCGACGACCTCTTTGGGTTTACCCTCCAGCAGGCCTGGGCAGTGGGTTACCCGATGACTTCCTTCAGACTCAATCCTTTCTACTAGGAAAATCTATGGCTTTTATCCATGACTACTAGATCAGGACCCTAGGTTGTACAGGTCTGTGATGTGACAACTTGGATTTGAGCAGACCTCTCAACTGTGGGACAATGACGAGGTGTGGTTTGACTTTCCCCAAAACTCTAAAGTATGAGGGGCGATTTCACCACCAAGAAGCGTCCTTGAGACACGACCTAAAACCGTGTTGGCGAGACAATGCCCCCCAAAGAGGATAGTGTAAAGGTGTGGTGATTTGATCCCCTTAGCTTGCAGTTCAGGTCAGTCATATAGGATGCTTGTCACCAATTGTGTTTACTTCTTAGACTATTGGCTACTCACTATCTTGGGATGAGCTACAAGATGGATATCCCCTTACGATCTTGTTCGAGTTTCTTGATAGATCATATGAATATGTATATACCTTGTTCTAGTACCCACTTCTTGGGTTTTGGTTACTCTCCTTCCAGGAGAGGCGAAGACGCATGGGGTATGCCATGTGCTTTCTGTGTCTAGATTCTCGTGGTTGGACGAGTCTACTCTCCTACGATAGGTAGAAAATACTTGACTAGAAGCTCATCTTCTCACCATTTTTTGCTCCTTGTGTTTGGACGAGTCTACTTACTTCCTCTTATTGGGTTGAGGTATACTCTTTACTGCACTCTCTGTTGTACTCCTTTACTATTCCCTGTTCGATCTACTGCTCAATCTTCAGTACCTCCTTTGGTGCTCCCTCGAGCCTTCAAGGTATCCTACTAAGTATTTTTATACTCACCCATGCTTGGGCTTTTCCCACACTTGGTTAGCCCTTGCAGATGACAGACAAGTTACTCTTGACTACAGAGGAGCTTAGGAGTTCGGGAGCTTGGACCGTCTGTGGTGGTTGTAGTCGGGTTCCAGGTGTGAGACTCTCCCAGCTGTTTACTTTTGTTTACCTATTTCCAGGTTGTGGCAATTTTCTATTTGGTAACATGTTTTGCCCCTTTTCTTTTCAGTTTACATTCAGCACCTACTTTGTACTGTTCAGAGGTCGATGCACCTTTTGTGCTCTGTTCATACCAGTTGGCACTTTACTTTACTTTCCTTTTCTTTTTACTCTGTACTTATGAAATGAGTGGGTAGCAGTGTGTGTACAGGTAATTAGGAAAATTCCTCCCAGAGTTGTATAGCCTTTGGTGCTTATCTCCAGACCCTAGCCTATGGAGGCGTGCTTGGGGTAGTTTCGGCTCGAGCCCGGGTAGGTTAGGTTCATGACAAAGTGGTATCAGAGGTTGTTCATTCCTTAGGACATTGTTCGGACGTCCGTAAAAGGAATTGGTTGGGATATAGGGAAATATTTTCAATGTGTCTCGAGAGCGGCTCTCAGGCCAGGGAGTCTAGTGATGGTGCGGCGGCCGACGTATCCATTCACCAGGACCCTGATAACCCGCTTGTTGACTCGGTATGCTGAGACACTTGTTGTAGGATAATTTTTTGGTGCATCATATAGTATTGAGTCTTTGATTGTCCTTCTTGAGTTAGTCCCCTTTGTCGATGTTGTAATATACATATATGCTCATCTGATCACGACACTCCTTGATAACATTCAAGATGTCTCTATGAGGAAAGCCAGCCAGGATACCCTCTTTGGTTCGTGACGATGACCTTGTGAGCTACGAGGCCTCAATCCAAGACCCATCATGCGAGTCCCTTTCTCCTGGTGGGTCGGTAGCAGCACCCCCACCTGGTGAGTAGCAGACATCTCCAGTACAACAGATGGAGCTTTAGCGCAGGTTGAGCGTGCTCTGTGAGTTCTAGTGATAGAGACTGTTGAGGTTCAGTGGTGAGCCAGACCCTCCATCATTAGAGGTTTGGCTAGAGACAGTGGTTTGCCTATTCAGTATTGTGAAGACACTGACAGATCTTATGGTGGCTTTGGAAGCTAGCCTTTTCCATGGAGCAGCTGGGCATTGGTGGAGTCAGGTGACTCAGTTACTTGATGAGTCGTCACTTTTGTGGGGTGACTTTCAGCTACTGTTTCGTGAGGAGTTTTACCCCTCCTGCTTAATCTCCATTCAGATCCAGGAGCTCCTGCAGTTTCATGAGGGATGGATGATGGTGACTGAGTACGCGACTAGTTTCACAGACCGTGTGCATTGTTACCTGGACTTTGTCTATGATAGAAACCTTCAAACACGGAAGTTCGAGTAGGGTCTCTACAGAGAGATTCGTGCTGTCATAGTACCCTTGGGAATCCCCACTTATTCCAAGGTTCTAGAGCAGGCGATGGTGACAGCAAGCTTCTTGTCACGTTTTACAGTTGGTGGTGGTAGTAGGCACGACATAGACGAGATTTATTCCGTAGCTAGTAGGCACCAGATGATAGAACATCGATGCAGGTGGCCTTCCCGCCGCTAGTTTTGGAGATGTTGTCGTGCACCACTGTGGAAACAAAGCACATGGCCTCGGCCAAGGAGACTGTTCTATGAGTGGACTTCGGGTAGTGGTCATACACCATAGTGGCGCCAGAGGGAACCAGGGCAGCCCAGAGAGCACCGATGCTATGCTTGTGATGGGCAAGGTCACTTGGCATGGGACTTCCCGACTAGGAATACCGAGAATATCGAGCAGGCAGCAGGTGAACCACCATGACAGAGGCAACACCATGATCGTTGTAGTGGCTAAAGATGTGCTTCTAGCAGAGGAGTGGGAGGATCTTGCAGTGGGGGATGACTTTAGGTGGTATTTCTATTACTACTAGGCGGTCCACGTCAGGCTCTGGGAGAGTACCGTTTGGAGCACAGACAACCGCGATCTTTGGATGTCTACGATCCTGCAGAGCGTGGGATGATAAGAGGTATGCCTTACAACTATTCTACTTTTTTAGTAGAATTTTTAGACTCTGTGTGTGAAATTATTTTTCTCCCTGCCCCTTGCTGGAGATGCTACCAGGGTGACGCAGGGCGTTGGGTGTAACCCTGTGTTGGTATGGTAGAAGGCGTGTGACCATTTTCTTTAGTTGATAGTGTTGACTCTTTCGCTCTCCGAGAATGTAAGAGAGGCTGGGTCGTGGGACATCGACTGTGTAATCTTGTGTGACCAGATATCCTTGGGTGATTCACTATATGGATATTCTGAAGGAGGGAATCACTAGGCTTTTTCCCAAGTACATGCGGTGATTTCAGTTACGGCGTGCGGAGTGGGGGTTCGATTGGGGAGGTGAGCTAGCTCTGAGGGCCTTCAGGGCATTTGAGACCATACGAAGGGATTAAGAGGTCCCCTACCCCCTTAACATAAACCCAATGGATGGTTTGGGTGCATGACATCTCCCACGTGAGTCACCCGAGAAGAAGTGTGTGTGCTCCTATGCATGTCATCGACAAGGGTAGACCTTGCGTGAACAAATCAAATCCTTTGGTCTGTGTGTGGTGATGTGGGACTTTTCAAGAGTTCTTTTGGGTACGGGATAGACAGTTTTGGGCTTAGTACCCTATCCTTTTCCCTAGTTTTACCTTCCAGGGACTAAAAGTTTGAAGTAAGGAATGATGTAAGAACCCGGTTTTTACTATGAAAGACTTTAAAAAATTCTTGATGTTATTCCAGAGTAGCGCCTTTAGACGGCGTACGATTCCGAGCCCTGGTGTGGCCGGGATTAAAATCTTAGTGTGTTCACACTGGGAATGAAATGTATATGAAATAAATCCAAAATGGTATCTCGGATTGGAAAACCGAGTGCACCGTTGAGTCCAGAATGTGCCTTTTACCCTAGTAGGGGTATAATTTTCGTGGGCGCAGGCCTCCTGTGAAAAATGCCATCGGGGAAATTTTCATAATTCAGCGGCTTCAGAGGATAAAATTTATAACTTTTGAACGAAGCCTCAGGTTAAAATCCAAAGACCGTATTTGTGCTCGGGGGGTGGTGTTTACCCTAGGAGAGGCTTAACTTTGACCCCGTCGGGAGGTTCAGACGCAGGTCTTTTAGTGGGTTTTAAACAAATTAATTAAATGTTAATTAATTTTCTTTAAATAAAAACCAAACCCTCCTATCCTTCTCCATTTTTTTTCCACTGGTGGAATATATCTCTCACCTCCCTTAATCCCTCTTAACCTCCTCTTTTCCTCCCTCTAGCCGAGCAGAAGTGACAACGGTGGTGGCATAGTGAAGGATTGAAGCCTCGAGCTACGACCAACAGGTAGGATCGTTCCAGCTTCTTTTTTTAATTTCTACATCAGCTTTGAGATTTATTTTTAGAATTTAATTGCCATTATTATGTTGTGAAAATCCCTTGGTTGCGTAGTATATGTTTTGAGCTATCCAGCTCATGTTTCGGATTGAAAATCCGAGTTCTAAGGCGATCACAGTCATCCAACGAAGATCCGCGGGTTTTTGGAGTTTTTCCGGCGGTTCTGGCCGGTCCGACAGGGGGAGGATCAGCTTAGGACATGGTCAGCTTTGGCTCAGGTAGTGGGCAGGTCATCTTAAATGGTGGGCCACTTCGGCTGGGCGAGCGGGGATCCTGGACGGTGGAGCGGCGAGGCGCGGACAGCGGGGCTCTTGGACGGTGGCTGGGCGAGACGGGGCGCCAGCTGGGGTGCGGGCACGCGAAGCAGTCGGCGAGGCGAATGACCGGGGTCGTCGGACCCCAGCTGGTGATAGAGACCCAAAATACTCTGGTCCCATGGGAGTCAAGCCGGACCGGTCCAGGCGCAAGGTGGGCCGACCGAACCGGCCCGACCCACCAATTTTCTTCCTAAAATTTTATATGCTCCTAAAATGCGGACCAGGTGTCAGATTCATTTGCCGTCAGTGGTGAAACATTCCATGAAATGAGGTGGACATTCTGAGATAGTCTCGAGAATTTTTAATTCCCGAGACGAGGGTCTCGACGGCATGACACGTACCTTAAGTGGATTGGCGTTTTTTCGGGAGTTCTTTTTTTGGATGGTGCAGACACTCTGATGTCCGATTTGAGCTCCGTCAGCGGCATTGGGACCCTAGCAATGAGGTGGAGCTTTACATGGTGGTTTCAGGTGTTGAAACCAGAGTTGAGGCATGGCAGCCACGACCCATCTTTTAGGTTGCGAGCAGAGTTTAGAAACTTTTTCATCGAATGTCTGTTCGGGGCATGCGAGCAGTCGATTTTGGGTGTTTTTTCGAGGGAATTACAATGCCACAATCCACCCATTTTAATTCTGCACAATGGTGCAGGCCCCATGAGGGATGTTTTGGGAGTTGGCAGTGATTTCTATCTTTATCACCGAGTGTCCATTTCAGACAAGTGGATAGTCAATATTGTGTACTTTTTCAAGAGGATCGCAACGGTGCGATCCGTTCGTTGTACTTCGAGACTGAGATTTGGGTCCCACGAAGCACCGCTCGTATGCGATATAGTGAAATGAATCTATTTCTCCAGACATATATTACACTTAAGTAATCAGTCAATTTGAGATGTCTTTTCGAGGAGATCGCAATAGTGCGATGCACCCGACTATTTTTGGGACTGAGGCTCGGGACCACGGGACGCCGTTCGGGCATAAAGTAGTGTTAAATGGATTTTACATCAGATGTCCATTAAAGGTGAGTAAATAGTCTATCTCATATGTTTTTCCACAAGGATTACAATGGTATGATCCGTTTGGATGTGTAGAGTCTCATTCAAGATCTCATTAAATGGGGAAGCATGAAAGGTGCTCTAGTGGCGGTTCTTCTTGCTGTGTTTTGAAGGGAACCCTTGGTGTGTGATCACGTTCACTTCCATGTGAGTAAAGATGATGTTTGAAGAGATGTGGTTATCCATGCTAGGGTCGTGGAGGAAGCAGGTTGGCGAAATTACATTTACACCTTTTTGTGTTGACATTGGGTGCCATGTGCATGATATCCCTTGGGATGGAAATGTGGCATACTCTGGGAGTATACGGGAGTTCTTGGAGGTTCATGTTATAGTTTTTACCTGAGAAAATTTGTCCACTTGGTTTGGAGATGAGTTTGGGCCACACATCATGTGGGACCCATGTGTGTGTCATGTTCTACTTTACATAACTTTGACCTCTCCTGACGTAGAGGGTCCTCCTGTTCTCAATGGTTTTGACCAGCAGGGTTGAGTGGGTTTTCCATTGGTCCTGTTCATGATGGTTTAGACTAGTAGGGTTGAGTTGTTTCCCCTAGTTCTGTTCTCGACGGTTTGATCAACGGAGTTTTTTGGGTTCCCCTTTTTTCTTTTAGCCGTGTTGGCTTTCAGTATCACGTCGCTTCATGTTCCCTGGTTGAGTTTTTATGGATTCAGTGTGACCAATACATTACACGAGCAATGATCCTCTGTCTAGGAGGTTTTTTCTAGTAGGGAGGGCCAGAGAAGATCCGGGTTTACTCTCCAATGGGGCTGGGCAGTGGGTTTCTCATCGACTTCTTTTGGTTTACCCTCTAGTAGGTCTATGCAGTGGGTTGATCATTGACCTCTTATAGTTTACCCTACAGCAGAGACTGGGTAGTGGGTTACTCAATGACCGCTTAGGGTTTACTCTCCAGCAGAGACTGGGCAGTGGGTTACCTGATGACCGCTTAGGGTTTACCCTCCAGCAGAGATTGGGTAGTGGGTTACCCAACAACCTCTTAGGGTTTACCCTCCAGCAGAGACTGGGCAGTGGGTTACCCGATGACCGCATAGGGTTTACCCTCCACGAGAGATTGGGCAGTGGGTTACCTGATGACCGCTTATGGTTTACCCTCTAGTAGAGGCTAGGAAGTGGGTTACCTGATGACCTCTTAGGGTTTACCCTCCAGCGGGACTGGGTAGTGGGTTACCCGATGACTTCTTTCAGACTCAGTCCTTTCTACTAGGCTAGTATGTGGATTTTCTCCATGAATACAGGAGCAGGACCCTTGGTTGTATGGGTCAGTGATGTGACAGCTTGGCTTTGAGCAGATCCCTTGACTGTGGGATAGTAAAGAGGTGTGGTTTGACTTTCCCTAGAACACTCATGTACGAGGGGTGATTTCCCCACCAAGATGCATCCTTGATATGTGACCTAAAAATGTGCGGGTGGGTCAGTGCCACCCAAAGTGGATAGTGTCATGGCGAGGTGATTTTCACCCCTTGGCTTGCAGTTCGGGGCAGTCGTACAGGATGATAGGCACCGATGGTGTTTACTTATGGGACTGTTGGCTACTCACTATGCTGGGTTGAGCTACGGGATGGAGATCCACTTATGATATTTTTTGGGTTTCTTGACAGAGAAATGAATATGTATATACCTTATTCTAGTACCCACTTCTTGGGTTTTGGTTACACTCCTTCTAGGAGAGGCGAAGACGGGTGGGGCATGCCATGTGCTTTCCGTGTCTAGCTTATCTTGGTTGGAAGAGTCTACTCTCCTGCTATAGGTAGCGAAGACTCAACGAGAAGCTCATCTTCTCACCATTTCTATCTCCTTGTGTTTGGATGAGTCTACTTCCTTCTTCTTGTTGGGTTGATCAATACTCTTTACTGCACTCTATGTCGTACTCTTTTACTATTCACTGATCTATCTATTGCTCACTCTTTGGTACCTTCTTTATTGCTCCCTCGAGCCTTCGGGATATCCTACTGAGTATTTTTATACTCACCCCTGCTTGGTCTTTTCCCGCAATAGTTTTGCCCTTGCAGACGACGGGCAGGTTGCTCGTGACTAAAGAGGAGCTTATGAGTTCGGAAGCTTGGAACACATGCAGTGGTCGTAGTCGGGTTCCAGGTGTGGGACTCTCCCAACTATTTACTTTTGTTTACCTTTTTTTGGGTTGGGGAACTTTTCTGGTTGGGTGCATTTTTCACCCCTTTTCCTTTCAGTTTACCTTTAGCACCTACTTTGTACTGTTTAGAGGTCGATGCACCTTTTGTGGTCTGTTTATAGCAGTTAGCACTTTACTTTACTTTACTTTTCTTTTTTACTCTGCACTTCTACATTGAGTGGGCTACCTGTGTGTGTACAGGTACTTAGGAAATAGCCTCCCTGAGTTGTTTATCCTTCTTTGCTTGTCCCCAGCCCTTGGCCTATGGAGGCGGGCATGGGGTAGTTGCGGGTCGAGCCCGGGTAGGGTCGGGTCGTGACATTTATGTCCAATATAAGGATTCTAGGACAAGGTAATTGAAGTGGGGAAGTTATTTAAGTAGGTATTGTCTAGAATAAAGAGTTTTTATAGAGTTATGTGGAGCGAAGAGTGTGTGTCCTTTTATAAGTTCGAGAGTGGACACGCTTGTTATTTTTGAAATAATTGAGTGATCCCACTTTTTTCATTTGTAAAAAGGGTCTAAAATGGACTATTCACAAACACTATATTCATAATGGTATAAATATGGATAAAATATATTTTTTGGATAGATTTATTGGTTATTTCTATAGTTTTTTTGTTTATTCCTCGGGAAACCCATTTTTATCCTAACTGCAGTAATGAATTTTTAGTGCATTCACTATTCATACTAGTCAAAAAGTATGTCAACCTTATTCAAAATTATTAATTATTCTCATTAAAAATATGGAATCAATTTTTTCAAATTTAATCCATATAATTGAAAAAATTTAATTTAAAAATAATCCCATTTCTATGACGGGAAAGAAGTTTTTTAAAGGTAAAATGTTCAAATGTTCATAAAGTTTTTATATATAAAATTAATGTGAAAATGATTAAAATGACCTAAATTGGATTAATATATTTATTATTGAACTATTTTGAATTTAAAAACAATTCAAAATATATTTTAACAATATAAATTATTTAGAAGCTAGGACAGTTTTCAATTAAAATCTAGTATTTTCACTATTCATAAAAAATGAAACTTATCCTAAAAATCCAAAAAATTCACCCTAATGGAATTTTTATATTCCAATTTAAAAAATTCAGTTTATTTTTTAAAATAAATTTTATAAAATTGGAATAATTTAAATTCAAATTATGTTCACCAAGCACGATTAAACCTCCTTTTAGAAAAATTCTATTTTCATAATTTTTTTTGTTTTAAATTATTACAATTTTATTTACAATAAATCAATAACCTATAAATGTGTGTAAAAATATACATATTCATATTTTATTTAATACTATTCATACTCTCAATTCGAAAAAATTGTACAATAACTATTATATTAAATAATAATTATAATAATATATTTTTGTTTTTTAAAACTCACTCTTGTGTGTAACACAAGATATCTGAGAAACTTGTTCTTTCATGTATTTTAAGCTATTTAAAATATTAAATTAATTTAAAAAGAAATATATTTTAAACTATTGGGGTGTTATATTCCTTTACACTCTTGGTTTTTCATGTCACATGATCTATGGAATAAAATTTTATTCTTTAACAATTTTTGTTGTGTTATAGAGACTTTATGGTATATTTACTTTTAAATAAAATCATTATATTCTATATATTCCAGAACATACAACCACATATCTAAATGAATCGTAATATAGTATACTATTATAACTTAGTTGTTAAATTAAAGTGTAAGAATATTACTAAATAAATTATGAAAATAAATTGTTTTACAAAATTATAAAATAAATTCAATTTTTATCTATTCAATAGAAATAAACTAAGATCATTTTAAAGAATAAGAAATGTTTCCAGAAAACCCATAAATTTCTAAAAAGCGATTTCCTTGTGATTTATGAAAATATTTTGAAAATAATTTTTACCACACTTAGAAAATTTATTTTTGAGAAATATCTTCATTTTATATATTAGAATATAAAAATTATCTTAAGGCTACTGATTGGGATTTTTTTGAAAAGTTGCATGTTTTGATGAATAGTGAAAGGTACTGATTTTTATTAAAATCGGAATTTTTGTTAAAATAATTTACAAGTTCCATTTTATTTTAATGATTTTTAAAAGTAAAATTAATATAATGTCATGTAAATTAATCCAAATTATCTTAGTTTAATCAAATTAATATTTAATTTTGATATAAAAATGTTTTAAACCTTTAAAAAAATTTCTTTTTGAAAAACGTTTTTTTGATACGCATGTGAGTTTATTTTTAAATAACATTATGCCACTTATGTGAGTTTAATATATAGAAATGGATTCCTAATTTTTAATTATAAAAATATATACATTATAATGATTTAAAATTAAATTTTTACCATAATTAACAGTTATAATGTGAAAACTATTTACCATGATTAGGGTCAAAAAGAGTTTACCATGGAGTTAAACTGAAACTATAAGGGTTAAATATTACCTAAGACTCATATAATTCATAGTTTTTGACCCTATTTAGACCTTATATATTCTATGTCTCTAAAATAGCCCAATTTTGGGCTCTTTATAATGATAAAAATGGGGTTGGAATTTTCTGGTTACAAAATTTTGAAATGTGTCCGCTCCCCCTCTTAGAGAAGGATACCCCCTCTCATATCATTTAAACACTTCGAAAAACAATTGGTTAAAAAAATACCTAACCAAGTTACTTCAATAATTCCATACCCTCATCCTAGTAGAGTTTTTTTATTCATAAATATCACACCCCCACCCGAACCTTCATAGTTATTTTATTTATGTTTGAGTTTCTATTAAATTTTATTCATTTTTGAGTTTTATTTTTTTAAATTAAATAAATTATATTATGATAAGAATAAAATAAAAAAACCCTAATCATACCCATTCCCCCTTACCTCACATCCAACCCCTACCTCCCCCTTCTATTCACGCGACACGACCAACCCCTCCCCTTCCTCCTATCACATGATGCCGACCCCCCCCCCCCTCTGGGACATACGACCACACTCTCTCCTCCTGGAGAACCTCCAGCTCTGCGGTCTCTCCCTCCAGTAGCCTCATATACCTTGTGCAATTTCACCGACACCTCATTCAATAGGTATTTTTTCTTCGGTTTCTGTTTTGGCTGAACCCTAGGTCTTGGGTTGACCATTTTTTGATAATTTTCTTCCATTTTTAAGATGTGCGGTGGGTCTCTCAGGTCTTCCTCGGGTGGGTTTCAATATCCTCCACCGAAGGAGAAGTGTTTCAGTATATTCTGGTTCATCTACCTCTATTTGCGATTTATTTCTTTTACTCTTTTATTTGTTTGGTTAATTTTAATGTGTTCTAAATTTTATCTGGGTAGTGAGAAGTGTGATTTGATAATTTTTTAACATGTTTATGGGTTAGAAATGAGTTTTCCAAAAAATGCCTCTATGTTGTGCATATTTTGTTGTAATTTTTCTTGAAAAGTATTTCATGCTTTATTTGAAAAGTGGGAATTATATTTACAAAGGGTCTTGATGTGTGTATTTGTTTGGAATGAGTTTTTATTGAAGAATGAAGTAGTGTTGGAATATAAGCCTTGTTGTGTATTTTTACGTATATATTTTAGTTTATTTAATTATAAAAGGGTATTTCTGGGAAAGGGGTTGAGAAAGTATGTGTTTTTTTCTTGTTTTTTTCAAAGGAGAATTTATAAATTGTGCGAGTAATGGTAAAATAATTTAAAATTGGTTTTTTTGTGTGGGTAAAATAGAAATAATAAATTATTATTGGCATGTAGTCATTTTGTGAACTTTTATAATGGGTTGTGAATTCTTAAATAATGGGAAGCTAGTTTTTTAAATGTACTTATTTTATGTGTGAGTTTTATATAGGTTAATTAAATTGTTCGTTGTCTTCTTGAAGGGTTGTACACACATACATAGGTATATATATATATATATAAATCCCCCTTGCACATATTCCCTCATGGAATGGGGAATATGTGTATTGGATTAAGGGGTATATATTTATATATTTGACTGCATGTGTGTGCAATTGTGGGGCGGTCTTCATTAAAGGCATCAAGTACCAAATTGTTCATCTTGGTCTGCTCCATTTTGATGTAGGTTTTCCTATGAATTATCCTCTTAATTAAAGAATTATTTATTTCTTGATGTTTTCACTTTTATTTAATGAAATTTAGTAATTTATGGTTTTAGAATAATTTCTTATTGTGAAACAAAGTAATACCCTCTTTTTATTTTAATTGCAAGAAACTATTTTATTAAAGGTGATTACTAAGTGTTTGATTAAATGCCCCTTTGGCCCTTATAAATGTGCTTCAGATTTAAAGTAGTGAATTGAGTTTCTTAAATTTGTTTCCAAGAGAATTCTTGGTTTCCAATGTAATGGTGTGTGTTTCTTCTTTGGGAAATGATTTAGTGTTAAGTGATTTCTTGAGGCCCGTTTGGTACTTTTTAAAATTAATTACTTTGAAAACCCTATTTGAAATTCACCTCTTGACTTGTTGGATGTTTACGGGAATGGGTGGTCCTAGGATGGGTGTTCCCTCATGTGTTGATGGTTTAAGGAAAGAGGGAAAAAAATTTATCGAGTGATTCAGGGGTGATTTTGTTGTCTATACGTTTGTGGTGTAAGATGAAAATGCAGGTGTTCGATTACCTGGTTAGTATTTGTTGAATCACCCTCCCTTTTTTGTCTGAATATGAGAACCTAACATAGAAAGTTAATTTTCGGTGAACGATTGCTTCACTAGTTTAGATTATGCACTCTCTAGTGGCCCATAGCAGTGGATACTCTATTATTATTATTGCTATGGGATTGGGACCCTCGACTAGGCCAAGTAGCGGGATAGTTGGGCATTAGGGTATTATGATTTCATCGAGTATGGAATTCCTTTGGGATTTTTCACATTTATAGTATGTTCTAGACTATTTTCGAGCTCCTAGGCTTCACCCATGCCTTTTAGCACGAATGTTTTGATGCATTGTTGGCTAGATTCTATTTTGTATTATTTCCCACTCCGCTTGTGGTATGATTGTTGAGATTTCATTTGGAATAGTGTGGACTATAACTAAAATGATAAAGTGTTTTCAAATGGTTATAGAAGAAGGTTTTAGAAATGTTTTATACTGACTTTATCCTTGATAACCAAAATGTCATCTCTCCTTTAAAATGTATACAGTTCCTTCTTGGGAAAGAATATGGTTTTGAATGGTAAAAAGTGAAATGGACCATGATTTTCTTTAAGTAAAAAAATGTGTGAAAAAATTACTTTTATATATTGTAGTTCAAACCTGAAATTGATGATTATTTTGTTTAAATGAAATGCATTTGGGAGTAGATTACTTGGATACTCCTACTGAGTTTTAACACTCACTACTATACTTCATTCTTGTTTTTAGTCTTAGGTTTAGGTTTCATTTTGATCTTGATCTCCTTGGGTGATGTTGAGTCTTGGGATCAGAGAGTAACCCACGAGGTCACATAGAGTTTAGTGGTCATCAGGTCCGGTTAGTTTTGTTTTTTTGTTCTTTCTTAGTTTTTTGGCTTAGTTTATTTATTTTTGGGCTACTTTATAATTATTCCACTACTTCTATTTATTTATATTGGGAGAAATCATTCCCATCGTCACTCTGTTGATTCCCTTGGTGTTTGTCACTAGCCCGGGAGGATCAGAATCACCTTTGATATCATTTTGTCACGATCTAACCCAGGTCTACCCCTAACTGGTTACCCGAGTTAGCCCGTGAAAAAATTATCACACTTAGACCGATATAATTATTTTATTTTATTATTTATTTGGATCCTAAAAAAATATTGTTTTGAATTTAGGGTTGAATCTTGAATAAAACCTTTGTTTTATGTTAAAAAGTTCACATTTTTCAGCTAACGTCGTTGGGTGCACGAGAGGAGCTTGTTTTGGAAACCCCACACGACTTCTCCTTGGCAATTGCGCAATCTTCCTGTCTTCGAAAAATTTAAAATGACTAAATTTTTGTAATTTAATGGTTATTTAAAATTTTTACTATTAAAATTTTTATTATTATTATTAAAGTGAAATAAATAATTTTATTATTTTTATTTTTATCGGTACAATTATTATTATTCATATTAGTATTATTATTAATAAAGATTTTTTATTGTTATTATTATCATTATTATTATTAGTTATTTTAGTTATTTTAATTTTATTTTACTTGAAGAAAAAAAAGAAGCGTTGAACCCTAATGGTGCCTGCACCCCCCTTCTCCTACCTCGTGGAGACTCCATCGCACCCTCCCTGTTGGAACTCCTCTCGAAGCCGGCCACCCCCCATCTTGACCACTACCTATATATTCCTCACCCTATCCTCATTCCGCCCTCCTTTTTTCCCCATAATCACTGCCCGCGCCTCCCTCAGCCTGTAACCCTTGACCACGATCGCACCTCCCTCCGCCCACCTTACTGGCTACGACAATGCCTCCCTCGATTCCAGCCTTCTACCTACACACTTTGGCCACCCTCACCTCCTGTCTGAACGCCTCTGGCTGAACCTCAATCCCCCCTTCGGTAAGTCGTATCTTCCCTAGTTGGTGTGTGATGAATTTTTCTTTATCCAATTTCTCCATTTTAGGGTCTAATTCAAAAAATTTATGGCCTAGTATTGATGTTTATTGTTGATTTGGTTTCTCGTTGGTGTCGTTGAGGTGAGAACGATGTTTTACAAGAATTTTGGTGTGTTTTTTCATTGGTTGAGGTGGGTTTCCCCTTTCATAAATCTTCTTAATTTAAGTTTCACCCATTTCATGTATTTCTCATTGTTTATGATAATTAATTTCTGACAAGAAATTTCTATAATAATTTATTTTATGTGAAATTGGTTGGAAATGAGTTTTCTATGTAAAATTTGGTATATTGTGTGTGTGAAATTATTTTCTTTGTATTTCCTACAAGTAATTTATAAGTTTAAATAAATTATAAATTAAAAAACTACTACGAATCACAGATGTAAATAGTCTGGGTTTGTGTTTGGACTTAAAGAGAGGGTTTTGGGTTTGTTTTGACGTAAAATCCTTGCAGTTTTATTTCAATTTTGTTTTATAAACTTGTAAATGGTTTATTAAATATTATATGTGGTGCCGATTATGTTTTGGAAACACTTTGAGGTGGTTAGAGATTTCACACCGGTTTCAATCCATCGTCGTTGATGTGAGGTAAGGTTTTATATCTCTCAATTTTTTCCCACCATTTATTTAGGGACTTTGTTTGTTTTAATGTTCAAGTATTTTATTTATAGTGCGTTGGACCATTATCATGCCTCTTCGGGTAGTTTTCCTTTGTTGTTAATCTTTTCTCTGTTTATAATTGGGGGTTTGTAGTTTGTGAGTCTCTGGTAATTAATTTCGAGTTCATGGTATTTTATTCTATGTTCATTAACCATGCAGTGTTGTTTCTAAGTCTCTGATTTTTATTGTAGTGGGTTTTGAACGTATTCTACGGCGCACATGCATATACTTAGGTACATATATATATATATATATTATATATACCCCATGTACATATTCCCTCATGGTTTAGGGAATATATTTATCGGATTAAGGATATATATATATATATATGAAGGTATGTGCTTGAAAGCAGGTAAAAAAATCTTCTGGTTAGTAAGAGTCGAGATGTGGAATGTTCATCTTGGTTCCCTTTTGTGGTAGGTCCCCCACTATACTTTCCCTGAATTTAGAGTTTATTTATTTCTTTTCATTTCATTGATTTTATTCAAATGTTAAATAATATTAAATTATTAATTTTAGGATAGTGATTTTATGGAAATGAAACTACTTAATTCTTTTCATTGCATTGGAAATATATTTTGGATGTATTGTCACCCAATGGTGGAAAATGCCCTTTTGTCCTTTGAACTCAACTCATGAATTTTTAAGTGCAGTTCTGTTTTTATGTGAAATGTTTTCCTTCGACGTGTGAGAAAATGTTTTGGTTTCTCTTGAGATATATTATTTCTTTTAAAAGTTATTTAAGGCTTATTTGGATCTTGATAGAAGTGGGGTTCGTTTGGATAATTGAAAATTATTTTACTTGTGATGCAAAGGTGTTGGTTTCATTTAAAAAAGGGTGGTTTCAAAAAAGGGTGTCTAAGGAAAATTTGGAACTTTAAAAATGAATAGTTGTGCGAAAAAAGCTTCATAGATAATGTTCTTTCTTTGTTTACATTGAATGTCGTGGGAGGCCCATTCTGTGTGTCTCCCTTGTGTTTGAATGACTAAAAGGGAAATAAGTTGTTCCATGTGGTGACTCTGGTGATTCTTGTTGTCTGAATTATTATTATATTTATGAATGTGATTTGATGCTCTCTTGGCATCGATCGGATTACCCTTTTTTCTACACATGTTGACATGGGAACCTAGCATAGTAAGTGAATTTTCTGTCACTGGTTTTTGAAGTAGTTTAGATTATGAACTAGGTAGTGGGTCGTAGTAGGTGATGACCTGTTATTATTACTTCTATGGTATTGGGCCCCTTGACCAAGCTAGGTAGGGTGATGATCGGGTGTTATGGCATTATGGCGTCATTGATTAGGGCATGCCTTCAGGATGAGTCACACGTACATTACATTATGGATTTTTTACATGCTCATAGGTTCGACCAATATTTTATTTTGTACTTATTTTTATGTGGCAGATGATTGAGTTTCTTAGTTTTGTTTCTAGCTCGATGCACCACTTTTCTATTTCCCTTGTTGTGTGTTTTTCATGGTTTCCTCTTGTTTAACAACTAAATTTTGATTTTAAAGTTTTTAATGAATTGTTTTTAAAATGTAATGCATCATTTTACATCAAACCTTAAAATATACTTTAAATTAAAAAGGGAATTGGGCTGTTACTTGTTTTAGAAATGAAAAGTGTGTGTGAAAACCCATATTTTATATAATTTTGTTAAAGCATTAAATTAGTAAATTCTTTATATAATTTTAGTGATTTGGGAATAGTTTTTTCAGAATACTTATTGAGATTTAATATTCTTGCATATAATGTTTTCTTATTTTTAGTTTCTTTTATATGTTCGAATCAAGCTTGTTCACTATGCGAGAGAGTTGGTTTTGGGTTGTAGAGTGACTATCAGGGTCACGAAGAGTTTTGGTTGTGGTCAGGTTAGTGTGTTGTTGTTGGTTGTTCTTATTTTTTAGTGTAGGTTATTCACTTTGCGTTGTTCTATTTTTTCTATTTCTTAATTTATTTTTATTGTGAGAAATCATTCCCACTACTCTATATTGATTTCTTGGCTATTTTTTCCTACCTGGGAGGATATGGAATTCTTCTCAGGCCTTTCCATAGATTGGATTTGTTGACCGGTTTAGGGTCGACCCAGAATGGTTTGTGAAAAAATGGTATCAGAGCAGGTTTGCTCATAGTGGACCTTGCTTTTCAGAGCATCCTTTGCTATTTTGGGTTGTCATGGTAGAAGGAGTTGAATTGTAGAGACTTGAGGCATAGGGACAAGAATGACATCATGAACCCTTACTCATTCTGAACATTTGGTTACTAAGGGATATCCAGGCTTGTTGGAGTCCTTTGATTATTGTGAATTGTCTTAGGTTTTTAAATGAAAAGGGAGTTGCTAAAGTATCCCAGTGAGTTTGCAAGGCCTAGAATTCCATGTGAATATGGGGACATTTCCATAGACTACTCTTCATGATGGTGGCGCGACTGGAGTATGGCTTCCAACCATTTGTATGAGTCACCCATCAACACTAGTTTCCCCTTGTGGATCTTTGGGGGTCTTCATTAATTTTAATAATTGTTTTTTAATGTTTTATTTAGGAAATTATGAAAATTTTAATTTGAAATGGAAATCACCATGTTTTGATAAAGTTCCTTATTTCCATGTTTCATAGTGTTCACTCCCATGAAGTTTTGATGAATGCCCATGGTGCATCTTCAGGTGGGGCACCCTTAGAAAATCCTCTAGTTGATCAGTCCATAGACTACATCCTCGAGTTTCAAAAATTGAACCATCCTCTATTTTATGGATAAGAAGATCCTCTTGAGGAAGAGGAGTGGGTGTGGAATATTGATAGGAACTTTTGTTTACTCACGCCACCAAAGTCATTGAAGGTGATTTTGGGTCCCTTTATTCTTGAAGGTCCAACCTGGAAATAATGAAAATCCATGTCTCGAAGCAATCCACAAGAAGATATCACCTAGGAATTCTTCAAGTCTTTGTTCATCCAACGATATTTCTCTACTGTAACAAAGTTGAGGAAGAGGATGGAGTTTTCTGGTATTCATCAAGGTGTTAGATCAGTGTTGGAATTATTTCATCGTTTATTAGAGAGAACTCTATATGAACCAGGGTAAATTAGAAACGATCCTGTGAAAGCTCAATATTTCAAGATCGGGCATTGTCCTAAGCTGTAGTCAAAAGTGCAAGAGACCAGCCTAACCACCTTTCCAGATTTTGTTAGGAAATCCTTTCTTGTCGAAGCTAAGTCATCAAGAGGACCTGAGGTGGTGAATCCTCCCTCGACCGTGGGATGTGGTGTTGAGGATAGCGAAAGGAAAAATGTGAAGTGGTCTAATGATGGTGGTACTAATAAGGGAATTAAGAGGCCTCCAGACCTACAATCAACATATTCAGAGTGTAATTCTGTGATCTGACTTCAGTGTGGCAAGAAGGGTCACAAGAAGTCTATGTGCCCGAGTGTTCAAAGACCTTTCCACACCTGTGGAAGTCTGGGAAACTTACATCGATTCTACCAAGGTGTTTCCAAGAAGCATGTTGAAGCCAAACCTGGATCATCAAAGTTCACCTTAGTCCATAAGTAGGATTAGGAAAATGATTTGGATCAGTTTGGAGTTTTCTCTTTGTAATGTTCCTTGGATGTAGTAGTCGTCACCTGTATTGTTTTGTGTTGTTTGTTTTCCTTCAGTTGTAAGAATGGTTTTTATAGAAACTATTTGAAAATATTAATTTAATGGAATTGTGTTTGGTAAAATTATAGTCTGTTTATTATGTTTGGTAATTTATAAAGCCAGATTTCAAAGTAAGAGATGCTTCAATCATCAATGCTCTAGCCAATGGATCTGGAGTGAAGCTGGAGCGTAGTCAAAAAAACCCCAGCGGTGAAAATGGAATTGTTTTAATCTTTGTCATTGGTGTATCATGGTTTGTGTTCTTCTGAGGGTGTGATTTTGTTGATATAGTGATGGAGGTAGTTTTGATTCTCTATCAGTTGGGCCATTCCCTTCTCCCCCTCATGGTGGGGGTTTTTGGCTTGTGTGAGATATTTTCAAGTTCGGTTAATCTCGACAGTTATTATGGTGGGTGGACCCATAGTGGGTCTTTCAAAGTTACACCTGAATTAATTTAGAATTAGCATGATCCTTATGGTGGGGTGTCTGTTCGGGCCTCCTTGTTTTATTATTAGATTTTTTTGAGTATTGTTTTGGGTTGTGAGTGGTCTCATGCAAAGCCATCCAATTTTATGTTCTTACTCTTGAGTAAACATTTGGATCATATTACACCCAAAGGTGGTGCTGGAAAAAGATTATGGGAGTTAATGTCGAAGGTGGTTTAAGTTCATTCATCCCTTGGTTAAAATGGGTGGTCTTGGTTTTTCATGGTTTTGGTTAAAGTGATTGTGTTTTAAGGTTGAGTTGTGAGTCATGGGAGTTCGGTGTCTGTTTGGATCTGTCAACTAGAGGCACTTAATCTTTTCGAGATGGGTGGAACTTAAGAAGTTTTATCTTTCGGTCTAGAAGTTGTGTCTTCCCAGGGGTGAAAAGAATTATAGTGGGGGGATTTTCACACCCTGACCTATCAGATTATTTTATTTTATTATTTCTTTGGATTTTAAATTTTTTTTGTTGAGTTTCAGGTTGAATCCCAAACAAAACTTTTATGTTAAAAAGTGCATGTTTTCCATCTGATGTCTTTGGATGCACGAGCGGAGCACATTTTGGAAACCCCATGTGGCTTCACCCAAAAAATTTCATGATTTTTCTATCTTTGAAAAATTTAAAATGAGTAAATTTTGTAATTTATTGTGTTATTTAAAACTTTTATTGGTAATATTTTTTTATTATTAAAGTGAAATGAATATTTTTATTATTTATATTTTTTCAGTACTATTATTATTATTATTATTAGTATTATTACTAATAAGGATATTTTATTATTATTATTATTAATTCTTTTATTTTTTTAATTTTATTTTATTGCAAGAAAAAAAGTGGTTAAACCCTAATGGCTTGTCCCCACCCCCTTCTTCTACCTTGCGTTGCCTCCATCACACCCTCCCTTTTCGTGATCTTCTCCTAGATGGCCACCCCCATCTCAACCGCTACCTTAGAATTCGTCCCCCTATCCCAGTACCACCCTCCTTTTCCCCTCCCCCAAGCGATACCCGCGCCTCCCTCGGACCGCCTCCGTTGGCCACAACCACGACTCCCTCGGCCTGCATGACCAGCCACAACCACACCTCCCTCAATGCCAGCCTACTACCTAGACCCTCTGACCGCCTCCACCTCCTTTCTACATGCCTCCAGTCGACCCGTAATCCCCCCTTCGACAAGCTGTCTCTTCCCCAGTTGGTGTGTGATGATTTTTCCCTTATCTTATTTTTCCATTTTAGGGTTTAATTCCAATAATTGATGGTATGATGTTGATTTTTAGGGTTGATTTGGTTTCTCACTGGTGCATTTTAGGTGAGAACGGTGTTTCACACCAATTTCAGGGTGTTTTTCATCAGTTGAGGTGGGTTTCCCCTTTCAAAAATCTTTTATATTTAACTTTCACTGGTTTCATGTATTTTTCATTGTTTTTGATAATTAATTGGTGACTTGAAATGTCAAGAATAATTTATTTTATGTGCAATTAGATGTAAATGATTTTTCCATGTCAAATTCGGTATATTATGTGTGTGAAAAGTTTTTCTTTGTATTTTTGACAAGTAGTTATAAGTTTGAATAAATTATTAAATTAAGAAACTACTGTGAATCACAATTAGAAATAGTCTTGGTTTGTGGTTCAACTTAAAGAGAGGGTTGTTTGGTGTGTTTTGACCTAAAAACCTTGTTGTGTTATTTAAATTTTGTTTTATAAACTTTTAACTGGTTTACAAAATATTATATATGGTGAGGATTATGTTTTGGAAAAAATTTGAGGTGTGTTAGAGATTTCGAACTAGTTTCGGTCTTTCGTCATTGATTTGAGCTAAGATTTCATATCACTATATTGTTTTTCACCATTTATTTAGGGTCTTTTTTTGTTTTAATGCTCTAGTATTTGATTTACAGCATGTTAGACCCTTATCGCGCCATTTCGGATAGCATTCCTTTCTTATTAATATTTTCTCAGTTTATAATTTGGGGTTTGTAGTTTGCGTGTCTCTGGTAATTTATTTTGAGTTCCTGGTATTTTATTATAAGTGTGTTAACCTTTTCGCGATGTTCTCGGTCTCTTATTTTTATTGCAGTGGGTTTTGAATGTCTTCTAGGGAACACATGTATATTCTTAGTTATATATATATATCCTCCATGTACATATTCCCTAAAGTTGTGAGGTATAAATGCATTGGATGAAGGATATATAAATAAATAAATAAATATATATATATATGTGAAAGTATGTGCGTGCAAGTGGGTAATGACATCTTCTAGTTAGGAAGCACTGAGAGGTGGAATGTTCATCTTTGTTCTCCATTGAGGTAGGTCCCCCACTGCACTTTCCCTTGAATTTAGAATTTATTTATTTCTTGTCATTTCATTGATTTACATCAAATTTGAAATAATATTAAGTAATTTTTTTAGGATAGTGATTTTATAGAAATAAAAGTGTTTAATTATTTGCATTGCTTTGGAAATATTTTCGAGATGGATTCTTTCCCAATGGTGAAAAATGCCTGGTTGGCCCTTGAAATTAATTCCTGAATTTTTATGTGTGGTTCTGGTATGATGTGAAATTTTTTCCTCTGACGCATGATAAAATGTTTTGTTTTCTGTTGATAAATAGTATTTCCTTTAAAATTTATTTAATTATTGTTTGGATCTCAATGAAAGTGCGGTGCATTTGTATATTTGAAAATGATTTTACTTGTGATGAAACGATGTTGGATTCTTTTTAAAAGGAAGGGTTTTTCAAAGGGTGTTTAATCCCCATTTGGAACATTAAAAATAAATGGTTGTGCGGGAAACTCTTCATGGATAATGATCTTTAGTTTGTTACATTGAATGTAGTGGGAGGCCCATGCTAAGTGTCTCCCTTGTGTTTGAATGGTTAGAAGGGAATGAAGCTGTTTCATATGGTGACTCAGGTGATTCCTATTGTCAGAATTATTATTTTATTTATGCATGTGATTTGATGCTCGGTCGGCATCAATAGGCTCATGATTTTTGTTACACGTGTTGACATGGGAACATGGCATATTAAGTGATTTTTTTGTGAACGATTGTTGCACTAGTATAGATTTTGCACTGGCTAGTGTCCCATAGAAGGAGATATTCTATTATTATTATTGATATGAAATTAGGCCCCTCCAACAAGCTAGGTAATGCCACAGTTGGGCGTTATGATGTCATTAAGTAGGGTTTGTTTTCAGGATGAGTCAGACGTATAGTGCGTTATGGACTGTTCACGATCTCCTAGGTTTGACCCATGTTTTCCTTATCACTTATTTGTATGTGGAGGATGATTGTTCTTCTTAGTTTGGTTATAATATCTATTCACTACTTTTCCATTTCCCGTTTTGTGTGTTGTGTTTGGTTTCATTTTTTTAACAACTAAATTATAATTTTAAATTGTTCATGGAACTATTTTTAAAATGTAATGAATCCTTTTCCTTCAAACCTTGAACATTGTTTTAAACTAAATAGGTCAATGGGCTGTTAAATTTTTTAGAAATGAAAAGTGTATGTGAAAACCCATATTTTATATAATTTTGTTAAATGATAGAATTATTAAATTCATTATTTAAAGGTAGTTCTTTAGTAATAGTTTATTGGGAATGACTACTGAGTTTTAATAATCAGGCTTATAGTTTTTTCTTATTTTTATTTTCATCTGTAGTTTCAACTCAAGCATGTTGGTAGTGGGCGAGAGTTGTTTGTGGATTGGAGAGTGGCTCTCGGGGTCACGAGGAGTTTTGGTCATGATCAGGTTAGTGTGTTGTTGTTGGTTGTTCTTCCCTTTTTGTGTAATTTATTCAAATTGTGTTGTTCTACTTTTTCTGTTGCTTCAATTATTTTCAATGGGAGAAGTCATTCCCATTGTTCTCTGTTGATGCCCAAGACCTTTCTACTAGCCTAGGAGGATTAGGAACGCCTCTCGTGCCTTGCTAAATATTGTCTCGGGTGACCGGTTTAGGGTCGCCCCGGTTAGGTTCATGACCAAATAACCAAAACATTGAATCATCTTTAGGGTGAAATGGGTTTTTTTGAAAATGGGAGTTATTTTGAAAAATTTTATGGAGGTTTCTGAAAGGTTATATGAAATGTGAAATTTGAAAATGAATATGGAATTTGAAAAAGTTTTTCTTCTATGATGATGTATGCTATTAGAATTGGTTTATGTATTTTTAAGGTGGTTTTGAATGTGATAATTTTTCTTTTATCTAACTCTTGGTATTCCTATGAGTGCTCACATATATGTATATAGATGTATGTATGTGGTGAGTGGATGGTTATTTGTATGTATGGGTGAGTTATTGAGCTTGAACAAGAGTGTATATATGTGAGTATAAAGGGAATACTAATAGTGGTTGATTGGTTTGTAAGTCTTGTTATGTTTTTTGAAAATGTTCTTCAAAAAGGGGGATTTAAATGTTTTAAAAGGTGTGAGTGTGTGGTGTTACCCTTTTGTTTTTGGGGTTTTACTTTTTATAATTTGGCTCTAGTGTGTTGGAGGTGTGACATTAATCATATTTCTAGTTTAGTATGTTTATTTGAAAATGATATGTGAAATTCTAATTTATGATATGTTTTGATTGGGTTTCATGCTCCATGTTTTCAGGTTTCATCCCCACTGAGTTCTAATGGATTTTGAGAAGCATCTGTAGGTAGTTATTTCACCACATGACTTTTGAGTTTATCAAGCTGCGCATTAGAAATTTGGTTTGTCTATTTCAAATATGAAGCATGGTGGTTCTAAACATCAAAATTTCATCTAGAGGTTTTGAGAGTTGTAACCTCCTCATTTCCTTGGGAAGCTGAAACTAGGGAAAGCAGAGGAATGGATAAAAAATATCGAGAAGATCTTTATTCATCTTGAATCTCTTAAACCTCTCAACCTGGAGCATTCCACCTTCATGTTGGAAGGCCTATGTCAGGGATGGTGGAAATTTGTTCTTCAGGATGAACTGCAGAAGAATTTTTTGTGGGAATTCTTTAAAAACATGTTCATCCAACAGTACTTTCCCAATGATGTGAAGAAACTGATACGTTCAAGGCTGTATGGTCAAGAGTAGGAAAATTCAAGAGTGTTGGAGTATTCTAATAACTTCACCATGTTGGTTTTGTATCTAATAAACCTTTTCAAGGATCAAGTTTTGAAAGCTCGATTCTTTGAATGGTGTCTCCGATCAGAATTACTCCCAGCCGTGCCTTCATTTCCTATTGATTGTGAAGAAGTCGTGAGGCAAGATGTTCAAGTTGAAGCTAATTTAGAATCATCTGGCCAGTTGAGAAGAGGCACAAAAAGGTCATTATTATCTGCCTCACTAGATTCATCTGAGAAGAAGTACTGAATCTGTTTTCAGTGTGGATGCTGGGGAATAAGATGTTTTATGGTCGCAAAGCACCTAGGGTTTTTAATACCTATGACTGTTTAGCTCATTTGAATTTTTTTTATAGGGAGGTGCTAGGAAGTGAAATGGGGCTAGATGCACTCCCTTGGAGAACCTTTCAGCTCAATTGGATGAACGCAGTGCTGACACAAGAAGAATCAGAAGCTTTTATTTTGATGTAAATTCCATTTTTGTTGTAATTAAAGTAATCTTTAGTTTTGTCTTCTTTTGGGTGAGAATAATGATATTTTAGGACCTTTTAGAACTTCGTTTTAATGTGAATGTCATTGTAGTGTTTTTAATGTTGTTGATGTAAAATTGTGGTGTTTTTCATCCCATGTTTCATTTCTCTTGTTTTTTCTAGATTTCGTTAGGATTCAATAGTTATTACAGCAAGTGAAATCAAAGTTTGTATGGAGTCCTAATATGGTGGGGAGACCCCCATGAGATTATCTCAGGATGAATCTATCTTTCAGCTGTTCTTTGCTAGGCATTTCCTTATTTTCACTCTACTTGAATTTAGCCAAAGTAATTGGTAGTCTTGGATAGTTGGTTATGTAATGTATTCCTACATAGACCCTGAATAGGCCACGACTAGTTTCTTGGAAGGTTTTTGTGTTAGGGTTGGGGTGTTTCTTATTGTTTTGTGTTTATAAAATGGTGAGTCTCTTATTTTTTTAATCTATTGTTTGTTTGTTAGATATTTGTGGTCTTTTTTAATGTCTTCCTTGGGTGTGTGGATTACATTAAGGGTGTATAGTTTATTTTTTGGAATCTGTAGTTCTAGGATCTGATTGAAAGAGAGTGTTGGTTATTTGTTCTTTGAGTTTTCAGATTTTTCCATGGTTCTAAATCATCTTTGATTTAGTTTTGATCAGATGAATATCTTGGTACTTTCTGGGGGTAAAAAGTGTCCTGGTGGGGAGAATTGTCACACCCTGACCCGATACCATCACATTAATTTTATTTATTTTTGAGTTTTCATTAATTTTATTCATTTTTGAGTTTTTTTAATTAAAGAAATTGAATTATGATAATAATAAAATGAAAAAAACCCGAATTTAACCCATTCCCCCTTACCTCGCGGCCAACCCCCTCCCTTACCCACATATTCATGCGATGTAGCCGAACCCCCTCTCCACTTCCTCATGTCGCGCAAAGACAACCCCTTACTGAACATCTGACCATTCTACCTCCTCCCAGAAAACCTTGCTCCCCACATACTCTCCCAGGTGTGCGAAGGGTCTCTTGGGTGTTCCTCATGCGGTTTCAGCGTCCTCCACTAAAGGAGAAGCACTTCGTTCCATTCCAGTTCATCCTCCGCTATTTGAGGTTGATTTCTTTTACACTTTTATTTGTTTGGTTAATTTTAATGTATTCAAAATTTTATTTGGGTAGTGATAAGTGTGATTTGGTAATGTTTTAACATGTTTATGGGTTATAATTGAGTTTTTTAAAAATAAATGGGTTTGTGTTGTGCATATTACATTGTAATGTTTCTTGAAAATTATTTTATGCCTTATTTGAAAAGTGGGAATTATATTTACAAAGGCACTTGAGGTGCGTATTTGTTTGAAATGAGTTTTTACTGAAGAATGGAGTAGTGTTGACATATAATCATTATTTTTTATTTTTATGTATGAATTTTATATTGTTTAATTATAAAAAGGGGCTTTCCTGTAAAGGGGTTGAGAAAGTGTGTGTTTTCTTATGTCTGTCAGAGGATAATTTATAAATTGTTTAAGTGATGGTAAAATTATTTAAAATTGGTTTTTACTGCAAGTAAAATGGAAAGAATCGATTCGTATTGGCCTGTAGGCCTTTTTTCACTTTTAGTATGAGTTGTGAATTGTTAGATAACGAGAAGCTAGTTTTTGAAATGAACATATTTTATGTGTGTGTTTCCTATAGGTTAATTAAAATTTTTGGTGTATTCTCAAAGGATTGTACACACATACAAGGATATGTATATCTATCTATATATAAATCCTCCTTGCACATATTCCCTCATGGAGCAGGGAAAATGTGTATTATATTAATGGGGAATATATATATATAGGAGTGTATGTGTGCGCAATTGTGGGGAAGTCTTCATCAAAGGCATCGGGTGCCGAATTCTTCATCTTGGTCCACTCCCTTTTGAGGTAGTTTTACCTATTCATTAGATTTTAAATTATAGAATTTTTGGTTTCTGGATGTTCCCAATTTTATTTAATGCTTGTTAGTAATATATGGTTTTAGAATAATTGCTTACTGGGAAACAAAGTAAGACCCTCTTTGTATTTGAATTGCTTGAAACAGTTTTACTAAAGGTGATTAATAAGTGTTTGATGAAATTACCCTTTGGACCTTATGAATGTGATTCAAAATTAAAGTGGTGAATTGAGTTTCTTAAATGGGTTTCCTAGCATATTCTTGGTTTTCAAAGTAATGGAGTGTGTTGCTTCTTTGGGAAATGATTTAGTGTTAAGTGATTGATTGAGCCCAGTTTGGTACTTTTTAAAATTTATTACCTTGAAAACCCTCTTTAGGATGAATCTATTTTCTTATTGGGTGTTGATGAGAATTAGTGGTACTCGGATGAGACATCCCTCATGTGTTGATGGTTTAAATCAAGAGGGAGGAAATACATTAGAGTGATTCTGGGGTTATTTTGTTATGTGGCATTGGTGGTGTAAGATGAAAATGAAGGTGTTTGATTTCTTTGTTAGTATTTTTTGACTCACCCTCACTTTTTTGTTTGAACATGGGAACCTATAAAAGCCATAAAAGTTTCGATGAATGATTGATGCACTAGTTTAGATTATGCACTGGCAGGTGGCCCATAGAAGGGGATACTCTATTATTATTATTGCTACGGGATTGGGCCCCTTGACCAGGCCAGGTAAGGCGACAGTCGGGCGTTATGCTGTTATGATGTCATTGAGTAGGGAATACCTTCAAGATGAGTCACATGTATAGTACATTCTAGACTATTCACGAATTCCTAGGTTTCACCCATGTCTACTAGAAAAAATGTGTTGATTCATTGTTGGATAGATGTTCTTGAGTTGTATTTCCCATTTCCCTTATTTTATGATTATTGAGCTTGCTTCTGGAATAGTGTGGATTAGAGATAAAATGACAAAGTGTTTTCAAATGCTTATGGAAATTTTTTTTATAAATTTTTTATACTCACTCTCTCCTTTATAACCGAAACATCATCCCTCCTTTAAAATGTATATGGTTCCTTCTAGGAAAATAATATGGTTCTGAATGGAAAAAAGGGAAAAGGGTCGTGATTTAAATTAAATGAAAAAATGCATGAAAACTTTTATATATTTAAGTTAAAACATGAAATTGATGATTATTTTGTTTATTAGAAATTCATTTCCGAGTAAATCACTTGGATACGCATACTGAGTTTTAATACATAGGCCTATACTTCATTCTTGTTTTTAGTCTCAGGTGCATGTTTCAGTTTGATCATGATCACCTTGGGCGATGTTGAGTATTAGGATCGGAGAGTGACTCGTGGGGTCATGAGGAGTTTAGTGGCCATCAGGTCAGGTTAGTTTTGATTTTTCTTTCTTTCTTAGTTTTTTTGTTCAGTTTATTTATTTTTTGGCTTTTTTATTATTATTCCACTACTTCTGCATATTTATATTGGGATAAATCATTCCCATCGTCACTCTGTTGATGACCTTGGCACTTGTAATGGATGTATAAAATGATGTATATAATTGGTATATATGATATTTATGGTATAATTACACTTATTTAATCATAATATCACATAAACAATCTTAGTTTTCATTCCATAGGGAATGCAATAATATTGCTCGTTTGTACTGCATACTTCCACCTCACAAACTGATGTGATTCATTTTTCTCTTAAAATTTACATGAAAGGAGATAAAGATGAATTTTATATTTATATATAATATTAATGAAATATTAATCTATCTATAAAATAAATATATCATACATTTATTTACCTTACTATCCTTTGAATAAATGATAATATCATTTGTGGGTATGAAAGACTACCTCCTCACGAAGTGATGTGATTCATTTTTATTCCCATATCACATGGATATTATATGTAAGGATATTTAAAGAATTAATATGAATTTTTTTATATAATTATTATCCAATAAATATAAAATAAAACATAACTTATTTCCATTATTTTTGTGAAAAAATTGAAACATGACTCCTGCATACACACACCTTACCGTCTCCCTAATTGTAACGTATTTAATTTTTTCATAACCATATTTAATAACTTTTTTAAAATTTAGAATTTATATATAAAAATTATAAAAAAATAATGATAACCATTCTGAATATAGCTAAATTTTGAAATATACTACCATATTCAACTTACCAAAGTAATTTTTGAAATATGAGTCATTTATACTTAATACTTATGATTTGAAATTAATTGGTTATGTAATTGAATATGGCATAGTAAAAAAAATAAAAGTAATAAAGAACATGAAAAAGGTTTTTAATAAATTTAATAGAAAATATTATTTAGTAAGATAAGAAATACACGAGATGATTCGAGCTCGAGGTAAGGGTTCTATCTGAAACTTCATTTTTTGAGACACACATTCTTTCATACACATTATTTATTTTAGATAGTGTATGTAATAACCCATTACATACTTTATCATTAATCCTTCCCACTTCATGAGATTTTAAGATACAATTATTATACTTAATTCTAGTGATATTAAGATTTAATGTCACTAAATCGGTAAGGGTTTACCTTTCAATATCATTTTATTATGTAATTTTTACAATTAAATTTCAATTGAAGGAATTATATGATCATTGAATAAGAAAACCATTTCATTTTACTCTCATATTTTTATTTATGAATATTTCATGTAATTTAGAAATGTTTTCCTTTAGTAATAAAATTTATTGATAACTTTTTTTTATTAAAATTAAGATTTAGTTCTCTTACCAGTTGAAAATCCTTCTTCTTCAAAATTCATGTTTTCTATTTTTTTTAAAAATGTTTTACTATGACGGTTTAAATCCATTTTGACCCATTATTATATATTTTTTAAAAAATTAAAAGTAATATTCAAATTTTTTTCTAAAGAACTTACCTTTAGATTTTTTTTATAAAAATTTGAAAGGGATATTTTTTAATGTTTTCATTACGAACGGAACTTATCCATCATCAAGACCACTCAATGATTTTAATAATCAATTTTATGTTTTAATGAATACTTTCAAATTATTTTTTATATAATTCTTTTTAGAATGTTTTAAATATAATATATGAGTTTCCAAAATGGAAATCATATTTTACTCAAGAAATTATTAGTGTGATGTTTAAAAATCATTTTCTATTTAAGATGACATCCGTTAATGTTAGTCAAAGTAAAATGGTTATTTTACTCAAGAATTAAATTACTCTTTTTAAATGTATTGTCATAAATAACAATAACCTTTTATGTTATGGATTGATTTTAAATTATGTATATATATCTCTCACATATATACCAAGTTTATTCTCCATTAAATTTTCAGGAAATATGAGAATTATGACCATTTTTAAAATTCCATCATTATAAAATATACTTTGATTATGATATGATGTAAGATTACTGAACACATTTTATTTCCAAATGTAATTTTATGTTCCGTATTTTTATTGATTTCCTTTATGTGTAACATAATGATCATGACCATGTTATGATGGGTGTGCTCAGATAGTTCTATAATAAATTAGGTAATGATTTAGTCTCATGAGACATAATGTATGAGATTATGGAGGAAACAAAATCCATTATCATAATTTTTCCACCATGTGATATTTTCTAGAAAACTAGCATTGACTCATGATTATGTCATATTATATAGTGCCACCACATTTCTTATTCTACAATGATATTATGGTACCATGTTCTCTATATTGTTATTCCATGTGATTACTTATATGCCTTCAATTTTATGATATCATGTTATATCATTGAATGACACATTATGTATACTTATCATGTAAATCACCTTATTGGGATTTCTAGCTCACCCCTTTACATTATGTATTCCCTAGGTTACCCTATATAGTATTAGTGTTGGATTTGGTGGCCTAGAACTAACTACTTTGTACTTTATTCATTAATAAATGACTTATCAAATCTTGATTGTTATTCTGTGTGAAAATGCATGTGATAATGTCATAAGGATAGCTGTTGCATTAATGAGTCATAGCGGATCCCTGCTATGATGAGAACCTGAAAGTTCCATAACATTGTTCTTGAAAATATGTTCTATGGCCGGATGATATTATTTGAGGGACACAAATAATACAGGTCATTAGGGGTGAGGACTAATAAAACATTGAGGTACTTTCTCATGGTGTGCGCCCTTGGTAATATCTAGGAGGATATTATGAGAACGAGACCCACCAGTAGGAAATCCACATTTCATAGTGTCATTGGATGTTCCTATCTACAGACGTGTGTATTGGTCCTTAGACATTAAGATTATTATTAATGGGCATTATAACTCGCGTACTTAGATGTATTGGAGAAAACTGTGACGACACACTGTTCGCAGCGAGGTAGGATATGTTGGGTGCGTCACGAGTAATACTGCATTAATAGATAACGCAAGAAAGGATTTTTCCATTCTGTTCCATAACAGAAGTAGATATGTCAGGACCTTTTATGGAATTGATATAGCCTAAATAAATCAATGGCCATGGTATGGTATGGGAGAGTTCAATTCCAGGAAGGCAAAGAAAGAATAATCGAGCACATGGGTTGATGGCACTAGCATGCAACCTGTTTTATTGAAGATATCAAGACAAAAAGATTATATTACACAGTAAGCATTCGTATGAGGTGAAACGTCATTGCGACATTAGCTTCTTTCACTATGGGTGTCTTGGCATGTTGCTAGACGCTAACCTTGGACTTTAGGCAGGATCCGCCTAATGCCACTGAGAAAGAGGCCTAGAGGGTCACACACTAAGTCTGTCCATATATCTCAGTTAAATATTAATTTAACAAGTTAAATAAATATTATTCTCAACTATGGTTTAATAATTATTTAAGGAAGCCTTATCGCATTTGTTTTGACACTAGTTATTTGAGAGAATATATTGTGGGTGAAATAATATATATATTTATTAGCGAGTAATGCAGTTACATTTATTTAAGAAATAAATATCCATTACTCAAGGTGTAATAAATATGGTGGAGGAAATAAATAAAATGGAAAAATAAAAGTATACGTCGTGTAGTTTGTTTTTTCGGGATTCGGGAGAAAATATTGTTTATTTAATTAAATGATATTAAATGTAATATGTTGGGTGCATGTCAAGTAATAATGATGGTCATCTTCATTATTAAGACATGGGGTATTACTAAGAATTAAATAAAATTATTAAATGCTTTCAGGAAATTAATTCATTTTATTATTCTAAGTATTATAATCCCAAATTACATTATTCTCATTGAAGAAGAGCCATTTTTGTGCACAACAGATTGGGAAATACTCTCAAGCTAAGAGAGAATTCTTTTCCAACCACGAATGCTTTCAAGTTACGAAAGCGAGATCCTCCACCGGATCAAGGCGGTTGAAGGCAGACATCGCAAGAGAATGATCTTCCATGATAGCACCCGGAGATCCCTTCGGCGACGTCCAGAGATATGTGGAGCACATGTGGATCACAGCTAGAGGAATCTTTTACTTGGATTCTACAATGCAACGACGGATCACAAGATCCTGACCGGAGACTCCAACGAAGAAAGAATTATATCGAGATAATTCTTATGAATTAATTAAAATAATTATAACCAACATATGATGATCCTATCTCAAGGGTTCTGAGACTCTTCTTTTATTTTTCGTTCTACATTCTATTATGAAGATTCAACTTTTTAAATCATGACAGATCTTAGATTGAACATTGTTTAACATTAAAATTAATGTTGGGAAAATCCCACCAACGCGCTTCCGCTGCGCCCAGAACCTACATTTAGGAGATCAAGGGGATTTAGGAGCTCACTAATGAAGGAAAAAAGATAAGGATTCCATGTTTTTGTTTATTTTGAGGAATTATGATCCTAGTATTTCAATGATACTAGAACTCAAGAACTTTGGGTTGTATTGGTTAAACATTTATGTTTAAAAAACCATGTAAGAATGTGTGAAAAGGATCGGGTCGCTATAATTGGTATCAGAGTAAAACTTTAGTTATCCTTTGGAAACTATGATGAGAAAACTTTTATAATAACCTTAGGGGTTTAATTAATGACAATTATAAGAATAGAAAAATATTCTGTAATATTGGTGAAGGATATAATGAGTAGATTTTGAGTAATTACATCCCTATCTGGATACTAGAATTGGACTTGATTCTAGAATAGAAGTACCTATGGGAAATAACTCCAAAAATTCATGTCATACTGGTATCGATTGTTACCTAGTACATGAAAATGGGTCTTACAACACACTTGTCTTAACACTCCCATAGTATATACTTTGAAAATTCACAAACTCATTATGAATCGTCATGAATGATTTTAGCAGATGTTGATCATGGATATCCTAGGTTAAACCTAAAGTGTCTTATATTAGAATTATTGTTTCATGATTTATACATCATATAAATCATTTTAAATGATTATATTGTTTCCTACTTTGAATAGTGTTTCACAAAATTTCTTTATGGTGTTAGTCAATGATGGGAAATAAAAGGAACCAAGTTAATGTTGAATGAGATATAAAATGTTTTGATGAGAAAACAAATGAGATGATGATTAGACTAAAGGATATTTTTATTATTTATAATCATTTATAATGATATATTATTAACAAATTTCACTTAACTGACTCTTAGACTAAGAAAAGAAGATAAATATATAGTTCACTAAGAGTTTGGGTGGTGGAGACCCTAGAGAAAATAATATTTAGTTTCCTATATTTTAATAATATTTTAATAAGAACCTAAGTTAATTCACCAAATGAATGATAAGAAGTTTTATGTGTGGATAATATGGGAATATAGTAATTTCTACTGAAAAATGAAAAGATTATTTAACTAAATGGATGATAATAATAGTTTCCCTAATGAACCATTAGAAATTAACTATTTTGAATGTTTAAAGTATATGAATTATGAAAATATATATCCTAGGGGGAAATCTCACAAATAAGGTTTATAAGGTTGTAAATTTAAAGGTTTTTATCTTGATGATTAAGAGAAAAAGTAACATATTAATTTAAGTAGGTATTTAGGAATTAGATAATGAATCATAGTTAATGGTTTAAGAATGAATTGGAATGATTGAAATGTTATGTATTAGAATTAGTGAATTATTTGAATAACAAAATATATAAAAGGATTGTGATGTAGAAGTTTTGTGTTAAGTATTTACAAGAATATGTTGAATAGTAATAATGAATAAGAAGAGAAATTTAATTGTAAGGTGATACTCTATAGAAGAAACATAATTAAGGAAAATATAATCATAGATATGTGATAGATGTTGAGGTAATTAGTTTTTTTATGTGGAATAGAATGAGCTATATAGAAACAAATAGGGGTTAAAAAAGGGCGTTTGATGAATAGTGTATTTTTGAAGATATTAATTAAATTCTTCAGAATGTTATATGAGGATGGAAAATTAGGAAAATGAATATAAAATATTACTTTACTTTGTTTTAGAAAAAGTAAAACCCAAAAACCATGTGACAACCCATCACATATGGAAATGGCATGGGGCTTCAACCCTCAGCCAAAGGATAATAATGGTGTAACACATTACACATGACAACTTGATGTACTGGTTAGTATGAAATTGTTTTTTCATTAATGATTTTAAGAATTAATATTACTCTTATCAAAAATTTCAGAGGTGATTAATTATAATTTGCGATATTTTTTATTAGGTAAAAGTATTTATAACCTTAATATTTAACATAAAGTATTATTTTGGATGAATGATATTATGTTTTTGGAGAGGTAAGAAAAAGGTTTTTAAGAATATAAACTTATGGAATGGATTACATACAAATTTTTGAGTTTCTATTTAGGTATTAGAGATTGATCCATTATATTGGAAAACATATGCTAACCATTTTGGTTTTTTAAAGACTGAAGGATTCGATTATAATGATTTTTTAAAAACATTATCAATTATAAGTTTAGTTTACTGAATCAATCATGAAAAATTCATATCAAATGCTCATAATATGGATATATAGATGATATTTTTGTGGAAATTGGTTAATCGATGAAATTATGATTATCAAGTATATTTCCTTTGTTCTTACTCTGGATAGTAAAACAAATCCCTCAACTATAGGAAATGGATCAGGAAAAAATGTTGTCCTCTTACCTTCATATCCAATGAATAAATGGTGTTTTATATCATAAAATATTTATGGGTTTGAGGTCCTTAACTGTTATTTGATAATTAAATTTCTTGAGATAAATGATCTCTATCACTTTACATAAATATTTATACTTTTCTTTCATGTCCACATCTTTACATGCCACGAATGTTCTCCTATAAGGAAGCCTTGTTATGTTGTAACTATCATATTTTCTATTTACCTTTTTTTAATATAATTTTTTAACCCTTTTTATGATGTGGGTTTTTATATAAAGAAATTTTCAAATGTCAAACCCTTGATTTCTAAGATCAAGATTAAATTGAGAGGGCACAAATTATTTAAGGGTTTATAATTTAACACGTTGAGATTTTGAAAGAGGAACATTATGTTTGATAAGGTATATGAAATGAAACACCAATATTATAAGATAATTTAATACCTAAATACTTTACAACATGTTTATTTCTAAATAAATTCAATCTCTTTGATATCTTGCGGAAGAGACAACACCGAATCTAATTGATCTATAATATATTATACTATTCTAAAATTGCTGTTAAATTGTAGAGTATAAATATGAATAAATAATATATGAAAATTAGATAGTTGACACCCATATAATATAAATTAAATTATTATATACTTATTATAAATAAAAAAAGAATCATTTGAAATCAAATGAAATGTTTTTTGAAAAGTTGTATTTTTCAAAAAATTTGTTTCAACATTATTTGCACACATAATTTGAAATTATTTTTTACCTATATTGAACATTTAGTTTAAAAAATGGACTTAATTTTTTTAAAATATTAATATCACCATTATAATAGGGTTATTTGATTGTATTTTTCAAAAAATTAACATTTTTCGATGAATAATGAAAAAGTACGCATTTTTATTGAAAATTGTATTTTCATTTAATGAATTTAAAAGCCAAATTTTATTTTATTGTGATTCTAAAAGTAAAATTATATCCAGTATATATTTTCCAATTAGAATTAATTAATTTTAAACAATTTTATATTGATTTTTTATATAAAAATTTTTAATCTTTCAAAAGTTTTTCATTTGGAAAACTATATTTTCAACATGTATGCGAGTTTAATTATAAATTAAATTCTGCTAGTTAAGTAAGATGAATGTGGAAAAGTATAATAAGTATTTGTTTTTAGAATAATTAATAATATATAATGTGTTCTTGTTAATTTTTTAACATAATGAATACTAAAAATATTAAAAATTATTTACCATGTTAAAGGTAAATGCGGGTTTATCATGTGGTTAAATAAAAACTATAACGTTAAAAAACCAACAAAAACTTGTCAAATTACATTTGTATGGTCATATTTCAACAACATATATTATAAGTTTATAAATTTGTTTATTTTTTGGACATGTAGAATTAAAAAACGTGGGTGAAATTCTTTATCAACAAATATTCCAAATGTGTCATATCCCCCCTTTAATAAAGGCCACCCACTCTTATATTTTCCACACTTGAAAAATACATTTTTTTCCTAAAATAAATTACCAAATAACTTCATTAATTAACTCCACTCATACTATATTATATATTTTAATTATAAATCCAACCTAGTAAGACTTTTCATGAAAACATAAAAAATCTTTCTGAAGAAGTAGTAATGTCTTTAACTGAGTGTTTTATATTATTTCTTCTTCAACCTCAATAAAATATTATTAAAACATAATTATATAATATCATAATTATATTATATATAATAATAGGTTTTTATTTTAGGATCATGGCCTAAAATGATCTCCTCATCCCTCAAATGGGAATCAAATTTGTTGATCGTGTTTACGATTAACTGTTGCCTCATGAACCAATGTAATACATTTTACATGACTACTTATCAAGTATAGATATAATGTTGTATATAATGATTATATATGATTATATTTGACATAATTATACTTTTATAATTATAATATCACATATAACTTCTTACCTTCCATTCTATAGGGAATACAATAACGTCGCTCGTGTGTACGATAAACTAGCCCCTCAAAATACAATGTGAATCATTTTTCACATACAATTTACAAGGATGGTTATAAGGATAAATTTTATGTTTATTATGATATAAATTAAATATTAATAATTATTGAAAATAAATATATCATATAATTTCTTACCTTATCATCCATTGAATAAATTATAACGTCGTTCGTGTGTTCGGTGAACCATCACTTTGAGAAGCGATGCAATTCATTTTTATTACCGCATCACAAGGATAGTTTATGTAAGGGTATTTAAGGAAGTAATAATATATTTATGATATAATTATAATATTTTAAATATAAAATATCACTTACCATCTTTCCATCATGATCATTAAAAATAGAAAGGCTACGCATGTGTACATACGACCAACCGTCTCCATGATTGTAACGTAGTTCATTTTTCATAACCAAATTTCATGGTTTGTTTAAAAATTATCATTTTTGTAAATAAATGATTTTTTTCTCATTATTAACATTTTTTATATGTTTAGATAATAAAATATTTGAAAATAGTCAACTTATCATGGTGATTTTGGACATATTATCCATTTATTATTAAAACATAAAATGTGAAATTAATTGGTTAAGTAATTGAATATGAAATGGTAAAATATAACATAAAATGAGTAATAAAACTGAAAAATATTATTACAAATGTAAAAAAATTAACATAAGTTTACTATTCAGGAATATAATAACCACATGTTATGATGTAGGCTGGAGGTAAGTGTTTCATCTAAAACTTCCTTCTTTAAGAAACATGTTTGTTTATATAACCAATTTCTTTTAAAAGGTGTATACAAAACCCATTTACATACTATATATTGAAAATTTTCCAATTAATTATATTTGATAACAATTAATATACTTTATTAAATGGATGTAATGGTTCAAAAGTTACCATAATGGTAAGGGTTTATGTTTTAATATCATTTTAATTAGGATTGGTTATGGTTGAATTTCCATTAAAAATAATTATTTTATCATCGTCTAATAAACCATTTTAAGTTTCATCACCTTTGTTTATTTGTGAATTTTTAATTTAATATTAACATTTTCAACCCTTTGGTACAAAAAATGATTGAGATTTTTTTAGAAAATTCAACTCCATTTCTCTCATTGGTCGAAAATATTTTATTTAAATTGATGTTTTCTAAAAAATTATTAAAAAATGTTTTATTATGATTGTTATTGTAATTTTTACCCACAATTGGATTTTAAAAAAAAATATTCAAAGGAATATTACACTAATTTTCTCAAAAATTCCTTTTTGACTTTTCTTACAAAAATTTTAATGGAATATTTTTTTAAATGTAGTCAACATAAATAGTGATTTTCTAACATCATGACCAATCAATGTTTTAAAGATTTATTTTTATGTTTCAAATGTTATTTAAAAAAATATTAGTTTTTTAGAATGTTTTAGATTTTATATCTATTTTTTCAAAATTGAAAGAATATGTTCCTCATTAAATGTTCAAAGTGATATTTAAAAATATTTTTTCATCTATGAAGATTTCCCTTAATGTAACTCAAAGTGAAAAGGTTATTTTACTCAAGAGTGTTTTTAATATTTTTAAAATTATTTTCAATAAAAAATATCCTTTGATTTTATGGAAAACTTATAAATTATTTATATATTTCTCTCAGATATTTTTATAGTTTATTCTACCTTTATTTGACAGGGTAATATATACCTTATAATCATTTATCAAATTCATTCATTCTGTTATTTACTTTGATTATGATATTATGTAAGATTATGAAACCTGTTTTATTTCTATGGGTAATTATTATATTATGCCTTATTATGTATTTCATTCATGTGGCACATATAGATCATGAGAATGTTATTATGGATGTGAACAGATAACGCTCTAATGTATTGGGAAATATTTAGTCTCATGATATGTCATGTATGTGATTTGGGAGTAAAAATAATTTATTATGGGACATTTTATACCATATTGTATTGTCTATGAAGTTATCCTTGAATCATTTTTATGTCATGTTATTGGATTCTTCCAAATTTCCTATGCTATTTTGATATTGTAATTCCATGTTTTTTATGTTAAGCTCATATGTGATTACACATATTACTTCTATTTTATGATATCATCTTATATATTTGGAACACACATTATCTTTACTTTTTATGTATATTCCATTAACAATATTTATAACTCATCCCTTTATTTTATTTATTCCCAAGGTTATCCCATATAGTTCGAGGATCTCAAATTTATTTAAGATCTCCCGAAGGAAGAAAATATATATGGATTCCATGTATTAGTTTTCTTTGATGGATTCTGATCCTAGTATTATAAATACACCATGCCAAATGATCATTGAGACCAAACTGGTTGGATATTTATTTTTAAAAATCATGTAAAAATATTTTTAAAATGCGTGGGTCACTACAGGCAGTCACTAGTATAAATATATTCTTTGGTGTTGGTATTTTGACAATGGTTTTTTATAAAATGATGTTAAACATAATGAGTTGTATTTTTTAATGTAGGGTTTCATTAAATAAGACATTAAAATTACCTTGATTTATATTTTAATGTTGGTTTTCAAGAAAATTGAATTTAATATATATCAATTATTAAGTCAATTTTAATGAAAATAGAAATTAAAAATAATATAAAAAATTTTAAAATCATTTTTCTTAAACTGATCATAAAGATATGTTCATTAACATAAAATTTAAAAACTGATGTTTTAGATCAATTTTAAAAAATATTTAGTATTTGTTTTTAGAAAAAATGACGTTTAAATACTTTTAGAAAATATAAATACAATTCCAACCCTTATTTTTGTCTCTAAAAACCATCTATCTTGACCGAATTTCAATCGATGAGAGCACTGGCAGCTTCAAAAACCATCAATGTCCTTTGATTTTCTCTTGAAGTCGATTTTCATCCACTTTTTCACATTTTTCATTTGATCAAATCCCCCACTCAACTGAATCTTGACCGAGATAGCACCAGTGACTTCAACGACCTCAATGATCTTCGATTCACTCTTAAATTATATTTTCATCAACTTTTGAAATTCAAACTCATATATATTCGATCATTCATTATTATTCCATGATCCTTGAGCTATTATAGTTAATTAAAACTACAATTTATGTTATTTAGTTTTTATATTATTTTTCCACTCATTTTTCATCAATCTTATAAAATTAACTCTATTTACTCTAATTAAGTCTATGTTTATTATAATTACTGAGGTGTTTTGGATTATCAACATCTAATTTCGATGGAAATATTCAGAACAAGAAAATGGATTATATTAATGAATTAATTCATAATGTAGTCATTGAAACCACTGAAAAAAAGAAACTATTTAATGATTGTACGGAGTGTATGAGAAACCATAATTATTATGCAACATTAAATATACAATATTATCCTTAGTTCTAATATTAGTTAACATTAAAGAAAAAATGGGTTGAGTGGTAAAAGTTTTTTCGAGTTAATTGATCTTTTAAAAGAGCTACCTCTAGATGAAAATATGCTTCTAGAGTCATGTTAGGGGGAAAAGAAAAAATTATGATCAAACTAATTAGGGTATAAAAATATATATTATTGCCCCAATTATTTTCTCTTGTAATAGAAAAAATAAGAATATTTATCAAAATTTCCGATATGTTTAACATTATGCTGTAAGGTGGATGTAAAATTAAAGTCTAATTCATTCCCAGGTACCTGCACAAAACAACCTAAAAATAAATTTATTACCTTTCAAAAAATCTTTCAAATAATTCAAACAATTAAAATATGATTCATTATTAAGCACATGAATCAAACTTCATGATTAATAAATCTAGAACCTTTCAATAATTCTTAAATTGAAGAATCTATTTTAAAATTCAATTGATGAAAAAATGTTAAGATGTCATATAGATGAGCACATATCTGATGGTAACTTACATCACCCTAATGATTTTTCAGAGTCGAAGAGATTTGATAAAAAATATATTGATTATAGAATTGAATTTAGAAATCATAGAATGAGACTATGCATAGATCTAATGAATCCATATCAAAGCCTATGTAGCGAACATAGTTCATGGGTTTTTATGCTTGTTTAAATATTTTCTCTAAAAAATATGTTGTAATAAAAAATTTATTATGATGAGATTGATGATTTTTTGAGAAAAAAATTTGGGAAATGATAATTATGTTCATCTTTTTCCATTGAGTGAGGATTTGAAGCTTCTATGGGATACATGTGTTATGATTTTAACTCATTCAAGAAAGAATATTTTATTTTTCTTTCTATGATAATGTTATCTATAAATGAATTTCCTGCATATGGAAACTTTTATAGATATAGTGTTAAGGGAAACAAATCATGTTCAATTAGTAATGAACAGACATTATATGATCAATTGAATAATTCAAGGAAGATAATGATAATGAGAATTTGATGATTTTTATGAATTGATAATCCTTATAAAATATTGAAAAAAATAATTTAATTGTTTATAGGAATATAATATTCCCAAAAAACCATTTTCATTTGAAGAATATTATGACATGGTGAAAAATGTTGATATCAAATTTTTAAATAAAAGAAGGTCTGGTCATAATTTTTTTGGGATAAACAATATATCTTTTTTGAACTATCTTATTAAATATTTTTAGAGATAAATCATAACAGTGAAGTTGTGCATACTCATAAAAACACATGTGAAATTTGGATTGAAACTTTGTTAGACATAAAAGGATATAAAAAGATGGATTACATGTTGGATTGGATTTGATATCCATGGAAATATATTTGGAGATAACTCCCAATTTGAGAGTGAACATAACATATTTACATATGTGTTGTCTCACATTAAGAAAGTGTGAGAAGTTTATTTTTTTTCCAGTATTTACAAGGTATTATATCAGCCATTTGATATTTTTCAATTGTGAAGAAATTGGTGTCAATGAAGGTTTTTAATTTAATAGGTATTAAATTTCATAACTATCATGTATTTATCAAAAAACATTTACCAATCACACTATGTGATATATTAATAACCTTTTTCAGAAAGACTATCATCAGGTCAGGTAATTTTTTCAAATCTATTTTTAGAAAATCCATTAATACAAATTTGTTCTATGTGTTAGATAATGAAGCTACTCTTATAAAATTTCAACAAGAAATGAATTTCCCACATATGTTTTTTGATATAATGGTTCATCTTGTGAACGATAGAAGAAGAAGTGGGTCTATATATTTATGATGGATGAATCCTTTTTAATTATTTATGAAAATGTGAGAGGGATACATTATAAATACTCATCAAATAGAGGCCTCTATTTTTCCAAAATATGTATCAAAATAGGTGATTGAGTTTTGTATGTATTATTTATATGATGTAGAGAAAATTGGTCTCGTTGTATATTGATATATAATACTTGATAGTGAAGTTAGAGAGACTCAAGGATTAATGTTAAAGTTCATTCCAAGTGATGAATTGATGTATACACATTTATACATTTTTAATAACTCATATGAGGTTCAACCAAATATATCATAACATATTTCTGAATTAATGTTACGATATCTCAAAATAAATGAAAAGTGGTTGATGATTGATCGTAAAATGACATGTGATTTATGGAATATTGAGAAAGTCATCATAGATATATCAACATCAGAAACATTGAAATGGTTGGAAGTGGGACCATATATTAATGTGATCACATGGTTTAGTTTTTATTTTAATGGGTACAAATTTTACACATAAAAACTAGGATCATAATAATACCATTAAAAATAATGATGTAATGGTCATTGCTGAGGCAATTAATTTTTCAGGTGAATAAGATAAAAACCCATTTTCTATATCAATGAGATATTTTGGAGTTCTTGAGGCTATATAGGAAATTGATTATACAAAATGTTGGATCACGGTGTTTATGTGTATCTTGGTTGATAATAATAGTGGTGTGAAACATGATGTTTATGAGATTAAATTGGATGATTTAAAAACATGTAGTACCAAAGAGGAACCATTTATCATGGAGACACATGAAAAGAAACTTTTTTATGTCCTTGATCCATTAAATGGTCAGTCTTTTATAATTTTTAAATGGAAAATAATAAATTTGGGTGATGATGATGATGATGATGATGTTATATATAAGGCCCCGGCCTTAAACCTTACTTAATCTTGAGTTATTACAAGATTACACATTGAGGATCTTTTCAGGTTTAGAGTTTTAGAGAATTAGATCATAAAACTTGAATTACATTCCACATATAAACAAAGTGGTTACATAAATATATTATTCTTCATTCCCATCAGTGGAAACATATTTAAAATAAACATGGATTCTTTCTTGACACTTCCTTGACACTATCATCATATCATGTACCTTTCCCTTGACCTGTGAAAAACATTTCAAAAAAACTTGGGATGAGCATAAAAAGACCAGTAAGGGATATAAAAATATGGAGAGGAAACATGGGTACATATATATATAAGTATGAGATCATAGTTTACCCATAAAACATAAGCAATTTAACATACCTCATCAAATCATGAATAAATCATAGAAATCATAAGACATAAAGGTAACTTGAGGCATTCATAACATTCTTACATAGGGAGTAACCCTCTTGGTCATGTTTGGAATACCCATCACAGTATATTCCCTAAATCTCTTTGGAGAAACCTTAATGTTTCACTCCTTCGCGTTACCCAATGCATTGGAGAGCTATATCGGGCTCACCCGCCCTTAGTTTATCACGGAACCACCCGTCTTCATATAATGCCCAAGAACATCAACATAATCATATCACATAAAACATGCATATAGGAAACATAACATTTCCACCTTTCAATCACAAGATATAAATACAACACATTGATATAAAGATATTATGAAAACTATTTTCAATACCAAAAGAAAAGAAAAGTAAAACATGGTATTTATTTATCTTTTTAAAAAAGGTATGGCTTGTAGAGGAAGCCGAAACTCAAATAACAGTCATGACGGTGGAGAAGTCGTTGTCACCGCATACGTACGACAAAAACATTCCCTTTTTTCATTTAGTAAATGATTTTTATACAAAATATTCCTTTTGAATAAACGTAAACGTCAATGGGGTTTATACACCGTATAAAAGAAGGTTGTGTATACAACAAAATATGCCTCAATGAAAGGAGATTGAGACGAAGTCCCATACCTCGTATCTAGCTTGACCCAACGGTTCTTTAATCTTCTAAATAATAAACTTTAGTTAATCTCTACTTTCTTAAGAACCTTTTTCAAGTTCATTATTCCTTTTATACCATGTTATGAACATCATGTAATCATTTAAGTTAATAATGTTCATTTTGTCGGTATTTGGTTCTTAAGTCAAAAATAGACTCCTTACACTTATATGTTGTTAATTTGGTCAAAGTTTCATTATATCCTGAATTATATTAATGATTTGGATAACATATATATCATATATATTCATCATATACATGTATTTATAATATTCCATCACATTTAGAGGTAAGAAATGAAATGCACCGTTCATGGAGACGGTAAGCCGTACGTACGCATGAACGCTACTTCCATTTCTATATCGTATTTCTGGAATGTAATCATAATTATATAAGAGTATATTATAATTCCAGTATAATAAAATATATGATATCATTAACTTTATCCTTTACACATCCCACATATGGTATTAACGAATCAAATCATTTTCAGGGTACGGTAGTCCGCACTTCCTAAAATGAAGATATCGTGTTTACCCATAATGGAAACAATAATGGTATGCCATAAATGAAAAATACATAAGCTTAAGGAAAGAATAATCATATTATATATCATATATAAAAATAGTGACATCATAATGGCCACCTTTGAAGGTATTAAATGAGTATTGAACAATCATCGTTCGGGAGGCAGAATTTCGCCATCCACGGAAACTGTATGTTCTTTAACCATTTGATGTGAGCGTGTAGCTTGAATAAATCTTATAACAACATCCTAGTATATTTTAGATACTGGTGTTGTTACGCAATGAGTAAATAAAAAGAGTTTAGGGGGTTGGAGAAGCAAAATAAAACAAATGAACATGAGAGAATGAATTACCTTTAAAAGTGTAACTCCTTTTGATTTGATCCTAAAGGCTTCCTTTGAACGGATTCTGCCCAAAGGGAATCCTCTAGGATGAGGAGAGGGATGTGGAGAGAGTAAATGGGTAGGGGTTGTCCGAGACAAAGGCTTGAGGAGTGTTTGAAATGAGGTAGAGGTGGGGGCTTTTTATAAGAGGAGAGGAGGGGCACTTTTGGAAATCATGAAACTATTATTTTATTTTCAAACGTGTTTCGAATTTATAAGGTCCCACATTGATATATTTTGAATATAAGATGATAAGGCTTCTAAATATACCCAACCAATAGGTTTTGGACATGTTTAGGGTTTAGATATTACATTATATTTCCATTTTATTTAAATCGTTAAATAATGAGGTCATCGCTGCATCATCATGATGTCATAAATAATTTAATTTATTTATAGTCTAAAAATTATAAAAAACTAATATGATGTAGGAAATCTTTTTAGCTTTCCAATGACTATTTATAATCAAAAATCTGACTTTTATAACCCCATTTAAAAATTGTTTTCGTAAAACATATTATGTTTGTGTCATTTTTACTTTTACATTAAATAAAAAGTTATTTATGTCATTTCCCAACCAAAGTGGCTCAATGGGGTCCCCAAGTTAACTCATGGCTTGTCTGGGTCGTCCATGACACATACAATAAGGTTAGGACATGTGTCTAGGCCATTTCATATTATTAAAACATTATTTTTACCTTAAACTACACTAATTACCACTAATCACGATTATAAACTTAATAAGTTACTATTCACCAAAAAATTATTTTAATCTCATTGAACCACATTTTACTTCTTAATGACAACCATGTATGTCGGATTTTTGAAATTCAAAACATGATGATGGCAAAATTTCATTTAAACGGAAAATCAGTTTTTATAAGTACCACTTAGTGGTTTCACTATTCATCAAAAATTGGTGTTTTTCAGAAAATTACCAAAAATTCACTCTAAGATATATTCGATATTCCGAATTCAAAAATGAAGTCTATTTTAAAAAATTCAAAACATATAAGTCACATTAATTAATTTAATAATTAATTCCCGCTGTCAGAGCAAATTGCGTGTTTTTATAAAACAATAAGTATCAAAAGATTGACACTAGTTTAAGTCCAATTTCAAAGTGAAATTGATTCCAATGACCACCATTGGATTAAATGGTAAAAATATATTCTAATTTCACTTCAAAACCAATTCAAAAGATAATCTAATCATATAAATAAATTAGATTAAAAAGCAGTTTTGATGTAAAATTCAGTATTTTTCACTATTAATTAAAAAACTGAACATTGTCAGAAAAATACCAAAAATTCACACAAAGTAAATTTTGATGTCCCAATCATAGAGAATAAGTTTTGTTTGACAAACATAGTTTATAAAATTGTCAAAAGATAGATTTAAAAAGGGTTTTCTATCATAAGGCAGTAAAACAATCTTTTAAGAATATTAGTGTATTCCATGCTTAAGATTGGATTTATTTTTATTTTAAGCCTCTAAAACACTATCTAATTCATTAATAGACATAGATAAAAATATATATTATTTATTACTTACATGGGATGTTACATCCTTCCCCCCTTTAGAAAATTGCGTCCCCGCAATTTATTTACTTATCGAATAAATGGGGGGGGGTAGTTATCCCTCATTGCATTTTCAGATTCCCATGTTGCCTCTTCAATCATGTGGTTTTTCCACAAAACCTTTACCTGGTGAATCACCTTATTCCATAACAGTTGCTCCCTGTGGTCAAGAATCTGGACCGGTTGTTCCTCATAAGATAGGTTCTCTTCCAGCTGAACTACCTCTGGACTCAAAACATGAGATGGATCTGGAATATACTTTCTCAACATCAAAACGTGAAAAACATTATGTACCTGAGATAAACTCGGAGGTAAAGCCACTCGGTAAGAAACTGATCCAAATTTCTCCAGAATTTCATATGGTCCAATAAACCTTGGACTCAGCTTTCTTTTCTTACCAAATCTCATCACACTTTTTCAAGGAGAAACCTTGAGAAAAACATGATCACCTACCTCGAAAGATAGATCCTTCCTCCGGTTATCCACATAACTCTTCTTCTTGCTCTGAGCTATTCTTATGTGTTTCTGAATATGATGTTCTTTTTATGCCATCTCTTCTACCAATTCTGGTCCCATCAACTTCCTTTCACCCACTTCATCCCAGAAAGCTGGAGTTCGACACCGCTTCCCATATAATTCCTGAAATGGTGCCATCTGTATACTGGAATGAAAACTGTTATTATATGAAAATTCAACCAAAGAAAGATGTTAGTCCCAACTTCCCTGATAATCCATAGATCAAGAACGTAGCATATCCTCCAATGTCTGAATTGTTTGTTCTAACTACCCATCTGATTGAGGATGAAAAGCTATACTAAAATTTAATTCAGTACCCAACGACTTCTGAAGGCCTTTCCAAAAGTTATAAGTGAACCTGGGATCACGATCAGATACAATGGAGAGAAAAACTCCATGTAACCTTATTATCTCTTTAAGATACAAACGGGAAAGTTGATCAAGAGAGAAAGTATCTCGTACAACAAGGAAATGAGTAGATTTAGTCAAGCGATCAATAATAACCCAGATTGCATTATTACCTCGAGATGTCTTCGGTAATCCAACAACAAAGTCCATGGATATATTCTCCCATTTCCACTCTGGCACTGGTATAGACTGAAGCATCCCTTTCGGTAACTTCTTCTCTACTTTAACCTGTTGACATGTCAAGCACTTCACAGTAAAATCAGCAATATCTCTTTTCATTCCATCCCACCAGTAATACTCCTGCAGATCTCTCTACATCTTAGTACTGCCAGGATAAACTGAAAACGGAGAACTATGAGCTTCACATAACAACTCTCTCTTCAACTGTTAATCACAAGGCAAACACAATCTCTTCCCAAATCTTAAAACACAATCATTATCAATGTTGAATTCAGGAAACTAACCTTTCTGAACCAGCTCTACCTTTTTCTACAACTCACTGTCTTGCTTCTGTGCTTGCTTGATTCTGTCTGATTGAGATGATCTCACTGATACCTGAAACAAAACTGATGAACATCCTGCACCAAGAACTTCTATGCCAAAGTTCATCAAATCCTTAACCAAAGGATCACGTTCCAAATGCAACATTACTAATGAAGAATTACTTTTTTGACTCAAAGAATCAGCCACTTTATTTGCTTTTCCCAGATGGTAATGAATTGTACAATCATAATCCTTGAATAATTCTAGCCATCTCCTTTATCTCATGTTCAATTCTTTCTGAGTGAATATATACTTTAAACTTTTGTGATCGGTATATATTTCACACTTTACTCCATACAAATGATGCCTCCAAATTTTTAAAGAAAAAACAACAGCAGCTAATTCCAAATCATGTGTAGGGTAATTTACCTCATGAGTTTTCAACTGTTGTGAAGCATAAGCAATTACTTGATCATTCTGCATTAGGATGCAACCAAGTCCTTTCAATGAAGCATCACTATATATAACAAACTCACCATTCCAGGAAGGTAGTGCCAAAACTAGAGCATTCACCAATCTTCTTTACAATTCCTGAAAACAATCATCACATTATTTTGTCCAGATAAACTTAACACCTTTCCGAGTTAGCTTAGTCATTGGACTAGATAACTGTGAAAAATTTCTTACAAACCTTCGGTAATAGCCTGCCAAACCAAGGAAGCTACGAATCTCGATTACATTTGTGGGTCTTGGCCATTCTTCCACAACTTTTGTTTTTGCAGGATGAACAGTTATTCCATCTTTAGAAACAATGTGACCAAGGAAAGAAATTTGTCGCAACCAAAACTCACACTTGCTGAATTTCTCATATAGTTTCTTTTCTTTTAAGGTTTGCAAGATAACCCTTAAATGTCTTTCATGCTCCTCTTTACTTTTATAAAAAACCAAAATATCATCAATGAAAACCACCAAAAACTTATCCAAGAACTCATGGAAAATTCTATTCATTAAGTCCATGAATACAACAGGTGCATTGGTTAGCCCAAAAGGCATTACTACAAATTCAGAATGGCCATATCTCGTATGAAACGCGGTCTTCGGAACCTCTAGTTCTTTTACTTTCAACTGATGGTACCATGATCTCAAGTCAATCTTTGAAAAAAACTGAGCTCCCTGGAGCTGATCAAACAAATCATCGATATGAGGCAAAGGATATTTGTTCTTAATAGTGATATTATTCAAGGCCCTATAATCAATGCAAAGTCTCATAGAACCATATTTCTTTTTAACAAATAAAACAGGAGCAGTCCATGGTGATGTGCTAGGTCTAATGAAACCTTTCTCTAATAAATCTTGCAATTGCTCCTTCAACTCTAAAAGTTCAATTTTATCCATTCGATAAGGGGGTTTTGAAATTGGCTTAGCATCATGAACTAAGTCAACAGTAAACTCAACTTCCCGATCTGGTATTATTCCAGGAAACTCATCAGGAAAAACATCAGGATACTCATTTACCACTGGCACATCATTAATCTGAACAGTTCCTTTATTTTCAATGATGTGTGCAAGGTAACATTCATTTCCATCTTTTACAAGTTTTTGGCCTCGTGATAATTTATCAACAGTAAGGGTTCATTCTTGTACACAAACTGAAAGTCTTTCTGAAAAGAAACTTCTTTAGCTCTACAGTCAATCTTAGCATGGTAAATAGAGAGCCAATCCATACCCAGGATAACATCAAACTCTACTAGAGGTAGAACAATAAGGATTGCAAGTAGGTTCTTTCCACGTATAAGGATAAGAAGATTCTTATAAATTCTTTTTTCCTCAACATTTCCCCTAGGTGTTTTTACCACAAGTTCAGGAGACATTTCTTGAGATGGTATTCCCATTTTACTATAAAATGTTTCAGAGATGAAAGAATGTATAGACCCCGAATCAAACAACACACTGGCATAATCTGAAAAAACAAACAAAGTACCTGATACAACTTCATTTGACGGCCCGACATCTACGGAAGTAGTTGCAAAGGATTTCACCACCCCTTTCTGCTTGTAGTCTAACTGCTTCCCATCACTCAAGCTCTTTGTCGGACACTCATTTGCATAGTGACCCATCTCATTTCACTTATAACATTTCACTAACTGTAAATCAAATTTGTTCTTACCTTCACCTTGATCCTTTTCAGTGAAATCACGAGCCTTATGTCCCATCTTACCACATCAGTAGCACTTTACAGAATTCAAAAGACATTCCCTAGCATGCCTTTTGCCACATTTATCACAAACTGGAAACTTAGTTTTCTTACCATCAGACTTTTTTGATGAATTCTTACCTTTCTCTTGCCACCTCGGTCTCTTCTTCTGCTGGTTGTTATAGAACACTTGGTCATCCGAAAACTCCATTTCCACCTTCTCAGCACATCGAACAATATTTTCATAACTTTTAAACTCACGAGAAGCTAATTCCCTTCGATATTTTGGCTTTAATCCTGAGTAAAAACGATTGATTTTACTATCAAGGTCTCGGATAAAATTTGGAGCATACCTTGCCAATCGAGTGAACCTTTCTTCATAGGTAGCCACTGAGTCTTCCTCTTGCCTCAATTCCAAGAATTGATTTTCCATTCTAAGTCGAACAGCCTTGGGAAAATACTTCTCAAGAAACATACCTTTCAATTCATCCCAGTCAAGAGCATAAATCTCATCGGCGTCCCTGATATTTTTAACCATAGACCACCACTGATCTTCCTCATCCTCCAAACGGTAAATAGTAAGACTAACATTTTTATTGTCTGAACACCCCATGACATCGAAAATATTCTCCAGTGATTTAATCCACCCTTCAGCTAGCACAGGGTCAGATGATCCTCTGAATGATGGGGGATGTCGCCTCATGAAATGTTCCACCACTGACATGTTCCTCTGCGCTTGGTCTGGATGATCTCATGCATGGATACCACCACCATTTATAGCCTGAGTCAACTGCGCCATTACTGCAACAAACTGTTCAGTTCCAATTCCGACCATCTCAGGATGCTAATTCAGAAGGTTATTTCCTTCTGTATGCCTTCCTAGCACTGCTTCCCTGTTTCCTCTACGGAAAACCATTCTGAACAAACATGTCTTAGATGAAGCAACATGGTAATCGTCAAATTCTATATCATTTCAAATTTTTTTGGATAATCATTTAATAGAATTCTAACTCCTAAAGTTATCTAAACCGACCTTTGATACCAACTATAAGGACCCATCCTTAAACCTTACTTAATCTTGAGTTATTACAAGATTACACATTGAGGATCTTTTCGGGTTTATAGTTTTAGAGAATTAGATCATAAAACTTGCATTACATTCCACATATAAACAAAGTGGTTACATAAAGATAGTATTCTTCATTCCCATCAATGGAAAAATATTTAAAATAAACATGGATTCTTTCTTGACACTTCCTTGATACTATCATCATATCATGTACCTTTCCCTTGACCTGTGAAAAAAATTTCAAAAAAACTTGGGATGAGCATAAAAAGCTTAGTAAGGGATATAAAAATATGGAAAGGAAACAAGGGTACATATATACATAAGGATGAGATCATACTTTTCCCATAAAACATAAGCACTTTAACATACCTCATCAAATCATGAATGAATCATAGAAATCATAAGACATAAAGGTAACTTGAGGCATTCATAACATTCTTACGTAGGGAGTAACCCTCTTGGTTACGTTTGGAATACCCATCACAGTATATTCCCTAAATCTCTTCGGAGAAACCTTAATGTTTCACTCCTTCATGTTACCCAATGCATTGGAGAGCTATATCGGGCTCACCCGCCCTTAGTTTATCACAGAACCGCCCGTCTTCATAATAATGCCCAAGAACCTCAACATAATCATATCACATAAAACATGCATACAGGAAACATAACATTTCCACCTTTCAATCACAAGATATCAATACAACACATTGATATAAAGACATTATGAAAACCATTTTCAATACCAAAATAAAAGAAAATTAAAACATGGTATTTATTTTTCTTTGAAAAAAAAAGGTATGGCTTGTAGAGGAAGCCGAAACTCAAATAACGGTCACGACGGCGGAGAAGTCATTGTCGCCGCATACGTACGACAAAAACATTCCCTTTTTTCATTTAGTAAACACTTCGTATACAAAATATTCCTTTTGAATAAACATAAAAGTCAAAGGGGTTTATACACCGTATAAAAGAAGGTTGTTTATACAACAAAATATGCCTCAATGAAAGGAGATTGAGACGAAGTCCCATACCTCGTATCCGACTTGACACGACCGTTCTTTAATCTCCTGAATAATAAACTTGAGTTAATCTCTACTTGCTTAAGAACCTTTTTCAAGTTAATTATTCCTTTTATACCATGTTATGAACATCATGTAATCATTTAAGTTAATAATGTTCATTTTGTCGGTATTTGGTTCTTAAGTCAAAAATAGACTTCTTACACTTACATGTTGTTAATTTGGTCAAAGGTTCATTATATACAGAATGATATTAATGATTTGGATAACATATATATCATATATATTCAGCATATACATGTATTTATAATATTACATCACATTTATAGGTAAGAAATGAAATGCACCGTTCATGGAGACGGTAAGCCGTACGTAGACATAAACGCTGCTTCCAATTCTGTTTCGTATTTATAGAATGGAATCATAATGATATAAGTGTATATTATAATTCCAGTATAATAACATATATAATATCATTAACTTTATCCATTACACATCCCACATATGGTATTAACGAATCAAATCACTTTCAGGGGGCGGTAGTCCGCACTTCCTAGAATGAAGATATCGTGTTTACACATAATGGAAACAATAATGGTATGCCATAAATGAATAATACATAAGCTTAAGGAAATAATAAACATATAATATATCATATATAAAAATAGTGACATCATAATGGCCACCTTTGAAGGTGTTAATTGAGTATTGAACAATCATCGTTTCGGGAGGCAGAATTTCGCCATCCACGGAAACCGTATGTTCTTTAACCATTTGATGTGAGAGTGTAGCTCGAATAAATCTTATAACAACATCCTAGTATATTTTAGATACTGGTGTTGTTACAAAAGAAGTAAATAAAAAGAGTTTAGGGGGTTGGAGAAGAAAAATAAAACAAATGAACATGAGAGAATGAATTACCTTTAAAAGTGTATCTCCTTTTGATTTGAGCCTAAAGGCTTCCTTTGAAAGGATTCTTCCCAAAGGGAATCCTATAGGATGAGGAGAGGGATGTGGAGAGATTAAATGGGCAGGGTTTGGCCGAGCCAAAGGCTTGAGGAGTGTGTGAAATGAGGTAGAGTTGGGGGCCTTTTATAAGAGGAGAGGAGGGATACTTTTGGAAATCATGAAACTATTATTTTATTTTCAAAAGTGTTTCGAATTTCTAAGGTCCCAAATTGATATATTTAGATGATAAGATGATAATTCTTAGAAATATACCCAAACAATAGGTTTTTGACATGTGTAGGTTTTAGATATTACATTATATTTACATTTTATTTAAATCGTTAAATAATGTGGTCATCGCTGCATCATCATCCTGTCATAAATAATTTAATTTATTTAAAGTCTAAAAATTATAAAAAAAATACTATGATGTAGGAAATCTTTTTATCTTTCCAATTACTATTTATAATAAAAAATCTGACTTGTATAACCCCATTTAAAAATTGTTTTCGTAAAACATATTATGATTGTGTCATTTTTACTTTTACATTAAATATAAAGTTATTTATGTCATTTCCCAACCAAAGTGGATCCATGGGGTCCCCAAGTTGACTCATAGATTTTCTGGGTCTTCCATGACACATCCAATAAGGTTAGGACATGTGTCTAGGTCATTTCATATTATTAAAGCATTATTTTTACCTTAAACTACACTAATTACCACTAATCGCGATTAAAAACTTAATAAGTTACTATTCACCAAAAAATTATTTTAATCTCATTGAACCACATTTTACTTCTTAATGACAACCATGTATTTCAGATTTTTGAAATTAAAAACACAATGATGGCAAAATTTCATTTAAACGGAAAATCAGTTTTTATAAGTACCACTTAGTGGTTTCACTATTCATCAAAAATTGGAGTTTTTCAGAAAATTACCAAAAATTCACTTTAATATATATTCGATATTCCGAATTAAAAAATGAAGTCTATTTTACAAAATGAAAAACATATAAGTCACATTAATTAATTTAATAATTAATTCCGGCTGTCAGAGTAAATGGCGTGTTTTTATAAAACAATAAGTATCAAAAGATTGACACAAATTTAAGTCCAATTTCAAAGTGAAATTTATTCCAATGACCACCATTGGATTAAATGGTAAAAATATATTCTAATTTAACTTCAAAACCAATTCAAAATATAATCTAATCATATAAATAAATTAGATTAAAAAGCAGTTTTGATGTAAAATGCAGTATTTTTCACTATTCATTAAAAAATGAACATTGTCAGAAAAATACAAAAAATTCACACAAAGTAAATTTTGATGTCCCAATCATAGAGAATAAGTTTTTTTTTAAAAACATAGTTTATAAAATTTTCAAAATATAGATTTAAAATGGGTTTTCCATCATAAGGCAGTAAAACAATCTTTTATGAATATTAGTGTATTCCATGCTTAAGATTAGATTTATTTTCATTTTAAGCCTCTAAAACACTATCTAATTCATTAATAGACATAGATAAAAATATATATTATTCATTACTTGGGATGTTACATTATAGATTTTTATGAGTCTTATTATTTCATTACACGGTTTTCAAATGATAACAATGAATATAAGGAATAAATAGTCCATATTGTATGAAATGATAATGTTGAAGGGATATTGGAAAACACAAAATTAATCTCCAAATTATCAAGGTAAATGTATATATTTTATTTATTTTTTGAAATTTATAAGTGTGAAAACTCTATTTTTTTAATTATTTCATGTTTAATTATATATATTGATTATTTATATGATTTTTGAGTTAAATTATATATTTTATAGTTATTATCAAACATTTTTGGATTCAATTAACTAAAATACATCATTATGTTTTAGAAAAAGTTACATATACAAAAACACTTCTTTATTCTTTGATATTTAAATTTATAAATGTTTTTATAATTTTATAATTATTATTTAAATTTAATTTTTTAACTTGAATATATTTTGGTTAAAAGTCATGAAATATTTTTTTATAAAACTAAAACTTGTGTGACACTATTTTATTTCTTTGATAATTTTAAAATAACTATTTTTAAATATTAAATTTTATAGTAATATGTAGGTATAAATAATTTTACTACATTATTCTATTTTAATGATAGATGTAGAGGTTGATGAACATTTTCCAAGGTATATGATTTTTTTGAAATTTTTAATTATTCTATAATATAATTATTTAATGAAATAAAATGTCTAATTTTAAAAAAATAGTTACATGACTACTATTGTTTCTAATAAGAAGGAGTTTTCTCCTTCTATAGAGAAATCAATTTCTAGAGTTGGTAAACATGAGATTACATGTTTACCAAAACTATCACTTGATCGTGGAGACGAGAGATTATATATTATTTTCTTATGATAATAATAACCCAACTGACCCAAATAAAACACATTTTACCATTTATATCTCATTATAGATATGTTTTAGGATTAACATTTTATGTCATGATTTGAAGTCTATCGACATGTTGGAGAAAGAGTAGTTTTGGAAGTCTATAATCGTAAAATATCTCAATTTATTTATTTTTATCTTATTTTTTTGAATATTATATATTTCAATGACTAATATGTAATTTATTCATTTATATATGACATTCAACATTGATGAAATGAATGAATTTAATAAAATATTTCAATATTATTGGCAGTTTGATGAAGAGATTGTAAAAAAATGATAAAAAATTATGTTTTTGGGAAGTTACAGAATGGAAGACCTTGCCCCAAGTATGGGTTTTTAGAATTAGATAAATAAAATAAATTTGTATTCAACCAAAATGATGAATATTTTTTGTTATAATAACTATTTTATATTTTAATTGTTTTTTATATTACCTGATTAATTTTTAGAATATTTCTATATAATTGGCCTCTAGGAAACCTCTTTAAGAGATCCATTTGTATAAAATATAACCTCACACTTTATCATGTGTAGGTTATCATTTATTGGAAGAGAAAATAATTTTATAAAAGTTTGATACATTAAGATCTCAATCTAGTCGTGGTTCATCAAATGGTTAAGTTCACTCTATAATCTCCCCCACTTGCCATGAAAAAATAGAAAGAGAAAGAAGGTAAAAAAGGTATCTTACAAAGGAATCTAAGGAAGTAGATATCAAAATTGAAAGAAATAAATTATTATTTTCTATGAATATTTCTAGTTTTTAAATTAACAACACTAATATAAGATCTTAATATTTAATTTTAAGATGAAATATAGGAGAAATTATCACATATGACTTATATCCCTGAGGGTAGTTTTTAAATCATAGACACTAATTTAGAAAATCCAGAACACCTAGGCCGTATAAGAGGATATGAAGAGGGTTTCAATATTATGATTTTTTTGGTCATAAGTGTTAGAAAAAAAGAAACCTAGAAATAAATTCCTTAAAATATGAGTTGAAATACCATAAATAATCTATGTGTGATGGAATTCAATCACCTATGAAAGATATGTTAAAACAAGTTTTGAGCCAATCATAGCTTGTGAATCCTGCCTAGTTTTCTCAACATGCCCGAACATCCCATCCTACCTAGCTTTCCTACTCAGATTATCCACATACTCACTCAAACCCATCCTTATCATATGAGATATATTCTAGAGATACCCATGTACATATTGTAGTGCAGAGTGTTGTAAATATGTTCAGCAATTCTATATATCACCAACCTATATAGTTGGGTGAGGTCATAATATCAATACATGATATTATTGATCTAATTAGTTTACTTTGATTTCTTAATAAGAGTGTTACTAGAGTTATATATTGTATAGGTTATTTTTTTACTTTTTTCAACTAACCATATTCTTCATCTGACATATAGGGTATGTATTTTTTTATAAATATTATTCACATTTTTTGAAAATTACTTATAATGTTTTTTGATGTGTAATTTATATTGGAGCATGTGAAATAAAAATAATTAGTACAAAATAATCCATTGGTTCAAGATCAAACAACTTCAAATACATCTGTTTTTTCTAATGTTGAAAAAATATTATCATGGGTTCTTATTCCTTGGATAAAATTTATGAGTTTTTCAAGACACTTGATATATGTAGAAGATATTATCCCTTGAAAACATTTAAAAAAGGTATCATGGATCTGAATATTTTTGATGAGTTCAGAATAGTTGTGTGGCAGTTATTTTCCATGTACGTAAAGTTTTATTTTAGTTTTTATTTCTTTAAATAATGATTATATCAAGTGACTTACTATATTAATTATTTAATTAAGTATCTACAAACTCTTCTTATTGAAAATGATACCACTATTGTTTATGGTCTTATAGATCCACAATTAATTTCAATGAATGTCCAATATGTGAACAATTATTAAATAGTTATATATATATATGTGAGAGATTTTCCAATACAAATATTAGGTACTGGTTTTCTATTACTTGATGGGTAAGAACAGTAATATAATTATGAACTAATATTCATTATAAAGTCATTAATTATGAATCTTTTATATTGAATATCTCATTCGATGTTTTGAATGTTATAATTTAATGAATAGACATTATATTTGTTTTTTCATTATTGGGATATGTTTTCAAAACTTCAGCTGCATGTTATACATGTATGCTTTTTTATAATTTCTTTATTTTCATTTTTTATTTTTACACATGTTTTTTATTTGATATATTTGACAATATAGGTTATGGATAATTCCTAAAAAAGATCACTTGTTGATAAAGCATCCAAATACAATCCAATATGGTGGAGTAATGATAAATATATGTTATATTAGATAATATATATATATTTATTTTAATGTTATTTTTTTTAAAAACATAGAGAAATTGTGTAAAAGAAAGGATGGAATGTGGTTATTATGTTTTAAGAATAATTTATGAGACAATAAAAATTGGGTCAACAAAAGAATTTTATATGGTTAGTTATATTAATTATTTTATGATTTATATCAAAATATTAAATTTTTCAATCTCATAAAATTAATTATTATTGGATATTTTCCATGATACCGAGTCATATCTGAATTATGAACTTACCCATATTTGCAGTATGCTTGCGAACTGTTTGTTAAGTATTATTGGGATTTAAATTATCAGTTATGTATCCTTTAATTAATGTTATGTAAATGAGTATTTATATTTTTTATTCTTTTAGTTGGTATATTATTTTTTATATAGTTATTATTTACTTTAAAATAGTTTATTAGGTAGAGTATGTAATTGTTTTCGAAAATTGTTAGAAAATTAAGTTTTATTATATTTTATAAGTTCATTATTATTAATTATTTCTGTTTATTATTGTTTTGATTATTGATATATGAAAATAAAGGTCAAGAAAAATGTATAACAATGATAACTTTTCGATAAAAATCCAAATAAATTCATATACATAAAATTATTGGTAAATTTATTTTATATTTGATAATATATGATTTTTATATGTTTATTAGTTTTTATTTCCTTGTTAATATTTCATAACCGTAGTGTCATCCTTAAAAAGGAAAGGTGGAATGAAGCTATTTTGTTTTATGATTCATGTTTTACATAATCCAAACTAGGATGGTGAATTAATTTTATATGGTTAGTTATATTATTTATTTTAGTTTTATATCAAAAATATTTTGTTTTTTAATCTTGTGACATTCAATTTTATGTCAAATTTATAGTTATACTGAGTCATATAAAAATGAATACCTTAACCATCTTTGATGTTTATAAACCTTTTTATGTATGATCTAAATTTAAATTATAATGAATTTATATTTTAATTTAGGTTTAAAAATTAGTAATTATAAAATCGTTTTTTGATTTTTTTTCTTATTTTAGGTTTCATGTGTTTTAGGTATGTCTATTTTAATTAAATTTAAATAAATAAGTATTTATTCCATTTGTTTTATTCTTTTTGTTGTTATATTTTGTTTAATTTTATTGGGTTTTTTGTTTATTTATGTTAGTGTATTATGAAGAGTATATAAATCTTTCAGAAAATTATGAAACAAGTAAGTTTTATTACTTTTTATAAGTTATTTACTTATAATTATTAATTTTTATACATGTTTGGGTAATTTTATATGAAAATAAAAATCATGGAAAATGTTTACCAATGAAAAATTGTCAATAAAGATGCTAAATAAAAGCAGATATATGAAATTACAGGTTAATATATTGTATATTATATAATATATGTTTTGTCTAGTATATGTATGTGTTGGTTTTTATTTTCAAGTTACTATTCATAACTGCAGTTTCATCCTAAAAAAAGAAGGGTGGAATGCAGTTATTTTGTTTTAAGATTCATGCATGAGATCTTCACAATGGGGAGGACGACTGGATTTTATAAGGTTTGTCATATTAACTATTTTAGGTTTTATATCAAAATATTCTTCTTGTATTATCCTAACATTAATTATTACATTATATTTTCAATGAATTCAAGTCATATACAAATGTATTACTTAATGATATTTATGAGATATTTTTAACCCAGAATGACCATTATAAATTTCAACTGTATATTTCTAACTTATAATAATTCTGTTGATTGGTGTATTTGTAATTTTTTGCTCATTTCATATTCTTATTATTACTTCAACTTGTACAATTGGATTTCAGATATTGAAAACCGTTATCTCAGTGTTTATATTATGTATTCTACTACATATTGTTATGATTTCTTATCTCATATTTCCTTCTCCTCCTATTAAAATTCCCAAATTCTTCTACTATTTTTCTTGATAATGTTATGTTTACTTTAGTTTGTTTAATTTATAATGTAATATTACTTTTTTAATGTTATGTAGATTCTTAAGGTGAGTTTGTGTTAGGTTTATCCTTTTTTATTTCATATTCAATTTTTTTAGGTTTTAATCCTCAATGTTGTTTCCTTTTTTCCTTTAATCAACACTTATCTAAGAATCACGAATATTATACCCATCAATAATTGATTTTTTAAGGTATTGATCATCAATTTTTTTTTCTGGTAAGAGCCATAAAATTTGAAACCAAAGGCTCTATGTTTATATTGAATTCATTTCATTACTATTTATTAATATTTTAGAAAATTCATGGAAAAATATTTGAAATAGTTTAAAATTTTCATGATTAGAAAAATGGAGGCTATATAAACCATGATTCTATTAGAGGTTTTATGGTTGTCTAATTTTTTATATATTGAAAAAACTTTTAAATTATATTCATGATTGTCTTGTTAAAAATTATGAATTTCAGGTTGAAAAAATTAAATTTTTATCAGGTAATACCTTTTTAAAAAAATGTGGATTCTATTGTCCAAATAGTCTATATTTTATAAGAAATTAAACTTTTTTTCATAATATATAGTGAGCTTTGGTGGTAGTCAAATTGGTTTTATAACATATAAATAAGTTTTTCAATTATTAATTCTAAAACTCACTAGAATAAAAGTATTTGCATAAATATGATTTAGTTTTATTCATTTTTGAATGTTAAAATGTTTCATTATGGGTTTTGAGTTATAATTTTAATGGTTATGTATAATATTGTATTTTCCAAATGAAAATTGTAAAAAAAAAGATTGTTTTTTATAACAGGTGTTTGATATCATTAAATTATATATTTTATTGAAATGGTTTATGTTTTAAAAGTTTCATTAATTTTATGCTGAATTGTTCATGTTTACAATGAATTTATAAAGATAAATGAAAGATATTTTTAAATATAAAGTTTTGTTTGTTTGGGTTAAATTTATGTTTTTTTGTTATATATGTGCAATTTTTTTTAAAAAATATATATAAGTAAGTTATATAATTTTTCAAAACTAATTTATAAACATCATGAGTGTTTGGGTTTTTTATTTTATATTATAATTTTTTTAATGTATTGTATTTTTATAACTATTTTGTGATATTCTATTAATTTGTACTCAAAATATAATTAGTTTTAAATAAAAAATATATTTTGAATTCATAAAATGATGATTAATTTAAATTTAAAGAAAAAATTTTTTCTTTAAAATATAAAATATAATTCATTAGTTTAATTATAGTTTAAAATGACTTGTGATTTATTTTTAAGAATTTTGAAATTCAATTTTAGTAAAAGGGCATAAAGTTTAATTTGGGTTTCCTAATTTCAATTTTTTATTTATATAAATGGATTTATTTGGTTATAAAAAGTATTATTGATCATTCTTGGTCTTACGATAATTATTTTAATGATTTATGGGATTTTTTTACTTAAAAATGTTATGTTAGGATAGTTGAGTTTTAAACTATTTTAATTCTATTTTGGGTGTATGTTTTGTAATTTCATGTCAGGACATGTTTGGTTTATTAAATTAGCATGAAATTTATTATTTTATGTGATTTTATGATATTTTTTGGATATTTATTAGTTTAGTTAAATATAGATTAAAAAAAAAATAATTTAATTTTGAGATCTATTTAATATACCTAAATATGTATATTGGGTTTGAATTTAACTAATTCTTCCAGTGAGTTATTAAATTTTATTATTACTTTGTGGAATAACCATGTAATTTACAATGTTTTCTAATGTGATAAGAAATAAAATAATCATAACTAATTTTGTTAGAAGAAAAATTTCACACTAAATAGAATAATTTTATAGTTTTACATGTCATAGAAAATTTTATAAACAAAATTTTGAAAATTGGTCATAAATGAGATTATTTCAACTCATGGAACAATTTAAACTCATGTCACATGGTTTTTAGCATGAATTATCTAACCATACACACAAATGTTTTGTGTTTTTTATGTGATACAGTTTTTAATATGTTTTTTCATTATTAATTACTTATACACTTTAAATTTTACCTCTTTGATTATGTTTTGTTTCATGTGTTCCTAACAATTTTTTTGGTGGATTGAGTTTACATTTTATTAGCTATTGTACTACTCTACATTGTCCATTGGATAATTGTATCAACATAATGATCTATAAGGAATGATTCATGGACAAAAAAGTATAATTACATTATAACTTTTCAGGTATGTTTTTTTAATATTGTTTAAAAAATTATTGTTTAGAAAATCAATTTCTGATTTATGTTGTCAAATTCTATTTCTTTTTACAGGTTTTTTCCAGTACTGTCTATTTCATTTCTTATATATTATGTTATGTATTATAAGTTTTCATATTTTATTGGGAATGTAATTTAATTTATTTTTTTATTTTTTCTAAAAATTTCCATGTTACTTTTTATAAAAATCAATATGGAATCAATATTATTGGTCTTTATGTATCGGGTTTCAGTAAAAACCAAAGACTTAGACTGGAATTTCAACATCGGGTTTTTCCAAAAACTAATGTTAAAAGTCTTAAAATTTATTATCAACATTAGTTTTTTTAAATTGATATTCAAAAAATTAAATGAATTAGTCCAAGTTAAAAATAATGTTACTTTCAACATCGTTTTTACCAGAAAACCGATGTTCGGAATTCAATGTGATATTTTCCACATTATTTTGTTACAAAATAGATGTTGAAATATATTTTCAATGGTTTTTTATAAAATAAAATATTATATAAGTCCCCTTAATTTTGATTTTAGTTAACTTTTAGATATCCATTTAATTAAAAATGATTTTCAGACTATTATTTATAACATCGACTGTAAAAACATTGGTTAAAAGACTACTGTTAAAATATAAAAAAACCAATGTAGAAATATATTTTCCACAAGTGAGTTTTATAGCCTCATGAAAAAGGATGAAAAAATACATCTATATCTATGGGGAAAAATTCAAAAGATATTGATAATAAACCAATGACTTTTTATTGACCTAAAAGATAATTTTGACCACTTATTCATTGTGATAAGGATGAATTTAAGAAAATATTTGGTTATTTGATACTTTTAAACCTATAAATAAATTATCTGATGTTTCCTTAAAATTGAAGTAGAGATTAATGAATATCAAGGGTCGCATGGGTTTGGATATAGGAAGTAGATAACAGAGTTTCATTCTGTTTTAGAAATGGATAAATCTCAAGGTGGTAAGATTATTCACTATCCCTCTTGTAAAATGTTTAGGATGAAGCATCCCAAAAATGTCTCGCATTAAAAAAACTATTTAGGTGTTGGAATGAGGGGAAATTATATAGAGAATGCTGATGGGAGAAAAACACTAATATGATGGAAGAATGGAATGGTCTATTCAAACTCTATCCTACTATCTAATTATTCAACTACAAGGCATATGGACATTATTCAAACAAATTCACTAATCCAAGAGTTGTCAAAATAACTAGTGGAAATGAACTGCAAGGACTAGAGAGAAAGGGTGAGCTTATTCCATCACAAATAATGAGGTGGATCTTGAAAATTGAATAGTAAAATTTTTGCTAGTTATTCATTCAAATATAGTTAATGTACCATTATATTTCTTTATAGGCATTATTTCATATCATGTATGTTTAGAAAAATTTTCAAACCCCACCACAAAAAATTGAATTCGAGCTATTGATTAAAATGTAAAATGAATAAATTATTGTATCATAAGAATATAAAATATCTCCTATCAATATTTTTAGGATTAATTTACAAAAAAACCTTGTGATACTCCCTTTAGTGTAGTTAAATACTATTATATGTATGGATAAATGTTTTTATAAATCCAACATAAATTTCAAGAGGAGGAATCACACATTATCTCCTGAACTACCCTATGATTCTATGAAAGTGTAAATTGGGTTATGGAACACCTTTGGAATCATTCTCTCAAGAATGGATAATATTTAATGATGAGAAAGTATATCTTTCTCAAATTATTCTTACTAAGGAAAAGGTTACCCTTGATGACATTCCCATTATAAGAGAATATGTGGATATATTTCTTAAAGAATTCCTTAGTCTTTCCCCTAGATGAGAGGTTAAGTTCTAAATCAAACTTATACCTATTTAATTTCAAATATCCAATAATCATTATAGAATTTCCATTGATTAACTTAAATAGAAAAAGAATAAACCATAGGAGACTTTAGATAATTTATACACCCACGTGATTCATCATAGGGTTTGTTGGGTTTTTATTAAGAATAAAGATGGGTTAGTGTACCTCTATATTCATTACTAAAATCTTAAAAAGATAATTATAAAGTAAAATTTTCCTTTTCCATATATTTATGAATTTTTAGATGAGATACGTGGAGCCCAGTACATATCTTAGGCGGATTTTTATTTATGATATTTTTAATTAGAGGTGAAGTAGGATATCCCCAGGACTTCTTTTCATACAAGGTAAAAGAACTATAATTTCATAGTGATTCTATTTAGACACACTAATTATTTAGATATAATCATAGATATAATGTATAGACTCCTTATGGGTTACGTTGATAAATATGTGGTAGTATTTATTGAAGATATTCTTATATAATCTTAAAGTAAGGAGGAACTTGAAAAACATTAGAAAAGTATACTACAGAAATTGGTAAATGAAAACTCGAATGAAAAGTAAAAAATTATAAATTTTTGAAGGAAAAAGTTAAATTAATATGTAATTTTATCACTTTTAAATGGATATCTTTGGATACATAAAATATAGAGACAATTGAAGGATTTACCATACCATCAACTGTTATAGAGAATTGTATATTACATGGTTTAGATAAGTACAATAATTTTTTTTATAATATTATCATGATTTTAAATCCCATAGAGTAATATAACTCAAAATAGAGTGATTTTTTAGGACTAATGAATGAAAGGTGAATTTAGATAAGATAAATAAGAGGATAATTACATTAAATGTGATCAAATTACTCATAGTGGGGAAGGATTTGTGATCTTAAAAGATGTATCCAAAAATATATTTGGTTGCTTACTCATGAAAGATGAAAAAATGATAGCCTGTTCCTCCAACCAATTAAATATCCCTGAGAAAAACTACCCAAACCATGATATGAAATTAGCTACAATTATATTTTCATTAAATATTTGGTGGAATTATCTATATGGGGAGATGTGTGAAATATATACAAATCATAAAATCCTCAAGTATATATTCACCAAAAATTCATTCAATATGCACCAATTGATGAGGTTAGAGTTGAGAGAAAATTATGATTTATCATTCCACTACCATATTGAGAATGTGAAAAAAATGAAAGATTTTCTGAGTAGAAAATATTCTACTACCCTATTGATGATGAGGATTTAAATAGATCCAATATTATTTGAAATGAAAATGTAGAAATGGGAATCATAAAAGAAAATTCATCATACCTTGATTAAATAACCTCTCAACCATATATTTTTAATAAGATCATGGAGGAACACAAATATTATAAAGAGCTACAGAGAAATATAGTGGATATTCTATGTTAAAAAATTCTAAATATGTAGTTATAAGGTTTGGAACCCAGGTACGTGTCTTATAAAAACAAAAACATAATAGGGAAAACTTGAATAGGGAGATTGGAGAATTTATATCTCGATGTTTTCTATGCCAACATGTCAATGTTGAATGATAAAAGTTTAAGGGTATGATTTAATTTTTTTATACTAGTATAGAAATCAGAAAACATAACGATGGATTTCATCATAAGATTCCCTAGGTAATATGATGGAAATAACTCCATTTGGGTGCAAGTTGATTTCCTTACAAAGTCAATGAACTTTATTACAATCAAGGAAGATTTATCCCTTGACCAACTCAGCATGATATACATAGGAGAAGTTATAAAAATGTATGCAACACCACTCTTTATTACATAGGATTAAGATATGAGGTTTACCATGAGGTTTTGGAGAAGACTAAAACACGTGTTGGATAATGAGTTCAGTTTTAGTATTGTTTATCACCCTCATATGTATGGCCAATCTAAAAGAACTATTCCAATTCTAAAATAAATGATGAAATCTTATTCTATGGATTTAAAATGATGCTATGATCAACACCGACCCCTAGTGAAGTTTTTATATAATAAGAATTTCCAATATAGCATTCAAATTTATACTTTGGATGCTTTTTATGGGAAGAGGTGTCTGACTCCAACATGTTAAGATGAAGTTGGAGACAAGAATATGATGGGACCTGATCTTATCAAAGATATGATAGAGATGGTTAAAACTATTAATAGTAATATGAAATCTACACAAAGTAAATAAAAAATATATTTATAAAACCACTTATGAGATATTGACTTTGATGTCGCAGATAAGATTTTACTTCTTATATCTCCACAGAAGAAAGTCATGAGGTTTGGGAAGAAGGGAAAGATACATCGACCCCTTTGATATCCTTGATCACATTAGAACTATGGCCTATCTACATGAACTCCCACCCAACCTATATCAAGTACATAATGTGTTCTAGGTATCTCTCTTATGAATTCACATACCATCCCCTCACATATAAAAAATAATTTTTTTACCTTTAGATTACTACCATTTATATGATGAGCAACCAGTGAAGATCATATATCCTATATGAAAAGTTCCATGATATATGAAAACACACCTAGTAAATTTACTATGGTAGAACCACATGTTTGAGGATGAAATAAAGGAACTAGAAGACGTGATAAAAGATAAGTACCCTTTTATATCTTAGTATATTAAATTTAAATTTGAGGGTGAAATTTTTGAAATGGGGAAGAATGTATTGACCGAAATATTTATAAATGAAATTACATTTTTATTGAATAAATTATTTATTAAGTAATATATATATAAAACACTCTCACTACATTGATTATTATAGACTCTTATAAAATATAACAATAATTTTTCTATCGGTATTAAAAATCATTAAGCATCATAACCATTGATAATATATCCATTCTTTAGATACTGTTAAGATTAGTATGTATTAATGGGAATTATAAATTCTAACTGAAATAGATAGAAGATAAGATGGCCCTTTCTAGTAGGATCATACATAATCAAGAATATTAAGTTGAGATTATGAGGGAGATGGAATCACTCGGATTTTCTCTCGACTAAGACCAAACTGAGATTCATCAACTAAAACTCAAGCAAAGCCATTTATGGGAGAAGATTAATCTTATTGAGATCAAAACTCAAACAATTTTCACTAAACCACCCCAAGAAATTACCACCATCATACACCTTACCATTAATTAATATACTGGTTTAATAAGGGGTTATGTATCTATACCCTAGTAATAAAAGTTTTTATATTTTCTTTTTAATAAAAATATGATTATATTTATTCTTTTTTTATTTTTCATCATATGGTTATAAATCAAGTTTAATAAAAAGATGATTTTGATATGAAGAAACAAAAATTTTATTTTTGGGAAATATATAGTTTCAATTGAAACAAACTTTTTTTTTAAATTTAGTATTTTTTTATGTAACAGTTACCTTAATGATTTTTTTATTGAATAATATTATTTAAATATAAATGATTTTTTATTTATTGAAAGGGAAAAAAGAAATTAGTGTTGTAAAAACAAGTATTTTATAGTAAATAGTATTTCTATTTAAAAATAAAAATTATCATATTTAGAAAACTATTTTTCTTAAATAAATATTTTTTTTATTTAAACTCATTTTAATTATCCAAAGTTTATTTATTCATAATTTTCCAAGCCAATCATGTTTTTGGGTAAAAATTGAATACAATATGTATTCTGACATCATAATAACCCAGAGTGATATAATAAATTCTATAATGGTAATCCATGACAAAAAATAGATCCTCGGTTTATAATAATGTATTTTTGAAGTCATTTGATTAGTTTTAAAAAACTGTGACGACTTCTATTATATTTTATGTTTTTAAAAACTAATCTCTATAAACATGACTCTTTTCCACATCATGAACGGTATTATTTTTATGTTTTCAGTTATTAAACTAAGAAAATATTAAAAACCACTCATCTTTCATAGAAACCATAGGAAGATAAATTTGAAGGAATGTGGTTTCGATTATTATTTTACTTAGAGACCAAAACCTTTGTTTAGAAATTAATAAAAAATTCCCCTATATTTTTCTATAAACACCCACATTTAATCTAATTAGTATTTTTTGAAAACCTTTTAGGAAAATCCTCCCTCTCGATATCCCTCTATAAAGTCCTCCCAAGGTGTTTTAAAGATCCAAATAAGCTCATCCTAGGATTTTAGAAGTACCCTCTCAGGGTAAGGGTTTCTCTTCCTCATCCTCTTTATTAGAGAACTTTATTTTTATTAATCATTTTTATTTCCAAAATTTTCATGTTGTAATATGTTTTTACACATACCATTAATATCCTAATTATTCACTTTTAATGTGTTACAACATATCACTCTCATTAATCCACTCTATAAACCATTATGCATAGTCGTTATGCTGCTAAAATTGACCCATAATTCTCTATGAAAAACATTCAAGTTGTGAATATCATCACTATTTCTGGTGGAGGGTATTAAACAAGTTTTACCTATACATAATTTATTTGGTACTTCCATGTATATAACCCACACAATTTAATCATTATATTAAAAGTTATTAAAATAATTCTTATGTTATATGATCTATGTATCATGACAATTAAAGTACATGAGATGAATATGATGAGTACTCTTGAAATTATATATCAATATAATTCTGTCGGTAATGTTTTTATCTTAGGATATATCATTTATTGTTCATGGTGAGTTAGAGTAATCAAACTACATTATTATTTCTCAATAGTTATCCTAGACTAGTGATTATGATATCATGTTTTATGTTATTTCCATATTATTATTTTGCCATAATGTTATCAGCTTGTGTCATTATTGGATTCTTATGTTTATGATTCTTACCCTTTTTTGAAGCCTTGATATAACTGTTGAATCACATATATTAATTTAACCATGTTATTTTTTATTATTCTATTGGTGGGATTTATAGGCCCCCCTTTCTTATGTACATGCTCACCTTATACCTTTCATTTTAAGAGGATCAATGGAGTTTAAGGGAATGCTTTGGATTTTTTAAATAATATCGTTAGATCCATATTTAAATTTATTATGATATGTATCTAATCACACAAAGACACTAGGCCTCTTGATATTTTGGGATGGTATTATGTTAATATTTATGTAATAAGTTATTAAATAAAGTCTATTAATGATTTGGGTTTTTATACTCCCTTTTTCAAAACACCATCATATAGAGAGGTTCTCAGAAAACTAGAGTTAATCGTATATAGTACCCTATCAACCATATAAAATGCCTCACCTCAGTCAACATGAATCCCTTATCACTGAACACCATAAATTCCTTCAAAAGGCCATGATTCATTTCCTATAGAAAATAAACCTACGTGGTCTGACCAAGTAGAGGAATATTCCTCTGATGTGATAGAATATGGAATTGATTGGATTACTAAACATAAATATTAACATACCAAAACTAAAAGGGAATTTGAAATAGAATTTCAAACCTTGTAAGGGTCGTAAGAAGAAATGGTCCATCATGAGAAAGGGTTTGAAGGATGACCAGTATGTCACTCTAAAAAGGAAAGAGAGTGGTGTAGAGATACCATTTCATCAAAGAAAGATTACATGATTCCCTTTACACGATATTCCATATTGAAATTCATAAAAATCAATTTAGTAGATGATAGACTAATAAATATATACTAATGGATGGAACATAGAAATAATACCCTGATTGGTGGGTTTCACTGATAGAAAAACTAATGTTTTACATACTTGGAATTATAAGAGGATCTAGAACATGGAACCTCCAAATGAAGAGATACCACCCTCACTAATTTATTAAACTGGGAATAAAGGGAAAGGTGTTTCTACATCCCCGTCACCACCAAGAAAGGATGAAATCCAGTCTGTAAAATAGTGGCTGGAACAATATGAGATTGAAATATGTAACCGCAGATGGATCAATGAGTAATTTATTATCAAAAATATTCCCAATGAGTATTTCCTCTCAAAATAAGAAAATGAAACACCTCACATTTAGCAAGAGGGATTCAATTTACTTAAAAGGATAAAATCTGAGCATCAGGAAAACTCTGTTTCTAGATTTATTGTTTAACTAAATATGATAATTTATGGAGACTAATATTTTACTTTGTTATTGTGATAACCTCACCCATATTGGGAGAATAAACACACCCCATAAAAGACCATAAATCCATAACTAATGAATGTTTTGTGACCACATCAAGATTCTCCCACTGCCTGAGAGATCTATAGAAAAATATATCAAAATATATGGCCTCGTGGAGACCCATGATGGACCCACAAGAATAGAAATTGTTGGAAAAATTAATTTTATTTGTTAATACCATGTTGGGTATAACTTTCTTCTAGTATAGTAGTCTCCCATTAGGATCCATCATAGTCAAATAATTCTTTCATCATCAATTAATCCCCCAATTCATATCTATTCTATAGAAGAAGATGATCATCAACTTCAGGAACTAAAAAAATATGAAAATGAAAGGATTTACAACATTATATACATATGAAAGAGTCGGATGTAGCCACTCAACATCTTTCTCCTATATGATAAGTTTCTAGAATAGTGTGTGGAAAACCTCCATGAGGAACTATATAAACCATTAATCCTATTTAAATATCGAACATGGTTTCTAGAGTTTGCAGGCATAGCCAATATCTAGAGGATATTATTTATAGAACAAAAGCCAAATCATGACCCATTATAATGGAATAATGTAAATGATTCAGTAATATAGAAACATCCACTTTCATGCTTAAACCAAAAACAGTTCCTCATGGAGCACACATGAAATCTCAAACTCACCCAACACCTCCTATTGAGTTAAAATACTTGAAAAACCACCCTAGATCAAAGGAAAAAGAGAGTAGGTTTTCCCAATATTTAATAACAAGAGAAAAAATTATATTCATTTTGAAATTAATAGGTTCTTGGTTACTCCATCATATCCATGAAAAACAATCTCCTCAAATTTACTAAGCCCAGGACACCTAAAGAGGGTGGCCTCTATGATTTTCCCAACTATTTCTCTTTTTAATAGAGAAAAGTCCACACCATAAAAGGCTGATTTGTATTTAAGAAAATTATCTAGGGTATGGTTGATTCTACATAAGTTATACGAGGAGAAGTCCCAATACAGGTGGACCATGTATCCACCACCCAATTAGAGGAAGAAGGTGATTGTAAAGAAGTTCTATCCCAGAGTAAACAAATGTTTAATGACTAGATGACCTGAAATAATGTTGACCAAGATCATGTCATTATTATAAAAAAAATTCCTCAACCTTTCATGATCCAGTACCTCCTACATCATCTAAATGGATGTTATCATACTGACCCTATAGATGCATATGTAATCATCAGATAAAGAATAGGGTACAATAAGAAGACTCTCATCCTAATCCCAATCCGGCCTTAACTCTTAGGGATTTATTTCCCCTATCATCCAAAGTATGGGTACCAAATTTAAAAATAGGATCCTTATCAGATTAATAGATTATCTTTGGTATTTTAAATTCCATCCACTTATCAGGTACATTATCTGATGATAAATATATATATGAATCCATGTTCCCCATAACTGACTAAGGAGTCAGAGACAGATGCTACCAAATATGAGGGAATAGGGGAAGATTCATTTCTGTAAAATATTATTATGAAAAAAATCCCCATAGATGACATATTTAAAACCAAAACCCATGGGTAGGGACTTTAAAAAGTTTAAGTTGAACATGGGGACACCCTGGAGTTCTCAAAGAGTTGTCTGAACACAATTATTTTGGATGAGTGACTAGTGGGAATACAACTATATGACCCGCATAAGAGAATGGGTAGGCATGATATGTCTATTCTATTAAAAAAATATACAACCTCTATTTTTTCCAAGTGAAAAATATATCTACCACAATAAATTTATCACCTAAGACACATTCCATGGATCAAACCCACGTTGGGAAACATAAAAATATTTTGCAGAAGTGTGATTTTTTAGGAGTTATTAAATTTTATATACAATATCTCCATCCTTAATGATCATCATATTTAAAAATATCTCAAAGAAAAAAATTTCAAGGCCCTCCATAGTCCCCAAGAGTTTGAAGAAGAAATATATACATCTTAGGGTTTTCAAGAAGAATATTATTTGGTATAATTTAATTCCACCATCTCATACATAAGTAAAAATCATTAGGAATATTTTTCCTAAAATATTAGAAATCTATATGATTTAGGAAGTTTGATAACTTTGAGATTCTATGGTATCTAGATGAAAATGGCTCTATTACTAAGTTATACAGGTTTGGAACCTTCAAAGGCTGGGATCGAGTAATAATTATTTATCTCCAATGAAGTTTACCATTAAAATGTATGAGAAGAGTGAGAAAATCCAATAGGGAAGATTAATATCAAAGATAAATTCAAGGTCCTAATATGTAATTAATATTTCATGTTATCTAAATGTATATTACATACAATGTTCTACTCATGTGACTATGAATTCATAGCCACGTGAATGTCCCATTGATATTCCATTAATGTTCACAATATTCCATTGATGGAAAAGTCGACATAATATGCATTGATATTTCCATTTTGAATATTATGAACACCAGTACATCAAAGAGGGTTTCTATAAGATATAGGGAAAACCAAAAATTATAGAGGGAAATATGTTGGTTTCTGCTCCCAATGGCCTGGGAACTGCTCCTACAAGCCCATGGAGCTTTCTCAATAATGACTATATACTAGCTAGAAACATGGTAAAGGGGGAGTATCCATCTTTAGTAGGACACCAAAAACTATAAACTTTATTGACCCTTGTACGCACTGTGATGGGCATGTTGCATTAAATTGAGTACCTCAAGAAATAGTCAAACCAATATTCGATTTGATTAAGATAATTTTATTTTTCATTAAATTAAAATTGAAAATATTAATAGAAAATATCTTGAAACTCAAGATTTCAAAACTTCTTCTGCATTTGGTAATGACAGAGAAGAAAAAAACATCATCATACTACTACAATGATGACCCTTGCAGTTTAGGATAATAATGACAAATTAATGGCCTATTAATTCTTAATGGATACGTATATTCTCTTATACTATCTACAAGTATTAAGTATACTTCTATAGACCTGGAGATGGAAGATAAAGAATATAACCTTAGGTATTCCCCTATAACATTTGATGACAACATCTCTAAAACTATGGATGAGACCAAGTAGGTAAATATGGGAACATAATAGGACTCATGAACCAAATTGATCCACACTGATGAGTATTTTTAAGAGTAAGATATTTATATTTCATTCCTGAAACAAAAACATTATGTGTTCTCTTAGAACTATATTGTGATTCTAGAGTTAGACCCCAATGTGGATACCAATTACTGAGGCCTTCCAAATAACCATTGAGGTTTCAAATATACTATTAGGAGAACATAACCCTCTGTTATTTCTAAGGTGGAGTTTAAGGGATATAATTGTATCAAATAAAAATTAATCTGAGAGGTACATTACCCAAAATGGATATAGAATATCATCCCTATTAATAAAAATAATATTTGGATAAGGGTTTGAATAACGTTTAGGGGTCTCAACTAACATTATCCAAAGGTTGATTTCCCAGTTTTGATCATGGAATAATTAATCGATGAAAATATAGGATTATAAGACCTTTAATTAAGGGATAAGTACTCCGAGTAAAATCAAAACATGATGGAACATAATGATGAGGAATCCACTACCTTCAAAGAACCCATGGGATATTATACTACCATGTCAATCCATTTGGATTGAATAATTTTTTTTCCACTTAACAACGTGCCATAAATTACATCTTCAAACCCTGAATGAGAAGAATTTCATAATTATATATTGATGAACTAGTAGTTAAGTATAACTACCTTTAATTTTACACATAAATATCATTTTTATTAATATTCCACACATTTCATAAACATAGGCCTAAGGACCCTAATATTTTAACGTCACTGGTGACTAGAAACACAATCTTCTTATTTTGAGAAATATCTTCCATATCTTCTCCAAATAACTTCTCATATAGTAATCATATTAGGAATATCCTACCTAAACCGTTATTAATAACTTGGTGAAGGAATCATAAGAAAGGGTGGTCTTATATTCTCTGTAATGTTAACCATAGAAGATATCAATCTATAGTCATATGAAATCAAAAGATAAGCATAAAGGTATGTGACTAGGAATATAACTTAGGAGGTTCATACCTAACCTTTCATATATCATAAAAAATATGCATGGTGTAAAAAAATTATCAATTCAGAAAACAAGTCCCATAAGTATAAGAAACCATAAAAAAATTAATCATTAAACATAATCCAATTTTATAAATGTGTGGAAGCATTATAAATATTGAAATCCATTTTATATTTCATATTTAACTACCACAAACACAAACATTGTGGATCAGGAGTCATAACATGTTTCCCACTATGGATCAAGATACATCTATTTCCCATAGTGTATAAGGACTCACCAATTTCTCATAGTGGATCAAGCACATAAACTTGTTTCCCACTGTCATCTCATGAGATATAAATATTTATTAAATATAGTAGAGGGAGATATAAGTCCCACCCTTCACAAAAATTAAAACCATACTTATGTGTTCCAAAATATCATGAAACATTCATTATATCATCACATCATAACCCATGTAAATAAAATGTTACTGAAAATTATTTCATCAATTCACTATAGCATAACCCATAAATAATAAATGGGTTTCAAAGAAATTTAATCGACATAAAAATTAATCATTAAGTGAAAGAATAAATACTGTATCATTAAATATTATAATTATTAAATCATAAGTAAAATAAAAGGATTACATATTTGATGGAAATTGATATTGAAATATTTATTAAAACATTTATTGAGGAATATATCCTTTCCACTTTGAAAAATAGTTTTTTAAACCAAAAACATTTTCAAAATAAATTTATTTAAAAATAACCATAGAAACATATAAATAAATATTTAAAAATAATTTAAAATATTTATTTAGGAAAATATCATTTTTTTGAAAATAAAAATTTAAGATATAAAAAAATTAAAAAATAATTTTCTTTTAAAATAACATTTAATGATCATCTGAAAACAATTATTAAGGAAAATAACCCTTCCACTTGAAAAAAACATTAAAATCATAAACAAATTTCAAAGTACTTTTATTTTAATGTTTTATCTTATAAAGGATGTTTAAAAACAATTAGTGTTCATTAAATTGGTAAATTACGTTCATTAAATAAATGTTAAAACAAAGATTCCTTTCATATTTTTGGTAAAATATAAATGAGAATTATTTAGAAAAAGACAAGAAGATTCATTTATATTTTTTTTGAACAAGTAAATGATGAGTAAAAATGTGTTTAATTAATCACTTGGATAATGTTAAAATAATTTTTTTCAAACAGTTTTAGAAAACATGGTTTTGGAAGGAAACAATCATCTTAACTGAAGAGGGAAATAAAGAAGATTTCTGTTAAAAAATATATATTGATCAATTTAGTACATAAATAGAAGAAAGTTAAGAAATTTTTTTATTCCCATGACATAAACATAGGAGTATAAAAATAACGAGTTCCTGGATGTATGGATCATAATATTTTAGTATCATAAACATAATAATAAATAATCTTGATAAATGAAATAACTATAACAAAAAATTATTACCACTATGGAAACTTTGAACCGTAAGCCCCATTGAGATATAAAATTAAATAAAACTTAAAATATAATTAAAATAAATAAATTAATGATATTACATGTCAAAAAGAGGCTGTATATACACCTCATAACACAGGATATGTTCATAACATTACATTTATTTGACAATAAGAAAATTGAGATAAAAATACCATACTGATTGGTAACTTTTGAACCATAAACTTGAAGAAAGATAGATCCTAAAATAGATAATTAAATCAGAAAAAATTTTAGAATAATTTTCATAAAATTAATTAATTTTAATTATATACACCATATAAAATAATTTGGTGGTGAATATGGCACATGTATCATAGAAGTAAAAATTGAGACTGAAATCCCTAACCAAAAGTTTCGAATTCTTTCATACACATTCAAATAACCTGTATAATAAATATAATTTATTATAAATATATTATCAAAACATAAAAAAACAAACACGCACACACATATATATATTTCACACCATATAAGATGTACTTATTATTTTTTATTACTTTTTGTGTAAACAATTCCATTTTAAAGTCACGTTTCAGGCAATAAGTGCCTTGTTTTTCATGTATGTTTTAATTTGTTTTTTTTGGTACTCCTAAATTGATAATTATTCTATAATATAAAAAATGTAAAACATGACATAAATATCATATATATTCAACATATATCTGTATTTATAGTTATATATAAAATTAAGATATAGAAAATGAAATACAATATTCATGGAGACAGTAGACTGTATGTATGCATGGATATTGCTTCTATTTTCTAGAAAGATTGAATTAAATAAAGGTAAATAATATATTAACATTAAATAATCATTATTAGGTCATATATCACATATGTTTATTTAAAATATCATAATTATCTTTCATGTAAATCACGAATAAATCACATCGCTTCGCGAGACAGTAGTCTTCTGTACACACGAACAACATTATCAAATTACATTAGTATGGAAAGTAAGAAGTAATATGTTTTATCATGATTAATATAAATAATAATATCATAAATATCATATATAAACAAAATAAATAATTATATGAATCCATGATAGTTTGTTATTGAAAACGAATAACATCGGTTCGTTAGGTGGTAGTCCACCGTTCAAACAAATGATGATTTCATTACCCATTTGATGGTAGAGGAGATGGATTAAGGTTATGAAATAAAAATAATAAAATCTAATTATATTTAAGATACTTATGTTATTATATAATTATTTTTTAATATTAATTTTAGGATTTGGGGGAATAAATAAAATAAAATACTCGGTTAGTTACATTACGTTTTATTTGGAAAAATTATTTTGGTTTATACCAAGAGGATTCTTTCGGTTGGATTTATGAGAAAAATAACGATTTTAGGATGTAAGGATTGAGTTAAAGAATTTATTAAGGTTTTTTCATAACTAAAGGGTTTTGGAAGTGTGACGAAAAGAGAAGAGGGGGTGGTATTTTATAAGTGAGGTGAGCGACACACCTGTAATATTTGAAAGCAAAAAAGGTGTACCAATGTTTTTCATATGACTGAAGGATCCAAATTTTAAATTATAAAAAATAAAACACATAAGGTCAAAATATTTCTATAAAATGGGTGTTGGAATTTTTTTAGTTCATTTTTAACCCTTATATTTTTAGTTTAACCCATGACAAACCCATTTTTACCATAATTGTAATAAATAAATATTATTGTTTTTATTATTAATTATTGTAAAATATTTATTTTAAATTATTATATAATATAATTTATGATGATTAAAAATATAGAATCTATTTTTCCAAACTACATTCATAGACATTTGAAAATATTACTTAAAAATAAATCCAGAGATGCGATGAGAATGTAATTTCCCAAAGAGAAAATGTTCAAAAGTTCAAAGGTTTTTATATATAAATTGTATATAAAAGTTGTTTCAATGAAATAAATTGGATAAAATGATATATAATTTTAATAATTTTACCATTAAAATAGTATTATAAAATTTTTAATGTTTTTAAATGCTTTAAATGAAATGGTAGTTCTTAATAAAAAATATTCTTTTTCACTTTTCATAAAACATTTTTCTTCTCAAAAAATTATAAAAAATACACTCTATGATAATTATGAAATTGTGATTTAAAAAATAAATTTTAATTTTTCAAATAAATTATTAATTTTAAAATAATTATAGAAATGTTGACAAAATTTATTTTCATAAAAATATAGTTTAAATAGAAAAATTGGATTAATTCTTATCTCATATCTAGAAAACACATAAGATAAATGTCAGAAATTTAATTTAATATATAATATATAAATTTAATTAAAATAGTGCACTAAAATTATTTTTTTAACATATTGAGCTAAAATCAATTTTTGTGCAATATTTTAATTTCTAATTAATTGGTCACTGAATAATTCTATTTATATACATGTGTAGACCATATTTTTTTTATAATTTATTTAATCATATTAATAAATGATATTCCAATGTATTGGTGATAACTATCATATGAAATAATAATATTTCAATAGTATGTCACATTTCATTTAAACTTGGTGTTTTATATAACACATAGAAAACAATATATTTTCTATAAAGAAAGAAAAATTCGCGTTTCATTTAATAAAAAATATAAAATAAATAAATTTATTTGATAAAATTATTTCAAAAAATATAGGGGTGTTACATGATGTCCTGAAAATGTTATGAGTATATTAATGACCATTAAATAATCTTTAGTAAATAGAAACAAAACATCTTAAAGGTAAACCATATGATGTGTGATTTCGGGGTAATATCAGGGAAGTTACTTGGATTCATGGTATTCCATTGTTGAATAGAGGTTGACCAATATAACTCTTGGTATATCTTTACAATATCATCTCCTTGAAACTTTAAATAGATGAGAGGGTTCTAGGGATACATAGCATATACCAGGCATTTCATGGCCAACCTAGACAGAAAATTCTTCACCTTTACAAAGTTGATGAAGATGGGTGTCACCTATAAATGGGATTAAGATTTCAAGGAATAATTTTAGAACCTCAAGTAATATATGTTCTATCTATCAATTTTTATACCTCTTGTATAAGGGAATTCACTAATTTTATATATGGTCATCGTGGGATGATTAGTCAATTCCATTTTCGCGTATAAAAATGTTCATGGGTATGAAATTGTCTCTATTATTTTATCCAAATGATATTAAATACTAAGAAACTATATTATGATTTTAGAATAAATTCCTTGTACTCATTTTTATAGTAAAAATGTTGAGACACTACTTACAACACCACAAAGTCCACTTGAACTCTTGTATCCAAAATATCAGGTATATTATTAGTTATCCTATTATGACTGGTCATCTGGACAAATGGGTTGTATTTTGGAAAAAATATGACATTTTATTCTTATAATAGAAATAAATCAAGGGACAGATATATACCAAATTAATTACAACACATATTTCCTCATAAATCAAGATAGTAAACACTGATCTCCTAGATAAAGAAGTTTTCTTTACCCGTGACACCCCTCAAACATGGAGGATTTATTTTGATGGACCCCCAACAATAATTAATAGGAAAATAATGAAAATATAGATGTTCAACTGGGTTGGTATGTGTATTTTATTTTCTTCCTTAGACAAAAAAATTATTCTATAATCCTTCCCATTATATGAATTCTACACAAATAATGTGGCAAAATAAAAATATAGTATTGAAGGCCTAGAGGAATACTTACATATAAAAATATATTATCTAAATGTAAAGTGTGATTTTGATCTAGTGATCAAGAATATCCAAGAAGAATTCATCATCAAGAAGGAATAATTTAACCCTTTCATCATATATGTAATGATTTTTAGGGAATAATAACCTTTCAAACAAACACTACATCACGTTTCACTTTCACAGAATGCTAGTGCTACCGTAATTGCTCTGACAACCATAGTACCAGTTGATCATATCCAAGATGAGACAATATCTTTTATCATTCATTGATGGGAAGTCTCCCCTGACTTCATTTGTGACATGGTGGAAATCTATTTGATCAGTGCCACCTAGGTAAAGGATAAGACAAAACCTTTTATTGGCTGAATGAATCCCACAATGGTCTAACTCCAAAATCGTAACCTCATTTTGAATGATCCAAAAAATAATATATTTATATTTTAGTATAAAATTTCACCCTTCATGATTATCTAAATAAATAAAAGGTACTCTGTAAATAAGGATTAATGGATTCCTCCTCAAATGCATTACTGATGGAGAGACCCTCACTTTGATGTCAGATGTCCATGAATTCTCTTATGGAACTCAGTAGTTAAGATCTTGGATCTCCGAAAAAATAAGAAGGCTGAGTTATTTCTAGACAACAAAGATACATGAAAATGAAGAATATAACTAGAAATTTGTTCTTTTAGATATATTAAAACATATTCCATTATCCCTTAAAGATATTTCCTATTACTAAATAATTTTGGACACTTGCCCTGTGAGGAATGGATATCATGGGGATATGTCCTCTATATACAAATAAGAAGTTAAATTATATCTTTAATGCTACAAAATTATTCTCCTAATGAGATAAGAAAATACCCATCAGTTAAGTGAGGAAAACTATATCGTTAGCTTTTGGAAGTCAAATATCATCACTAGATTCGGTGACCTCTATATAATATTGATATAAAATGGCACCAATATATTTTTTTAGAGTTAATGATGTTGTATTAAGAGTATAACAATGAGTACAACAACTGATCACATGACCAGATAGTGGAAAATTGGTTGATTGGGTATTTTAATAAGACATTTTTAGATATAATCCACATGATGCTGGACAAAGATAAGAAATCTTGGAAAGATAAACTCTTTCAGGCCTTGTGGGCCTATCACACCATTACCTGCACTACCACACAAGTGACCCCATATTTTTTTTTCTATGAAAAAAAGGAAGTTCTACCTATAGAGGTCCATTTAAACCCACACATAACAACTATCTGTTATTAAATATCAGAAAATGAAAAGTCATAGAAGTGACATGATGAGTTGGAATGACTCGATGAGAAGAGGTTTCATACATTACATAGCCTTGAATTCCACTAGAATTAGTTCGTGTGAGACTTTAATAAAAATTTCCATCACATCTCCACTCTATAAAATGAGTTTATATTTGTTATCAGAGACCTGATGATACAAGGGATGGAACCTTTGAAGCTAGAACCTAATTATGAAAAAACATTTATCACATTTAAATTATATTCTAATGTTGCTTAATCATTATCCACGATAGATAGGGAACACATTATACCCCCACCAATGAAATGTTTCTTATTAAATACTTTTCATAATCCCTATATCGTCACTAAAGTCATGGTGGTAAGACTCTAAAATACATACTAACTAAATCAAGGTCATATAACATTGCAGTTTTCATAATTTTGTCTATCTTAGAAGACCTTAAATTACTTAGAGTTGTCTATCCGATGGGATACATTTTTTAAATGACTGTCAAATCTATATAATAATTTGTGGCATATATACTGTATCAATAAAATTGCGGTAAGGCTGAATGATCTATACTAATAAAATAATAGAACATTAAAATAATTATCTCCTAAGTGAGATCTAGATCTGTATAGGGGGACCATAGGCTACTATAATGTCAAGGTTCACTCAGGGAATGAAAAACATCCCCCCTCCTTTCATATGATCTAGATTTTTATAGGGGAATTATTACATAAGAACCATGAATATATTGATTTTTATCTTCGTGGGATACATAGTAATGTATGTATTATTATCTTAGGCCCAACCATTCTATCCATTATTAAACATTTCAACCCATATTTGAACATGATCAATATGGAGAGTAATTCATTTGAATAACTAGTTGAAACTAAATTCCTAAAAGACAATATTTGTATAGACATCTAGAACCATCTATCACTGACCTAAACATGGGATTATTTGATAAAAAACCCTTTAAGCATTGTATATAATCCTTTAAACAGCATAATATCCAAGGTCCATGTTATGAACAGACCCATGTCAGGTACCAATCCGTAACTACCCCAAGATAGCCACCATAGGCCCAGGGGTGGTGACAAGTGCTGAAGGGACACAAAAAAATCAGAGCGGCATTTTCATAAGTACTTGTACACACACACAACTAACTCGATGAAAATGTGAAGAGGGAAAGGAGTAAAATATGAAACGAGTTGTAATAAACCAAACAGGAATGGACCACTAAACATTACAAGTACAGTAATGTAAATAGAAAGGGAAAATGGGAAAAATACACCCCAACTAGAAATGTGTCCCAAACTAATAGAAACTGAAAATAAATAAAATATATGAGAGTCCCACTCCTGGAATCCAAGATACAACAACCATACGCGGTCCAAGCAACAGTATATCAAAGCTCCCTAAACTTACAATCTAACCCTTTTCTCACTTGCATAAGGCACACTACGTGTGGGAAAATCCCATGTAGGGGTGAGTATAAACATACATAGTATGACATCCCAAAAATAATAGGGATAAATAATTGATACAATAGGAAATGAAAATAGTAGACGGATCAAAGTAAAGTAAAAGAGTGCAGATCAAACCAACAAGAGATTGTAGTAAGATCATAAAAATATTAGGATCTAGATACGGTGAGAGGATGGACTTATCATTGGGTCTTCGCTACCTATATTAGGATAGTAGACTCATCCAACCACAAGAATATAGACACAAAAATCACGTGGCATAACGCACAGATCTTTTCTCCTCTAAGAAGGAGAGTAACCAAAACCCAAAGAGTGGATACTGAAATAGAATATACATATAATCTTATTCAAAATAAACCCAAATGAGAGAGATTAAGGGGGGTATCCATCCCATAGCCCAGATAAAGAATAAGAGTCCCCAATAGTTCCATAAGTAACCACCAACAATGACTAGAATCCCACACAACTTCCCAAAACATGTAAGTCAAAGGGGCTCAATCAACACACATTGATACTATCTGATTTGGGCGGCTTTACTCACCCTCTTGGTTTTAGGTTGTGCCCCAATGATGCATCATGGTGGGAAATTATCTATCTTTCTTATTGAGTCCATAGTTTCATCAAGAATTCCTTTTCATTGATCCATATATTCAAGAGGATGTGCCTCAAGGTTGAGGACCCATACAAGCCGGATTACAGGGCTCTACTCTAGTGTCATTAAGGACTCATGCTAGGCCTAGAGAGAGTGTTCCACAATAGTGACATTGAGGACCCATACCCAGCTTGGTTGGAGGGTTCCATTCTGAATAGGTCAAGGATCCATACCAAAACTAGATGGAGTGTTCTACTCTAGTATCTTCGAGGACTAATTCCTAGCCCAAATAGAGGGTTCCACTCAGAAAAGCTCTGAGTCATCTCCTAACCACTAATGTTGTTGATCACTTATAGAAAGTACAAAATGTTCAGAACACTTCACACCATACCCTAAAGGATGGATCAGAGGTCAGCATCATGTTCTACTAGGAAAAACATTTTGCATAGATGATTCACTTTCCAAAAAATGGATAATTGCTGCAAAATGCACCTTTCACTGCATGAGGATAGAATGAGTCATCGTGGGTCCCGTGTCTTGACCCCTAATGTATAATTCTAAAATTTATCTCAAAAGGTCCATATAAAAGTGAGGGTCACATCTTTTCAGACGTCATGTCAAATAGACACCTAGTTTTGAGAACACGGGCGTCTAAAGACGCCTCACAAAATATAGTCGGGGCCATCCATGGATCGATCGCCACATTCGATACACCTACCACGGAGACCGACCAGCCACAATGTGGCTACCCGTGGACAAACCACTGTAGTCATTCCATTATCTACGTTGACCGTCAGGCATGACCAACCACCATGGTCGACCATTCGGTCTGGTCATGACGATAGTCCCTATAACAGCTCGAGCTGCTATGTCATCACGGTCCCATGTGACCGCAGTCTCTTTAGCCGACCCAGGTTTTGACTCGTTTCACCAGGGTCTGACCCACAATGTTGTTCTTTACCTATTAACCTTGCATGACATGGCTAGGCCTAGATTTTCATAGCACTGCCCACCTACCAATAGTGGCTCAACCCGCTACCAACATCGGCCCGACCCGGGGCCGGTCACCACCCCACATCAAGACCTCCGACCGACTGCCTGTGCATTGCGGCAGAGTTAACCACCTTCATCTTTCCACACAACCCTACTTGGATGACTAGCCAAGCCACTTGGATCCATAGCTTCGTGGCATTACCCCTTCCTCATGGTCTTCGGCAGAGCGATGCCACAATTTTCTACCACTGCCGCTCTAGTGGTCCCTTCCACATACCACCGAACCTCCTCTGATTTCTGAATCGCAAATATAAAAGTAAACCAGGGTTCTTCGTGCCATGATCTTCACCTAATTTTCCAACTTTCACTGATCCTTCAGTGGTTTCATGTGTCCAAAAGTAGAAGATGAAAATCCATGAAGAGTGTATGAAGAATGGGCGAATTTATAGACTTAATGTATTTTTTGACTACTGTGTCAGTGCGACCATCAACGATTGATATCCAATATGAAGAAAAAATGAAAAAAGTTGATTTCTCATGTAATATATTCAAATGGAGATAATTTAAAGGATTCTACCTTGATTCATTTCATTCATTTTTGTAGATGCGTTCTCCTCGCTTCTGTTGCGATCTGCTGGAGTTTGGTCGACGAAAACTCCTTGATCTAATGAAAAATGAAAGGGAGAGAGAGATAAAGTTTTGTGGATATATGGAGAGAGATGATTAGGGGGTAACCAAAATCATGAACTCTTAAGTTTCTATTATATATAAAACTTTGAAACCCCCACCAATGGCCACAAAATCCGAACCTCCTGTTCCCTTTCATTTTATATCGTACTTATGTGAAACACACCATTATAAACTCAATGGTGGTCTCAAATTTCCAATCTTAGTATCCATTCAAATACTATTTTAAATGAAATCTGAGACAAAATAATTATGTTTAAATATTTATTTATTATTTTTCCCATGGGAGAATTTTTCCATAGCAGTCTCGCACCGATGAAAGTTATGTCCCACTTATGGTAAATGCAACATTCTAGACTTAACCATGACCTCATATTTCTGATTTGATCTTAATTTTATGAGTTATCCAATTTCCTTCAAATTATCAGTTTAAAATATACATAATATTTTAATAAAATTTATTACGAACACATCGGGCCACAGAATTGCATGCCCTCTTATTGCCTAACTCGTGAAAAATATATAGAAATATTTCAAAGTTTTAAAAGGCAAAAAATTGGTGTCTATAGTCCATCCATCATGGTATTAAATGGGTTGGATATGACCTAAAATTGAAATCCTTCCCCACAAGATAGCTATATCAGAACAAAGAATTTATTTTTAATGAACTATTTCTGGAATGATTCCCATTTATTTAGGATACATATTAATGTATAAATATTATACTATAGATCAAGAAAAAATTCTAAATAGGATATGTTTCCCCCTTATCACATGAGAATTTAAATGTTCCAACACTTTTTCCGAGTACTGGACACTTTTCTCATTATTTTGGGTCTTTCATTTACACAAGATAGATGGAATAGTTCATATACTTCACATGTGAATCATATCCATATGAAAAAAATTCAATGCCCTAACAACAAGACTTTAATTTGAATAACACCCACATATTTTCCATGGGATAATAAATATCACAGTTAACATCATTTTTTTATGATGTTAAACAATGTGTCACTATCCCCACTACAAGAAGTCAAAATGTGAGTTGAAATTCCATTTTTCATGAATTTAATCTCCTTAGAAAAGCCCATGAGAAATTAATAAATGTCATGCTCTTCAACACAAGGCCGAACCATCCCTTAGAGTATCAATCCTCACAAACTCCTTGCATATGATCGAGATCAATATAAGTAATATCTCATTATAAGAACTACGCGAGGATTGATAACTATTTATATTGGATACATAGTGATACATGAACCTCCTATCCCGGGCTTAGATGCAATGAAAAATATATACCCCCTACTTTTATATGAGCTGGTTCTATTCAATGATTCTTTACATCCAAGAATAAAGTGTGGATTTATTCCTGTTCATACCAGATATATGGTGATTCCCATATTCCAAATTCTAGATCCAGCCATAGTATCTAAAACAATAATCCCCAATTTTGACATTCCCCAACATATTATACAGTTATGTGTAGGAAATCCCTTTTACACTTCAAGAACAACTTTTGTCTTAATTCCTATCTATATAGGATAAATAGTGATGCTCAGACCCCCTATCCTCAACCCAACTACAATGCCAAAAAAATATTCCCCTACATTGAACACGATCCATATATATTTAGGGAAATAATTATATAAAAAGCCATTTGGCTTGGTCTGTACATATAAAAGATACATATTAAGGTGTAGTTATATTATCATGGGCCCATCTATCATTTTATCACCATAATAACAACCCAAAATTCATGGTCGGTGTCAAATTAGTCACCCTAGTTTGATTGGAAGACTATGATGATGCCCCCACATGTAAAGTCCTTTACCAATATGGGATCCCTTCACCTTTTGAAGTTATCTAGTGTCAATGTACCCAAAAAATTATGGGTAACTTCCCCTTTAGGATAAATATTCCCATTTACCTTGCATATAATTTATATATGTGAAAGGGATCATTTATTCAAGAAATACATGTGGCCTAATTCCTATCCATATATGATACATAGTGATGCCTAGATCCTCCATCATGGGCACAAACAGAGTCCTTAAAATACTAAACCCCATTTATTTTTTCCACATATGAGATAGATCCATGCAGAGAAGCATGGAATAATATTTATATCTCTTCATTTCGTCACAAAAAAATTTGTTAAGACAACCAACCTTTACTGATTTATGAGCTGACATCTATAATATCACTAAATGGACATTCTCCAAGGAAAACCCTACACAGATGAACTTGATCTATGTAAGAAAAATTCTCCCCATGAACTATGCATGGATTGATTCTTTGATATCACATGATATGCATCAACAATCATACCTATTATTGTGGAACTATATATAGATTTTATAAACTCCCAAACCAACCTTAGAGGTGGAACATTCAAAATGAAACTTCACTTTCTGACTAGCACTATTCCAATGTAGGTATTAATTCTTATTGCACAAAAACGAGTAAGATCTATATATAATACACCTCATAAATATTATGTATGAATTTATAAACATTCCAATATCACTACATATAGGTTCAACCAATGTATCCATAAAATAATAACACATGGATTGATTTCTATCCATTCAAGATATGTAGTGACAGACAGATTGACTATCATCAGAAAAAACTAACTTTTAATAAAATGTGTTCCTCTCTTTATCTATGTAGGTGATAGATATATATTTACTATTTTCCTAATAAATTGAGCTACATATGGTTTGATTCTGATCCTTATAAGATACACACTGAGACCAAAATGGGACCAACCACATTAATTGAAAATTCATCCAAATCATCTTAATTATGGATCAAATAAACTAGAAACAAAAATGTGTCAAATTATTTTTTAGCATAGAGATGAGTAACTTTTAACCCATGTGAAAACCAGATACATGGAAAATTATAAAATGGAAAAGGTCCTCCTCCGGAATATGATCTACATCTATGTGAGAGTCCTTAATATGGTTTTCCCCATTCGAATTCTCATTATATGATAAGGTGCCTACATTATTTCTTATCCATTTTTTAATAGTCCCCTCACCAACATAATATGTATAATTAATAAAACCCATCTTTTTTTACACCAATCATGAATCACATGAACATAGATGATTGAGATTACTCATTTTGTGTTACTGTGAGTGTCATAGATAAAGATAGAAAGGGTGCGGTGTAAAATGTAATTACATAAACTACCTAGTATTGGAAAAGTAATATATAGTCTCCTTGATTACATATAAATTAGATCTATATAATGCTTTCTTGTGTATGAGTTAGATCTACATTAATGTGGTCCATCATATTGTTATTTTCCCATATGTTCAAGTGAGTATTAGAATATCTTCTTCATTCAAGTTCCCAGATACCAATGAAAGGTTATCTAAAGAATATTTTCATAGTTTTCACATTATTTAACAATTTCCTAGTCAAATGAAGATACATTTAATGAACTTTATCCCATATATATAATGTAAAAATAATTAGAATTAGGTCCTCATAAAATGAACATAAACTAAAAATCACTCGATTCCTGATCGCATGACATTAAACATCATGATAAATAAATCCTTATTTCATGATGTTGTACTACAAAAAAACATCCCTTATAACTACTTATTGAAGGAACATATCCTGATCGTTATCAACTAGGGTTTGGGGTTCTTCCATCACCTTTTCTGATCCCCTTGATCCATAAATCACACTTTGTGTTTTGAGTGTATTTAACTACCGTAAAAATATAATATCCCTTGGAAATGAGTGTTCCCAGCTTCAAGGGATGCTTTTCTTAACTATGAATATAATCCACCACTGATATATTCAAATGGACTCTGTCCTATCAACCATATGTTTCTATGCCTTAAAAAATCATCCGCTAACCCTAGTGGGACCTGAAAACATTACAAAAAAGGTCATCAACATAGAGTGATTAATTTCCATCCATTTCATGTTTCCCATACCATTATTCGTGATATGAGAACCTTTATCCTTGATCTATAATATTATCATCACCTGTTTAGTAGGGTGTTGATGTATTATCAACATTGGGAGGGAAAATTAGGTTGTTATGTTACACATCTACCTCATAATCATTCAATTCACCATGACCTTAAATTATATTCAGTTTTATCAATGTCATAAAATCTTAAAATCCATCCCCTGGTGGTCTCAATCACATGATCCTAAATAGTGAGTGAAAGAGACACATAATTTTTATGATTAACATCCTATGAAGGGAAGTCTGAGAAAAATTCATGTGTCTTCTTACTAAGCTATTCATCTCTAGAAAATCGGAAAATTTCATAGAAAAAAATAAAAAAGGAACAACTCTCGTAGGATATATCCCATGACCCTAAAAAATCCAATCCATTATCACTAGATCCTTCCAATGTTGTAAAATGGAAGGTGAGTGAATTATCACATACATTCACCTTGAAATCATGTTCCATACATGGAGACAACTTTTAGGGTTCTAGAACCCTCCTTGGGTATACTTATAATTATAACATACTTCATTTCTCAAGGGATTTAATCATTAAAAATATTTCCTGGTCTTTGGAATGAATCATTTCTAGATTCAAGAATCCCTCTTATTTTTTATGCATATAATCCCCCAAAAATTTAATATGAAACAACAACCTGTCAACTAGAAGTACATTTTCCTTGAAAATGTACCCTTTGATCCTTGTGATCACTAAAACATTGTAGAGAAACTCATCACCTAAGAGTGATTCATTAGTATCCACAACATGTTTATCCCATCTTATCATCACCGATTCAAACTTTTTGATCCATGATTTACATATTACACAATCAAATTATTCAATAGGATTCAACATAATCAATGTTACATTACTATTTACTCTTCCCATTCTCAATGTAAGAATGTATTACCTCATTCGTGAGCCGTTTGGTGGTCCTCTTCATGTGAACCTATACTACATGTTATAAGGGTTTGAGCTTCATGATCAAAACCAAAATTCCCCAATCCCTATACTAAAAATTTTCCTTTATTCACGTAAAGTTTCACTTAACCATTTCTATACAAAATATCTCCATGGATCTAAGACCATTTGTGGGTAGAAATCTCTCTGTAACATACTTCATTTTCTATGTGTTTGAATCTTCTCAAATATTCCAAGTCATTTATAAGGATTTTTTCTAGATTCAATAGATCTCTCTACATGAATATTAATGTAATCCCATATTGGAACCTATAAAAGGGCCATTTACCAATCAACCATAGGTGTATTTTCATTGGGAAAATTTCCTTCGATCTCTATGATCCCTGAAAACATTATAGAGGAGATCATCACATCAAGGTTATTTATGAGTATCCCTGATATGATTAATTGATCTCAAAATCTTTGATTCAAACTCAATGATTAATGATTTATAGATCCTATAATCTAACTACCCAAGTGGAATCAACATCCTCAATTTTACATCACCATATAACATACCCATTATTGAACCAAGTATGTAGGGTACCAGAGGCCTTATTGAATATTCATCATCTATGATCTAGGTAAGGATTCAAGGTTCCAAAAAAAATTTCAGATTACTCATCCTCCATGACCATACCAAGAAGGTTTGAATCAGGAAAAAACCCGATTCCCAAATTTATTAATAGAAATAAAAAGGCAGAAAAGTAGAGCAAAGCACAAGTCATCTTACATCACATCATAACCAAATTCATTCTTACTTCCATAGTCTGATAGCTCAACATCCGGTCCAGCTGACTCCCATTATGAGGACTCGTACTTCCCCATCATCTTCAGATATTGCATCTTGCGCTGTAGCATTTCTTGAGATAACTTAGGTTTAGTTGGGCGGTCCCCTTCACGAGCTTTCTTCGCTGCCGCTCTGCCCATGCCAGACCTGGTTGCCATTGGTTTAGCCATGTCAGAGTAATCTTTTCGAGGTCATCAATTGATTTTGGTAGACCCGTCTATCACTATTTCTGATGTCTTCATACTCCCTCACTGAACAATATTACTATAACTGGGAAGCACATTTTCTTTGTCACGTTCCAAAACATCTCCCCATTTCCCAGGGAGATTAAAATCATGCATGAAATATGCCTCTACCATACTTTCCTTTGATGAACCAACATATAACCGTAGTGCAAGAGATTCAGTACCATCCAGACATGCACTCTCATCCACCTCAACTTGCGTTGATTCCTCATTCTCAAGAATATCAATGCTGTTTTTTAAGCACAAAGAAGGTCCATTTATAACATTATTTGCAACTAACAAACCATTTTACATTTCCTCCAGATCCCCACTCAACATATGACCTCTGCCTGTATATTGGAAGCCTTATTTATCAAATTCTGTTCCATACCTGGCAGTTGAGTGCCATTCCTGGGAGGGCAAGACTGTTCTTCAGCATCAATGATCATCTTGTCACCTGCTCCCACCTTCTCATGACCAGCCAGAACACCAAGATCCATTTTCAATCGCCCAAAAACCTTCGATACAGTCGGCCCTAAACCAGATTTCAGAACTTCCTTATCCACATTGGCTGTATGAACAACATGCACCAGCTGCACTTCTGCAGGACCACCAGGAGGATTAGGGGAGTCAATCTTGTTTCTGTATAACGAACCTGCAAGGCCACTACCAGAAACATCAGCACCAGAAAACACCTCCAACATGATCTTCAGCATCAATTTGAAGCACTGGTTCACCAGTGTTCATGGGCCTAGCATCCCTGTTCTGCCTCCCTTTCTTGACACCATGACAATGGACAGCTAGATGACCGAGCCGACGATAAGCTGAGCAATGATCAACCCTTGACTGAAATGGAATAGGCTGCCTGCATCTGAACTCTTCACCAACCGTGATCCAAATCCATTCGATAGGCGGTTTTGAGACATCCACTTCAATACAGATTCTTGGATTAATTGGATGGCACACAACATAAGTTCTTCTATTAGAGCAGAGGTATCAACCTACAAGGTTTACTAGCATACACAAAATTTCTGGATTTTGAAAAGGTAAAGGAAATTGAGGAAAACTAACCCATGTTGAAACGAAGGGATAATCGCGGTTCATATACAAATCATACGACCAGTGAAGAAGTAGGAATTTGCATCTGGTGCATCGGCGAGGAGCCCTAGACCATGCACAAATGAGATCTGCTTACGATGCAAAGCGAATCATCATATGATGATTTTCATGAAGACCCATAACCGCACTCCCTTTAAATCCCCATCTGTTGAAAACAAAGCGATCAAATTCATCCACCGACAGCCTTCAGTGATTCAAATGAGACATAAGTGTGAACTTGAGAAGATGTGATGCTTCAGAGAACTCCGATGTAGAAATTTCAAGCTGGGATTACCAAATCGGAGATCAGGGACCTTCGGGCTTAACGAGATGGCCGAGAAATCAGGAAAAATATTAGGGTTAGAAAATGGGGTAAAGGGTTTCTTAAAATCTAGAGAGGGTAGATCCAGACACTCATCCCCCCATCCACCTCCGGGAAGAGGGGGGAAGTCTGCGATGTTCATTAGAGTCGATTGGTGGAATAGTCGTCATCCGTAGGGTTCGTCATCGAGAGCGCCATAAAGAGATCCATCTTCAGAGCCATGGAATTTCTAGAAAAACGTGTTGTTGGGTAAAGAGGTATTGGGCTGGCCTACCCACCTACATGCCGCACGCCCCCAGCTAGGCCCAAGGTGGACAATCCTTTGGCTTGGGCTAGTTCCCACAGGGTCGAGGGGACGAGAGGATCACTGGCGTATGGTGCACGTTTCCTTGGCGAGGAATCGAACCCAGAACTTCAGCGATGGGACGCCACCGCCTTGAACCATCTCACCCATCCCTCATGGGTGGGAGAAACATGTTTTTGGGTAACGAGGTATTGGGATGGCCTGCCCGCTTGTGCACCGCACGCCCCCCAACTAGGCCCAAGGTGGACAATCCTTAGGCTTGGGCCAATTCCCGCGGGGTCGAGGGGACGAGAGGATCACTGGCGTATGGTGCGCGTTTCCTTTTCGAGGACTCGAACCTGGAACCATAGCGATGGGACACCACCGCCTTGAACCAACTCACCCAGCCCCCATGGGCAGAAACCTGTTTGTTGGGTAACGAGGTATTGGGATGGCCTACCCACCTGCGCACCGCACGCCCCCAGCTAGGCCCAAGGTGTCCAATCCTTGGGCTTGGGCCAGTTCCTGCGGGGTTGAGGGGACGAGAGGATCACTGGCATATGGTGCGCGTTGCCTTTGCGAGGACTCGAACCCAGAACCTCAGTGACGGAATGCCACCGCCTTGAACTAACTCACCCAGCCCCCGTGGGAAAGAAAAAAAACGTGTTGTTGGGTAACGAGGTATTGGGCTGGCCTGCCCAACTGTGCGCCGCACGCCCCCAGCTAGGCCCAATGTGGCCAATCCTTGGGCTTGGGTCAATTCCCACGGGGTCGAGGGGATGAGAGGATCACTAGCGTATAGTGCGCGTTTCCTTTGCGAGGACTCGAACCCGGAACCTGAGCGACAGGACGCCACCGCCCTGAACCAACTCACCCAGCCCCCATGGGCGCAATGATAAAACATGTTTGTTGGGTAACGAGGTATTGGGCTGGCCTGCCCACTTGCACCCCGAATTCCCCTAGCCAGGCCTAAGGTGGCCAATCCTTTGGCATGGGCCAGTTCCCGCGGGGTCGAGGGGACGAGAGGATCGCTGGCGTATGGTGCGCATTGCCTTTGCAAGGACTCGAACCCGGAACCTCAGCGACGGGACACCACCGCCTTGAACCAACTCACCCATCCCCCGTGGGAAAACGTGTTTGTTGGGTAATGAGTTATTGGGCTGGCCTTCCCACCTGCACGCCGCACGCCCCCAGCTAGGCCCAAGGTGGCCAATCCTTGGGCTTGGGCCAGTTCCTGCAGGGTCGAGGGGATGAGAGGATCACTGGCGTATGGTGTGCGTTGCCCTTGCGAGGACTCGAACCCGGAACCTCAGCGACAAGACACCACCATTTTGAACCAACTCACCCAGCCCCTGTGGATGTCCATGACCATACGCTATACATTGAGCATCTGAATCCATATAAAATCTCCCATATAAATTGTAAAGGAGTGTGACTGAATTCAAGAAGCCCATATTTTTTACTATACATGAGTCACATCTACATAAGGTCTCCTGAGCCCTTAATTAGGGGAGTCTTTGATATTATAAAAGGACCTATGATTCTTAAGAGCCCTGACAACATGATAATAAAACTCATCATCCCAGTATGATTCAAGATCATCCTCGATAGTAATTTCAAATTTAATCATATTGATTTGATCCCTATAATACATGAAGTATATCATTAAATATGCGGTATCTTTCTCACAAAAATATAATGTTCAGGATATATGACTTTAAACTACAACAATAAGATGTATTAGAAGTATTACAATACATTATTATAACAAAATTGTTTCACTATATGATATTAAATATCAAAATCAGTGGTTAAATATGGCTGTAGACTATAAAAATAGAAGGTAAGAGCTATACAGACTTAAATAAAATTAACAGGATGTCCAAAATATATAAAACTAAACATCAAAAATATAATTTACAAGCTATAATATTTTAAACTACAAGATGTATAGGTCCATTATATATGATATTAAAATTATAGAATTCTTATGTAAATGTTTTTTGACATTAGACAATAGTTATATTGGTCCCAATTACATGAACAAAAGAAAAAATACATAATTCTCAATATATTGAGAACATATTATGGGTAGTTTAGTCAAATACATGGTATTTTCTCACCAGATACACACCTTGTGTGACCCAAAAAAATTAAAACATAACAAATGTAAAATAAAACTACATAGGTTGAAAACTCATAGAGGGTGGACTAATAAAATGTAGAGTATCTGCCCATTAATACTTCATAATGGAAATATTAGGCATAATCAAGGGAAATAAATAAATAGACACTACTCTTGTGGGGCCCACCATACCATTCTAGAAAAATTTAATCTATTATCAATAGGCCACAAGACTAGGAAAATGTTAGATTACTCTCTCTCCACTACATATTCATCTAATTATTACCTTTGAAATAAACAATTTTGACTGGACTAAAATTAATATATCTATGATAGTGTCTATAACAATTTTTTCAATGGCATAGTCTGAAGAATAATATATTATGATTTAGGTATTTTAGTTTAGATTTGGGTTCACTTAATACAATTGAGAGTCTTGAAAAACAGTAAAATATATATGGCACTAATTCATTTAGATTTCAAGAATATGGGGAAAAGAGGTGGGGAACACCCAAAAACATGGAATATGAATGAATTTTTATTGATAATTACAAAAAAAGAGGAATATCAATATTCTAGGGTATTATTTGCCTCAAATTATTGTAAATGGTGTGGAGAAATTATCTGGGTACAATAAGACTGTAGAGAATCATTTGACGGAGAATTTTATTCGCAAATGACTAATTTACCCAATAAAAATTCATGGAACACATCCTGAATTAGTATTTTTATTACCTATTATCAGGGGATCCACTGAAATCATCATTTTTGTTTTGTGGAATCCCCTCAACCGTGAAGAAATTCAATAAAATTGGAAGAAATAGGGAATTATGAATTTGAAATGTGTTTTGATACTTAAAACCTCAAAAATTCTCTCTTATCCAGCCAATTTGAAACTAGAGAATCATACTAATTCTATATGGGGGTTTCCTTTTTTAATGTTTCTAAGGATTTTATTGAGATAAGAAAGGGTTGGTATGGCTAGGTTGAGATGTCACATTTCTTCTAATTAGTTCACCATCACCGGTGTACTAACCTAATAATATAAACAAGCATCCTTAGCTACTAAGATCCATCCATTAAAAAACATGGCTAGAAATTATGCTAACCTAAGGCTTGGTGACACACTCAGATTCACCATATATCACCAAGAAGTGTATACACTAACCTCTATAAATGTCCAGTAAGACCCTTCACTACCCCAAACCTATCAAGAAGGATATTGATATGGGAATACTACTTTTGTCTATGAACAACATTAGTAAAGAAAAATTATTATACATTATTTTAAATAAATAATTGAATATAGGCCAAGATTTATAGTGAACCACACTTTTCATACATATATCATAAATATTAATAAACAAATATTCATTACATTATATAAAAATCCATGCTATAATTATTTAGGTCTACTGCCTTTGGACAAACAAACACATAAAAAACTTTCCCATAAGTGAGGTACATCATCTCCCAATAAGTTCTCTATAAATAGAACCCTTATTGGATATATCATACGTAACAAAATTCATTATAACCTGGGTGAAGTAAAAATAAAAAAGAGTGATATGAAATTCTTAGTAAGGGTAAACAAGGGAGATATCAACATATCATGACCATAAGGATATGAGAACAAGACAATTACATTTGAAAATCATACCCTGTATATCATAGATCATAAAATTGATCCATGGAATAAATATTTCAAGTTTAGAAGACATTTTTCACGACATAATCAAAGAACCGGAACCATATGAACCTAAAATTGGAATAAGACATAATTTTTTGGAAAAAACATAAACATAGTAAAATATTTACCTAATAGTCCTGGTTCATTTACAAAATTATCATAGTATAATGGTTTCAATCCCCAAACCAACATAGTAGTCAAAGTTAAATCCCAATGCTATTATAGTGTATAGGTACACTCCCTAAACCATTATAGTAGTCATGGTTCACTCCAATGACTATCATAGTGCACTAATTACCTCAATGAACTAGGTTCACTCCCAATTCTAGTCCTATTGATCTCATGAGATATCAATCTTTACACAATGAATTAGAGGGAGATATAGGTACCACCCATCACATAGTGAAAATCATGAGAACTTGTAAGACAAGATCATAAAACCTTCATCATATCAGAATCCATGAAACAATTGGTGTCATAAATATTTCATCATAGCATAACCTATGGAAAGGATTTTTTTTATAATAATTTCATCATTTCATCATTTCATATCCCAGTGAAAAATACGTAGGTTTTATAAAACAATTATCATTGTATAACCCATAGAAGTGAAATGGGTTTCATAACCATATTGTTATCATAGACATAGAACACAATGAGAGAAAATATCAATATTATCCTCGGATCATATCCCTAGTAAAGAATACATAACATCCAAAAATGTCATCTTATATGGAAATTGATTTTTAAATGAAAACTACAGAAATTTATTGATAAAAAACCTTTTTTTACTTGAAATAATTTATTTAAAATAAAAATTTTATTTCTAAAATTCAAGAAAAAATTTTCTTTGAAAATAACTTTGTAATATTATAAGGTAATATTTAAATAATTGATTGGTCATGGTGGTAGGAAATACCATTCACGTCACACATGCAAAAAAATTGATTACATTCACATTTTTAGTAAAATCCAAACATGCCTTATTTAGAAATGAATATGAAGGAAATTTTTAGTTTTTTTTAAAAAATTCAACAAAGTGTGAAAATTAATTTAAGAAATCATATAGTAACATTAAAACAATTTTGAAAACTTTTTTAGAAAACATAGATATTGGTGAAATTTTTTTTGACCTAAGAGAGAAATAAAAGTTATTTTCTTTAAAAGAATTATTTGGGAATATTGACTATATAAACAGAGTAATATAGAGGTAAATAATTTGTTCTAATGAAATAAATTATATATAAAAAATTAATTATTTTATTTAGATAGAGATAAAAAATATTTCATCATCGGAGACATAAACATAAAAAATCTAGATAAATGATAAGATTTTATCATGAAACACTTACCACATTGGTAACTTTTATTTATATTACCAATGAAATAATAATATTAAATGAATCATAAAATCTCATTAGAATAAATAAATTCATGATATTATATATAAAAGGTCTGTATATACATATTATAAAATAAAGTAGGTTCATAACATAATGCATGTCCAAAAGAAGATAAATTGAGTCAAAAATCCTTTACCTTAAGTCTAGAACTATTTCATGCACATTAAATCATCCTATATAATAAATATAGTTTTATTATAAATATATTTTATAACCATATTTATATATATACTACCATATATGATTTACTCATTAAATTTTGTTACTTTTTTATTAAAAATTCCTTATTAAAATCATGTTTTGGGTAATAACTATTTTTTTCACGTATGTTTTGATTTGGTATTTTTAGTCTATTTTCATTGATAATGGTTCCATAATTTCAATAATTTTACCAATGATATAAATTTAATATATATTAATTATATATTTATTTATAGGAATCAATGAAATTTAGATATAGAAGATAAAATACACCATTCATGGAGATGATAGGCCATACAAACACATAAACACTATTTCCATTTTATCAACAGATGGAATGAATGAAATATAAATAATATATCACAATTATATATTCAGTATGATTAAATATATATCACATATATTCATTAAATATATCCTTACCTTTTTCCATGTAAATCATGAGTGAGAACAAATCAAATTGTTGCGTGAGACGATAGTCCGCCGTACAAGAGTGAAGTTATTTTATTCACAAAGATTGGAAAGTAAGAATGTATATGTGATATTATATTTCCATAACTATAATAATATCATAAATATGATATATAAATATTAAATCTATAATTATGTCTATCTATGATTGGTTCTCATGGAAAATCAATTACATCATTTCAGAATGTGGTAGTTCTCCAAACACACGATTGATAGTTTTGTTTCCCATTTTATGAAAGAGGGGATGGATATAGTTTATTCCATAAAAATTAAAATAATTAATTATATTTTAGATACCGATGTTAAAAAAATTTAATTATTAATACATGAATATAGACTGTAATATAATAAGTAATAAAGAAAGAGTTCAATGAAGACAATTACATTCTCTTAGAACAAACCCATTAAGATCTCTTATTAAGGACCATAGGTTTGGTATTTTGTTATGAATTGTAATTATAGAGCATGTATAATTATTTTGGAGATGTTTTTTAGGGTTTTTTAAGATAAATTATGCAGTTGATATGAATAAGTGAGGGGAGGAGGCAACCTTTTATAATGAAGGAGGAGTGGATTTTTTGTGAATTTCGCAAAACTATTTAGTAATGGGAATTCAATCTCACTCCAAGTGACAAAAAATTATAATTAATAAAGTGGATGGAATTTAGGGTTTATCCACACCTCTAACTCAAACAATAATCTTTATAAATTTTATTCATTAGCCTTTAAGTTTATTTAATTTTACCATTTTAGTTTTCACAATAATAACTTATATCTTCTTATTTACCTATGTAATTTTTCACTTAAGAATAAAATTAAAATGAGGACTATCATATAATTTAATCACCTGAATTTTAAATATAATATAAAAATTATTAAATAAAATTTTTATGTGTGTGTAGAATTAATTTTAACATAATCACATGTAATAGACAAAACCCCATTTTGACCTTAATCATTGTAATTATATTTTATCGTCTTTATTAATATTAATGAAAAATATTAATTTGAACCTATTATTTAATATAAATTATAATTATTTAAAATAATTATTCTAAATTATCAAATTAAAAAATATACATGGAAGAATATAATTAAATTTTTATCTTGTAGACATGATGAAAAACAGTTTTCTAGGGGGAAAATTTTAAAATGTATAGAAAATTATAATATCAAAATTCAATACTAATTTTTTAAAATAACATATATTGGATTAAAAAATATTTGAATGAATAAATGTTAATTTTTAAACCATCATAAAATAAAATTTATCTTGTAAATTATTTAAATGAAAATGCAGTTTTTAAAAAAAATCAATATTTTTAATATTCATCGAAAAATTCATCTTTTCAGAAAATTATAAAAGATTCACACAAAGGTAATTTTTGCATGAATATTTCAAAAATAAAGTTTATTTTATAAAATAAATTGTATAAAAGAAGAAGCATTAAATTTTTTATCTATTCTCAAAATGAAATAAAAATCATTTTTTTGAGAAACAATTATTTTCAAAACATATAAAGACTTTAATATACATTGAGTACATTTATTTTTCAATATATTTTATTTATAGAAAAATATTATAAATAATATTATAATTTTTTTATTCCTATTCATAACAAATTGTTTAATGACTATTTTATAATGGTCATGTTTAAATAATAATATTAACAATATACCACGGTTCGTTAAAACTCTGTGTTTGGTGGGAAAAAAGATATTGATGAAATGAAATTTATTAAAAAAATATTTCAAAAAATTTCAAACTATTCCAAACACCTTCATATTCTCCCTTAAAATGACATGTTTATCTAGTGAAATGTAAGGAGTCTATTTAGGTTTCCTTCAAATGTTCATGGAAGCGATGAATTCAACCCGAATCTCCCTAGGAGGATGTATCCCCAAAATATAGTAGATGTTCCACAGGATGATTCATACCATTCCAATGGGAAGTGGAAAGAGTTGGTTCTAGGAAACTATTTACTGATTAATTCTCAAAGGATATCTAACACATAGTATCTGATGAGCTGCGAGATCCATTATTGCTCATATAGTTTGTGGTATGAAGTTGATCAAAAAATTATGCATATATGTAGTTGACCCAATATAGACAAACTAATTCTTTAGTTAAATTTCTATAATAGAAGAGGTCCCACATCAATCTCTAATTTCCCTTCACATTATCAAATGATGAATAAAGTATAATTAATTAACTTTGGGTGATTGGTTTGATGAATGAGACCATGATCATATCATATCAGAGTTGAGTTATTAAATTCATGGGATAACACAAGGAATTATTCCATCACCAATTTTACATTCATAGAGATAATCAGTTTAATGTATCCATAGGAAGATGAGAACCAAGAATTCGGGAGATTATTGATGGGTGAAGGAATGAAATTGTCATCCAGATAACCGAAGTCATTTAAAGGTAGCATATGAGATATAGGATAGTCTTTAAGATCTACCAGAAGAAGAAAATTTATAATATCATTACAAGATAGAACCTAGAACCAAGGAATAATATTATGATTCCCAAAAATCATATCTCTCAAACCATCCTTGTTTAAAGAAGTCTGTGATCTTGAATTCATCTAGAATAAAGCCTAAGAATCATACAAAAAGATAAATGAAAATTTGAAAGGATAAAATGATTATGTGACTTAACTTACGTCATGACGTCACATACATGTAGTGGGATCATGTGATCGTGTGACCACATAAGGGATATGAGATATCATAACTATTAAAGGTTAAGGAAAATTGTATGCCAATTGGATACCCATAAACTGATCGATGGAATAACATTGTATGATAAATGAAAATTAAAAACCTCTTTTAGGACATGAAATTCTTGTGATTTCTCTCCTTTAGAGATTATGTGATTCATCTATGAAATATTGTTCAAGTGGAGGGGTCACACAATCTGATTGCTTGAAGTGGTCACATGAATGTGATCTTAAAAAGTTATCACATGGGAGTGAAGACATATGAGAGCTTCAAAACATGGATCATAAGTGAGATAATATCTCCATTACCTCATATTTATAGCATGTATCATTGAATACTAATAGTCCATTAGAGTACCAAGGGTACCTTGGTGAAACAAAAGGAGATATCGAAGCCTGTGAGACTCAGACATGTTTTTATATCCCCATAATTATGTCTTCCATTTTTATTATAGAAATATTTTTTGAGGGGGTGAGGAATTTTTTGATTCCCATTTGATGAAAATTATAAATATTAAGGTTAGTAATATGAACAAAGTATAAATTTAAATTTATACATAGAACACAAAAATATTTTTGAGTTATGCGATTATGTCACACAATCACATAACACTTAAAAGGAAACTTGATCCTGAAACCACGACCATCTCATGTTATTCCTCCAATAAACAAAATTTTTATTATCCCTAAGTGGGTCAAGATGAAAAACCAATCATGAAACTTATCTAGGAGAATATGTCTGAGATGAGGTGATCAGACAATCACTATTATTCACCTGATTTCCCAAGATTCATGAGACTAACCCATGAAAACCTATCACATGAGACTCAGATAGGTGGAGCTGTCTAGAGGAGTGTCTCACAATAACTATTTTTTTACAAAAATTCGTAAAGGAATTCACATTATTCATGAAAAATTGATCAGGTGATGAAATTTAGGGTACATCTATATGTGATTTTCATATCTTATGTTCACTATTCCTCGCACGATTCACAAGGAGGTGTCATTGATGAAATGTGTCTTGGTTATGCACAACTCATGATCCTAGCATGACTTATCCAGAATATCCTTAGACATACTGGAGTTTGGTAACAAATTTTTTTCATTATGTGAAGTGGAATAAATATGGTGGGGGTGATGCTTATAAAAACCCCTTTGACATTTAATGTGATTAGATAGAGAAAAATAAAGTAGAAATAAAGTAATTTTTATAAATTTTTTTTACAAAGGTAATGAATAATTTAATTTTAATGAATCCTTCATAATAAACATATTGAGTGAATAAAGAAAATATTAAGAATAAGAATGCCGAATATCTATGCATGACCATCGGTGATAAAAACTATCATGTGACCCCACACTCACATGATAATATGATGATTTCGTGGTCATTCAAACACATAATGAATTCTTGTACAGTTGATCAAATCATGTGATCACATAATTATGATAACATTAATGTAATCAAATAACCCTTATTTTGATTCATGATCACATAAATAACTTATCACTTATGAGAAAATATTACCCTCACATCCTTGCACTATCGTGTGACCACACATACTTCATGAGAAGCACATGACCCTTCTATATTCATGTAAAGTGAATAAATCCATAACATTCATGCGATTACATAGCTCTCAATGTATCTATTAAAACTATTTTACATACTATATTTTCCTTATGAAATACTCATTAATGTACTATAATAATAACCAACACATAGGGCTACAATATTTATTATTATGGTCTTTGTCTCATGGCCATATATAGTTAGGGTACCATATAAAATGAAAAGACTCTAATTCCTGTTATAATTAAGATATATAGGAAATGTTTTTAAGGCTTGATCTCCTTAATAATGATATGAATTTTTTATCCTTTGTTATCTCTTGTTTCCCATGCCAATCGTGAATGAAATTATCTTAGAGAGTTATAAAAATTAGTTCATTATAAAAGAAAACCCTTATGTAATACAAGGAATATTATTCCTATTATAATCACGATACATAGGGTGCCTTTCCTCAAAGACCAATTTTCATATCCAATATATTTTCATTTGTGTTTCCATGAGGCTATATTCAATGTGAAGACTAAAATATATGTATATATTTATCTATCACATTTTGGTGACCCTTCTGAAAGCTTATAATTCACCTCCTCTGGAGGTATTTTCCCCTTGAGATTCATAATCCTACTTCTCTTAGGGTGGTATTAGTGTGTAAGAACTATACCTTAATACCCCACATAAAATAAACCTATTTAGGTGAAATACCTAATTTATTTTACATTAAACATCCAGACACAAAATGATATTTATTAGGGAAGCCCTAGTGTGTAATCCCCACAAAGATTATTCCTTACTCTCTAATGACACGCACTTGATTATTTTTCCATATCTTATTTATAAATATCAGAATAAATCACATGGGATTAGAGACTTTTAATGATCACTCCATTAAAATGATAGAAATTAGTCTAACATGGGACTCCTTATTAGGTGTAATGCACAACTAGACTACCATATTTATTTGGATATATTCCCTATAAGATCATAATTCCAATCCATATGCTACATTACCACCAGGTCATTTGTCTTATGATTATCAGGTCATATTCCAAGTGGGATCTATATTCAAAGGGTTATATTCTATGTGAGATAAACCTAATATATACTCCCTGAATCCTATTAATATTAACCACATATACCCACTAATTCATTATTCACACACTATACTTTTCTAGGAACATTTCACCTAAACATCCTTACCCGATGACATTAAACTACATGGTATGGTCCTACTATAAAACATTAAATAGTCACACTTGAACTATGCAGGATTTAATTATCAACTTAACAGGATTTTTAGGACATGTCCATGAGGTTTAAACTTGACATTATCAACCCTTCATCATCCTTTTATTCATTTTATATTGCTCATGAGATCATTCACATTCTTCCATCATCTAAACATACTCATCTTAGTCATGATGTCTCATTTTTAAAGGACATATTCCCAAGGGAACATATTATTTCTAGCCATATTTCTAATGAATTCACGCCCCTAAATGGAGGGAAATATTCCTTATAGGTCCTCATTGAGTCATATTCTGGGTGGACGTCATTTTCACAGGTTTATAATACTTTTTATATAAATTCCTCCTTATTTCTCCATATTTTTTTATATGTGAACTATAAATGGATAACCATGTATAATTACCACACCAACCATTGATAGGTTCCATTTTCCAAGTCATCCAAACAAAAAATGATGTTAAGTTATATGGTATAATACATTTCATATGACCCTAAAAGGAATTACGTGTCCTAATATATATGGACCCTGATCCCTTTTATAGGGATACATAGTAAAACCATTTATGGGATCGATCATGAAAAACTAAAAACCAACCAACATCTTATATGATTATAAACTCTAGAGCAGCTAAATGTATGTATTTAAAACATAGTAACGCCCTAACAAGCATTTTTGTGTAATAAAGGGTAACAAGATAGGGTAGTTACGATACATGTAGGTGGAATCATATATGGGTTTCAAGTTATACATATATAAACTCACATCAGGTGAAATTAGATGGTTACAAATTTTATGGTAACCATTCCAGTATTGGGTATGGGGAAATATTTACAAAAAATATAAAATATATAAGAGAGTCCCATAATAGGAAACAATTTCTCCCTAATAGTATGTGATGAGCTCAATACACCATTATATTAAATATTACGAGTTTTTAAGAATCATTGGAATGAAACCCTACTGAACTCCAACCTTTAGAAAGCAGGCTTGTGACCTGTTATGGTTGTGGGAACTGTTGGGTGTTTTTGGTTCTATAAATATACCCCATTGGAACCCTCCCAAAACCAAAAAAGGTAATATTATGTGAAAGATTGTGAAACTGTAATAAGCCTCCCAAAAACCAACCATTAATTCTAGAACAATGTTTCAGGTAAAAAAGTAGTTATCTAAGAACACTTACATTGGATAATACACAAACAATTCTGATTACTTATGAAATATTTAAGGGATGTTTCTTCAATAGAAATATCAATACTCATATATAAATTTCCATTAAAAATTTGAAATAAGAAATGAGTTGGAAATAAGTATCTTAATAAAAAATTATTTTGAATAAGAAGAAGATGTTGAATATTAATTTGAAAAATTCACTCTATTCATTTTATAAAGCCTGGTAGGAGTGAAAGGATAGCTTTATTGAAATCTACCACTGAAGTATTTCAAGTGTTTAACTATTGAAAATTGTGTTGTAAATTTTTCAATGTTGAAATGAAAATAATATTTTAAGGATAAGGATGATAGGAAAATAATATCCTTAAATAATCAATATATCAAATTTTATAAGTCAATTTTTTATTGAATGGGTAAAATTATGAATCTTTATAATCTCCAAAAATAAATTTCTAATTAAATTTTTATGATGATAATAATAGAGATGATGAAAAGGATTTAGATACTTCCGATGATTTTTTTAAAAAATAACTTATTTCTAAATTTAATGTGTAAGAGTTTACTAGTGATGAAATTAGAAATGATGAATTTGAGGAAGAAACACAAGAAATGTTTTTATTGATGCAAGAACTCCAGGAAAATTATTTTAAAAAGATAATAGAAAACATAATAAGTCACCAAGAAATAATTATTATATTTATGATTAGAAGGATTCAAAGCTGATGAAACAGGGTGAAACCCAAAATTAAATTCTTTATAAAGAAAATAATTTTGAAGTTGAAATGGAATTAAAGGTTAAATTGAAGGATAAATGGATTGAACCTATTCAAAAAAATTATTATTGTATAGAAATAAATTAAAAAAATTATAATGAAATTTGAAAAAATATATTTTGGAAGTTGAAAAAATATCAAAGGGGAACATTATGAAAAGAGTTAAGGTTTAAAAAAAATGAGGAAAATTAGGATGAAAAATAAATATAACTTTTAATGGTTTATAATGTTCTTGAAAGTGTTTGTGACACGACTCATTATATGTCAAATATATTGAAGGTCAAATTTGTGAATGAATAAAAATTATTAGAATTATTGAATTCAAAGAAAACTTATTTTAATGTAAAACTACCAATAAACAATGAATTGGAAAACTCAAATAAAAAGTCTAGAGTTAATAGGAAAGAGTTGGGAGTTTATAAAAAACAATTTTCATAAAATGGGGGAAAAATTGATGATCAAAATATCGAATAAAATCACATGTTAAGATTTTAGAAAAGGTGAATTTCAAAATAACTGTATGCATTGTTTGGATACCTTTTGTATTATATAGGATTTATGAGCATATAGATAATATATTTTACTAATTAAAAATATTTATATGAACCTCAATGATTTCTGAGACAAATTCTTAACAGGATTAAACGCACTTAAAAAAGAAAAGTTCATTGTAATCTATAATTTATTAACTAAAGGTTGATAAAAAGTTCCAACCATAGGAATATTTTTTAGAAGATATGATAAGTCAAGTCGATTTACCAAATAATATCTCACCATTATACCTTCTAAACTAATTATTAATTATAATACTTAAAATATGTATATTAATAGAGAAAAAGTAATATTGAAGGAATTATTAGTTTGATTTCATACTAGAAACATCACAAAAATAATGTCATCGTATTTGGAATATTGTAAGATATTTATAAATGAAAGGAAATTTAATTCTCTTGAAGGATGATAAGAAGTTTAATCAAGGCTCAGTGACCTTCAGAAATAATTGTTCACTTAATATCTAAGGAGTTGTATAAATAATAATTAGAAAATATAACTTGAATTACAATAATAGATTATATATTGATGAGATGAAACACAATTTATTAAGTGTATCTGAACTATGTAACGAAGATAATGATGTTGTGTTTAATAAATATTGGTTCTTTGTGAATAGGTTTAGCAATTTCTGTGTATTTTTTGGAGGAAAAATAACATAGGTAAACTTGGTTATGGTTTGTGATACTGAACATTCAAACTACCTAATATTAAAAAATGAAAATAATCTATATAATCAATGTATTATGAATCTTAGTTAAAAATAGATGACCAATCATGCCTTATGAGATAATTCTCATGATGTGCTTATGCTTGAGCGAGAGGGAGAGATAGAGAGAGACATATATAATATGTTATATATATTTAGAAATTGTAATATTATTAATTCATCACATAATTATATATATATTCAAACATATCACCGATTTGGATCATCCATTCAGAAAAAATTTGGCCTATAAGGAGATAATAAACAATCATAGATCGGTATATTATTTTTATAGATGAATTGACCCATATAAAATTAATTATATTTATGGAACCCATGTTTGTGTCTTTGAATATGTTTAATGTTTTTTAGAATAAATTTTTATAAGGAGTGTGATTTCCATATAAAGAAGATCTAAACAGATAATGATGCTGAGTATATTGGAGAAATTTTTTAAGTGAATCATGAGAATCATGGTATTCACCAAGAAATCAGTGTCCCATAAACCCCCTAAAAGTCATGGATATAATTGAGAATAATTATATAATTTTAATGGAAATGTATTGTTCCATATTGATTGAGCATGATAGTTCTATTTATTTCTAGGGAAAAGTTATTGGCACAATGGTTTATATTAAATACCACTATTTGTAATGATAAAATTTAGATATGTAACAATATGTGATTTATTATAAGATATCATCAAGCTTGAAATAAGTTTGTTTATTTTGAAACCCTTGTATTATCAAAGTGAATTGTAAAAACCTTGTGGTGTTTTAGCATAAACAAGTTGGTGGTATCCTCCTTTGTTATCTTTTAAATTGAAGAGAATATCACTATTATAATAAATTTATTAGAATAATAATCGATAATTATGATGTAAATGTGTTATAATTCACATAAAATTAATACAGACATCAAGAAGCACGCTATAAGAGGGGATATGATGAAATATATTTTTGTTGAGAAGTAGGGTAAAAATTATAAATATAGTGAGAATTTATTATAATTACATATTTTATATGATGATTAATCCATTTTAAGTGATGAAAAATAATTGTTTTTAATTCATAAATGGTTGTAATGGAAAAATGATGTAACAAATGTCATTATAGAATAAGTGAATCTTTAGAGTAGGCAGGATTTGAAAACAAAAATACATGGCACATTATTTTCTAAAGATGAAAAAAGTGATGTAAAATATGATTTATAGAATCAAATGTGTATTGATGATATTAATGAGTAATTATACAAGATTGGGAAAATGGGACTTTTGATTTAGTACTCAATATAACAAAAAATAATGTCATTATATCAAAGTTCTAACTTCATCGAAATCCTAATAAAATAGAATAAATGATAATAAATAAGGAAATACATGTGTAAAAAGGTCACTTAGAAGTTTAAGGAATTAATTTTGATGATACCTTTACCCCTATTTCTTGGATTAGGACCATTAATATATTTATTTTTACTATGGAACAAAGCTTACACAAGATATTCCGAAATGATTTCAGTTTATCCTTCTTCAATAGCATGTTAGAAGTGGAAGTTTTTATTGAAAAAAATAATGGTTTCTTTCTTATAGATGAAGTAAGATATACTCATAGGCTAAGAAAGGATATATATTTGTTAAAAAAACCCAAAGAGAAAGTTATTTTAAAATAGATAATTTCTTGAATTTTATAATGTTTAATATGGGAAGATTGGAAAAAAACCTCTAAATTAATGATAACAAAGAGGAATCACTTATTATTTTTGTCTATGTTCATGATATTATCGTTTATGGAAATATAAAATCTGTATGCAATAAGTTTTATTTTAAAATGAAAATGTTGTTAGAGATTCCCATGTATTGATAATTGTGGTTCGTTTTGGGTTAATAAATTTCTCAATAGAAGGATTGCATCATATTTTCCCCAGATAAGTCAGCTCAATAACCCCTAAATAAGTTTTTAATGGAAGATTAAAATCTATTTTATCCCCTAATTTAAGCAGAAATAATCATTCAATGATTGAAAAATGAACAGATTTTGATTATATATAATCTAGAAAGCTTATTCTAAGATTGATTTATATGATATCTTTTAGATTAGATATTGTGTATGCGATAAAAATTTGGACCAGATATAAAAGTGTTTTAAAGGAATATAATTTTATTTATGGAATGAGAATTCTTAGTTATATTAGTGGTATTATGAATTATGGATTCAAGTTTGGTAGTAATGGAAGTCACGATGTATTTATATATATAGATGAATATAGGAATGAAAATATATATAATAAAATAGAAACATTTGGTGGAGTTTTGTTTTTATGAGATAGGTGTGTATCGTGGAATACAAAAAATAAAATCATAGTCTTCTAAAGAACTGTTGAAGTGGAAAATATTTCCACAACTAATAAAATTACCTAATTAATATGGGTAAAGACTCAATTGGAAAATATCAAAGATGATGTTATGTGTCCATTATTGGTGGGATATGATAATAAAATTTCCTTATATTTATTTAAAAATCATGTTCAATATTATTAATCAAGGTACATTGATATAAAAGTGCAATTTTTCAATGAATTGGTGGAGAAAGAAGTTTTTATGAAAGTGTTTATTCTTAATAAGGAGAAAACTATACATATGATCAATGATTATCCACTGAAGGAATCATTTAGAAGATTGATGTTTATGATTATAGTTTAACCTTACTTATCTCAAGGGTATGTTATGGTGAAATTTACCCATATAGAACTTTTTCTTTAGATATGTTTTCCAAGGGGAATAAATATAATAAAAATTACATTATTCTAATTCTTTAATTTATAATCATTGGGGTTGACCAAAATATTGGCGGATAATTTAAATATATATTTTTAGCATAATGGGGTAGGGATATATTGTTTAAGAGGAAATATTTTTATATTTTATTTTTAGAAGGGATAAGAAGTAGATTCAACATATGTGGGTTTGAGTTGTAAACTATTCTAACATGTTTATTTAGAATTTATGAATGAACTTTTTATCCATAGGATTACCAAATAATTTTTATTAGTGATAAAACGTTACTCTTAGTTTGTATCAAGTGCTATTATTAATTTTATGTAGGTCACTTTAATCTGAATCATTATATTATTGTCCAATGTTAATATTTTTTACATCTATTACACACTTGTAGGATTAAAAATGTTGAATTATTAATCATTCCTAAGAGTTATTAGTCTGAAATGTTACTTATGTTCAATGGTTTCCAAAAAAGTCCAATAGGGGATATCTATAAGCCCATGAATGACATATTTGGTGATATCAAAATTGGTTGCAACCATGGAAATATTTCAATGAAACATGTGATGCTGGTTGAGTTCTAGAGTTTAATAATAATTCCCTATTATTGTGGTGTCTATTTATTAATGAATTAGAGTTAATAGAAGAGGTGGATATGTTTTGTGTTTTCTTTTTTGTTTTCAATTCAAAAATGAATATTGAAAGAAACATATAATAATTATTATAACATGAGATGAAGGAGGTTAATAATTCTTATATTGTTTTGTAGAGGTTTAGTTTTATTTGTAATAATTATAGAGGTTTTCTGAGTAGTTTATATTTAGATATGATTTTTTAGGGAATAAATATACAAGTGTAACCTTTCTAATACATATGAATACTATTCCAAATAAATAATTATATTTTCTTCAAGTTGAATCCATCACAAAATTGAAAAAGTCTTCTAAATATTATGGTTTTATTAACTATGATACATATGTTTTTTATATTGGGAATAACTAAAAAATGAAAAATGAAAAACACATATTATTAAATGTAGGTTTTTTTATTTTCAGTATATATGTAATTATGATACCTGAGATTTTTATCTTTAGAAAAAGGGTTAAGTATGAAAATTTCATTTTTTATCAATGTGATATGTAATGTATTTATATTTAGAATATTTGAAAATAAATAGATTCATACACCATACTATTATATATATAATATTTACATTCCGTACATAAAGATTTATGACATGCGAGGTTTTACATTTTGGCTAGAAAATTGGAAATGTACTTAAATATAAGGGTTGATATGCAATGTTTTTTTATATGTGATATTTTTCATACATAGTATATTTTATTTTACCAAAAACTAATAATTATTATGACAATACTAATATTTGATGGATTAAATGTTATGAAGAGAAATAATGATACAAGATGTTGAAGAATAAGGGTTTCAATGTGATGATGATAGTCACACCATGGTGAAATCCATAGATGAATGAATGGTTACAACTATTTTTTATGATTTGAAAGATAACAATACCATGTTAATAAAGTCATTACATAGTATGGAATCAAGTGTGATTTTTTGGATGAATTCACATCATGATGAGAACCCATGAAAATCATTGTTTTGACTATTTTTTAATGGGAAATGTATTTCTCTGTAAATAAGACTATCACATCACAAAGTGAAAATAAGTTTTATAAATAGTTATAAGAAATTATTTTTCACATAATAATTCATGAATTAAATTTTTTTTGTCTTAAACAAATTAAAACACCTCATAAGTGTAATATAATTGTAAGAGTACTTGAAGGAAGTTGTTAATTTGATGTAGAAATTGAATTAAAATATAAATGTGAAGTAGAGACTATTTCTGAGTAAGAAATATATGAAATGTGTCTCGAAAAATTATTCAATATTGAGTAATTAAGATAAAAATTTAAATTATATTGTGCATAGTAGTTTTCACAAAATTAATGAAGATGATGGAGAAGAAAAATAACCACAAAAAAACATGATGGAAGTCCAACTTAGTTAAAGACTCTCCTATTATTGAAGAAATGGACTCTGTATTTACATTTGTGAAACATACATTTACAAATGTTGAGAGAATTCTTTGTTTATCAAAACATAAAGGAAAAACCTGTTTTTTATCTAACATGATGATTTAAATGGAGTGTGTGGTCATAGATTTTTCTGAATCATTCCAAGCATATATGTAATCATATTTAATGGAAATCCTTGTAAAAATATAATGTGCCTATTTTTTTCGATTTACTATGTTTGAAAATGATATATTAACTAAATTTAAAATGGTTTAAAGATTATTTTTAAATAAACATAAAAAATTAAGTGAATAAATTAATTCACCCCCTCTCAGTAAATTCTCACTGATCTTGTTTCTCCTTTTTAAAAATATTGAAATTATCTATGAATTTTTTATTAAATACTCTAGGAACTTATAGAAAATACTAACTATATAAATTTAAAAGGTGTGAAGAGAATTAAATAAACCAAATATAATCCTTCTATATGATTTTTATTTGAATACATAAGTAAATTTTGTCTTTTATTGATCCTTAGTGTCTCTATGGATTTAAAATTAAACCAAATATCCATCTAAGAATCAATAATGGGACATAGAATTCAATAATTATATTATTTGGACAATGAAAGGTACTATAAAATTGTATTTTCATCTTAATTGATTTAGCTAGTGGTATTAAAATACAAGTAAAATAACTATTTTACACATGTTTTTAAAAAAATTCATTTATTTCATTTATACTAATGTTATTCCAATTTCCTTAGGCACAATTTTCTCTTAGGTAACCCATTGGCTATACAAACTAGGATAAATGATCCAATAAAAATGTAATATTATCACCTATATTTTATAACATCATTGAGGGTCCGGTTTAGATATAATTGATCTTTCCTTATGGGGTTTTTCTCATCCTCCAAAAGTATGCAAGTAATCAAATAGATGGATTAATCCTAGGAAAATTAGGCAATGTTCATCCGATCACCTTTTAATACTCTCAAAAAATTATTTAGTTTTTATTTCTTATTTAGAGAGATAAAATAATATTTATGATGGGAAATTGGTAAATATCTTTAATATAGTCATATTTCCAATTAAGGAAAATGGGTTTTAATTTTACCACGATAAATGTTTGAAGTGATGGAAGGGATTTGGTGGGATTAAGAGTAATGGAACAATTTATTTTCTCATTATTACTATTTATCTAAATATAATCCATAAAAATGATATTTTCACAATTATAAATGGTCATGAGTTCCTAAAAATGGACACACTAATAATTAAAATTATTAATTATTATTTTACAATCCTATGTAAAAATCAAAACATAAATTACAACCCAAAGCATCAAATGATGAAGAAAAAGAATAAGAATGTGGGTCAAAGGAATACTATTGTTTTTGTGTGTTATTAGGTATTACATCCATTTAATAGACTTAAATAGTAGATTACTCCTCAACTTGGTGTTTCTTTACATCAATAATATCAAAACAAACCTTTTATTTTTAAAACTCCATGGAAATGATTTTCATTACTAATGTTGATAATTTTTTGTCCATTTGAAGAAACTAATTCAATGTATGAGAAGAGTATGGCCATGGGTTTAGGTATTATCCACAATAGTATATATAAGTCCATAGGGAAGATGAGATTCTTCACTTGTATGAGGGCATCATTACAAAATCAAGTTGGGTGACTTTTTCTTGAATTTGAATTTTTAACGGTGATTTTTAATTGATGATCTCTAACATAAAAATAAGTATTCCAAAAGTGATCAATAACATTTTCTAAAGTAACTAAAAAGGGTATTTATCAAAAAATAAATTCTCCCCTACTTTTGAGATTTTATAAATGATGATAGATCCATGAATTTGGCTGGAATCACTAGTTGCATCAATGTTGATACATTCATTTCATGTTTGAATCCCTCAGTACCCTTTAATAATGAAATGTTAATGAAAATTTCTTTCAGAAATTTAGATGAAGGTTGAATTGTTTTAATTGTATCCATGAGAGGAATTTCAACCTAAAACTTTTTATAAGTATCCATGGTATCATTAAAAAATTAATTATAAATGGTTTTCATGGATTGAGAAACATATTATTGAAATAAAAGAGGAATGGATAGATCATAGGAATCCTCAATGATACATTTTTATCCTTTTTTGTTTCATTTGGCTTCAGTTGAATATTTTAGTGAAGAATAGAGATATTTTTTAGAGAAGGAAATGAAGAATTTATTACACGGATCCAAATTTTTATATGATATAATTAGGAAAATATTTATAGTGCATCAAAATTATAATCTATATTAAAAATAGTGTTTATTGTTTCATATGACATTTTAAGAAAAAAACTAATAATTGTTATCATTAAATACAGTTTTTCATATAAGATACGATTAATGAACGATTTCATGAGATGAAATGGTAGGGATTAAATTAATAAGATTAATAAATTGACCATTTTATTTATTCAGACATTTTAATGTATGAAAATAATTAAAGGATGTACTTGATTGCCTATTTAACTACCACAATGCGATGAAAGTGTGTGGAATATAATATTATTCTTGGAAAAAACACACAAAAACCAAACACTCTATTTTTTACTGATATTAATATAAGATAATATCATATCATGAATGGAAGAAGAACCACAATGAATGTTAGAAGATTCAGGTTATCCCATTGATACCTACAGAGGTGGGATGTCATTCAAATACCACTTAGTGATCTATCTCAATCCCATGAGATTGAATTCAATTATGATATAGTGACTACTTAATTATACAGTATGAAAATTTATAGGTGGTTATATATTTCTATATTTTCTGTAGTATTCAAATTTCATACTTGGGAGATCCTCAAACATGGTTTTAAATTAGTTTTTCTAATTCCAATAATTGTTATTAGACTCTAAAAAAGCATTAAATGGAATAAGAAGGATCTATTATTATTTTTTATGAAATAATTCATGTAAATGAATATGAAAACCAGAAATAGAGAATTATTTTTAGGTTTTTTGAAAATCTAGAAAAAGGGTTTACCCTTATAGAGTGTGGTAATGTAAATGTAACAATAGACATACACTTATGCAACTATTATGTTTACGAATAACCAAGAAATTAATATTATAAATATTGGTAGGATTACGAATTAATACAACATATTATTATGTATAATAAAATATATAATGGTAGTTATGTTATTAAAAAGGATCCATAATGGTAATCGACCATTTACCATTACACGATGAAGTTTGCGTGAAGGTCATACCCTATGTAGAAGGTCCCATAAGGGTAAAATATTTTTTAACTTTATGAAAAAGGAATGTGTAAAGTTATAACCCTTAAACAATGGTTCTAGAAGTCTATGAAAAGGAAAATCAAGACCTAGAATAATATGAAACATTCACATAAATGTAATATCATATGTAAACTTATTTATAAAGAGCAATATAATTGTAATATTTATTTTACCTTTACACAACGGATTATATTTAAATTAAATAAATGAATTTAGTGACTTATCTTAACACAAGATCTTCAAGATAGCTTGTGTAAGGGTATAAGGCTTTACCATTATATGGGAATAACCATATGAATAAAGGTAAACAATTTTTTCTAATTAGTTTTAAATTCAAAAATTATTATAATGGGTTATAAATCATTTTAAAATGTATTTTGGGATATTTTAGGTTATAAAAGATTTATAGATTAATTAGTTACAACCTTTTTATATTTAAATCAATATTTATGATACATTTTATTCCTAAATATTAATTCTTAATATTTTAAATAACTTTTTACCAAAATTATATGGTATGACATATGATCTAGAAATAGAAGTGTTTATTTAAAAATCATAAGAAAGAATTTATAAAGGGTTATAAATAATGAAATAAGGATAAAAATATAAATTTTTATATTTAAATTATATATTGTTGATAATTAATTATTTTTTAATTGTTCACAATTAATGGGGGATGTATTTGTATATTATGGAAACCACATATTTTTTTGGATGACTGATATGAATGAAGTTTAAAAAATATTTAAGTTTATGATATGTATACTTTGTAAAGTTTTAAATTAATATAAATTGTTTATAATTCATATAATTTCACATATTTTCATTGTAAATTCTACATAATGATAAATATTAAAGATTTTATATTGAAATGAATATAAAATGTTCATATTCAAAATTATGAAATGTAAATAATGTTGAATCTAAAATTATAAAAGAGTTCATTATTAATTTTTATTTTTTAATTGTTCATAAATGTCTGTTACATATTTAAATATTTTTACCATTCACTTTTTTAAAGTTTATTCCTTAATTTAAATTTTTTTAATAAGTATGACTAAATTATTTTGTTGTTTAATTTTTTTAAACCGAGAAACACCTCTTTTATTGGGTAGAGGAAACCCATTTCCTGACCCATAGGTCCAGTGGACATTAAATCCCAATTCACAGTATCCTCTAGACCTAATACCTGAAGGTCATCACTGACCTGTACATATTGAATTCCTAGTGCCTGACCTCATTGGACAGCCCAAAAACATGTCTTTGTATACTCCAATGACATTTGCTGTTTGGAGAACCCCATATGTGTGATACCCTCAACAAAAAAAATTTCTTGAGTGACCCAACACCACATTTAGAAACATTCATCAAACCCCATGACATTCCCCTCTATTAAACCTCCTTCTAGTCATGAGGAATCCATCACCCTAGACCTTTCCCAGACGAGACCACCATAAGTTTCCACTTCAGCTCCAATGTTGCACCACCCCGTCGTCAAACCTCCATCCACGTACATCATTATGAGAAAACCATTACTTATATACTTCAGTTGGGAGTAAATTTAACCAACGCTTCCAACTCTCGTGTCCTGATGCCATCCAGATCATCGTCAAAGTTAGTTACAACAACCATCCAACCCCGCTATCTGCCTTCCATCCACCTCTACTTTATTGGGACACTGTATGTACCCTGAAATATTTATGAATCTGTGCCCATCCCATACAATGGGATAAACAAGTGCAATAGGGAATCAATCCTAGGTACCCTTTCTTTATTCATATTTAGTAAATTCTTTAAGAAATTTAATGGTTAGGTATGATTTAGTTTAATATGTTTAAATAATTCTAATATAAAGGCCTCTATTTCATGCTAGGTATGACAAAGTAATTTTTTCATCTACCTTAACCTCAATTTCTAATTTATTCTATGATGTTTATTATTGGGTTTTAATATAGTTTTTCATATTAGGCCTTATAGTTATGATAAATTTGATTCTATCTTGAGTAAAGTATCCTCGGGTAGACCGACTTAGGGATAGACTACCTCTCTAACTAAAGGACTATGACTTTTCTATGATAGTGAATGATGTTGGACATCTATCAATCTAGGATTACTCTTACAGATAACACTATGACTTTTCATGAAGTATTCATATAACATATTAATATGATTCATTCTGATATGTATGAATATACTTGAACTCTAATTTTGGGTGTGTAGAACAAACACATGGGTTGTGTAAAGAGTTACACATCAACATGGTTTGAACATATTAGTTTGTTGGAGGTAATATGATTAAAAAAAATTAATAGTAGAATTCTTATATAAAGTTTAATAACATGATATTGGATAATTAGATAAAATAAACTTTAAATAATATGTTTTAGATTCATTCTAATGTGTCACTGGTCAGGAAAATGACCAGTCAAGCAAGGGTGTTCTTCCAAAATAGGGTTCCTTTGAATTATCTTATATAAGGAAATAATGTAATGGGTGATCCTATATCATCCGTGGGTAGGTTCTTTTATATTTGGATTCCATTGAGTTGTCTTTTTTTAATATTTCTTCATTATTTTATTTAGGTTACACTTTGATGGGAGACCCTTAGGAAGGATACCATTGGAATGAAGTTAAGTTTATCCATATGATTTATTAGAGAAAGGGTTTTCAACTAAGTTATAAAATAATCATATATTATATTATTTCGTTGGTTCCTTACCTAAATAACTAATTTATGAGAGGAGGATCATTCCATACCCATTTATTATTGAAATGTAGATCATGACCCTCAAATGGATATGATGTGTTTTTAAAAATGGGTTATCATTTTAGTGGGATAACATTTACAAAAATTCCTCATTAAATGGTTAATAATATATGATACTCATATGATAAAAGATTATGTTTTAGATAAAATAGTGATCTTATTCAAGCTAAACTTTGGGATCAATATTTGATATAGATAAAATTAGTGTAGTCTAATCCTAAAATTAGAAACTTAAGAAAAGTTCTTAAGAATGATAGGTAATTTAAGAAATGTTCTTATTGAATATTCTATGTGTATAAATAGTTACTTTCATAGTAATCAAGTGTCTAAATTGTTCAACAATTGAATCCTAATGCTTATTGGAACATAAATACATTCATTTATGGTTTCAATTTAATTAGATGAAAGATTATAAATGTAATATTTTTCTCCATTCATATACTCAAAATGATTGGGAACATAAATGATTTTATTCTCATATACCCAATATGATTTTTTTACATAAAATGATATTCAATTTGATTTAATATGATAAATGACTTTTTAATAATAAATGTTTCATTATATATTTAATGGTTATAAATATAAATTATATTATTATAATAGCTATATAATGTTGAATGTATGATTTATAAGTATTGTAAATGTATAGAAGGTAAGAAATATAAAATAATTAATGCTTGAGGTTTTTTCAAGTAATGGGTTAAAGGAGTTTCTTCATCCATAACTTGAATACTTAAATATTTGGAAAAATTATTATAATATGTGTATTTTATATGATTTAGATCTTGATAAAAGATTCATTTTTTGGTTATATAAAATGATATGAGGTGTTTTTTATTCATGGTATTTTAATTTTTTTAGTTCAATAACATGCATTAAGGGGAGATGAAATAGATTTTTCTGATTTTGAAATTTATCATATTATAATATGTAGAAATGTTCCCACAATATGATTTAATTAAAATAATTTTTTCCTGATATTATCAAAAATTTTGGAATATATATGGACTTAGAATATGATATGTAGGTTATAAATTTAAGTATAGATAGTATAATTTGGAAAAATTTCAATCCAAAATAATAAAATTTCGTTGAAATGTTAAAAAATGATTCTTCAAGAATCCAATCAAGCTCATTAAAATATATGATTATAATGAATGAATATTAATAATTAATTTTATTAGATTATCCAAAATATTATTGAATGTGTTCTTGAAAATTAATGGAATGACCATTTATGGTATGAATGTTATAGAAATTAATTAATCATTTTGAATGGTTTGTGTTTCCAAATGTATATTTCATAAATATTTGTAAATATATATGAGTTATCATAGGAATAATTGATTGTGATTTTAGTTTATATTCCTAAGATGATGTAAATAGTTTTTACAACAAGGAATTAAATGTAATGGATTTTTTCAATCTAAAATGAATCTATGAAAAAGATGTGTATCTTCATATCATTTCCCTAATTTGATAAGAGAAGTTGTTTGATTATAAAAGGTGGGTTTGAATAGGTATGATATGATTAATTATATACACATGGATTATGATTCATAAATTTCTATAATATGTTTTGAGAAGAATATATTATTAGTTTTTTATCCAGGATAAATTTTTTATCCAAGTATTTGTTAAAATATTTTGGAAGGTGTTCCCACCAACAATTAGTGTTATATTTTAAAAAAATATTATTTTTAAATGAAAAAATATAAAAACACATATATAACTATAAATGATACAAAAACAATATTATATTTCTAAAATATTACTACTAAAATGAAATAAATTTTATTTCCTAACAAAAACGGAATTGTGTATCTTAGAAATATATTCTAAAAAATCACTTTAAGAGTATTTTGGGAGTATATTTGGACTTTAGAAACATAAAAGTTTACAAATAAATTATTACACTAATCTAATTTTAATGTGAATTTTAATTTTTATCCTATGAGATATATGATGTATTAGTAAACAATAATTTATGTAGTTACATTATTTCCAGGAAAAAATCGATGGAATTAGTTTTCAATAATGATAATGATAAACTTAGAAATAGTTCTATTTAGATAAAATAAGTTATCTTTAAAAAATATTTTTTTGTGAATTTAAGAAGTTTGAATATGTTCAAAAGTTGAACAGTTGGGAATATGATTCCAAAATCCCACAATTACTAAAATTCACATACTTTATAGATGTTTCTCACTATGTATTTTATTTTGGTGGTTTTATATGATGGTCACAAAGATATGTGAAATTGATTACATAGGATGTAATGTGTTAATAGAACCCATAATGTATAGAAAACATTTGTATGATATGGCTATTTATCATATATGTTATGATAAACTAGTTCTTATTATGTTTTTGATAGATTTTCTTAAATAGTTTATGAATATTAAAATTTTTCAAATTAGAGGAAATATAAAAGTTATTATTCCATCACATTATCTTCATAACTGTTTTTATAGATATATATTTTATGAAGATTAATTATAATAGACCTCTCAAAGTACAACATTTATTTTAACCCTTGTTGGAATCCTCATGTATTAATCATGTTTTAATGATCACAAATATTATTCAACCTAGTTACCTTCTATAAATTATATCCAATCATATGTATTTATGTTCAATGTTTTGTCATGCTTTAAGAAGAGCCATGCATGATCTTAATTGTTCTATTTTCATTTTATGGACTTTAAAATATCTTTGATCTACTCTCAACATACATTCTTTTACAAATTCTTAAGTCTAATCCTTCCTATTATCATTGCTATTTAAGTCCGAACACAGTTACTTTGAAAAGTCTAAGAAACCGTGATTCTGCCACTGGCTATGTATTTCTGTCACTGTGAAGCCAGACACCGTGAAGTAGACACCGTGAAGCCAGACACTATGAAGCAGACACCATGAAGCCAGAAACCGTGAAGCCAGACAGAGTAAAGCCTGACACCGTGGACAAGACACCATAAGCCATACACCGTGAACACGACACCATAAGCCAGACACTGTGAAGAAGACAATGTAAGCCAGAAACCGTGAGCAAGACACTGTAAATCCAGACACCGTGAACAAGACACCATGACACTTAGACACCATGATCAATCTAGACACCGTGTGAAGGAGAAAATGTTTCTGAGACTTACTACATATCATCAGATAATAAAAGGTATGAGGTGCAGAACACATGCATCCTACAAGATCCAACACGTGCATTCCATGTTAAAAGTGAAGGTTGACCAAGAATCAATGGGCGTGATACGAAAATGAAAATCAAGGTTGTGAGAAAAGATAATGAAGAAGATACTTGGAGGATGTTTTCGAAAGAAATACACACTACATGCAACTCGACACTGCTGAACACACGAAGAATATTTGAAGCTTGAAGAACATCTTCGCTCGATTGAACCTCACGAAGAACGCAAGCTGAATCACAATAATCTTTTTTTCATGAAATTTTCATATAAGGACTCAAAGCTTCATCTGCTTCATTTCAAAGGGGTACAGAGCAAAATTTACATCACACAACAGCATTCTAAACTCATATATATATATTCTTTCTCTACTGTGATAATTTTTATTACATTACAAGCAGTGGGTGATTTTGTCTGTTTGGACACACACTGACTCATAAGATGAACTGGAGGATACTGAAATCCTCACACCAAACTTTTTATACCTTTGTGTATCCCACATAGAACTGTGGTAGAGGTCTGAGGACCTGAACAAACTATGTTCTGCGGTTGCTGCTTTCGCATGTAGAACTGTGGTAGATGTCTGAGGATTTATATAGTCTGAGTACTATTGTAAACCCTAATCCAGGGTGTAGATCATAGTTTTATATAAACTGTTTGAGAGGACTAAGTCTCAGATTAAGACTGAAACTCTTGGTTAAATCTGTTGTGCATCTTATTTTAGTTTAAACTATTTTCAATATTCTTCTTCAAATTACATTGAAATTCAAAACTGTTTTAAAGTAACTCTGATAGTTGAACTAGAAATTGTTTGTAATTATTGGGAACCAGTAAGTTAGTTTCAAAAACTAACTTATTTTTCTGAATAAGTTAAATGAGAAATAATCAATCTTGGAAAAACTAACTGAACACTTACAATCATTAAAAATTCACTACATTTTAACTTGTTTTATTAATTGGGTGATTTCCATATAAATCTTTAAATATAAATTTTTAATAGGAACTCAATTCACCCCCCTCTTGAGTATCCACTCCCACCAACATTTGGTATCAGAGGTGGGTTAAAAGTTTTTGTAACGTCCCGACCCGAAAGCCACTAAACTGGTGCTCTGAGCCAGTTTTCCACAAGGCCTCAAGTGCGCCTCCCCGTACACCAGAGGATGCCGACTAGCAGCAAGGGCCTAAGGTGTGATAGTGGGGAGAATATTCCCTCATACCAAAGTAAGAAAACACCATAAATAAAAAAGTATCATACACAATGGAAATTAAGCAAAGTGCGGAAGTAATAAACAACTGAAATAGAACAAGATGTAATAGTAAAATGCTATAAAAGGCAGAACAACTATGCAAAACAATACAACACTGGTCATCCACTGGCCGACCATACAGATACAAGTACAAAAGAATCTAAAAGTAAAAGGACAAGGCTCTGTTACTAACTCTGAGCCAAACCACGTACATGATCTCTAGACACTGTCGAACTACAGCAGCTCGATCAGTAGAACCACTCGAGCAGCTCTACTCGATCACGCAACACTAGGCCTCAACCCTATCCACCATGCAACTTGTGCACAACCTGAAAATCAGACAGAAGGTCTACACGTACACCGAGGTGCATGTGCAGGGGTGAGAAATAATCTCAGTAGGGAACCCCAACAAGAAACCTATAACTGTGCTGCTAAAAGTGTATGCAACAACAATGTGCTCAGCCTATCTGGAACACAACAATGAAAGTAATCCAAATTTACAACCACAGTTGAACTCAGGGTCCAAAATCCTCATCAACATGGAAAGTGCCACCATGGATGTCCATATCTATATATGTACACATGTATAGTCCCATACCTATACACATATACATAAATATTAATATTCATGATTAAGTTATTCAAATAAAAAGAAACCACATCAGCAGTTGATCCATGGGACCATAAGCCCGATCTTCTGGACATCCTGTGCAAGGGCATTGAGCTGGACATCGTGCCACTCAAGCCGTGTATCATTAAGTCGATCTCTGGGTCCATAATCCCATCGACATGTACCTTCTTCGGCCAACTCTGGAAATATACCACTAAACAAGTTAACCATAATCAAGTAACCATTGTCCTCAGACATATGAATCCTTACCCTCAGGTGAACAAAAACAATACCCTTAGGTAGTTTTCCTCAGACTAAATGAATAGTGCCCTCAGGCGTATAATACTCTCTCCCTCAGGTATAACGAACATCTTGCCCTCAGGATAATCATAACCATGCCCTCAGGCTAATCAAAACCATGCCCTCAGGCTAAATAGAACATTTCCCTCAAGAGAATCAGTAACCATTCCCTCAGGCGAATCAGTAACCTTGCCCTCAGGCCTTTCCCTCATGAGAATCAGTAACCTTTCCCTTAGGCCTTGCCCTCAGGCCAATCGGTAACCTTTCCCTCAGGCCTTTCCCTCATGCGAATCAGTAACCTTTCCCTCAGGCGCAAGTAACCGGGCTGAGCAGAAAGCATAAAAAGCAATTTTATATACAATTCCTTTCAAGGGAAAAGTAATGCTCAATATAAACATGGCATACCCTCGGGTATTCGGGCCAAACGGTTAAACAGAGGAATGCACCATCGGGGTGGTCCTGGATCCAAGCAATGATCCCAAACAGCAGTTATATATATTCCTTAAATTACTTATGTAATTCTAGGTATTTAATTAATCAAGGCCTCAACCATACGACCCCCAAAACATGGGCACGTAGCACAAAAGTACACAAAAACATTCAGCAGTTGGAAATTAAACATCAGACCACCTACTACTCAGGCACACAAGGCAAGGTAGATATCCCAACAAACAAGAAAGACGCCTCAAGTCAGGCTCAATAGCCACCAACCAGGAAGCACCTCTGGTAACCACTACAACATCAGTATCCAAAGTTAGATATAAACAAACAAGTGCGGGTGGCTCGAACACCCAACCCAACAACACATCCCAAGACCAAGGGAATCACCAGTTTGGCATAGGTTCTAGGTGACACCCGATCACCATCTCTTCCCAAACCTGACTTAACAACTCAGTTTCATTCAAACAATGTTCACCCACTGGGTATCTCAAGCCAAACACAGAGGAGGCATTATACTTGGGATCCTCCAAGTAAACACGAGTGAAGGCATCCAACGTGGGATCCTTAGAGAAGTGTAATGGATGAATCCTACATGAGACCCTCAAAGAAGGACAACATAGGCATTTCATAACACATGTCCTATAAAAGGAAGAATCAGAGAGAGATCCTACTAGGGACTCCCTAGGTCAGCACACAAGTAAAGGCATCCCTACAGGGATCCCTGGAAGTGCCCAGTCTCACGACCTCACAGGCCAGAGGGAATGTCTCAGAAGGGAAAATTTCCTCTAAAGAAAAGGTTACAAGAGATATCTCACATCTCATCTCCTATTAAAGGCCTCAACTATGTTTGTCCAAACACCCAACCTAACAACCTCACCAAGTCTCACCCTCAGGTGACGACTGGGCTCGATAAAGGGAGGAAGAATCCCCTCTATTTAGATAAAAACCACCAAAACCCATTTATATAACTTTAAAATGTCAATTGAATTCCACCATCATGATCTACGTGAAATAATGATCATAATCTACTAATCACATGCCCAATTCTGACTTCCAGAGCATAAGATATCCCAAAATTACCAAACTGAAGCAGTACATGGCTAGAGCACATTGGGTCTGCCTGTGTAAAAGTACATGGCATGTACATTACTGTACACAGCGTTTAATTTTCAAAAAAAGTCACACCGTGTGTATTTTCACTAAAACACATGCCCAAGTACTACTACACGACGTGTACTTTACTGTACACGGCGTGTACTTCAAAAAAACCACTATTCCGTGTTCTATTCCCCACAGCCACCCACTACACGGTGTGTACTCGAAGTACAAGGTGTTTACTTAAGAAAACTTCATCTTCCCCGAATGGGAAGAACACATGGCATGTACCTCTGGAACACACACCGTGTATACTGGGTTTTCTGACAGGAAATCCCTAAAAACACCTGATTCGCCCATTTTCACCCCCGAAACAATAGATCGAGACCCAGGGGCATACAAGTAAGAAATATAAGGCTTTAAAAACTTAAAACAACATGATTTTAGGCAATCCATTGCTAAAACATAAACAGACCTACCTTCGGGCGGAAACCACCGAAGCTTCGGTTGATTTCACGGCTCCCGGTTGCCCTTTGCAGAATCAGCGCGTCGAGAGATTCAAATTGGTACCCTTCTTGCCTTATGTATCTCCCTATTTCTGGATCTCCAGAATATTACATAGGACACGGCCAAGGAGGATCCAAACAAGGTGCGTGTGAAAGAATGAGGAGGAAGGAAGAGGGAGAAAAGAAAAGAAATGAAGAAAAGAAAAGGAAGAAAAAGGGGCCCGGGACGGCCCCAGCGCCCAACATGAGTTTATGCCTTCCCTAGGGTAAACTCCCAATTCCAGACTCAACGGCGTAGATAGAATGTCAATTTGATACTCAATTTAAAATTTATTTCCAAACAAACTCACATGAATAAATTAATATTTAATTTAATAATATTGAATATTAAATATTCTGCCAAAATTCAAACAACTCAGAATACTTCCAAACTCATGTCCTAGAGTAAGAATCCTTTTCTGAGGCCAACAGAGTTATCAAAAAAATTATCTGAGATTAGATAGTAGGGTAAAATGTAAATTTTACCCCTCACGAGCATCCAACAGCAAAAATTCAAATTTTTTCTCAAAATGACTGTCCGAAAAAACATGGGTTCTTATAAACTCTCCACCATAAACCTTCTCGTCCCCAAGAAGCCCAGTGAAAGAACCAACATTCATAATAATAACCCGAGCATCTGCACAAACAAGCTCTCTAGACTATCCAACGACAAAACTTATATCGTTAAAAACTACCTTCTACGTAGAAGATATTCTACTATGAATGATCTGGTACTCCCCACCATATGAATACTCTTATCATCGTCTTAAAAGAAAACCCTGAGCTCAAAAGGTCCAAGAAAACACTGAAGTTTAACCGGAACAAGGATAACAACCCTCAAAGCGCCAATGGTGCACTCCCCACCATATGTTATTCCTTACACCGCTCCGAGAGCAAAACCAGAACAAGTTTCATCCTCAATAGGGATGAACCTTAGAAAAGAAAAAGGAGCTCGATGTAGGGCTGAAGCTCTCTCAGTATACTCAAGATGAATCAAGATAGAACATGATCGTCTCTATTAGGATTACACTAATATTTCACTAAAGGCGTGTCCAACTCCCTCCGCGCCACACTAACATCATGCCAAAACTTGACCAGGATTCAAGCACGGGTCAACCACCCTCAAACAGGTTTCCCTAGAACAAAACAGACATCGACCTACTAGGGTTCGAGTCAAAACCAACAGTCTCTAGGTCTTCCACCTAGCCCTATAGAAAAGCATCACAACTGGGTCACAAGGTCTATCCAACTAGAACAAAATATCGAAAACCTCTCAGAATACGGTAAGGATCACAATGACCAAAGAATGTCAAAACCAAATCACAACCAACAAGGGCCCTGATCCTCTCTGATCATCCTTAGAAGGAAATACTCCATGGAGTTCACAACCCAAGAAGAAGAGAAACTTAAATGACACTCATTACAATTCGTATACGGGAATACACTAAGGAGGTCCAGTTCAAAAGAAAAGCCTTGGTACCTATCCACATCATTCTCAATGATCCGACTAGATAACCACATACCCGAGAAACAACACCCAATAAGGGGTTAAACAGAAAGTCATCACATGCCATATCGAGGAACTAGGGTCACTGCACTACCTTTTCATGAGGAAAAAGTCATCATCCTCACAATAAAACCTCCACATAGATCCACATAACCTGCCATCAGAGTAAAAGTATGTGAAAGCAGACCCAAAGGTCTCAGTCGTCAGTAAAAACACACACTAGTAGGCCTATATGTTGTGAATCCTGTGTGCCTAGCATGATGCATGAGACGCCTCTTGCCTTTTCTGACCAAGAGTCAAAATACATCCCTTTCATATTACCAATGGCCAATAGCCAGAGATCCATAGTAAATCAAAAAAAAACACAACATGTGCATCGCTCAAGGAGAAAATCATATACAACTATAACTTCGCAAAAATAGAACAACAATCCTAAACCCTGGCAACCAGGACTTATTACCGGAACACGTGTTCTCAACGCACCCCCCCCCCCCCGATATCCATCACAGGTTCCAACACATTCCTAATACTCCTATCTACCATATCCCAAATATTAAAGACCAAGAAAGAAAAATCCTCTGATACCACTTTGTAACATCTCGACCCGAAATCCACTAAACTAGTGCTCCGAGCCAGTTCGCCACATGGCCTCAAGTGCGCCTCCCCATATGCCAGAGGCTTCTGACTAGTAGCGAGGGCCTAGGGTATGATAATGGGGAGACTATTCCCTCATACAAGAGTAATCAAACACCAAAAATAACTAAGTATCATACACAGCGGAAAGAAAACAGAGTGCAGAAGCAATAAACAACTGAAATAGAACAAGATGTTATAGTAAAATGTTGTAAAATCCCAAACAACTATTCCAAACAATACATCAATGATCACCCATTGGTCGACCATACAAATACAAGTACAAAATAAACTAAAAGTAAAAGGACAAGGCACTGCTACTAAGTCCGAAGCAAACCGAATACCAGATCTCCAGACACTGTCGAACTACAGCAGCCTAATCAGTAGAACCACTCGAGCAGCTCTGTTTGATAATGAAACACTGGGCCTTATCCATATCCACCATGAAACTCGTGCTCAACCTGAAAAGTAGATATGAGGTCAACATGTACACCGAGGTGCACGTGCAGAGGTGAGAAATAATCTCAGTTGGGAACCCCGACAAGCAACCTATAACTATGCTGCTAAAAGTGTACGCAACAAAAATGTGCTCAGCCTTGCTAGAACACAACAAAGAAAGTAATCCAAATTTGCAACCACAGTTGAAATCAGGGTCCATAATCCCCGTCAACTGGGAATGTGCCACCATGGATGTCCATATCTATATACGTACACATGTATAGTCCCATACCTATACACATATACATAAATATAAATATTCATGATTAAGTGATTCAAATAACAAGAATCCACATCAGTAGTCGATCCATGGGACCATAAGACCGATCTCCTGGATATCCTGTGCAAGGGCATTGAGTTGGACATCCTGCCACTCAAGCCGTGTATCATTAAGTCGATCTCTGGGTCTGTAATCCCATCAACATATACCTGCAACGACCATTGCTGGAAATATACCACAGAACAAGTTAACCAAAAACATGTAACCATTGTCCTCAGACATATGAATCCTTACCCTCAGGTGTACAAAAATTATACCCTCATGTAGTTTCCCTCATGCTAAACTAATAGTTCCCTTAAGCGTATAAGAATCTCTCCCTCATGCATAATGAACATCTTGCCCTCAGGATAATCATAACAATGCCCTCAGGCTAATCAAAACCATGACCTCAGGCAAAACAGAACCTCGCCCTCAGGCCTTTCCCTCAAGTGAATCAGTAACCTTGCCCTTAGGCCTTTCCCTCAGGCGAATCAGTAACCTTGGTCTCAGGCCTTTCCCTCAGGCGAATCAGTGACCTTGGCCTCATGCCTTGCCCTCCTACTAATCAGTAACCTTGCCCTCATGATTTTCCCTCTGGAGAATCAGTAACCTTTCCCTCAGGCCTTACCCTCAGGAGAATCAGTAACCTTTCCCTCAGGCTCATGTAACCGGGCTGAGCCCAAAGCATAATAAGAAATTTTATATACAATTCATTTCAAGGAAAAAGTAATGCTCAATATAAACATGTCATACCCTCGGGTATCTGGGCCGAACGACCAAACAGAGGAACGCACCACTGGGGTGGTCCTGGATCCAAGAAGTGATCCCAAACAGTAGTTATTCATATTCATTAAATTACTTATGCATTTCTAGGTATTTAATTAATCAAGGCCTCAGCCATACGACACCCCAAACATGGGCGCGTATCACAACAGTACACAAAAACATTCAGAAGTTTGAAATTAAACATCATACCACCTACTACTCAGGAACACAAGGTAAGGTAGACATCCCAACAAACGATAAAGACACCTCGCATCAGGCTCAACAACCACCATCCAGGAAGAACCTCTGGTAACCACTACAGCATCAGCAACCCAAGTCAGATATAAACAAACAAGTGCGGGTGGCCCGAACACCCAACCCAACAACACATCCAAAGCCCAAGGGAATCAACAGTTTGGAACAGGTTCTAGGTGACACCCGATCACCATCTCTACCCAAACCTAACATAGCAACTCAGATTCGGTCAAACAATGAGCACCCGCTGGGTCTCTCAAGTCAAACACAGAGGAGGCGTCATACTTGGGATCCTCCAGGTAAACACGAGCGAAGGCATCCAATGCGGGATCCTTAGCGAAGAGTAAGGGAGGAATCCTATATGGGATCATCAAAGGAAGGACAACAAAATAATTTCATAAAACGGGTCTTATCAAAGTAAGAACTATAGAGACATCATACTAGGGACTCCATAGGTCAGCACAGAAGTAAAAGCATCCCCCCAGGGATCCTTGGAAGTGCCCGGTCTCATGGCCTCACAGGCCAGAGGGAACATCTTACAAGGGAAAATTTCCTCTAAAGAAAAGGTTACAGGAGATATATCATGGCTCATCTTATATTAAAGGTCTCAACTAAGTTGGTCTAAACACCCAACCTAACATCCTCACCAAGTCTCACCCTCAGGTGACGGCTGGGCTCAATAAAGGGAGGAAGAATCCCCTCCATTTAGATATAAACCACAAAAACCCCATTTATATTACCTCTAAATGTCAATTCGATTCCAACATCACGATATACATAGAAAAACGCTCATAATAGACTACTCACACGCGAAATTCTGACTTCCAGAGCATAAGATATCCCAAAATTACCAAACTGAAGCTGTACATGGCCAGAGCACATTGGGCCTGCCTGTGTAATAGTACATGACTTGTAATTTACTGTACATGGCGTGTACTATTCAAAAAAAGTCACACCGTGTGTATTTTCACTAAAACACATGCCCAAGTACTACTACACAGCGTGTACTTTGTTGTACACGGCGTGTACTTCAAAAAAACAACAATTTCGTGTTCTATTCCACACAGTCAGCCACAGGACCACCCACTACACGGCGTGTACCCAAAGTACACGACATGTACTTAAGAAAATGTAGTCTTCCCTGAGTGGTAAGAACACATGGCGTGTACCTCTGGAACACACGCCGTGTATACTGGGTTTTCTGATGGGAAATCCCTAAAAACACCCGATTCGCCCGTTTTCACCCCTGAAACAATAGATCGAGCCCCATGGGCATACAAGCAAGAAATATAAGGCTATAAAAATATAAAAAACATGTTTTAAGGAAATAGATGTCTAAAACATAAACAACCCTACCTTCTGGTGGAAACTGTCAAAGTTTCGGTTGATTTCACAGCTCCCAGTTGCCCTTTGCGGAATCAACGCGTCGAGAGCTTCGAATCGGTACCCTTATTGCCTTCTATCTCTCCCTATTTCTTGATATCCAAAATATCCTATGGGACACGTCCAAGGAGGATCCACACAAGGTGCATGCGCAAGAAGGAGGAGGAAGGAAGAGAGAGAAATGAAAAGAAAAGAAGAAAAGAAAAGGAAGAAAAAGGGGCCCGGGCCGGCCCCGGTGCCCAATATGAGTTTAGGACTTCCCTAGGCTAAAATACCTATTCCAAACTCAATAGAACAGAAGAAATATCCATTTGATGCTCCGTTTAAACGTTATTTCCAATCAAACTCTCGTGAATAAATTTATATTTAATTTAATTATATTAAATATTAAATATTCCGCCAAAATTCAAACAGCTCAGAATTCCTCCAAACTCCTATCCTAGAGTAAAAACCCTATTCCAGGACCAACAGAGTTGTTAGAATAATTATCTGAGACCATATGGTAGGGTAAAATGACCATTTTATGCCTTGCGATCATCCAATAACAAAAATTCAAATTTCTGCTCAAAACGATTGTCCGGAAAAACACGGGTTGTTTCATATTTGTTTTTCTCTATTTGTGAAAAAGGTTTTTTTCAAAACACTCTATTTGTGAAAATCTTAGAACTGTGATTTTAGTTTTATCTTAAAGTCCTCAAATTTTTTTTTAATTCTAAATTTTTATATTATATATATTTTTTACAATTATTTATTATGGATAACATATTATAAGGTGTAGCTACCAACATTCCACCTTTCTTTAATGGTGTAAATTATTCCAAATGGAAAATCAAAATGAAAATTCATTTAAAAAGAATGGGATTTGACATTTGGACTGCTATAGATACTTAGTACAAGATTCCAGAAACTATTAGAAGTACTTGGGATAAACCTACGAAAGATGCTTATAATAATAATTGTAAAGTAATGAATACCATGTATTGTGCTTCAGGAGATGAAGAATTTAATCAAATATCTTCTAATATGATTGCTTATGAAATATGGGATACTCTGGCTATTTCCCATGAGGGAACAACCAATGTTAAAGAAATGAGACTAAATACATACAATATTACGTATGATAATTTTAAAATGAAATATGATGAATCTATTTTTGATATGTATATCAGGTTTAATGAGATAGTCAATACAATGAGCTCACTAGGAAAAGTTGTTCCAGAAAAGGAACAAATAATGAGGATACTAAGATTCCTACCAAACAGATGGAGAGAAACCTTTGTCTCTATAAGATAATCATGTGATATTGGCAAGCTACCTGTCAAGGAGCTGATTGGTAAGTTGATTATGTATGAAATAGAGCTAATGGTAAATAAAGAGGAAGATGATGAATGTAAGAAGAAGTTAGTGGCATTTATGTATACTACCTCAAAGACCAATAATAAATAGAAAGTTCACATACATATTGAAATCTCAACTAGTGAAAATTCAGACTCAGAAAGTGATGAAGAGATGGCTCATATAGCTAGGAGATTCAAGAAATTCTACAGAAAGAAGGAATTTTTCAGAAAATCAAATTATAAGGGTAAGTATGACCAACAAGTTAATTGGAAGAGATATTGTAAGAAAGATGATAAAAATGAATACATAGTTTGTTATGAATGTAAAAGTAAAGGACATGTTTAGGATGACTATCCAAAATTGATGTTTAAGAAGAAATATGATTATAAGGACAAAAAATATAAGAAATAAATGAAGGAAACATTGATTTCTTTAGAAAACAGCTCAAGTCGATCTGAAGCTTCTGATTCTAAAGAAAATAATCATTCCAACATGTGTTTCAAGACTAAAACATATGAGGAACCTATTTCTCCTATGCTGAATGATTACTATTTGGGGGAATGAAAGTGATTTAAATAATGATGATAATATGTCTAAAGCTGAATTATTTAAATACATTAATATGTTAGAAGATACATGTAATGAACTAAAAGATACGTAAAAATCATTAATGAAACAATATTCCTTGACTAGTACTATTAAATATGATCTTAGTATAGAAACAGAAAATAATTATCAACTGTTAAACCAGAATACTGAACACAAATTGTCTAATGAGAAACTTATAAAAGTTTTTGAGAAGTTCACAAATGGAAAGAATACTCTAACTCATATGCTTGGAAAATAACGTTCACCAAAGTATAATACTGGTTTAGGATACCTACCTGGATAGAGACAGATTATTAAGAATAAATTTATTCCAAAATTTGGAAAGTATGCTGCTAGTTCATGTTCTGGAAACTCTTGTGCTCTATCTAGGTACTCATAATCTTATAGATCAAACATAGTTTAATTATCAAAATAATTTTAATATGTTAATTATAAGCATACCATTAAACAAATATGGGTGCCTAAAGTCTTACTTGCTACCCTTTTTGGACCTAAGAAAATATGGGTACCAAAATTATCTTCTATCCAAATCTATTTTGTAGGAAACTTGCTTGAAAAGTTTCTGTAGGAAGATATGGTACATGGATAGTGGATTTTCAAGGCATATGACATGAGAATACTCATGATTTAAGATCTTAATCAATTTTGATGGAGGAAATGTCTCCTTTTAATATTTACTGCATTAAGAAATGATAATTTAAATGCTGTAGATTTGAATTCTTTAGCTAAAAAAATTGTTACTTGTTTAAATGATTTTCATAAAGAGTCTTGGCTATGGATCATAAGACTTAGTCACTGCAATGTGCACTCACTTAGAAAACTGACTAGGAAAGTTTTAGTTAGAGACTTACCTAAACCGGATTTCCACTTAACAAAGTGTGTAATCCTTGTCAAAAGGGAAAACAATACAAAGTTTCTTTCAAATCAAGGAGAGAACTTTCTACTTCTCAAACTCTCGAGTTGGTTTAAATGGATTTGTTTAGACTATCAAGAGTTTCATGTCTAAACGGAAAGAACTATTTTATTTTCTTGTAGATGATTTTTCTAGGTACACATGGGTATAATTTCTTTCTCACAAAAGTGAATCTTGTTCTTATTTTATCAAATATTCCAAGTCTGTATAAAACCATGGTGGAATTATGATTAAGACCTTGAGAAGTGATCATGGTCGTGAGTTTGAAAATAAAGAGTTTTAGTTTTATTTCTCACACAATGGCTATAGTCACAACTTCTCTTCTCTTAGAACACCTCAATAGAATGGTGTAGTATAAAGAAGAAATATGACTCTTAAAGAGATCTCTAGGACAATGATAAATGAATATGACTTACTTATTTACTTTTGGGATGAAGCTGTCAATACAGCTTGTTACATTATCAATAGAGTCTTGATTACATTAATTCTTAAAAAGACTCCTTATATTCTTTGGAACAATAGGAATCCAAAGGTTAATTACTATATAGTTTTTGGTTGCAATGTTTTTATCCATAATACTAATGATAATCTTGAAAAATTTGCTTCCAAAAGTGAAGAATGAATTTTCCTTGGTTACTCAATCTTGAGTAAAGCCTATAGAGTATTCAATAAGAGAACCAAATGTATGGAAGAATTTTTACACATCAAATTTTATGAAACTGATCCACATGAACCTAAAACCCATCTTGAAAATCTTGAAGAAGATATGTCCCTTCTAAACCTTAATTACAAAAACAGTGAACCTGTTGTTAAGACAACCAGTTCTGAAAATTTTTCAGAACCTATTTTTGTAGATCCCAAACCTCTAAATGAAACTGGAATTTCTAGACTACCTTCTCTTGACCAACTAGGACTCTTAAAGATCATCTTTTAGATACTGTAGTTGGAGATTTAGGTAGAGAGACACAAACTGGAGATTCTATGAGAAATAATATTGATCATGAAGATTTTCTTACACAGCTTGAACCTAAAAATATCAATGATGCTATCAATGATGAATTTTGGGTGATGGATATGCAAGAAGAATTAAATCAATTTTAAAGAAATAAAGTCTGGGAATTAGTAGATAGACCTAAGGAAACATTGACCATAGGCACTAAATGGGTTTTTAGGAATAAAGTTGATGAAACTAGTAACATAGTTAGAAATAGGGACAAACTAGTTGCACAAGGCTATAGTCAAGAAGAAGGAATTGACTATGAGGAGACCTTTGCACCAGTATCTAGACTTGAAGCCATCATAATCCTGCTTGCCTATTCTGCACATTTGAATTTAAACTATATCAAATGGATGTTAAGAGTGTATTCTTAAATGGGTATATAGATGAGGATGTTTTTGTTGAACAACAACCTAGATTTTCAAACCCTCATTTTCCAAATCATATTATTAAACAATAAAAAGCTTTATATGGTTTGAATCAAGATCCAAGAGCATGGTATGACAGATTGTGTACTTTTCTTTTTTCCAAAGGTTTTACAAAAGGAATATATGATCCTACGCTTTTTATAAAATGAATTTCTATTGAAGTTTTAGTTGTTCAAATCTATGTAGATGACATTATTTTTGGATCTTCAAAGAATTATTTATGTGTTGATTTTTCTATAATGATTCAAAACAAATTTGAAATGAGTTTATTGGGAGAACCCAAATATTTTCTTGGATTTCTGGTTTTTCAAAATGAAAATGGTATTATTTTAAAACAAAGTAAATATACAATGGATCTTCTAAAACATTTTTGGATTGGATATCACTAAATGTAGTGACACTCCCATCAGTACCACTTGTAAGTTGGATCTTGATGAAGATGAAAAATCTATTGATCAAGCCACATATAGAGGAATGATTGGATGTTTACTCTACTTAACATCTAGTAATCCTTACATTATGTTTAGTGTGTGTATATGTGCTCATTTTCAAGAAAACCCTAAGGAATCTCATTTAAATGTTGTAAAGAGAATTTTCAAATACCTCAAACATACACCCAATTTAGGACTGTTTTATCCTAAAGGACAATCATTTGAATTAGTTAGTTATTCCGAAGCTGAATTATGTGGGTGTAAGTTAGATAGAAAAAGTACCTCTAGAATATGTCACCTTTTAGGAAAGTCACTAGTATCATGGTGTTGTAAGAAACAAAATTTTGTTGCATTATCTTCTACAGAAGCTGAATACATAGCTGCTGGTAGTTTTTGTGCACAAATTTTGCGAATGAAACACACATTACAAGATTGTGGATATCAATTTGGACATGTACCTATAAATTGTGACAACACAAGTGCTATTAACATCTCAAAGAATTCTATTCCACACTCTAGGATAAATCATATTGATGTAAGACATCACTTTTTGAGAGATCATTATCAAAAAGGTGATATCACTTTGGAACTCATTGGTACTGAATATCAACTTGATGATATATTCACTAAGACATTAAATTTTGAGAGAATAGAATACATCATACATGAACTAGGCATGATAAATCACAAATAGATACCTTACTGTTAATGTTTTAGGTCTTACTGTTTGATATCTAACCGTGTTATAATTTTCTATTTCATGATTATGGTTTCTCAGTTACTGTCTCTCATGTTTACTATCTCACTGTAAAGATTTATTCTTATGGTCTAACAGTTAGTATTTTGTACTTACTAACTAACGTTTACTGTCTCACCATAACACACACTGAAAAGGCCGCTCATGGTATCACTATGAAACTCGTTTACTGTCTCACCGTGAAACTCGTTTATTATCTCACCGTGAAACATACTTACTGTCTCACTGTAATGACTAGAAACGGTCTCACTGTAAAAATTCTTTATAGTTTTTTTGTAAAAAATCGGTATCGTGGTAATTATTATTTCCCCTCCTTATGTTTCCTGAGTTTTTATTTTTGTGACGTTTAGTATTACTAAATGATAAAACAAAGTAAGTATCACTTGATTCTTCACTCGAGGTTTCTTCTACCCACACTTTTCAAACCTTTCTTCATCCCTACAACCCTTTTCTCACGTGAAACATCAGTGAATGCCAATAATGAAACGTCCATCATCATCGACACCTGAGAAGCGCAGCTCTAAGAAAAAGAAGATTTCACCTAAGCTGACACCTGAAGGACCTTTAAATCTGAATCTGGTAAACCGCGTTGTTGTACCTATGAATGATATTTGCACCAAATGGATTATGTCTAGTAAGTCTCCGATATTTAAGTGTTAGAACAATAAGGCTGGTTAGAATGGTTCTCAAAGGAGGATAGACCCATCTATCCTAGGTTAGTGGATCGGTTTTACCAGTACGTACAGTTCTCATTTGATTCTGGTGAGAGTTATGGTGTAAGAAGCTGGGTCAATGGCCATAGATGCTCATTCTCATCGCGGTTATGAGTTTCATGTCTTAGGATACCTAATGAAGGAATCTATGAGTTTTATCAGAGGGAACCTCCACCTTCAACCGATTTCTTTGATTTAGAAGATGCCCTGAAAACCTTAACTAGAAATGGCACCCAGAGAAGAGCCATTGCTGCTGAATTAGATGGAGAAATAAAGATTCTATTCAAGTTTGTAAAGAATTTTGTTAGTCCAAGAAAAGGTGATTTTTTTGTTTTAAAATATCAAGATGTGTTTTTGATTAACCTCATGAAAAATGGGCATAAGATCAACCTGTGATATTATATCATACACCACATGTGTGAGTTGATCAAAGTCACATCCAAGTAAACTTCTCTGTTCTACTCTGGGATAATATCATCCATGATTCTTGCAAAAGGTATGGTTGGATCTAATTAGGAAGTGATTATGGACTATGAGTACTACATCTCAAAATCCATTATCTAAAAAATGAAGATAAACTAGAATCCTTTGAAAAAGGAATGGGTGGAAGACAATGATAGATTCTATGAGAAATTAAATCCTGTGGATTATCCCTCATGACCGAAATACATTTCTAATCTAGATTTGGAACCAGATGAGATTGTTGAGTATCCCAAAGAAGAGGAAGAAGAGGTTGTAGTGCCACCTAGGAAAGTTGTTATTATTGAGGAAGAAAAGACTACTATTCCTCATGTAGTTCTTGAAGAAGAAGTCCTTACTCCTAAAGAAGCTTACAATTTAGAAAATCAACCTGAAGTTGTAAAAGAATTAGTTGCCAAAGAATTTGAAAAGCATGCCATGGAAGATCATATAGTGGAAGAGATACCTATTCTGCAAGATGTGAATCTTAAGGAACTCCCTGTTGAATAATATGGTCCTGAAATTATTTCTTCTGTGGAAGAACGGATGGAGCTGGATTTTCAGCTAGCTAGATAGGAAATGAATGAGGAGCATAAAGATGAGTCTGTGGAATTAGACCAAGATCCAATGATTCTCAGTCCTGAGAAGGAAGCACTTGTTGAGGGGGAGCAGACCCCAAATCTTGAGTCTATTGAAGCCACAAATCTAACTGAGTCATGTACTATAGACACTCCGTATAAATTTCCTAGTTTCTATGATGTGAATGATTCTTAGTAGGTTACAGCAACCAGACTTGATATTTCCTCCCAATTTTAGTTGAAATCAGTCTCAAATTTTGCACCTGAAAAAGAACCTGAGCCTGTACCAGTTCCTAAACTTGAACCCTTATCTGAGCAGCCATCCTTTGTCAGTAAGGTTGATCTGAAGGAATTTGGTGCTACTCTCTTATCCAGAGATGAGAAACTCATGAATAACCAACCTCGTTCTGTGACACACTTAAGTGAGAGAGATTCCTTAGTATTATTGGGGAAAATTATCTGGAAAATACAACCTAATATTCTACATGAAATTCAAGAAGTAATATTTGAAAATAACCTACTCAGAAATGATGTTAATTCCATAAGAGGATTGGTTGAAGACATGCAGAGAGAGCTGCACTCGAGATCTGAATCTGTTGCTCTTCCTGTAGAACTTTTTGCTACTCAAATCATACAAGTTGGGGTGTCTCAGATTCAACCTTATCAAGCATCCTTAGATGAAAAGATTTCTGAAAGAAAAAAACTAATTTTGAAGGAGATGGAAGAACTTGTTTCCAATCTCAATAAACTCATTGATGAGTATATGGGATGTATTAAAAAGGTTCTTAATCAACTAAGATATTTGACTACAGCTATCAAAGAATATTTTCAATCCTCTAAACCCTCCTTGGATAGTGATCTGCTCAAAACTATAGCTAATGAAGAACTTTAGAATGTACTCAGTGGCTTCAATACTACATCTTTATCTAAAGTGATCAAGAATAGTGATAGAGTTCTTGACCTAGTACAAATCCACTCCAAAATTGCTGATGATGCTCAGCAAGAGATTTCCAATAAGGTGGATTTATACTTCAACAAAATCTTCTCCATGACCAATATAACAAACCATTTCAAGTACCTGGTAGAAAATCGTCAGATTCCTCCTATGACTCAGGCTTTCAAGAACCTCGGCTAGAAGGTCACATAGTTTACTCGATTTTTGGAGAAGTTTATGGAGAACAAGGACTATTTTGAGAAAGCCATGCAGTATGGTGGAGAGATCATTATAGATTTCATAAAACTCATGAGGCCCTATCTTCATTTCTAGATTAAAACCATTGTTGCTCCAGCAGTTTCACCTCTTAGACCTGGGATGCCTACCTTCACCTCTACTCTAGCCTCAACCACCATGTCTGTCATAAAAGCACTCAGTCAGATCAGGCCTATGATTCTCAGTCAGTAACTGCCAAGATCTTCTACTACTCCTACCTTGGCTCCCTCATTCTTTTAAGGCCTTCCCTTACCCTCTTTATCCACCAACTCTCTGCCTTCTTCTACCTCAACCTTTTCCCCTATGGTTTCCTCTTCTGCCACTGTTGCTAAAGGAAAAGAGAAGTCCATCCATTGAAGAAGCTCAACAATTACTCTTTTTGATACAGATTCTCTTGCTTTTGTATTACTCTTTTGTTTTGTACTGCACCTCACTTGCTATTAGTGGAATGTTTCTTTTTGAATTCTCTTATTCCATCTTTTTTATAATGCCAAATGGGTGATAAGATTCTATATGATAGCCATTTATCTCTATAGTTGAATCCAATATACACTTTAACTGTACATGATTTGTGATCATAAAAAACGGGGATATTGTTAGACTCCTCATGTATTAATCATGTTTTAATGATCAAAAATCTTATTCAACCTAGTCACCTTCTATAAATTATATCAAAACATATGTATTTATGTTCAAAGTTTTCTCATTCCTTAAGAATGGCCATGCAAGATCTTAATTGTTCTCTATTCAATTTATCGACTTTATACTATCTTTGATCTACTCTCAACATACCTTCTTTAACAAATGCTTAAGTCTAATCCTTTCTATTATCATTGATATATAATATTGAAAACAATTACTTTGAAAAGTCTAAGAAACCGTGAGTATGCCACTGGCTATGTATTTCTAGCACCATGAAGCCAAAAACCGTGAAGCAGACACCATGAATCTAGACACCGTGAATCAGACACCATAATGCCTGACACCATAAAGCCAGACACCATGAAGACAAACACCATGAACAAGACACCGTAAGCCAGACACCTTCAGAATGACATCATAAGCCAGACACTGTGAACAAGATACCGTAATCCGGACACCTTGAACAAGACACCATGAATAAGACACCATGACACTCAGACACCGTGATCAATCTAGACACTGTGTGAAGGAGACACTGTTTACATGACTTACTATATATCATCGGATAGTAAGAGGTACGAGGTGCAGAACACATGCATCCTATCGGCTCCAACACATGAATTCCATGTTAAAAGTGAAGGTTGCCCAAGAATTAATGGGCGTGATACAAAAACGAAAAGTAAGTCTGTGATCAAAGAGAACGAAGAAGATACTTGGAGGATGTTTTCGAAAGAAAGACACACTACTCGAAACTCGACACTACTGAACACAAGAAGCATATTTGAACCTTAAAGAACATATTCTCTTGATTGAACCTCATGAAGAATACAAGATGAATCAAGACACTCTATCTTCCACAAAATTTCCAGTTAAGGACTCAAAGCATCATCATCTTCAATTCAAAGGATCCTAGAGATGCATTAAAATCACACAAGAGCATTCTAAACTCATCTATATATTCTTGTTGTGATGTGATCATTTTTATTACATTACGAGTAGTGTGTGATTCTTTCTATTTGGACACACACTGACTCCTAAGATGAACTGGAGGATACTAAAATCCTCACACCAAACTTTTTATACCTTTTTGTTTCCCATGTAGAACTGTGGTAGAGGTCTGAGGACCTGAACAACATCTGTGCTGCTATTGCTGCTTTCCCACGTAGAACTTTGGTAGAGGTCTGAGGACCTGGATAGTCTAAGTACTTTTGTAAACCCCGATCCAGGGTGTGGATACTAGTTTTATAAAAACTATTTAAGAGGACTAAGTCTCAACTTGAGACTCAACCTCTTGGTTAAATCTATTGTGCATCTTATTTCAGTATAAACTATTTTCAATATTCCACTGCTAATTACTTTAAATTCAAAACTGTTTTAAAGTAACTCAAATAGTTAAACTAGAAAGTTTTTGTAATTATTTTGAACCAGTAATTTAGTTTCAAAAGATAACTTAATATTCAGATTAAGTTAACTAAGAAATAATCAATCTTTGAGAAACTAACTGAACACTTAAAGTCTTTATAAATTCACTATAGTTTAACTTGTTTTATTAATTGGGGGATTTCAATTTAAATCTTTTAAACATAAATTTTTAATAGGAACTCGATTCACCCCCCTCTTGGGTATCCACTCCGACTAAAAACCCAAAAAAATGTTCATCGAGGAGTATTATAGGTTATGATGATGTGTTATGGTTAGCATGAGTAGGAATATTCTATACATATATTTAATATACTCATGAGGCAAAAAATAAAAATAAGATTATTTGTGCATGCTCGATGACCTACTAAGTAAAGTACATAGAGTTTCCTATAGATTTTTCTTTAGTACACTAGGGGTGAATGTATCATATTTGAGTCACTACTACCTGAGGTCACAGAAATACCAAGAATGTTAAGCTTTATAAATTGATACCCTACTTATATAACTCTGCATATTGCGTGAGATAATACAAGGGTGGTAGGGTGTGTTTCTGATCAGGTCGTCAATTGAATCTTATCCAAGATGATATTTTTTTTCTTGTATGAAAATTATGACATCTTGGCCCTCAATTGAGATAGACTATGGGAGTGTGAAAACATAACACTATATATATATCGAGATAAGGGATATAGGATGTGGTTATCCATTATTATGAATGGTGTGTGATGTATTCAATGATCATATCAGTCTATACTTTGAGAATCAATAAATAGTGATTTGGCATTATGGGATTGATATGTTTTGTGTCCCATGGAAACACGATGTCTTAGAAAAAGGAAAAAATATGATAATTAAAATATCTATTTGATATAAAATTGGGAATAGATGTATAAAGATACATGTATTTGATGGTGATCATTCAATATACCTTTCTTTCTCGAGTTGCGTTGTCACTTTTCTTGAGTTCACTCATTCTTATAAATATAGATCCAATGATTAATATTTTTTTCAATAATATAATGGAATGTGGGGAAATTCATTTTGTTTGAATAAATTAGGATTTATTAGGACACAATGATATATTGTAACATTAATTTATAGTTATTCTGAAAGTGTTTTGGATGAGTGTTCACAAGTCATTTCATACAATGTGATACAATGTAAAGTTAATGATGGCTTTCAAAAAAGTGTTTTGTAAGATATATAAATAGATTCTCAGATATTATTTCTCATGTTATTATATAAAATACAATATATGGTGAAATGGAATATAGTCTTCTAGTCTTTAGTGAAACTGGGAGATTAAATGTTATATACCCTAAATCCATATTTTAAATGATTATATTATGATCTATTTTTTTTCATGAATATTATAATTTCATTATAATTATGTTGTATCATTTTATGATACTGTATATGAAAAATAATTATAATTATTATTATTCAATACAATTTTTTACATGATCTATCATTAATGATCCATTTTATATGATTATATTGTATGGAATAAATTTATATGATGCATGAACCGAACATGGTATTTATTCTTGTATTTAAATGCATGAAGATAATAAAATAAAATCTTTGGTTTCCTATGTAAATACTTTTATTTGATGGTAGTGTTTTTTAAATTATACTATTGTTGGAAAAACCACTCACCAACTGGAATATCTCCTCCCTTATTTCTTTTTATACAAGAAACTATCACATCATGAATAGAAGAAGAATCCCATATGAACATAAGATGATTCAATTTAGCTTTTGGATACATTTAGAGGTGGTTTTTCATTTAGATCCCACTTAGTTATATATATAAACCAATATAATGGTGTTTGAAAATGATGTAGTTGATTCATAGGGGTATGACACACATTTCCACCAAAGGATCATTATTTATATATTTTTATTAGGTTTAATATTTATTACATGAGATATCCCCAAAAAAGGTATTAAATAATTTGTTATACTTCAAATAATTGTTATTATACTCTAAAAATAACCTTCAACACATGAATGTAATGTATAATAATTTTAAGGTGATAGTTCTTTACCACTAAAAAGTGCCCTGGTAGATACATTACCTTTTTTGGTATGAACACTAGATTTTGATGGTAGTTGTGAAAAAACATCCATATTGGTCTTAGTGATGGAGTTTTTGAGTATTGAAACTTAATTTAAATAATTTTAAACTTATTATTTTATGGTCTACTAGAAATAGCGGGTTTATGATTACATTTTTTTGAAATCCTTGAGGAATAGTTAAAATTTGGAAAGAAAAAGAGGGTTGTTCTGAGTTTGAGAACAAGGTAGACATGTACATTTTCCTTGTTGATATGAATTCTATCTAGGATAATTTTATTTGATTATTTAGCAGTATTATGGTTTTTCTTTCTACCAAATAATATTAGTTTTCCTATGGTTTTCTTTTTTTAATGTGTTGTGATTATAAACTGATCAACCTAGAAACATTACTACACACGACTCAAATATATCCTAATTGTGGGATATTTTTTAAGAGAAATTAATGTTCTAATCATAAATACTAAAAGTTAAGTAAATTAATTAATATTTTGAATTACCTTATACAATTATCATATAGAAAAATATTATTAATTTAATACAATTTGGGATCCACCTTTTTTTCCGGATAAAAAATGTGTACCTAAAATACACCACTAATGGGTGGTATAACTCAAGTTTTAAATTGTTGTAAACTTTGATCCGTGCTGACTATTAAGTCACTAAAGGCAACATGGGTTTTTTTCACTATATAACTAGTAGATATATCATCAATCATTCCATAATACATTGAGATATTACTCTCAGATAAGTATTGAATTTAGAAATTGATCACTAATATTTTGGTGAGGGAAACTAGATCAATGTATTTTCAGTCAAACCCCGTATTCATGAATGTTTTCTCCTGTCATTAGCCAACCTAAGATAGGGATCAAGCCATCTCTACCCCAAGCCTTCCTCTATAGGATGGGGGTTAGTGACTACAACTAATGGTATAACTAACATGGAGTGACACTTTCCTAATTACCATTATCCACACACACAACCATATCGATGCGTAAGCTCTTACGAATAATAAAACAATATAAAAAATACTAGTGGAACAACCATAAATTCAAAACCACTAGAGAATACAATAGTATTGTAGTTTAAGCTGAAAAGGATAAGTGGAAATATACGTGAACAACTAGAAAGTTGTCCCAACAAGAGAAAACTATAAAGTAAAACACTAGTAGAGACCAGCTCTTGATTTCCAATCTTCTAGCACTGTGCGTGGTCCAATGTAATAGGTATCCCTAATCTCCTATGAATTCACCACCAACCTATACATCATCTACATAGGACACAAAACATGCAATAAAATACCAGTTAGAGTCGAGTGTATACATACATAGTAGGACACCCCTAAAGCTGAGGGTGGGGGGGAGTAAGAGATACAACAAGAATGAAAAGACTATAGAAAACTGACATGATTCAAAAATTGGAGAATGAGAGAAACATAACCCTAAGAACGAGAAATTTTAACCTCTTCCAAACATAAGGGGCTCAAAATAGTGTTTATAATTACTAAAATTTGAGAATTTTCCACACATAGTAGGAGAGTAAGCTCATCTAACCATGAGAATCTAAATATAGAAAGAATGTGGCATACCTCAAACATCTTCAAAACCCATGGAAAGAGAGTAACCAAAAACAAAGGTATGTAAAAATAAATAAATAAATATATATGATTCATTAAAAGAATTGAAAATGTGAGAGAAAGGGGATATCCATATCATATCTCAGCCTAAGAAAAGATTCACTGACAGTTTCAAAATTCTGTCAATGATACCAAGAATCTCACATGTTTTACCAGAAGTAACCATGTGAAGTACAACACCCCACCACTGTGTCACATAGCCAAGGGTGTACAGAATCCATGAAGAGGATCCAAACCCTAGTGTGTCTAGTGGGTTCCACTTTGTATGTATCCATAGAGGAAAAAAACCCAAACTGATGGTGGGTTTTATTGTAGTTCCATGAGGACCCACACCATATCTGTTAGTCGGGTTCCACTTGGTATCTATAGAGGAACTGCACCAAAGTTGATTGGGGGGGATCTAATTTAGTTTTATGAGTACCTATTTGCTATCTGATAATGTGATTTAACTCGATAAGTATCTACAGAGGACCCATACCCAAGCCGAACGGGGGGGGGGGGGGGTCTACTCTTGTCTCATGAAGACTCGTGCCATATCCGATAGGGGTTTCCACTCACCAAGTATCTATAAAAGACCCATGCCCATGATGAAGGGGTTTTCACTCTAGTAGAATGTGGACTCGTTCACTATCTGATAGGGGGTTCAACTCTGTATGTAGAGGTCCCTCACCCATGATGATTGGGGGTTCCACTCTTTAGGTCGAGGACCCATGCCTTGGTGTGATAGAGGTTCCAATCGGTCATTTAAGACTCATGTCCAATCTGAGAGGGGGTTCCACTTGGTAGGTAGAGGACCCACACCCAAGATGATGGGGAGGGGGAGGGGGGGTTCCACTCTAATGTATTTTTTGGCCCTTTTTTGATCACTTTAATCCTTGAGCATCACTGAATTAACAACCATGCTTGAAAAAATACACATCATATCCCAATATCCACAACTAAGTTCCATATCACGTTCTACAAAGACAATAACTTATTATATGGTACTTGATGAACAAAATCTGAGTTCAAATGAAGGATATACAGAAGGCTGAAATTTCCTCAAAAGAAAAAAGTCATAAATGATGTGTGAGGGGACCCTCAAGGTGTGCGGTCCCACTCTATTAGTTGGTCATTTCTCAGGAGATACATGGATCACTAATTATGTTTGTATACATGGTGTATATGAAAATTACATGACATGAACTTTCTACACATGGTCCCGTCCATCTATTTGGTCGTGTCTACTATTTTTTTTTTGATTACAAAATTTTAGATTTGTGTTCCACACTTGAAATCTGGACATTATACTATAAATATCACCTCTAAACCATCCACAATTAGTATATCTAGTCTGGATTTATCATTTTTGGCCATATGGACTCCAAAAATTAGAGTTTATCGACTCGTGGGGTTTGTCTCTCAACCTATAAACTGCCGATCATTTCACCTCATGGATATGATCTTAAATCATTTAAAAAATAACCTACTTACCATAAACATCCCAAATTTATCTATTTTTCATTAATCCATTTCTCAAATGTGGATTTTGCATTATTTTAGAGGACTTCTTTAGCTTGGTACTACTTGAAAATGTTGAACTAGGACCATAGTGTCCAAATAGTGAATAATACAAGTCAATTGAGGGTGAAAGGCACAAGAATAAATTTTTATCGACTGTTTCTATGTTTTCATGGTTAAAGATAAAGAATGATCGTTTAAAGGGTTATAAAACCAAATGTTTGATCAATTAAATTGGTACACATGGGTATGCAAATGACACATTTTTCACAAATCAAATAAGGGGATTAATATTCTAAATAAATTGAATTTAAAATGGAATAAACAACAAATTGATGATTCCTACTTGGATATTAGATAGTTTATAAATGGAGAATGCACTCACCAATTATTAAAGGAAGTAATTACATTAGTTTCACACCAATCTACTCTGATCCAACATTCCCTCAATGTCCGCGGTGATTATACAATGAGAGAAGGAAGGATAATCTCTTGATAATCATAGGATTATGAGGCTAACCTTTAGAAATCGTCATGGTAGTATTATTATAGATATTTCTATTATTTTAAAATAATCCATAAATTAAATTAAATTTATTAAATGACCAAAATAATGTACCACCAAAGGGAGAGACATATTAATGACCAAACCGACCTATATTTGGTGAAACTATAGTTCAAAACACATTCTAGAATAAACCATGGACTTAGATTTTTAATCCAAGATTCTATTTTATAGTTTATCCCATTTTCTTTATGAAACCACATGTTTGAAATTTAAAATATAATTAATATTTTTATAAAATTATTACAGGGAATACGAGGACTCAGAATCACATGCCACATCAACTCATCTACAAAAAACCGACTTGGGTTACCCTCAATCCCGACACCTGACCCGATCTGTCACATACCCGAAGGGATTTCCTGATCCCCACGGGTTGGCGACAAGCACACGAGCATCGAATGAAAAAACAAAGGGAACAATTTATCTTAACCTGAATAACCACGTGGCATATATATATATATATATAAATTAGGGAAAAACAAAAGACTAACAAAATATATATTCCATAACTGTAAGAAAACGACAAAAAAAAAACAATAATAATAACAGCTAAAAACACAAAAAGACAAGTCCAAATGTAAGGAACTCAAAAACAATACCTACTAAAATGATGAAATGGATGAAATCCAACCATATCTTTATTGGATACCTATCCCAGCGGACAAAAAACTCACCGCCTCACTACAGTACCTTGACTTTCCTTGCATTGGAAGACAAATGAAGGTCTACACACCACCAAAACAATGCGCAAGGTGTGACTTAAAAGGCTCAGTTGGATCCCAACCAGTTTTTCCATAACAATTCTCTATATAAAAAATTATGTATGCTCATTTTTAAATAAAATGTGGTATGATAAGTAGAAAACCAGTTTATAGAAAACTTTCTTAACATTCCCTTTTCCACAGTTCTAAACAAAAGAAGATATATCAATTTCCAAAGCATTTTTCCATATCATTTTTCACAAGCACCAAGGCCAAGAAGTATAAAATAAAATAACATGTATCAAAACACCACGGAAAACTATAGGTCGAGGCAACAAACTACTCATATTAAAATAATCAAGTATACAAAAACAATCCTAGAACAATGACCTAGGAAGAAGAGGAATACCCCCTGAGTAACCCCCCCCCCCAAATTTCAATATCGATCCCCTAGGACAATAGGCCTAGGAAATAGAGGAATGACCTAAGAAAAAACTCATTGATAATAATAAATAAATGGGAGATGTCCTTAGGATAATCAAACAAAACCCAACAACACCAAATGAGACCCTATTATCCAATCCATGAAAAGATTGATTCAAACATAAACACAAAAGGTCACAAGAAGAGAGGAAAACCAAAAAACTTGAAGAAGGTCACCCTTGGAACCACAACAAACAAAGGAAAAAGGCCTCCAGAATGAGATCTCACAACAGATAAAAAAGAAGACGATAAGAAACATCAAAATTGGTTCAGTGGATCTGATAACGCTAGGCTACGACACTATCATGATCAATCTAAAGGAAGAATCAGAGAGAATACTTACCCAGAGAGACACACCGTAGGAACAACTATGAACCAGAGTTGATCGGATCAATCTATAATATGTTTAGTCTCTCAAAAACGAACCATAACATCCATAGGTTGAGAGACACTTAGCATGGAGAGAAAAGAATGGAGAAAACTCCCGAATGTGTGAATTTAAACGAGGAGTGGTCCTGGTCAGGATGTGTACCCCTTGGTCATAACGTGAAGGCCGTACTAGATAAGTTAAATGAAAAACAACCATCATGTCATGTTAAACAAAAAATATTTAATGACTACATGACGTGTAACTTAGGTACACGATGTGTACTAGCTCACGGTGTGACCCCCACATCACAAATTGAGTCTATCCCCAATTACAGAGTCTGTGCTTCAAGTACACAACATGAAATTTAGGTCGATTGTGTGTACCGTAGGTACACAATGTATACCTATCCCAAAACCTATAATAAACCCTATAAAACTACTTTTATGGTTTTAAAAAAAATAATGGATCTGAAAATGAGGGAAAACTAACGCAATTAAAGGAACATGATGTTACAGACTCCCTACCATAAAGAATTACCATCCCTAGGAAGTCATGTGAAAAATGCATCTTCTCGAACGAGATAAGGCCACTGCTCCCTCATCAACAACTCACGTTCCCATGTTTCATGAGAATTCTATCCTTACTTCCATAGAACTCTAACAAAAGGGATTGACTTCCCACACAAGACTTTCATATGAGAGTCAATGATCTCAATTGGTTTCTAAAAAATAGAAGAATATGGATTTAACTCAATTTATTCCCAACTAATAACATGAGATAGGTCAGGGTGATACTTCATGAACTGAGATATGTGGAAGAAATCATGAATGTACGTCAACTAAGCTGTAAATGCTAACTGATAAGAAACTTTACCAAGGCGTTTAGTGATCTCAAACAGTCCAACATATCTCGATGCCAACTTTCCCCATTTTCTATGTCGATAATTAGACAACCGAGGAGAAACTTTCAAGAAAACCAAGTCACTGGTGGAAAACCCCAAATTATGACGATGTTGATTAACATACGATTTATATCAACTTTGGGTTATAACCAGACATCACCGCACCTCTTGAATCTTTGCCGACATCTATTTATCCTGAAATAGTCTATCCAAGGAAACTTCACCCACATCTCCCCAACCAATAGTTGATCTACATGGGTGAGCATACAATGCTTACAAAGGATCCATTGTGATCGATGATTAGTTACTTTTGTTTTAAGAAAACTCAACCAGTCCCAGATGGCTATCCCCTGATCCCCCAAAGTCCAAGATGTAGTCACGAAGCATATCCTATATGATCAAAATTAAATGCTTTGTCTGGCCATTTATCTGTGGATGGTATCCTTTGCTCAACATGACATAAGTCCCCATTTCAAATTGAATAGTCCTCCAAACCCTTGAGGTAAACCCGTGATCCTTATCCAAATCAACTTCATAAGGACTCCCATGTATCCTCAAGATCTCTTGCACAGATATATTACCCAGATCTTCAACTTTAGTGGTCTATTTGATTGGAATAAAGTGAGAAGACTTCATCAACCAATCAAAAACCACCCAGATAGAATTTTTACCTCATGGCATCCATGGAAAACCCATAAAAATTCCATGGAAACCTCATCCCACTTCCTAACCAGCACTGGAAGAGTATGATGCATACTAGAAGGTTTAAAATGGCATTCCTTTATCCTTTTGTAGGTGTAATAGGTGAAACAAAATATGTGATGTCATGCTTAATACCCAACCACCAAAACCATCTTCTCATGTCATAATACATCTTTTTAGCACCTGGATGAACGACCAATGAAGAGATATGAAAATAAAATAGTACTGAACTTCTCACAGGTGTTGGGTGGATGAAACACTTCCTGAAGTGAAGTATGCCATATAAATAAAGAGACCAACCAGGAACTGTCTCCCCAACATAAATGTTTTCCCAAATCTACTGAAACTCATCATCTTGTTGTTGAGTTTTAAAGATAGACTCCACGAGAGATGATGAAAAATTATCACTGGTTAGAACCATTACTAAAACATCCTCCTGAGCATCCATGTGAAGCTGAGTGAAAATCCCCATAAGCTTCCACTATTCCTTCAATTTTGGAACAACTTTTGACGATACCTTTATTCTTGGAGCATCTACAATAACATTCCCTTTCCCCTGGGGTGTATGCGATGTCAAAGTAAAATGTATAAAGGTATTCTGACCATCATCTTTGTATGAGATTATTCTATTTCTATAAAAATATATAGCTGAGACTCTAATGATCATCTAAAACTTTGAACTTCTCCCCAAAGAGATAGTGCCTCCAACATTTAAGCGCATGCATCATAGAAGAAAGTTATAAATCATGAGTGGGGTCTTTTTTCTCATATGGTCAGAGATGAAGAGATTCATAAGCTATCACATGACCATTTTGAATTATTACACATCCCAAAATAGCACCAGATGCATCACAAAACACCACGTACTCATTATCGAGCTTAGGTAAGATAAAAACAGATGTTGATGTCAGAAGTCATTTCAATTCATCAAAGTAAGACTGCTAGTTTTCATCCCATGAGAATTTAACCACTTTCCTTGTCAGAGTAGTCAAATGTGATGCCGGCGAAGAAAATCATTGATGAACCATTGGTAGTATCCATAAAGACCAAGGAAGATTTGAATTTTACATACAGTCTATGATTCCTTCCATGATAAAATTGCCTTTAGATTCTGTGGATTAACTGATAAACCATTCTTAGAATTTTTATTCCTCAATAATTTCAATTATTGAATCTAGAAATTGAATTTTGAATGCTTTGAATACATGCAGAGATATCTCAGGATCTTCAAAACCGAACTCATATGGTGATCATGCTCGCAGTCAGGCATTGAATAAACCAGAACAATGTCCATAAAAACTACTACAAAATTGTCAAGATACTGGTGGAATATTCTATTTATCAAGGCCATAAAAACTAAAGGAGTATTAGTCAAACCGAAATTCATCATGAGATATTCTTAATTTCTATACCATCTCCATAAGGCCGTCTTAGGTATATCAGTCTCCTAGAATCTGTGCTGATGATAACCCAATCGAAGATTGATATTTGAAAACCACTTTTCTCTATTAAACTGATCACAAAAATCATCTACACGAAGAAAATGATATTTTTTCTTAACCATAACCTGATTTAACTTATGATATTCCACACATAACTGAAGTGAAACATATTATTTATTGGAAAAGAGTATAAGGTATTACCATGGAGAAACACTAGGGTGAACAAAACATTTTTTGTAATAGGTCTCCTAACTGAATCTTGAGCTCTTTCAAATATGTTAGTGCAATAAAATAAGAAGTAATTGATATTGGATGTGTACCTCGCACCAGGTCAATTGTGAACTCTACCTCTCTCTATTTCTAGAGGAATACCAAATAAGTCTTCTGGGAAAACATCCAGAAAATCATGAACAACAACAAGAAGATCCTCAATAGAAGAAACATCATCGGGATCAAACACAACAACAACCAAAAATCTATAAAGCTATAGGTGGGACGGTCCTACACAACCTGGACTTAGATCATACTCTCCCTAACACACACAAGATATCACATAGATAGAAAAAAAATGAAATGTGCTGATGATAACTATCAACCTATTCTTGATGAGAGAAAAGATAATTCATACCGATGATGACGTCCAACAAATCCAGATCAAGAATAAGAAAATCCTAGACCAACTCAGTGTCAGCTATTATGATTGAACAAGAAGGACATCTGAACCCATTCTCTTTCCTCTTATTAAGAGGTGTCACTAAATCCCTTATAAAGGTAATAATTTCCATAGTAAATTTAATAATATCAACAAAATGTGAAGATATAAAAGAGTGGGGGAACCAGTATCAAACAGGGTAGTAGCAACTGAAGCTGCAATAAGGAGTGTACCTCTTAATATTGTTGGACCTACATCAACTTCCATAGGGAACTCATCTTTTGTGTGTAAATGCTTTACTCATAAGGCATGTGGATAGAGTCATGTAGTCTTCGAGTCTCCTGACTGCACTATAGTAGCCTTTGGTGCCAAAGAACCCTAACCACAATGAGGCGTATTCAAATGCTAACAGAAACATTGAAGATTAACTACACGTACACTACTATTTCATGTCATCATGGTCATAGGAAACGAACGTCTATTGTGACCCCCTTGGAACACTCGTATCACATCAGAGGAATACTTCTAGCTGCAATGGATGGTGTAAAGGTCTCTTGCTACAGAGACCCACCTCCACTACTTCTGCGATGGTCCTGCCACTTCCCCTTCTTCCCATGAATGCCACTGAATCTGTTGCCAGTTAGAAGAGAAGAGGTAGTAGCACAAACATTGCTTTCCATGTCCATATCTGCCATCATTTCTCTATACACTATCTCTGCATAGGTTGAAATATTCAACATGAACACCCATGATCAAATGTACAGATGTAAAACCTATAGGTACTTCAGCTCCTTTAGCTGGTAATTTTTTTCCACATTTAAAAAAAATGGACAGGTTCAGTGAACTCGTTGGTGTAGGTTTACACCAAATGCTCTCCCTACTGCAACGATAGGAACTCCAGAGATTTTGACAACATTAGAAACTATGTAAAAAATTATAGAAAGAACAGGTTTTTGAAACCCTTCCAATCCAATCCCACATGTATGTCTTCCTAGAGTATAGAGTCCCACTAATGCTTTCTGAAACTCTTGAGTCTAAACACTGCACACTTCACCCTGATTTTATCAGGTGTCTCTAGAAATTCAAGGATTTGATTGATACTGTCTAGCTAATCCTATTCCCCTTGAGGATCAGTCATTCCTTTAAAGTATTGTGGCTTCTCAGGCAAGAACTCCCGCGATCGATCTCTTTCTCCTCCATCTTCTGGTTGAACTTCAACCACTGCATTGTAAACTCGCAAAACATCCAGATTGACCGCAGAGACCGACCATACGATAGCATCGATGAGATTATGATCTATAGGTGGATTCCCTTAGAGTGAATTAGTAGCACATTAATGAGGAACCTATGGAAGACATCTCAGAGGCATACTATTGCATACCAAAACATAAGAATGGTAAAAAACAGAACAAATATTTGTTCAAACTAGAAAACCCATAAGCACAAACTGATATTTCAAAAGATAAAATCAACACTATAGGCACATATCTCAAAATACCACGGTAACATGAGTCTCGTTATGAAATGATATGGTCATGTACTAATCACAACATATCTCTGAAGTCCCAAAAATCCTATCTCGATTCTAAAAAACACTATAATAAAAGATTCTTGAGGATATACCTCCTCTGATACCAAACTATAATGAACCGATCCATGTTACCCTCAAACCCGACACCCGACCCAATCCCTCACATACCAGAAGGGCATTACCGATACCCACGAGCATGAAACAAGCACATGGGAATCAAATGAAAAAATTGAGGGAACATTTTCACCAAACCTGAACAACCACATGGAATATATATACAACGAATGAAGAGAACAGTGGAAGACTAACAAAATATATATTCCATAATTGTAAGAAAACATGGGAAAAAAATTTAATAGCGGCTAAAAACTCCAAAAGATATGTCTGACTATAAGGGACTCAAAACCAACAGCTACTCCAATGATGGAATAGATGAACTCCAACCGTCTAACCATCAGCTACCCATCCAAAGTGATGAAAACATCACAGTCTCACTATGGTACCTTGCTGTTCCCTGAACTGGAAGACAAATAAAGTTCTACACACCACTAAAGTAGTGCACATGGTGTGAGCTAATATTCTCAGTAGGATCCCACCCAGGTGTTTCATAAAAAGTCTTGTATAAAAAGTCAAGTATTCTTATTTTTAAATAAAACATGGCCTAATTAGTAGTAAAGTAGTTTTATATAAAACATGGTAAACATTCCCTTTTCCAGTGTTCTAAACAAAAGTTGGTATATCATTTTCCAATGAATTTTTCCATATCATTTTTTCACATGCATCAACATTCACATCAAGGATACCATGTAAATACCTGAAGTATAAACAATAAGAACATGTATCACAACACCAAGGAATACTATGGGTCTATAAAGCAGACTACTCATAACAAAATTATCAAGTACACAAAACTGATCCTTGAACAATTTCATAGGAATAAGATGAATACCCCATGAGTAAACCCCCAAAATGTCAATATTGGCCCCCTAGAACAATAGACCTAGGAAAAGAGGAAATCACCAAGACAAACCTCCTTGATAATCATAACTAAATGGATGAAAACCTCAAGCTAAACCTTCCAGCAACGTACCCAAGGTAACCCTTAGGATCTTTTTCACAAACCCATTTCAATGTATTGAAAACCATTCAAAACCACTTATAAGAAATTTATCAAAATCTAGGGAAAACCATTTTTATTACAAAACCCTTTTTCTACACACAAAAAAATCCTAAAAATTTCATAAATCAATTTATAAAACAATTTGCAAATTAAAACATGCAGGTTCATTATCATAGGATAGAGACGGAACCACCTACCTCAATGTTCAGGTCACACTCGCCCACAATGGAATCCAAATCCAATAATGAAACCCAAAAACCCCAATAGATACCCTAGAATCCAATCCACAATAATATTGATTCAAACATAAACATAAAAGGTCAGAGGAAGAGGAAAAACCCATATACCTTGAAGAAGGACACCCGCCGCACCACAACCAATGATTGAAAAAGGCCTCCCGAATGGGATATCACAATAGGTCTAGAAGAAGACGACAAGAAACATCCAACTAGGATTAGTAGATCTGATAATGAAAGTCTAGGGAACTGTCAAAATCAATCTCAAGGAAGAATTTGAGAGAACACTTACTTAGGGAGACACACCATATAAACAACGATGAATCAGAGCTGATCAGATCATTCTATAAAATGTTGAGTCACTCAAAAATGCATAAGAACTGCAATAGGTTGATAGCCACAAAGTATAGAGATAAAAGGACCAAGAAAAACTCCCAAATGTGTGAATTTAAATTAAGCGCGGGCCTAGTCACGATGTGTACCCATTGGTCACAACGTGAAGGATGTGCTGGATAAGTTACCCCAAAAAACTATCACCTCAAGTTAAAAAACAATATTTAACCACTAATAAATGTGTAACTCAGATACAAAACATGTACCAGCTCACGACATGACCCCCACATCACAACCTAAATCCATCCCCAAGTACACAACGTTTACTTCAGGTACACGTCATTTACTTCAGGTACACAGTTTGTACTTCAGGTACACAGTGTGTCACTTAAGTACACGGTGTGTACTTCAGGTACACGGTGTGTACTTCAGGTACACGGTGTGTACTTCAGGTACACGGTGTGTACTTCAGGTGCACGCTGTGTACTTCAGGTACACGGTGTGTACTTCAGGTGCACGCTGTGTACTTCAGGTGCACGCTGTGTACTTCAGGAGCACGATGTGTACTTCAGGACCACGATGGGTCCTTCAGGTACAGGGTGTGTACATCAGGTACACGGTGTGTACATCACGTCCACGATGTGTACTTCACATACATAGTGTGTACTTCACGTACAAGGTGTGTACATCACGTACACGATGAGTACTTTAGGTACACGACGTGTACCTATCTTGAAACTTGTAGTAAACCCAATAAAAAAACTTTTATGGAATTATAAAACCAAAGGAAACTTAGAATGATAGAAAACTACTCCGATCAAGGTAACGAGATGTTACATCCTCGATCTAGAAATAGATATAGAAATATTTAAAATGCATAAAAGAGAAAAAATGGGTCTCTATATAATTCCATTATAAAATGTTTTCATCCCAAAAAAGAAAAACTAAAAAAATGACCATAGATGTTGAGTTTTCACTTAGATCTCCCATAGTACACATTCATGTGCTGTAACAAAACATAGACAATGGGGATAGTCAATCCATGGAGTGTCCTCCCATATCAATCCTTGAACGCCACTATTTCTTCGAAAAGGTGGATCCATCCTCAAAATCAAAATCTCCCCAATTGATGACGTGAATGGAGTCACGCATGTATCTCCTCAACTATGACACATGGAAAACATCACACATTTACTCCATATATGGTGGTAGGGTGAAGAAGTAAACCACATTTCTAACCCTTTCATGATATCGAACTACCTGATAAACCTCAGGGATAACTTACCTCCCTAACCAAATCTTCATAATCTTTATTGTGGATAAGCTCTGTTGAAAACATGGTCTCATTACTCGAACAACATGGGCCTATGAAGAAAATATACATAATATTTTTTTGTGATAATGTCCATCCTCATCCTCTTATGGATGGCCTATACCTTCTCCTCTGTAACTTACCTCGACATAGACCCTCAAGAGATGTCTCACAAATCTCTTTCCAGAATAAGTGTGAGCTGCATTGCCTCTTGTATAAGGCCTCATAAAGTGTCATCCCAATGGTATATTGGTGGATATTGTTTTACATGATCTCTACTAGGGTAAAGTGATCTTCCAAGATATAGATAAATTATAACATGAAATCACTCAACAAATCCTCCAACACCTGGATAACGTGATCGATATGACCATATTTATAGGGTTGAAAGGTTGTACTCATCCTCATTTGGGTTCCAAATTCCTCCTATAGGCCTCAAAGATGATAATGTAATCCTCATATCACAATCAAAGACAATTTTCATGGGATACCCATGAAGGTGAATGATATCCTGTATATAAAACTAACCCAAATGCTCCACAAAACTCTACTCTATGATTGAAAGTAAGTTTTATTGATAAAATATCACCCAGATAGTGTCATATCCCCTTGCTGTCCACATATTCCCTATGATAAAGTCTGAAGATATATTATCCTAATTCCACTACGGGATCTTAAGGGGCTTCAACAATCCTTCTGGAACCTAGTGCCCATCCTTCACCAACTGATAGGTGGGGCACTGAGATACAAACTCAATAATGGTCTATCTCTTGAAGGACCACAAAAAATTCCACTGAAGGTCTCTATACATCTTCCCCACACTGAGATATCCATTTATTGTATATGTTTTGAACTCTCACATCACATCCTCCCATATCATGATGGGGACCAACATCCATCTCTAGAAAAGGATGACACTATTCCCTCCTTAAAAATACTCATGTATTAAAGAACTAATGGATATATGGCCAGTCAAGAAATCAAAATCTAAGTCTCCCAATTGGGCCACCCACACATGCTCAAGAAGTGAAGGAGTCAAGAAAATTGAATGAAAAAAGATATACCCTCCTACTCCACTAGGGTTATGAAGATGAAGAAAATTTCTCAAAATATTTCTACACTAATTAATCATGGGATCACCTACTAAAATAATATTCCATAATGTTTTCTTTCCCTAGAGTATAGAATATCTCAAAGTAACTTTCATGTAGGAAATCCAACAAGAACCACTGTCAGAGGTTCAATTATCTATGCATGAAGGAGTACCAGAGACCTAGATGGTATGAGTGAACCAAAAATCGCTCCCTTTAAAGGTAGTACCTCCACATCCTTATAGAGAAGAAAACCTATGGTAGAACTAGTTCATGAATGTCATGGTCCAGCTCATGGGATCTCAATTGGTTTGACCTGTATATCATTACTACCTTCCACTTCCTAGAAATAGTTTTGGGACCAACTCTTTAGGAATCATAATACACTACGTACTCAAACCCCTCCTATAGTTGTCTCAACATAGTAGAAATTTATAGCCTCATATGTAACTCCTTAAAGGATCACTAACAATGATCAATATAGGTAAACATCTGCCCTTTCCATGTCAGAGTGGTTAAAGGAGCTAAATTTCTGGAGAAGTCTATCACAAACCTCATGTAGTACCCCACCAAACAATAAAATCTCTTTACCTATGACATGATATTGTGTTTCTCCCAAGAAATAAGTACCTAAATATTTACTCTGTCCATGGATTAACCATGATCGTAAATGTAATTCCATAAAAATTTAACATCATGGATCCAAAACTAAAAATTTGAGAGATTTCCATAATGTTTTTTACCTTAAAGAAGATATAGTACCAACCTAAAGTGCTATGTATGTTCCTCATCCTATATAAAGTATAGAAGTATTTAATTGATGAAGACAACCAAAAACTGGTCCAAGTATGGATGGAAGACTTGGTTCATGAAATCCGTAAACGTTGAAGGGGAATTCATCACAATGAAGGGAATCACTAGGAACTCATAGTGTCTAGTGACATTGGAATTCAATATTTATAATATTATTCTTGTGAACCCTTAACGGGTGGTATCCAGATAAAAGATAGATTTTAGAGAACCATCCCACACCTTACAACTGGTAAAATATTTCTTCAATCCTCAGGAAGGGGTACTTGTTCTTTATTGTGTCCTAGTTCAGGTGATGATAATTCATGAAAAAAACACAAGCTCATATCCAACTTTTTCACAAAAACTCTGGATCTAACTAATGGTAATGACTCGGTCTGATAGAATCTTTCTCTTAAAGGACATCCAACTAAAAATGTGTCTCACAGAGCTCAGTAGATGTCATCAGATATTCTTCATAAGATATTGTTGTAGTCTTGTGACGCATTTCAATGAGAATACACATATCCTACCTTAGAGGTATTCCTAGATTTTCCTCTGGGAATAAGTCCATATAATCCTTTAAAATAGATAAAATACAGATGTTGGAAGATCTTGTTGCACTAATGGATATACTCACTATCCGATGAGTGATGGGATACAACCAACTAATCACAGAACCCACTCATCTCTCTATGAGATCTCTCTCACCCATAAAGGTGAATCTCATCCCATCAGTGCGAAGGAATCTGAATCATCTGCGGTGATAGTCAATATAGTTTTGGATCATGTACCACTAATACATAACCAATATAAAGTCATTAGGTCACATTACTATGAGAAAATGGTTCACATAAAACTATTTCCACCAAGAAATAACTCTCACTACTAGTAGATAAAATATACAGAATAATATTTCCCTATAATATCCTCAAGAAGAAGTTGTTGGGATAATGCCTCAATTGGGAGCTCCAGCTCTCACACCTGAAGTTAAGAGATGAAAGAATATGTGGCACGTGTATATACTAATACTGAAGAAAGCGTATAATAAATAAAAATCATACCTATTTTTTTATTTTTCATTGTGAGGTCATAAGCCTCCAAAGCTTGCAGCTATCGATGGCCTCAGCTGCAATCTCCCTAAGACTAGCATGGGCCACCTAATAGTGGTGGTGGAAGGATCTCATAGTGTTATCCACCAGAAAAAACCTCTCTTGCTCTACCAGCTCTGCCTCCCTAGGGAACACCCTACCCTTCCCCCAAGAGATCTGTGATCACGACACTACTTCTACCAGGGCGGTCCATCATCAATCTTCAAACGATCCATGTAAATTCTTATTGGTAAGTCTCATTCTATGTAACCTCACCCATCGAAAGAAAATAACCTCCCCTCTTGATTCTGCACTGGCCTTCTTTGATGCCCCTAACCACATACCTAAGTCTGATCATGGGAAGGTCTCTTGGGTTGAGATACCGTTATCTTGAAGTTGAAAGCTACTAAAGATGAATCATACCTATGATACACACTTCTAGCTCTAGTTTCTTGACATATCTCTAACATGACTCTATTCACCACTAGTGACCACTCCAAGACCCTAACATAGGTGGGGATGATCAAGGGTACTACACTGGATCATATATATCTATGAAGTACCTGTTAAAACTAAAATTCTCATAATTAGGAATCCCAGTTCATGTCAAGGGAGTATTCTGTAAGGTCTATGAACCTCATTGCATACTCAACCACTATGACCCTCCCGACTATAACTCCAAAATATCTTGAATCCAAACTGATAAAAGAAGGAGGTGTAGTACTCCTCATGGAATAACTGATTGTATCCAATAAATGAACATGTCAAGTCATCATGAATCTAAGTAACAATACTCTACCAGTTCCCGGATTATATGTGGAAAAGGATAGCTAACAGCGTAACCACTCGATCCATTAGTTTTTAGATGAGTATGAAGAAAGAGACCACCGACTCTCGCCAATCCCCTTCTGGTTAAGGATCTAGCTCACCACAGAACCCTAGTGACCTCTGGTGCTATAACTAATGAAGTGTGATGAGCCTTTGGGCATCCTCAAGCTTCCTAAACGGTATAATATATTTCTCAACAGGTTTTGGTGAGACCACCACCCCACCTTGAGGAAGAATCTCATGAGATGTACCCTAAATTAAGGCCTCACCACTCATTATATCATCATCATAATTTTAAACTGGTATCCTGGATGGCTATAATCATAGATCCATCTTGAAATTTAATCAAGACATACCATGGTAATATGATCACAGACACACACAAATATATATATATATATAACAAAAATGGTGCATTGACTCAAGAAGGATAGACAAAAACTAAATCCTATATGATGAATTGACCATTGATCCCTAAAACCAATGTCTCAAAATGCCATGAAGACAAGAAGGTAGTTAAGGTCATTGTGGATGGCTATATCATCCTCACACACAATCACTATATTCGCTATCCTAAGAGAAACACTATAAAAAACTTTGAAATTGTTTCCCTAATCCCAACCAAATCCTCATAAGGGGACTAGTCCAAAATACTACCAAAGGATTGAACCACCACTAATACCAATTTTTCAGGACCCGATCCAAGACCGGGCCAGAGCCCCAACTACCGCAAGCCCACCTCTATATCTAGGGGATGGATACCAACACCTAAGGCATAAATAATATAGGGAGGCATTTCCCGAAGTACCTTTATGCACATAGATAACCATCTAAACACATAAATGAAGAGTAATAATAGAAAAATATGAAAATTACCAGGGAAGAACCATGCATGGAAAACTCTAGAACATATAACTGCATGGTTGTGTAAATTGAAAAGTAAATGGGAAAAATAAATGCACAACAAAAAAAATCTACCAACCTAAAAAAAGTGGAAATTAAAACATTGAGATATCATAGATCCTGATATCCAATCCATGACCACCATATGTTGTCAAAAGTACTAAGTAACATTAAGAATCTATGAATTCACCGATGGTTTGTCCATCATATACATAAGACATGGAATGTGTCGGAAAATATAATGCAATGATGAGTATATAGAAACCTAGTAGGACACTGAAAAAACTAAAGGGGGATACGTAAGATATTAAACAGGAATAAAGAGATTGTATATAGAAAATAGGATAAAGAATGCAGTGAAAGAGAATACCACAACCAAAATAAATAGATAGAGTAAACTCAGATAATCAAAAGTAGATAAACATGGTGTGTAGATGGAATATCCATAGATTCTCTTCCACCTATATCAGTATTGTATCCTTATCCAAGCAGGAGAAGCTAAACATGGAAAGAATGTGGCATACCCCACCCATATTCTCAATCCATGATAGGAGAGTAACCAAATCCAAAGTTATGAATACACCCACACCCACATATATTCTTAGTAAAAATAATCCCAAACAAGAGTGTAAGTGGATCTCCATCTCATAGGTCAATGCAGAAAAGAGTCTTCAATAGTTCCAAAAGTCCATAAATGATTCCCACCATCTCACGTGTCTCCTTAGAAGTAACATTGTGAAGGCCCATGCCTAATCACTTTGCAGTAAAGCCTAGGGGAAAAAACTCCATGTAAAGGATCCACACCCTAGTGTGTTAGGGGGGTTACACTGTATAAGTATCCATAGAGGACCCTCAATCAATCTGATGGGGGGGGGGGGGTTCACTCTAGTGGCATGAGGACCCATGCCATATCTGATGGGGGGGGGGGGTTTCTTCAGTAAGTATATGTATAGGACTCATTCCCAAGATTAGATCTGGTTCTACTCTAGTGTTAAGAGGACCCATGCCCTATCTTATATAGGGTTATACACAGAAATTATCTATAGAGGAACCACACCCATGTTGATGGGGTGGGGGGGATCCACTATAGTGTCATAAAGAACCACTCCCTATCCTATTGGGGGTTCCACTCCGTAAGTATCTATAGAGGACCCCCATCAAATCTGATTGGTGGGTTCCACTCTAGTGTCATGAGGACCTGTAATCAATAAAAAATGGTGGTCTCACTCTGTATATAAAGTAAATGTTCTCATGATGATAGGGATTCTACTATATAGGGCAAGGACCCACACCTTTGTGTGACAAGGGGGTCCACTCAGTTAATAAGAACTAATGTCTTATCTGATAGTGGGTTCCACTCTGTAGGTATAGGACCCACACCCAAGATGATGAGGGTATAAATCTAGTGTCTGTAGTGATCCTCATCCTAATCAATTCCATTTTCAAAAATTAGTGAAATAAGCACTATGCCTAGAATATTTCACATCACATCCAAAAATCTAAAATGAGGTTCACCATATAATTATAGATAGAAAAAATATATGATTTGATACTTGCAGGAAAAGATATGTGTTCAGAGGAAGGATATTTGTAAGATAGAATTTTACTCAAATGAAACTAAGAGGTACATGGAATGATATGGAACCCACACAATGTGTGCTCCCGCTCCATCAGTTGGTTATTTCATTGGGGGTACATATATAGCCAAATGTTTATGTTTACATGACTTGTATTGGAACTTCTTAGTGTGACCATGCTACTTGGGGTCTCGACCGTGAGTCTTGCCATGTTCGTGTATCCATCCACTATCCTTGTACATTAACATGTGTCCATGTACTTTGGTACATAGCCATGTGCCTAGATGTGTACTACAACATGAGGTCCTTCCCATGTACAATGATGCATGACTCTTCTACTTGGGGAAGTGGTTAACGACGTGTAGAAGGGATACATGACATTCCATCTTTATAAATTACATAACCCTAGACACCGCAACATAGGGGATATATGCAATGTGTTCTGAAAAATACATAGCGTGTAGTCATGTTTTTCATAAAATTTTAGATCCATGTTCCACACATAGAATTTGTTCATTCTGATACATATCTCGCCTCCAAAACATATAAAATAAATGGAATTAGTTTGAATCTATCTTTTTAGGCTATTTTGTGGCCAGAAATTGCAATCCATCGACTCATGCGGTTCATCGCTCGATCCGTACACTTCTGATCCTTCCACCTCCATGGATCTGATCTATGATTTGTAAAATAATAACCGACATCCCACAAACCTTCAAAATATATCCTTGTTTTGTTAATCTGTTCATCCCATGTGGTTCATAACAATTCCATGGATCAGATCAGACATAGTATTTCTAGAAAAAGTTGAATTAGAATCTATAAAATATTCATTTCTTACACTACACTCAAGACTTCTCCACTCCATCATTTCATCATCATCTGAGGTGATTCACCAATGGAGGGAGGAAGGGGAATCTCTCAACAAGCCCAAGATTATGAGTCTAACCCTAAAAAAATAATCATATTGTTATTCTTATATAAATTTCTGTTAGGGTTAAATAATATATTAAACTAATTAAATAACCAAATGAACGTACCTCTAATGGGTGAGATATCCAAACGTCCTACACCAACATATTTTTGGTCACTCCTAGGGTAAAAAACATGTTCCACACTTATGAATGTTATCAGATTGATGATCTGAATTTTTTTATGGATTATCTATTTTTCCATAAGAAACCGTGAACGCATAATTCAAAATATATATTATGTTTTTATAAATTTAATTATGAACACACTGGGCCTCAGCACCATGCGCAGTCTAAATTTTTGGATTTGGAAAAAATAAATAAAAATATTTAAAATTATTTCAAGGGAAAAAATGTGTCTCTAAATCATTCAAAATTTCTTAATTCCACATATTTTTTTCTTAATCTATGTTGTGTGGAATGTTGGGAATATTTTTTCGAGAAATATTCATTTAATGAAGTGAAAACACTCAAAAGTGGTAGGCAGATATTATAAATAGTATTTGGAAACAACATCGAGATAGAAAGGGAATTCCATTACATTTATGATATTCTTAAACACATCATCGGGTTTCATAGTTTAAAACGCTATATATAAAAACTTAAAGATTTAATTTCATTTGTCACTAAGATAACCATGATATTTGGGATAGAGATGGATAATAAAATAACTAATATCATATTTGTAGTCATATTGGTGGTACTTTATATATGATGGATGGGAATCAAAATTAGGGGTATTCAATTATTTAAAATTACTACTGTTTATATCCATGGTTTCATAGACTTAATTATGTAAATTCAGTATACTTTTTGAGTCCTCTTGAGGTTACACAATGAGTTTTTCAATATTTCTTTACTTAATTACCCTAGAAAGAAGATTGTGTGTGCGAAATTTGTTCTCAAGTACATGTAGTATTTTATTTAAATTTCTTTTAGATGAACTTCTCATAAAAGGAGTGAGATTAATTTACAAATGAAAATTATTAGTTTACGACTTTATAGATTAAAATTAAAAAAAATAGACAGATAACAAATAGATAGATAGAAAGAAAGAAAAGGGGAAAATATTAAAATGGTGAAAATACCCAAAAGACATACCAAAATGAAAAAATTTGATCAAAATATGTTCATGATTATTATGTTAGTTATATTTAGAAAATATGTTAAACCTTGCATAATTGTTTTTCGCTTAATATGTAAAAGTCTTGTCAGGTTGGTGTAATCAATACTGGTGAATACTTACTATTGTTGAAGGAAGAAGAAAAATAAATGAATGGAAAGAAGGATAATAGGAGGAAGAAAAAAAGGATGTATCTACTCAAAAAAAGATCATTTATTTACTATTAATTGTACCAAAATTTTTACCTCACAACTAAACATGTCAAAATCACATTTATGTTTACTAGGTTTTGTAGTATGGAATAAACTAGGCCATTTCCCAAGGAATCAAGGGATTTATTAATTATTATTGATTATGTGTTATGAAATTCAAAACAATAGGAATAAGATGGGGAGTTTTATAATTTTAACATTAAAATTGAAATTAATTTAATTGAATAAACTTATTAAATAAATCATGATCATCCTAGGGAAAGTTCCCTTGATGTTCAATCATGATCATTTTAAAAGGATGTGGGATATATCATTGATTCAATTATTTATAATTCTTGGAATAAAAATGGTATATGATTTCTTAATAGGTCAAAACATATTATTTCATTACTCACATGATGTTTATTATTGGAGAATGATCAAAATAAAAGAAATTCTGTTGATATAAGACCCAAACTCGTCATGGAATCCCGGAATAAACATAATGTAATGACTTAATTTGTATCAAATATAATATTTATGTAAATAAAAAAAAATTATATTTTTTGGAACCCATATTTTAGATTTAATCAACTATGAAAATCCAAAAGAACACTCTTGAAATAAAAAAGATGAGAGAAGTGTAAAAAAATGCTCAAATCACAACATGATCCAAATTATTCTTGAAATAATGTGGATTAAAATTAAATTAATTGATATATAAGAAGATCATAACTAAAAATAGAGGAAAATGGAAAAAATAGTTTCTAAATAATAAAAACCTTTAATTTTAATACATTTCATATAGAGCTCAATTATGAGCTAAATATGAATCATTGAATGCCCCTTAGATCGATAACTAAGGAATTTTGAAGTAAATAATGGACAATAAGAGTAAAATAGATAAATTATACTCTTAATTTTGACACAACCTTACTCAAAAACATTCCATACATGAAATAGAAGAATGTGGTTCTTTTAATGAAAAAATATTTCATGTTAGATTCAATAAATATTAATAGTCTATGGGTATAGGTGAAAAGTCAATGATATAAATTTCCTCCCACTTAATCAAAAACGAATACTAAATGAGGTATTAAATATATATATATTAAACTTATTAGATATATATGCCTTCAAGTTAAATTTTTATTGAAGGTGGAATATGATAAATTAAGGTATTTAAACCCATGATATTGCTCATTTATAGATGGTTTAACCAATATTACTCACCAAACGTTTTGTCTGTTTGGGAGCCTCCATTATCCCCCTTGTGTTTGGATAAAGTTTATTAGTCCTTATTATGTAATATATTTAATTTTCCATTTCATAATATAATACAACTATCATGTATGAAATTATGATTTCTAAAATTTCTAAATTCACTTTTCCTTTAAGATTTGGTTCCTTGTAATCATTTTAATTTTTTAAAGCAATGCACTGACGCTGGGATTATGGTGTCAGGGAATTAAAATTTTCCTCTTAATTTTATTTCATATAAATAGATTTTTATTATAAAATGAATATTCATGGTTAAATTTATCTATGAGGGATATATGGTTATAGTAAATATTTAATGTAGTCGATTTTTTAATTTATGGGTGATATGTTTATTCATATTCATTTTTTATAATTTTATTATTTCATTTATCCCTTAATAGTTGTTCAATAGGGATGAGTTATGAAATGACTAGTGAAATCATGACTACGCACTAAGGAGTTGAATATATTTCACCAAGGGATGATAATACTTGATGTTTTTTTGGAATAAAAAATCCCAGAAAAAAACTAAATACTTTTTGTGAGAAACTTCCTTAACCTGATAGAGGAGGGTAACCCCATTAGGCAGTACTCCGTATGATAACAGAGTTACTAAGATATGGGTATTTTTTCTAAATACTAATCTTAATGTTAACATAATAAATTTCTTGATTTGTGCGCTATTATAAAAAAACCACTCATTTTATCAAAATAATTTTCCAATAATAATAATTATTGATTATTAGTTGTCTCTCGGTTTAGAGGTTTATAGGCTCTGCCAATACTTTTAGGTGAATTATATATTTCACATTATATCAAATATTTTATAATTTTTTTTATTTTAGTGATTCAAATTACAATTATTTATTATTCCTTGTAAATGTCACATGGAATTATCCATTTTTTTGATAAAATATTGCCTCATGAAATTATAAAAATGTTTTATATATCTAATATTTTATCACAAATAAAACATTATTGGTCTTGTTTCTGAGGAAAATGAGTGACACTATGTTTAGTGAAAATTGTCATTCATTTATTATTTGAATTTAAAGTATATAAAAAATCAAGAAAAATATAATTGTTTATATAAATTTACCTCATTTTTTTAATTATTGTCATTTTAAATTTTATTTACCTTTTATTAATATAAGGAAATAAATCCAAAAAATTTAATACATTTAAATATAGTGATTTAATGTTTATTTATAAAAGTGAAACAAGAAGGTGATAAGTGACAATAAATTAAAAAACTAGAAAAAGGGAAAATCTAGGGACCAATCTATTACATTTTTTCAAAAAATTTATAATTCACTTGTATTGAATACTAAAAAAATGAACATGATTAGTATACCATAAAATAATTCAAATAATTGATATGATTTTATGAATTATATTGATTTTTAATTATAGGAATTATTTGTTGAAAAATCATCATCTTTAGTACTCACCTGAATCCAGTGGGATGAGTTAAGATGGTTTATATTGTTTATAAAGGATTTATTAATTTTTAGAAGATATATTTTATTTAAATAATTAATAAATTATAACATCTTGTTATTTAAATTCACACATTATTTAAATGAACATGAAAAAAACTTCTTACATCTTTTAGAGAAAAAATCATTCAGGTAAAGAGATGTAATATAAAATTCTCTCATTAATGGGTTTTATTCCATTGAAATAACTATGGAATTAAGAAAAAAAGTAACAATTTTTTAAAATATATAATTTTATATTTCAAAAAGTTTGATAATTATACACAAATAATCAATTGCATATTATGCATCATTAGTTTCTATTATGATTTTTTATGAAATTATTTTATAATGGATAAATTTTAATAGGAATAAATTGGTGATCACAATTCAAACTTTTAATTATTGTGAATCAATAGTAAACGTGAAAAAAATTCAATTCTTACTGTTTATTCCCAAGGTAATATAGTCAATGGAAAAGGAGTTGTATCTATCAAAGTTTTCCTTAAAATTGAAATAATTTCATATTTTTCAGATATTAAAAAATAGATGAAAATATTGATGTAAAATACTCAAGAATAAAAATAACTATATAGTTATTGTGGTATTTTTGGGATAATTATAATCACAACATGATTTTTGATTTTCCAATAGTTTCCACAATTTTATCTTTTGTGAATGTTGTGAATTACATAGGATGTTGTGAAGGAAGAAAAAAGGAAAAGTCTAACACATTTTTGAAAATATTCTACTCAGGTTATAAAATTATTCATAATATATAAAATAGGGAACACGGTACTTTTATACCTTTGAGAAAATGTAGATTATAAGAAAAAATATTAATATCAAGGTAAATTTTATCTATAAAATCAATTTTAGAAAACACTGCGTTATTTTAAAGTAGAAAAAGGACTAGAAGTATTTTTTAGAGAAATTAAAAGCGATTCAAGATATCAAAATGATAATCACTGATAAAATGAATTTTTTTTAAGAGGATTAAAATTATATTTAAATAATTGAAAAAATAGTTTATTAGTGTTATAAAAAATATAAAATAAAAAATTCAAAATTTAGACATTTGAGTGAGAAAATTTAAAAAATAGAATAAGAGATAAATAAATATTTTTAGGAACTGCTTAAATAAAAATAATATAATGAGTTATGAGGAAAAATTGTGGAAATGTATTTGGAGAAAGATGTATTTGAAAATTATAAAATTTATCATGGGGAGGAAAAAAATCAAGTGAAAAAAAATTACTGAATGGAATTATATTGAGAAAGAATTTATGGGGATAAATCAATGAAGGATAATGTTTTTAGGTGGTAATGAAAACTCCAGTTTTGTATTTTAATACATATAACCCTTCCATTTATTTTTCACAATGATTTAATAATCTTAATAGAAATTTATTTATTGAAAAGTTTACAAAAAAATTAATTTTCAATTTATTTATTCTTAATAAAAATATATTTAAACACAAAATTAATTTATAATATTGTCTCTAATAAAAATAAGTTGAATGTGTATTCTAATATGTGTCTCTTTAAAAAACGTTGAGCTATCATTCAAAGAATAATTATTTAGAAAATTTTAAACATCCCTACCTAGTTGAGAAGAATAGTGATGTAGTTGGAACACCTACATATATTAGAGGTTTATAAAAAGAATAGAAGTCCTGAAACAATCACAGTGAGGATATTCCATAAAATATAAAGAATAATTATCATTTCTAAATATACTAAAATATTAGGAAAACATGTCTATTTGATGGACACACACAATACATGGAGATAAAAGGAATGTTAATGTGTCATCCCCTAGTCCAAAATATAAAGGTAAAGTCCACATGTAATTTGAACTAAAATTTAGAAATAATAGGATGATTATCATTACAATTCAAAATAAATAAATTGAAATAATAGTGGTTGAGAAGTATGAAATAAAATAGAAATAAATTAAATAAATAAAATGGAATATATCCCAACAAACAATAATACCCTATTGAATCATCATCCCTTTATACACTACTAGTCTTGAGAAATATCCCTAAATCAATTATGATGTCATTATATTCTAGGAAATATAATGTCAACCTATGTTTATAAAAATTCATGGAAATTAAAAAGTTAGGGGTGAGTCCCATTACAGCAGGATTCCCACACATACCTCAAGACAAAATGTTCTAGTGGCTAAGTGGACACATTTGTAATATTATGGTGAGTGAAACTTAACCCACAAAAAAATAATGCATCTCTTCTTATACCATTCCATGTATGAATTGAATCATGTCCACAAGACTAATGAAAAAAAATGATCGACTAACACTACCCAAATCACACAAATTTTCATCTTTCTATTATTGATGATAGATATACCCTCATGTAACAATAAGGTATACCAACCAAAACTCGCATGTCATCATATATAATACATTTAAGGTCTCATCATTATCCATAATCAATTATCATAGTCATGACACACTACGTTATAAGAAAACATTTCATTCATTAAATGACAGGACTATTGTTCTTTAATAGGTTTTTATATATTCTTTTTATGGAATTAAACTTCATTAGAATATAATACATAAAACATATGAATCAAAGAAGTAATAAAAAATAAATTCAAAATATAACATTATAAAATATCCACATAAAACATATATTATATCCAATTGTTTATTATATACCATGGTTTATTAGAAGCATTATAGTTTAATAAATTAAAAGGATAAAATATCTAGAAATAATAATAACTTCTCAAGTAGAAAATACCCCAGATCATCTTCAAAATTGAGAGACTAAATTAGGTGGAAAAGATCAAAATTGATGATGAAAATTATGAAAGGGTAAATAATTTGAAAAATAAATAAGATGGATTGAGTGGAGTTCCTTATCAACTTATAAAGAAATGAATGAATTTTTTTATTAAGGCTATATATAGTAATTAAATATGTGTATTATAAATAAGTTCATTGAGAATATAACCATTGGAAATAAGGTAATCATAAATATAGTGATGGGAGATATGATAATTGGATATAACATTATCCAATAGGTTTACTGAAATAATGTGGTTTTAGTATCAACTTTAAAATAATATAATGAAGGATGAAAAAATATAATATTTAATTGATTTTTTACATAAACAAATTGTCAAAAAAATATTATTAAAGAATTAAATGATTATATTCCATGAAAATTTTTAAGTCAAATATATTTATATTATTAAATTTTTTTAATGTAATAATTATATTTGAATGTTATTTGGCTCGGATAATTTAATATAAAAGGATATACCTTTGGAAAGAACAATTTTTCTAAAAATATTTTTCATTTTTATCCTAATAAAATTAGATACCACAAAATATATATTTCAATTAATTTTCTTAATAAATGATCAAGGAAATAAATTATAATTAATTTATTAATTAATAATACATGATTAATAAGAATAAATTATCTTGTACCCTAAGAATATATTTCCTAAAAAATTATTTTTACATGTAATATGTGATTTTATTAATATTAAATTTTATCACTTCTCTATATTTAACAAGATGAAATGGTCTCCCAAATTTGAATCATCATATTCATATTAGGTAATCATGTAAATTCCATTTTTTGGAATAAAATTAATTTACCGAGTTCAAAGATTAATTACAATGATAGAAGTAAAATTGTTACATTCAATGAATTAATTTTATAAGTTTTTTATAATTTTTATTTAAATAAAATTAGTTGACTTAATTTAAATGATGAATCTAATATTTTGTTTGACCATATAAAAATTTATTTATTTTCTAATTTAATTATTAATTAAAGTTAATAAGAAAAAAACACTAAAGTTGTCAAATGAAATTTTTTTATTAAAACAATTTTTTTCTATATCTTCCATTTAAATATAAAAATTGATTTTATATTATTTATAAATTGAATCAGATTAAATGGATTAAAAATTATTATTAATCATCAATAAATTTTTATGTAATTTTATCTTATATTTTTTTGAAAAGTATATTTAGTATGGTTAATTTTTAATCATGTTTAATAAGGGAAAAAATTAATATCTTAGAGTTGATCAAATTTTACTAAATGAAATTTCACATAAAACTTATTAAAGAAATTTTTTGGTTGCATATTATTACCCTCACGTATTCCGAACATTTCCTCACCTAACTCACCAAACTCTTATGTGAATCGACAATTACCCCATATCTAATATCCATTTTGATGGTAAAGTCCATCGTTTTACCTATAAAAGGAGATCACATTCCCCCAAATTAAGACAAGCATATCCTCATATATTCACACAATTTTACAAAAAAAATCATATTATATAATAATATTCCATTTTTTGAAGTCATTGGATATAATAATATGGAACAATTCTTCAATTTCCAAGTAGTCCTTCAAGAGAAAATTCAAGCTATTAACATTGGAACTCATAAATCACAAACTTATCTATTAAATATATTTCGCAATATAAACTATTCTTACCAGAATAATATCATTAAATAATAATGATTATTATTCATAACCGTAAATATTTAAATGGAATAATAATTTTATACTTTCTCAACACCCATTTAATAAATAAAATAATTACAGTTATTTTATGAGTATTGCCACCTTTATTAATGGGGAATTTCAATTTTCACCACGGCCTTTCATGTATAGTTTGAAAAGTTAATTTAACATATAAATATGATGTTATTAAATTATCGGGGATCTTTAATGATAAATGAGTCGATATGTTAACAATATTATACCATGGGAAATGAAAACATCTTTCATGTTACGTATGAACTAAAGCCTCTAAGGATGACATTTTACATTTTTCATCACCACCTTCAAGGATGTTTATTGAAATAAATATATAGATAAATATGATTATAATAATTATTTTATAACTTATTTGATATTATATAAGGATAACATGAAAATTATGATCATTATAAAGTTAAATATTGGAATAATTATAAATTAATGAAATAATATTTTTAACGATTTCATGTTCATCAATCATAACTAAAAATATCAAGTGATGAAATTATAAAATTATAAATAATTATAGAAAAAATAATTTATTAACATAAATGATTTTAAAATTATGAACTAAGAATCAATTAATGATGACCTACATCACCGTTATAATTCATGTATATAACAATTAAGGTTCCCAACATCTAATAATGAAAATAAACAATATATAACTACAAATGTATAATAAATGATTATAATTAATGTGTATTAAAGAAATATATATGAATAATTTTTATAAATAAGTTATTATTATGTTTATGTTTATTATAGAGGTTGTTAAATCACTTTCCTGGAATTTTAGATTTTAAGTAATGGTTTCTTGTCTCAAATTTGATTCTTTTAGCCATATTCCATATTCATTAATTTGGTATTTTATGTGGTGTTTATACTACCATATGGATGAATTTAAACATACCTTACATGAATTTTATGTTATTAAAAAATTCATCCAAATTCATCTTTTTAAGGGATTTCAAATCATGTGTCATAATGCTACAAGGGGTATCCTAAATCAATTTTGGTTAATTGGATTATGTTTTTCTTAATGAACATTATTCTTATGAGATTGAAAAATTAAAACATAGGATTAAATATAATTATAATTATAATTTATTTTATATAATATTATAATTATTTCTCATGGAAATCATTTTTGAATGATTTCTACATCAATCATTCTTCTTTGAATTATTTAATTCTTAATCGAGAATAATCTACATCCACATTAATAGATGTTTATACACATTGTCCATATTATTTATTTATAAAAGTATTTCAATTTATTATTTTGACACCCAAATATGTATTATCTCATGTGGCCTTCTAATTTTTCTTCACCACTTTTTAATAGAGATTTTATTATCAATATTATTATGTGAGATTCAAATTAAGGCATTTTATAATATTAAAAGAGATTTTCCTTTTATTTTCCTATATTTTTTCCACACAAAATTTATTGACAATAAATTTTTTTCCTGAAAAGTTTTTATTACTAGGAATTATCTATAAATATTTTTTTGAAAATGTTTTCTAAGAACCTCCTTGAATATGATATTATTAAATTTTCTTATATCATCATTTTTTAAATGTTAAAATGTACTTTGAAATCAATTTCAATGATTTTTATTCCATTTTCCCCATTCATCTCTAAAATATTTATCCCTTATGAAGTACATTCCATTTAATTAACTTATAAATTATCTTATTTTATTTTTATTTTGAGAGATTAAGCCTAAATAATCAAATAATCTAATTATATTCTGTTTTTTTCATACTATTCAATGTATTCTTATTTAGATGTTGTTTTTCATATATTTAAACTTATTTAAATTTTATTATATATTTAATTTTATATTCCATAATACTACTATCCAAATTACTTATATAGGTGTCTTATGATCTTGTTTTTTTAAATGTTGAAAGTATTGATATCCTGTATGTTTTTATTACAATAATGATATTTTCTGATCAGTAATCCATATTGATTTTTTTTTATTTTATCTATATCAATATACATAATATAGGGAATGTGTAATAATAAATTACATAATGGGTGTGAACTATAATTATAAATCCATAAATGAATAGGTATGTCTCATGAGAAAAACTTATTTGGGTATTTTGGGTATGCCAACCCATTTATTGAGATTTCATAGTTGATGTCATGATTATACGTAGGATGTCTTAGCTAATTCATTCATAGTATATAATATATATTAGATAATCTCTTGACGGTATGATTAATATATCTTATCTTATTCATTTAACCACTATGAAATCAGTTATTTTTTTACTTGTAATTAAATTTTTTTATTCCATACACAGATTTATTTCATTCTCATATAAACTATTATATAAAAATATTTTATTCTTATTTATTACCATCATATTTATTTATTAAAGTTTTTTTAAATTTTATTCACACTAAATCTTATATATAATATGATGTTAGCCTTATTATGTTCCTATTTCTCAAGGTTATAAATAAATTTATTACATATGATATATTTTTAAGAGTAGTATGGTTGGAGAATTTGGGGTTCGGTGTTGAAAACTTAGCGTTACATAATAAATTCATGGTAAAATGTAAAATCTTAATAACATGGTAAAGTCATGGATTTTTTAGTTATTTGATATCTTTAATATCTAAATTGATAACCCAAAAGGTCTTCTGGATGTAAGTGATGTAATGACCCAAAATTTTTATTAATAAAAATTCCTCTTGATCCAATTAAATGTCTTATTATGTAAGATGGTTATATAACATATGAACTTATTTGGTTTTGTGTTTTTGTATTTTAAAATACCATTGAGAATTATGACTGTTTCTAATATAGTCTTTGTACAGTGACTACATGATTAATATGAATACAAATCTTTAACAAATAAAATTTACTCAGACAAAGGAAGTGATGGCCTCATCCAGTAGAATTTCCCATATGACGCCCATTTGTCAGAGCTCGGAAAGGTGGTGGAATCATTGGGATTTTCTCTTGACCATGACCAAACTGAGTTTTAACATGTTAAGCTCAAATAGAACCGCCTATGGGAGAAGTGAAAGTTTATATAGATTACTACCCAAGTGTTGTTATCCAAGCCACCCAAAGAGTCTATCACCATCGTGCACCTTACCTTAAGGTATTATACATGTGTTATAAGGGTTTATGTAACAAGACCATAACACTATGATTATGTGAATTTTTTTATATAATATAGAATATACATTCATTTTATTATTGTTACGTTGTAAATAGTTTTTAAAGCACAAATAGTATTTTAAGTTAATATTCAACTAAGGAATCTATATTATTAAATTAATGTATTTTTTAATTAAATAATATTTTAAAGAAATATTATTAAATTATTTTTATTAATTATAAAAAATGGTATAAGTTTTCGGAATAGAATTTTAATATTTAATAATGTTTGAAAGCCATTTTTTTCAAAACACATGAATTTTCAATAAGTTGTGGTTTTTATTTTAAAAGTAAAAATACACATATTTATAAAATAAATTAGTTAAAATTAATATTATTTAAAGAATCAGGACATCGAAATTACCCAATGGTGAATTTTTCATAATTTTTTGAGATAGTTGATTTTTTGCGTAAAAAGTAAATACCATTTAAATATATAATGTGTTTCAGGACATCATAAAGACCAAATAGTGATGTAATAAAATACTATAAACATTATTTGTGTCCTATATATGTTTTAACATTAATGTAATGTGATTTTAGGTTTGTTTGAATTATTTTACATGGCTTTAGTGGACCCTCCATGACTTATTAATCATTTTAGCTTTTTAAATTGATTTCCTTGAGAGTGTGACTCACCTCCACATAAGAAACACTATTATTTTACGTTGTTCTGCCATTGGCCTTATAAAATAGTTTTTTCCCCACCCATTTGGAAGAAAACATTGGAAAAAACAATGGGATGGTCTGTACTTTTGATTAATTTAATGTACGATGTCCCAAACCTAAATAATAAAGAATTCCCTCTAGTTTCCTATATAAACCCACCCAAGATCCCACTTCATCTTCAATCAAACCCTTTGTAATTATTCCAAATTATTCCCTCCTATCTCTATAATCCTCCCAAGGATCCCCAATCTCCCAAGAATCCTCTCTCAAGCCACTCCCAAGCCTTTGGGATCACACATTCACGTAATAGATTCTCGCTTTCTATATTTATGACCATGTTTCCTTATATTGTTATTCACTTTTATATTCAATTATAAATGTTGGGGTTTGATTTAACACCTTCCCAATATGTCACCCTTTATTTTTTATTGATTAGAGACCCATTTCTCTCTCATTAATGCCTCTCATGTACACCTGTTATGATACTGAAAGCGCGTAAAGAATTTCTCTCTCATCATTTCCATTCAAGAAATTATTTTATATTATGCCTATAAATTCCATTAAATATGTTGTTATATTATTTAACATGATCCCATTACTGTCAATGTAATGTATAAATTATTGTATATCCATTTCAATATGATCAACCCATTTCATGACTTTCTATTTGAAGTCGTTATGCTGTCGAAATTACACCAAAATTTCCGTGCCAAAAATCATTGTGTAGTTAATACCATACCCACTCCTCTATCAAGAGTACTCACCTTTATGAACACGTACTTGTTGATTGAGTGCATAGATTTTTTTTTCTACATCTCTTATTCTTGGAATGAATTATAATGTTAATGAATCCATATTGTATGATTTATGTGGCACACTTATGCATGAAATGAAATGATTATGAAGGGTGCACCATAATAGTGATCCAATGCCTTGAGTAAAATATAGTATCATAATACATCATGGGAAATGGGTGTTGAATCATTCTAATTCAATTGAAATGAGGTTCTATTTGTAATTCATGTGCAATGTGGGTTTACTCATTCTCCATGTGCAATGAGCCATGGATCATGAAAATTCCATGTTAAGTGTTGTTTCCAAATCTCCGTGTTATGATTGTCATGCTTTATCATGCCTTTATGTTCATACTTAAATTTTTCTCAATTGATATTCCTATTGTCTAACATATACTGTATTCCTCATGTTTTCCCATTTTTATTCCCTTACTAGGATTTACAGCTCACCCCTTTCTTATGTATGTCCTCTGGTTATCCCATTAAATGTTAAGTACAAAGGAATGTTGTGTTCATGTAAAGGAAGTTTTCAATAAATATGTTGTATTTCTTGTTTTAAGTTGTTATTTAATGATACTAATCCCAAAATACACTAGACCTCTCAATCTTCTTTGTTGTATTATGTAAAATTTCATTTAATAAATTATGTTTTAGTGTGAAATAAAATCTGGGTTTTTATAGTTGGTATCAGAGGATAGGTTTAGTTATTTTGGGTATTAGGATAAGAAAACCCTTGTGAAAGACTTAGGGATAAGACTAAGTATAATAAAAATATCCATATGATTTTTTGAGCATTGAGTAAGTGTTTTATCATGCAAATTCTTCCCCGTATAGATACTAGCATTTAGAGGTGGCTCTGGCACAGATGTACCTTTGACTGAAAACTCCGAGAAGGAGTTTCGGGCATGAAATGGGGTACCCTAGTATACGACAACAGGCCTTGATGAACTCCTGGTTACGAAACTCATGAAGGGTATGATTTTTTATATTCACAATCTTAATATAAACCATTATTAAGGGAATAAAAAATTCCACCTTAGAATATATGTTGGAAAGTAGATCATGGATATCATAGATTGAAGGATATATATTCATAAGTTAAGGAAAAAGAAGTTATTTATAATTTATCCATTTTTTTCCTTTTATTACCCTTTATGTATTACCCATATCTCTCCTTTTATTCCAGAAAATGGATGGTAATACGAGGACTCGGGTTGGAAACTGATGCAAAGATCAATGTGATGATTGTTCTAATGAATTGCCCAATCCTATAGGAGCATGAATTGCGAACTTTCTCATGATAATCTATTAGTTAACCCATTATTTTAATAGAAACATGGGTCAAGAGGAATGTTCAACCCCCCCCCCCCCCCCGCAAAGAATGAAGAAGCTGCTATCGAAAGATTCATGAGACAAAGGCCTCCATATTTTAATGGACCATATGATCCCTCAATTGCTGAACAATGGATCAAATACATTGAAAATATCCTATGCATCCTTCAATGTTATAAACAATAGATGGTTCTTTTGGCTACTTATCATATGGAGGGTGAATCCAATCAATGGTGGACATTGATTAAAAATACAAAGCCGGAGGTGGAGATCGAGGCATTGGAATGGAAGGATTTCTTGAAAATGTTTTTTCGATAAATATTTTCCTCACACCCTATGGATTAAGATGTAAAGGGACTTCCTTTACCTTAAGAAAAAAAGACAACGTATCCATCAGAGCATATGTGGAAAAAATCAGAAGGCATGCATGACATGCCTCCGTCTTTTTTGTTACTCCATGAATTCAAGGTTGACAGCTTCTTTACTGGGCTAAAACCTAGCCTATGAAAAGCCCTCGAAATTCATGACTTCGATAGCTATGAGGAAATTGTCCAATATTCCCTCAAGGTCAAAATGAAGATTGAAAAATCTCCAGGGTATCATGGGGATAATAAACATAAGGTGAAATTCAATTCTTACTGTCCTATGGATAAATCCAATGGGGCTAAGAAAATACAGCACCCCACATGTCAAAGGTGTGGAAAGAAGTATCCTGGAAATTGCCTGAAGGGTACTGGGAAATGATTTAGGTCTGGACGAGAAGGGAACCTAGCCATTAACTACTAATAAGCAAATCCCATGGCTGCGATAGAGTAGAGGAACTCTCTATTCAACTCTCAATGCATTTTTCATTGCTTCAACTGTAAAGAACCCTCAAACTTTGAAAATCAGTTCCCTAAGATTATGGTTTTTGGAGGAGACCAACAACCTCCAAGGAAGCAAGGGATATATTTTTCCATCACTACTACTAAAGTGAACCCCAAAAATGAAGTGGTGATAGGTACGCGAGTTATTTATTGAAGAAGAGTGAACATACTTTTTGATTCAGGTTCTATGCATTATTTTATATACTGAATGTTTAGTAGAACAATCCCAACACCACTAGAAATCATGGATGTGAAGATGTTGGTGAGTATAGAAAATGGGGCAATAATTTCATGACATGAATATAACTCCTCCCCTGTCATAATTTGGGGATTGAACTTCTTGGAAAACCTCATCATACTCCCTCTCACTGAATTTTATGCAATTATTGGCATGGATTGACTTTTAGTATATAGAACCAACATAAATTTTCTTGAGAGGAAAATCACTCTCCATATGGAGAATTTACCCCCAATTCTATACATGTTAAAGGAGGAAGATGAATCTTTTTCAGCACTATCATCTCAAGAATAGATATTACTAACCTTTGAGAACATGTATCTGGCTCAGATTTTTGACTCTAAGGATACAACCATCCTTAAAGACATGCCTATTGTGAATGAATTTTCTTAAGTGTTTCCCAAGTAATTGCAATGTCTTCCTCCTATAAGATATGTTGAATTCCTAATTGACCTTATACTTGGGGTGTTTCCAATATCCAATACCCCATATAGAATGGATATTGTGGAGCTTGAGGAGCTGAAGAAACAACTACATGAGAATCTGGTTAAAGAGTTTATATGCCCAATTGATTCAACAATGGGTAAACCAATCCTTTTTGTCAAGAAGAAGGATGAGTCAGTGAGCCTTTGCATTGATTATCATGAGCTCAACAAAATAACGAGAATGAACAAGTATCCTCTGCCACGAATTGATGACTCATTTGATCAGCTGTGTGGAGAACAATACTTCTCCAAGTTGGAATTGTAGTTGGGATATTATCAAGTAAGGGTGAAGAAAGAATATGTCCCCAAGACTACATTTCATACAAGATACGGGCACTATGAATTCATAGTAATGCCTTTCAAACTCACTATTGCTTCATCAATAATTATGGACTTGATGAATAGTCTTTAGAGATTAACTTGACAAATTTGTGGTAGTCTTTATAGATCATATTCTAATATACTCCAAAACCAAGTAGGATCATGAGGAGAATCTATGAACTGTATTAGAGACCTTGCGTGAGGAGAACCTCTATGAAAAGTATAACACGTTTGAGTTTTGGTTGAAGGAGGTATCATTCTTGGGTCACATAATCACATGAAATGGGATATATGTGGATTCCTCCAAGACAAATGCAATTGAGGGATGGATAAGGCCAACATCAATAATGGATATCCATAGCTTCTTGGGGATAGCTGGATATTATCACCGATTTGTGAAAACATTTCATGATTTTCCAACCCTCTTACCAAGATAACTCTGAGGGGAGTAAGGTTTTCTTGTAGTTATGAATGTGAAGAGAGCTGCAAGGAGTTGAGAAGGAGTCTTATCACTACACCAATGCTCAAATTACACAAAATTAGAGAAATTTTTGTGGTATTCAGTGATTCATTAAAGAATGACCTGGGTTGTTTGTTGATGTAGAATGAAAAAGTCAATGCCTATGATTCAAGGAAATTGAAAGATCATGAGAATAATTATCCGACACATGATCTAGAGTTGGAAGTGGTGATATTCGCTTTAAAAATTTGGAGGAATTAATTCTTTGGGGAGAAGTATAAAATATTCACTGATCACAAAATCCTCAAGAATATATTCACATAGAAAGAGTTGAATATGAGCCAATGAATATGGTTAGAGCTGATCAAAGATTACGAATTCTCAATCCATTACCAACATGAGAAAGAGAACAAGGTGGATGATTCTATAAGTAGAACAGATCCAACAATTTATCCATTGATGATAATTGAGAAGGATACAATCTTCTTAGATTTGATGAAGATGTACATGATAATAATAAAGAAGGTAACATCATCAATCCTTTCAAAAATTATTGCACAACCATCTCTTTTGAAAAATTAAAAGGATGATCAATGAAAGGATGTAGGAATTCTGAAAACGGTGAAAGTTATCAAAAATGGGGAATCCTCAGATTTCATGATTGAAAAGGATGGTATTGTGAGATTTGGGTTACAATTATGTGTACCATCAGATACAGAGATAAAGAAGGAGCTTCTAAATGACACACATAGATTAACTATCTCTATTCACCCGGGGAGCACAAATATGTATCGAGATCTCCGAGATAAATTTTGGTTGAATAATATGAAGAGGTAGATTGCTGAATATACATCAAGGTGTCTGGTGTGTTAGCAAGTGAAGGCTGAGAGGAAAATGTATTAGGGGATGATGAAACCACTACCCGTACCAACATGGAAGTGGGACAACATTAGCATGGACCTTTTCACTGGACTTCCAAGGACATATAGAGGAAACAATGAAATATGGGTCGTTGTGGATCGTCTTATGAAGACAACTCACTTTATCACAATTTGAGATGAATTCTCATTGGATAAAATGTCAAATATTTACATCCAAGAAGTGGTAGTGCTGCATGGAGTACCACTACCTATTGTATCTGATCATGACCCGAGATTCCCATTGATGTTTTGGAAAATTCTTCAATATGCTCTAAGCATTGAACTGAATTTTAGTATGGACAATCATCCTCAAACTAATAACCAATCTAAGTGAAATATTTAGACACTAAAAGATATGTTAAGATCATTTTATATGGACCTAAAAGGAGGATGGGACCAACAGCTTCTGCTGGTTGAATTCTCCTACAATAACAGTTTCCACTCGAGCATCCGAATGGCATCATATAAAGCTCTTTATGGGAAATGTTACATAACACCAGTGTGTTGGGGTGATGTCAGTGAGTGTAAGATGCTAGGACCAGAAATGGTCGAAGAAATTGTGGATATGGTGAAAACCATTTAGCAGCATATTAAGGCATCCCAAAGTATATAGAAGAGTTATCTTGATAACCGTTGATGATACCTTGAATTAAAAGATAGGGACATGGTATTTCTACGTATATCTCTACAAAAGAAGGTAATGAGGCTTGGAAGGAAAGGGAAGTTAAGTCCTAGGTACATCAGCCCCTTTGATATTCTTGATCGTGTTGGGGTTGTGGCCTATCAACTTTAACTTACACCTAATATGGACAAAGTACATGACGTCTTTCATGTATTCCTCTTACCCTCACACGTACTCTCTGCATAGGTAGTATAGTTAGAGGATAAAATTTCTTATAAGGTGAAATCAGTGTAGATCTAAGATCTTAGAGAAAATGTTCTATGAAATAAGACAATGCTTCTCGTCAAGGTGTTGTGGTGAAATCAGATGTTTCAAGAAGCGATGTGAGAATCGGAGGAAGTGATGAAGAAAAGTTACCCACATCAATTTTAATGTGGGAAAAAGGAAATTTTGTGGCTGAAATTTCTTGGGGGGGGGGGATTGTAACGATCCAAACATTTTATTAATGAAAATTCCTCTTGATACAATTAAATGTCTTATTATGTATGATATTTATATAACATATGCACTTATTTGGTTTTATGTTCTTGTATTTTAAAATACCATTAAGAATTGTGATTTTTTCTAACATAGCCATTGTCTAATGACCACATTATTTATATAAATATAGGGCTTTAACATATCCAATTGACTCAAACAAAGAGAGAGATGGCCTCATCTGGTAGACTTTCCCCATATCAATCCCATTTTGTGGAGCTCGGAAAGGAGGTGGCGTCATTGGGATTCACTCTTGACCAAGACCAAGCTGATATTCATCATGTTAAGATCTAATGGAACCTACTATGGGAAAAGTGAAAGTTGATAGAGATTACCACCCGAGAAATGTTATCCGAGCCACCCCAAGAGTATGTCACCATCGTGCACCTTACCCTAAGGTCTTATGTGGGTGTTATAAGGGGTTATATAACAAGAGCATATCATGATGATTATGTGTATTATTTTTTGTATATAATAAATAATATACATTCATTTTATTATTGTTACGTTGTAAATAGTTTTAAAGTACAAATAATATTTTTAGTTAATATTACACTAAGGAATGTATTTTGATAAATTAATGGATTTTTGAATTAAATAATATTTTAATAAAATATTTTAAAATTAATTTTTATTAAGTATAAATGATAGTATATTTTTTAGGAATACAATTTTAATATATATTATGGTTTGAAACTGTTTTTGTCAATACCTATGAATTTTTGATAAATTATGGTTTTTATTTTAAAGTAAAAATTCATATATTTAGAAAATTAATTTGATAAAATTAAAATTATTTTTTAATCAGGTCTTGAAATTATTCAATGATGAATTTTGCATTATTTTCTGTGACACATGAATTTTTGGCTATAAATTATGTACCGTTTAAATATAAAATGTGTTTTATGACATCATAAAGACCCAATAGTGATGTAATAAAATATTATAAACATAATTATAAGCATATATATATTTTACCATTAAAATAATGTGATTTTAGTTTTGTTTGATTTATTTTACAAATCATTAATGGACACTACAAAACTTATAAAACATTTTAGCTTTTTAAATTGATTTCCTTGAAAGTGTGACTCACCTCCACATAAGAAACCCTAATATTTTAAGAATTTCGGCCATTAGCCTTATAAAATATTTTTTTACACTCCCCTTTGGAATAAACCATTGGAAAAAACCAAGGGTTGGTTTGTGGTTTTGATTAGTTTATTGTGTGGTCTCCCAAACCTAAATAATAAAGAATTCAATATCTTTTTCTATATAAACCCACCCAAGATCCCACACTCTCTTCACTCAAAGCCTTTTGAGTTTGTAAACATTCGTCCATCATATCCCTAGAATCCTCCCAAGGAGCCCAAATCTCCCAGAAATCCTCTCTCAAGCCCATTTCAAGCCTTTGAGATCACACTTCCGAGTAAGAGATTATCACTTTCCTTATTTATGACCAAGTTTCCTTATATCTTTAATCACTTTTATTTTCAATTATAAATGTTGGTGTATGATTTTGAACCTCCCCCATACTTCCCCATTTCTATTTGAATGATTAGAGACTCCTTTATCTCTCATTAATTCCTCCCATTACACCTGTTACCATACCGAAATTCCATAATGAATTTATCTCTCCTCATTTCCATCCAATAAGTTCTTTTATATTTTGCATCTGAATTCCATTCCATATGTTGGTATATTATGTCCCACGATCCCATTACTGTCAATATAATGTATAAATTATGAGAATCCCTTTTCACAATCATCAACCAGTTTTACGAATTTCTATTTAATATCATCATGCTAGTGAAATTACATCAAATTTCCATGCCAAAATCATTGTGTAATGAATACCATACCCACCCCTCTATCAAGGGTATTCAACTTTATGAACACATACTTGTTGATTAAGGACTTAAATTTATGTATTCCATATATATTATTCGTGGAAAGAATTATGATGTTAATGAATCCATGTTGTATGATCTATGTGGCACACTTATACATAAAATGAAATGATTATGAAGGGTGCGCCCAAATAGCGCTTCAATGAATTAGGTAAAGAATAATATAATGATAGGTCATGTGGAATGGGTGTTGACTCTTCCTAATTCAAGTTCAATGAGAAATTACTTGTTCTTAATGTGCAATGAGGGTTTACTAATGCTCCATGTGCAATGAGCCTTGGATCATGATAATTCCATGTTAAGTGTTGTTGCCACATCTCCCTGTTATGATTATCATGCTTTATCATGCATTTATGTTAATGTTTAACTTGTACTAAATTTATATTCCTATTTTATAACAAGTACTATTTTCCTCAGGTTATTCCATATTTATTCTCTTACTGGGTTTTATAGCTGACCCCCTTTGTATGTCCTCATGTTATCCCATGCAATGTTAAGTATGAATGAATGTTGTGGTCATGCAAATTAAGTGATCAAAAAAGATTTTGTATATCATGTTTTAAGTTGTTATGTAATGATCCTAAGACCCAAAGAAACTATACATCTTGATGTTATACATTATATTAAGTGAAAGTTTATGTAATAAATTATGTTTAAGTGTGAAATAAAAGCAGGGCTGTTATAAGCGACATAATAATTACTATTGATATTTTAAAAATGGATTACTATATTTGGTTTTCATTATTAGACATCTAATCCAGTTTGAAATTAATATTTTTATTCACAAATATTTTTGGAGGGTTAGTATAATGTATCAGAATTTGTACAAAATTAGGGATTAAGTAACTTTATAGTTTCAGATGTTATCAATTTAGTAATATTTAAGTGTTTTAGATACCATCATGGGTGAATATTTTTATGGATCATCATATGTTTATGAGCATAAAAATGATTTTATGTAGAGCCCCAAAGCTTTACATACATGGACATTACATTACTTTTGAGGAATACTTAGTACATAACAAAAACACACACATAAGGATCGTAATAGTTTAGTGTCTTTGGAAACTCAGAATATAATCTTGTAATCGTGGTGAAATATCGTCAACATATCCCATAAAGATCTTCCTTTTTTTTTTACCTAAAAACATTATTTATTTCCTGGGGAAAATAAAACATAAATGGGTGAGCTCAAATTCTCAGTAAGGGTAATCAAAAGAAATATCAATCACATCATATTCATAAGAACATAACATTTTGAAAATCTTAACCTGCAAAAGAGAGCATAATTTCATAACATGGGATAAATCATAGTAGTGAAATGAAATCCAAATAATCATAACATAAAACATGAAACTTTGTGGCATACACACATAATCATAGAGAATTGTATCTTATTAGTCAAGACTCATTGATAAGACTATCTTAGTGGACAAAGTCCATTTCTGAATCAAGTCACCCTCGTTTCAGTCCTGTTTCACTGAACCGGTATAACCTACCGTTCCAGACATGTCTATCTCATGAGATATAAAATCTTTACCCAATGAATTGGAGGGAGATATAGGTTCCACCCATCTCATAATGATACCATTCTTATGTGTGCCACAAAATCATAAACCATACATCATAACATAACCCATGTAATAAAAATGGGAATCTTTAAACATCGTGACATCATAAAACAATTCATATAAGATAAAAAAATTCATAAAAAAATATTTCCATCACAAAATAATCAAATCCATGTAATTATAGGGATATAAACAGAACCCTTTATTATCTTATATGGAAAATAATTTTGATAAAACACTTGAACTCCATTCTTGAGGAAAATATCATTTCTACATCAAAAACATTTTTCATTTCTTAACATGTCATACCATTTTAAACTAAAATAATTTGATTAAAAATAAACATGAAAACTTTTAAAGGAAGCTTCTTGTAAATGATGTTTTAAAAATACATTCATTCCGTATAAGTTAAAAAAAACATTCTTCTTGTACTTTTGTTGGAAATGTCAAAAAGTACCTCGTACGAAAAACGAAAAAAGATTCCTTTCATATATTTTACTAAAAACTCACCAAAGGGTAAAATTGGATTTAAACAATTGTAGGTGGATGAAAATAATATTACATATTGAGGAAACATGGATGTGGATGATAAAATACACCCCAGTAAATACTAAAGTATAAACAATCTCGGATAAAAATGAGATTGTGATATTTCCATTAGCTAGGTCTGATTTGCTTCGTATGTGTCCGAACCTCCTGTATAATGATTTCAATAATTTCATTGACTTATTACAGAATCATACTCGTTGTTATGATATCATATATGGTTCACTTATGGCTTTATATTACCCGTTCTTTTGTAAATTCCATGTTAAAGAGCGTTTTCGGTAAAATCATTTCATTTGTCATCTGTGTTTTAAATTGTAATTATTCATATGATTACTTAGAACATGATTACTTAAATCCAGAATATAAAACATGATTTATATATAATATATATTCAGAATATATATATATATATATATATATATTTATATAATAGATCAGTAAATGGAAAGAAATACACCGTTCATGGAGACTGTAGACCGTTCATACGCATGAACGTTGTTTTCTTTTCCTTATTGAGTTGAATGGAATTAAGTAGATGACATACATATATATACACATAAATCCAGAATCATTATTATTTCAAATATTTCATTATTACTTATTATATATACTTTATAATCATTCATGAATGGTTAACGTGGAGAATGAATCTCATCGCGTCGTGGAGACGGTAGTCCGTACGTTCGCACGAGCGATGATATCGTTCTCATGATCGTGGAATTGTATTGGAGTGTATGTATACTATTTCAGAATCAATATCACTTTACAATAATCATATATAGTTATTATGTACACCATTATACCCATCCAAGTAAGGTGGTGGTGGAAAATAGATTACAGCACGACGTGGAGACGGTATTCCGTACGTACGCACGCGCGGTGATTTCATTTTCCGTAGGATGGATAGATGGTGAAATAAGGTTGTTTCATAATTATAATAACATATAAGTATATAATTGATACTGATGTTATTACTTCATAATTAAACAACCTAAAAATAAGAAGTGGAAGAAGAAATAAAGATGAAAGAATTGGTAACGGACATTACCTCTTCTTTGAAGTACTTCTTTGAGACCTCCTTTTAGGGCACTACAATAGGTCTTTTAAGAAGACCAGAATCCTCTATGATGTTTCTAGGGAAGTATAGAGAGGAAATTTTCAGGGGTTGGCCGAGCTTGAAGGCTCAAAGTGGTTTGAGGAAATGGGGGAGGAGGTTCCCTTTTATAAGGGAGGGGAGGGGCACCTTTGGAATAACTAAAAATATTATTTTATTATAAAGTCAAGTTCGGTTTTAAATAGCTCCAAATTGAGTTATTTCAAAGATAAGGAGGGTATGGGTCTAAATACTCTCATAAAATAGAATTTAGACAAGTTTAGGTCATTATATTAACCTTATCTTTTAGTTTTAACTCTTAGTTAACTAGATTGACATTTACCATGTCACTTTGTATTTTTATATTATATTGTTAATAAACATACCATATAATCCAAGCGACCCCCCAAGTTGCGTTTTATTAATATATATAACCTTATCTAAGTCATTTGGCTGAACCTTAGATTTTTAGGAATAAAATAACAATTAATAATATAATATTTGTTTTAAAAAATATTTTATGTCAATTTTGACACTATTCAATAGTTGATTTTTTTGAAACTCATAACAGAATTATTAGTTCAAAAAAAGTTACTTAAATTAATCCTAACATGTTATATTATCCTATAAAATTAGTTTACTTCATAAAATGTCTCAAATTATATTTATTTGGGTATTTATAACATCAACTATGTCAATATTTCATTAATAAGATAATTACTGCGTCATCGTTGTGTCATAAATAAATTAAATTATTTAATGTCTAAAAATTACAAATAAAATACCATTATGTAGGAAATCCTTTTATCTTTCTAATGACTATTTATAGTAGAATTTAGCTTATGTATAACACCATATTAAAAATTATTTAGTTATTAAACTTTGATTTTAACTATTTTAACCCTTCTTTAAATAAATTAATAATAAATGTCCTAATCTAATCCAAGTGGGCCTAAATGGTTATAATTTATTTCTATGTTTGTTTTTGGTCGAATTACACTTGTAAAATAGAATTAGGGCATGTGTTAGGGTAATAATAATATCATTTTTAGCTTTAATTAGCCTATTTACTTTTAACCGTGGTAAAAAAAAGTAAAAAGTTACTATTCAGCAAAAAATTATTTTCATCTCATTGAACCACATTTTACTTACTGACATCAACCGTGTCTCTCGGATTTTCTAAATTCCACTCACAGAAGCAGTAAAATTATGTTTTATGAAAAATTAATTTTTTTTAACTACCACTTAGTGGTTTCACTATTCATCAAAAAATGAAAGTTTCCAGAAAAATACCAAAAATTAGGCCTAAAATATATTTGATATTATGAACCCAAAAATGATGTCTATTTTACCAAATTCAAAACATATTAGTTGCATTAATTAATTTAAAAATTAATTTCCGTCGTCAAAACAAATAGCGTGTTTTTAAGAGAAATTAACCATCAAAAGATCGACACTTGTTTATGACTGGTTTAAATGTGAAATTACATCCAATGACCAACATTGTATTAAATTGTAAAAATATATTCTAAATATACTTTAAAACCACTCAAATTAATAATTTATCACTATTAATTATTTCGATTAAAAAAGTTGTTTTTAATTATAATTTAGTAATTTTCACTATTCATCAGAATATGAATGTTATCCTAAAAGTACCAAAATTTCACCTAAGGCTAAATTCGATACTCCGAATCCAAAAAATGAAGTCCATTTTGAGAGCTAAAATTTCTAAAATTTTAAAATTTGGTTATTACTATTCATAATGGCTAGTTTTAATAATATTTTAATAGCATATCGTTGTTTAGTGAAACTCGGTATTGCGTACTACACACGCTATCGAGGAAGGTCGCGATTGCGTGTAATGCAAGGAAAGTCAAGGATGTGTGTTGAGAAAGCTCCTTTTGGTGTAGCGTACAACACAAGACATTAATGAAATTAAAAAGAATATATATATTTATATATATATATATATATATTTATAAAATATCAGGCTGTTACATTCTACCCCCCTTAAAATGAATTTCGCCCTCGAAATTCGTCGGGTTTATAAATGGTTTACTACTAGAAAGTTTGTTTAATAGAAACCCACATCGTAAAAAGGAATACCAATACATGGATTTAAAAACAAAAGTATGAAATGTAACGGTTACCCAAATTAACTCATTAGTGGGTTTCCACATAGGAGGACATAGGTGAAAATATGGATATGGAAGAAAAATCTTACCATCAAGTTCTGATGGAGAGTGGTAGAGAACATGGCTATGAAGAAGCAAAAAATCACAAAGTTATTGATTTGTGATGATCTAAGGTACCATCTGATTCATTGGATATAAGGGAACTAGGACAACATTTTTGGTTTTCAAGATCATTTCCCTAAAGTTGATGAATTAAAATAAATACTTGCATGATTTTTGGTACAATCTGACTGTTGTTCGTGAATTGAACAATTTGCACTTCATCCCTTAAAAAAATGAAGTTGAATTTGTTATTCAGGACATGTTAGCAGATCATGTGATAGAATGATGGGTCATTCCATCTCTTTCAAACAAAAGGTTAGAAAAAGTTATAAGTCCATCTTATGGTTAGATTAATCGTATATGGTTCCAAAAATGAACTTATACTTCATATATCATACCGCTTAATAAAATAAAACTAGTTTCTACTAACCAGGGACTTTTTGTAGGCCAGTGGTAGGTGATAAAGGCCAGTCGCACTTCGGTTGTGGGTTTGATTCCCACAGCCTTGTCCGACGCGATGGGATGTCGCCCGTCCTGCAGGTTGTCCTTTTTCTAAAACTACATTACTATATCATCCCATCAATAATATCGAAAAAAGGTTCTATCCATAAACAATACTAACTTATTGTTAACATAATCCATTCCAATCTTTAGGCTTATCTAAAATACTTCGGTCCAAGCTCATAGTATAAATAAAACGATAACTTGAAATGCTGTCAACCAAGCATGTGAATACCATCATTTATCCCCCATATATCTTGTTGGTCACATTCCAATCATGTGAATACCTTAATGATGTATTCTCTTGAAAAATGAATACCCATTAAACCTTAGTGAAAACATGACTGCTGTCAAAAGTTAACTCTTTCCACATACCAAAATCCAAAAATTCTATATACTCAAACCATGATATAACCTTCTCCTTATATCAGTCATGATCTCGTGAATACTATCAAACATTTAATTTTATCCTTATCCATTCATTATGCGCATATCATCTACATTCCAAAAATATCTGAATAACCTTTCATGGATACTGTTAACATTAATCATACACTTTCAAAACTCAAGGAAAGACAACAGTGTAACAATCCATAGATGTTATATTATTCCATAGTATCATGAGTTTAATTATACAACATTACACATGATAAACATGTAATCATTCCACTACATTCTTAAACCATTGACCGAGATTCAACAATTATTTCATCTCACATATCATTTGTAGTCTCTTCATCATCACCCACATAAATACTACCCATACGACCATACTGATTCTCTTCATGAGACTTTCCCTTAGGGCATTGGTTTTCATAATGCCCGTACATTCCACATTTAAAACATTTAACCATTATTGATGTCATAGCAATACCATTATCCTCATCCCTGGTGTTAACTGAACCTTTTCCTTTGCACTTACTGGCTTTGTGTCCTTATTTTCCACACCCAAAGCATCTTCCAGTTCCTTTAAAACATTCTCCTTGATGCCTCTTCCCACATGATTTACATAGGGGAAATTTAACTTTCATTCCTCTATGATCATCATGAAACTCCATCTTTCTCTTATTAGCCGAGTCAGGAAATTTACCAAATTTTAATTTATTTATCATATTATGAGATTGCTGATTCGGCATAATAATGTTGCTTGGACTTCCAAATCCCATTTCATATGGTTGCTCATGAAGAATATCATTCCATTGTCCATCATATCCTCCATTATCGTGAATCATCTTGTTTCCAGCCATTTTCTAAAACCAAAAAAAATAGTGTGAGAGGCAAAAATCATAATAAAGGGGGAGTAACTTCAATATCTAACATCCTTGGTTTAATCTAATATCGTTACCATAGTTCTAGGACTATATCCTATACATATACTTATCATTAGGGACATCCCTAGACATACCATAGAAATATCTCTAGGGATCTCACTAACGTTTTCGCATCCTAGTTTCCAAAGGTTGACTAAACTTTTCCTCTGATACCAACTGTAGAGACCCGAATCTTGACGTACATGGACATTACATTACTTTTTCGGAATACTTAGTACATAACAAAAACACACACACAAGGATCGTAATAGTTTAGTGTCTTTGGAAACTCAGAATATAATCTTCTAATCATGGTGAATGATCTTCAACATCTCCCATAAAGATCTTCCTTTTTTTAAATAAAACATTTCTTTATATACTGGGGAAAATAAAACATAAAAGGGTGATCTCAAATGCTCGGTAAGGGTAAACAAAAGAAATATCAATCACATCATATTCATAAGAACATAACATTTTGAAAATCATAACCTGAAAAAGAGTGCATAATTTCATAACATGGGATAAATCATAGTGGTGAAATGAAATCCCAATAATCATAACTTAAAACATGAAACTTTGTGGAATACACACATAATCATAGATAATCATATCTTATTAGTCAAGACTCATTGCCAAGACTATCTTAGTGGACAAAGTCCATTTCTGAATCGAGTCACCCTCGTTTCAGTCCTGTTTCACTGAACCGGTATAACCTACCGTTCCAGCCATGTCTATCTCATGAGATATAAAATCTTTAACCAATGCATTGGAGGGAGATATAGGTTCCACCCATCTCATAATGATACCATTCTTACGTGTGCCACAAAATCATAAACCATACATCATAACATAACCCATGTAATAAAAATGGGAATCTTTAAACATTGTGACATCATAAAACAATTCATATAAGATAAAAGAATTCATAAAAAAAAAATATTTCCATCACAACATAATCAAATCCATTTAATAATAGGGATAGAAATAGAACCCTTTATTATCTTATATGGAAAATAATTTTGATAAAACACTTGAACTCCATTCTTGAGGAAAATATCATTTCTACTTCAAAAACATTTTTCATTTCTTAACATGTCATACAATTTTAAACTAAAATAATTTGATTAAAAATAAACTGGAAAAATTGTAAAGGAATCTTCTTGTAAATGATGTTTCAAAAATCCATTCATGCCTTATAAGTTAAAAAAACATTCTTCTCGTACTTTTTTCGGAAAAGTCAAAAAGTACCCCGTACGAAAAACGACAAAAGATTCCTTTCATATATTTTACTAAAAACTCACCGAAGGGTAAAATTGGATTTAAACAATTGTAGGTGGATGAAAATAATATTACATAGTGAGGAAACATGGATGTGGATGATAAAATACACCCCAGTAAATACTAAAGTATAAAAAATCTCGGATAAAAATGAGATTGCAATATTTCCCTTAACTTAGGTCCGATTTGCTTCATATGTGTCCGAACCTCCTGTATAATGATTTCAATAATGTCATTGACTTATTCCAGAATCATAATAATTGTTATGATATCATATATGGTTCACTTATGGCTTTATATTATCCGTTCTTTTGTAAATTCCATGTTAAAGAGCGTTTTGGGTAAAATCTTTTCATTTGTCATCCGTGTTTTGACTTGTAATTATTCATATGATTACTTAGATCATGATTACTTAATTCCAGAATATAAAACATGATTTATATATAATATATATTCAGAATATATATATAATAGATAATTAAATGGAAAGAAATACACCGTTCATGGAGACGGTAGACCGTTCGTACGCATGAACGCTGTTTTCTTTTCCTTATTGAGTTGAATGGCATTAAGTAGATGACATACATATATATACACATAAATCCAGAATCATTATTATGTCATATATTTCATTATTACTTATTATATATACTTTATAATCATTCATGAATGGTTAACGTGGAGAATGAATCTTATTGCGTCGTGGAGACGGTAGTCCGTACGTACGCACGAGCGATGATATCGTTCTCATGATCGTGGAATTGTATTGGAGTGTATGTATACAATTTCAGAATCAATATCAATTTACAATAATCATATATAGTTATTATGTCACCATTATACCCATCCAAGTAAGGTGGTGGTGGAAAATAGATTACACCACGGTGTGGAGACGGTATTCCGTACGTACGCACGCGCGGTGATTCCGTTTTCCGTAGGATGGATAGATGGTGAAATAAGGTTGTTTCATAATTATAATAACATATTAGTATATAAGTGATACTGATGTTATTACTTCATAATGAAAAAACCTAAGAAGAATAAGTGGAAGAATAAATAAAGATGAAAGAATTGGAAACGGACATTACTTCTTCTTTTAAGTACTTCTTTGAGACCTCCTTTTAGGGAACTACAATAGGTCTTTTAAGAAGACCAGAATACTCTAGGATGTTTCTAGGGAAGTAGAGAGAAGAAATTGGAAGGGTTTGGCCGAGATTGAAGGCTCAAAGTGGTGTGAGGAAGAGGGGGAGGAGGTTCCCTTTTATAAGGGATGAGAGGGGCACCTTTGGAATAACTAAAAATATTATTTTATTATAAAGTCATGTTTGGTTTTAAATAGCTCCAAATTGAGTTATTTCACAGATAAGGTGGGGATGGGTCGAAATCCTCTCATAAAATATAATTTAGACAAGTTTTGGTCTTTATATTAACCTTATCTTTTAGTCTTAACTCTTAGTTAATTAGATTGACATTTACCATGTCACTTTGTATTTTTATATTATATAGTTAATAAACATACCATATACATCGAAGCGACACACATGTTGTGTTTTATTAATATATATAACCTTATCTAAGTCATTTGGCCGATCCTTATATTTTTAGGAATAAAATAACAATTAATAATATAATATTTGTTTTATAAACTATTTTATGTCAATTTTGACACTATTCAATAGTTGATTTTTTTGAAACTCATAACAGAATGATTACTTCGACCAAAGTTAATTAAATTAATCCTAACATGTCATATTATCCTAGAAAATTAGTTTAAGTCATAAAAAGTCTCAAATTATATATATTTGGGTTTTTATAACCTCAATTATGTCAATATTTCATTAATAAGATTTTTACTGCATCATCGTTGTGTCATTAATAAATTAAATTATTTAATTTCTAAAAATTAAAAATAAAATACCATTATGTAGGAAATATTTTTAAATTTCTAATGAATATTTATAGTCTAATTTAGCTTATGTATAACTCCATATTAAAAATTATTTAGTTATTCAACTTTGATTTTAACTATTTTAACCCTTCTTTAAATAAATTAATAATAAATGTCCTAATCTAATCCAAGTGGGCCTAAATGGTCATATTTTATTCCTAAGGTTGTTTTTGGTCGAATTACACTTGTCCAATAGAATTAGGACATCTATTAGGGTAATAATAATATCATTTTTACCCTTAATTACCCTATTTACTGTTAACCGTGGTAAAAAAAAGTAAAAAGTTACTATTCACCAAAAAATTATTTTCATCTCATTGAACAACATTTTACTTACTGACATCAACCGTGTCTCTCGGATTTTCGAAATTCCACTCACAGAAGTGGTAAAATTAAGTTTTATGAAAAATTTATTTTTTTTAACTACCACTTAGTGGTTTCACTATTCATCAAAAAATGAAAGTTTCCAGAAAAATACCAAAAATTAGCCCTAATCAATATTTGATATTATGAACTCAAAAATGCTGTCTATTTTACCAAATTCAAAACATATTAGTTTCATTAATTAATTTAAAAATTAATTCCCATGGTCAAAACAAATAGCGTGTTTTTAAGAGATAATAACCATCAAAAGATTGACACTTGTTTATGACTGGTTTAATTGTAAAATTACATCCAATGAACAACATTGTATTAAATTGTAAAAATATATTCTAAATATACTTTAAAACCACTCAAATTAATAATTTATCACTATTAATTATTTCATTTAAAAAATTTGTTTTTAATTATAATTTAGTAATTTTCACTATTCATCAGAATATGAAAGTTATCTGAAAAGTACCAAAAATTCAACTTAGGCTAAATTCAATACTCCGAATGAAAAAAATGAAGTCCATTTTGAGAGCTAAAATTTCCAAAATTTTAAAAGGAGGTTATTACTATTCATAACGGCTAGTTTTAATAATATTTTAATAGCATATCGTTGTTTAGTGAAACTCGGTATTGAGTACTACACACGCCATCGAGGAAGGTCGCGATTGCGTGTAATGTAAGGCAAGTCAAGGATGCGTGTTGAGCAAGCTCCTTTTGGTGCAGCGTACAACACAAGACATTAATGAAATTAAAAAGAATATATATATATATAAATATATATTTTATAAAATCTCGGGCTGTTACATTTTATGGTTTTATTTGATTTTTTAAGGTGATTGATGATATTTAGGGAGACATTTATTGTGAAATAGGACTTAAATACATTAGTGGAACCCTTTTGAATAATTATTAACATAGGAAAACATTCTAAAACATTATTAAGGTGAAGAGTGTGTTATTTCATTACAATAAAATTCTTGTATTGATAAAACTATGTGGATGTTGGATTTGGAAAAGATTCACCTATGGGTCATAACATTGGAATTGTTTTTGAATATTTACCCGATATTCACTTCGTGCAGAATAAGTGGTTTTAATTACACACCTGATTTGAAACACCCAGGGGATATGCTTTCTATTGTTCACATGCTATTTCAGAACATTTATAAATGAATTAAATATGTTGTTATATTTTTTATGAAGAAACTTATAACTAGTTAGTTTATATAACATAATAGTAAAATAACCATGGAATATCAGGGTTAGAGATAAAGTAGTATAGGTTAATATAACGATGTAATAAGATAAGAAACTTATTATTTTTCATATTATCAAATTCATAAAATTTTATGATAACCATTTTGGTTTTGGTAATTAGTTGAGAAAAAGATCATGAAAATGATGTTGTGATGTGTAGGCCCCTATAAATTCATATAACAGAATAAGGAATCATTTTGGAACAAATGTTTGAGAATGATAGAAACAAGCATATTCTTTACAACAACCCAATATTTCTCAATATATTTCAATTTAATAATTTCAATGTGTTTGATATATTTTGATCTACGAAATACCAAACTAAAAATAATAATGCAATGTTATAATAAAAAATGAAATATATTATAATAAAATTTAATAAATCTTAATTGTAAAATCAATTAAGTAATTGTAATATGTAGATCTTTAATTATCCATGCCTAAAAAAAAATTTCTTAAAAATATTATTTTTATTATATATTGTATATGTTTTATTACTCTTTTAAAATATTAAAATTTTAATTTTAAAAAAATAACTTATTTTTTTAATTCATCATGTTTAAATTATTTTAATTTTAATTTTTTGTTTTTTTCTTATATTGTTTTTTTTGAATGAATAATGAAAAATATAGTTTTTACAAATACCAAAACTTTTATCATATCAGTATGGAATAGAAGTTAATTAAAAATATATGAATTCTGTGAATTTACAAGATATTTATTTAAGTAGAAGAATAAATCATTTAAAACTAGTATGTTGAATTTGAAAACCCATTCTAGACTTTTTGGAACCTATGTTATATTTTACTAAAATAAAATTATAAATCTTCTATTTTCCAAGAATTATGTATTCACAGGGATCCATTCAATTTTCACTTGATTTTATATTTGTAATTTTTTTTGATACATGATACAATAAAATATATATGTAATAAATTATATTCCTAATAGTGTTTTGAATTCATTTTTTTCTTAAAAGGCATTTTCCTAAAAAACATATTTAATTTCTTTTTTAATACTTATATTAAAAATAATATTTAACACATCTATAAAGGAATATTATAAAGTGAAATATATATTTGGAATAATAATATTAAAATTTAATTATAAATTATATTTCATTTTATTTCATAAATAGTACTTTCCTTGGTTAAAATGTAGTCGCCACGACATAAGTTAAAATGTGTTAAAAGGGGTTAAAATAAAGGATGAGGATTCAGATATCAAAAAAACATAGCTTTATTTGATTGGTTGAGTAATTTTTTACCTCCCATAACCTTATATTCTATATTTGGATTATTTTGTGCCACTTTACAATGAAATATACATTATACTGTTTTATAATAAGGAGTATTTACAAAAGCACAACTCCCCTTATTTATAAAAAGGATCCTCCTATGATCACTTGTAAACACACTTTTTACACCTTATATTGAATAAACTATACCAAAATTACTTCAAAACATTAATACCCACATCATGGAGGTTCTAGTCTAACTAAAATACAAAACTAAGAAGTTTTAAGGCGTAATCGAAAGGAAGGCACCCAAGGAAGTGTTAATTTTATTAATTTTACTCTTTAAAGTATAATTATTCCTCAAAATACACAAGATATATTATATCCATCATAATATGAAGAGATTTATATCATCAATATAGAAAAACAACTTCTTATTAAATGAATATTTCAACATTTTAAAGATAAACCACATAATAACATTACAAATGTAGGATAAAAAGGTTTTGTGTATTAGAAAAAATAGGCTCATTCAAAACATTTAAAAAATAAAACATAAACATAATTTAATTTCATATTCTCTAGATTATTACTTGAACTTGGGTTCTCTTTATTACAAGTAATAATCTAATGATACACCTTAATGAAAAGGGTGAGTTAAAAGCCTAGTGAAAGGCTAAATAAGGACATGAATCAATACAACATGGGTGAGTATGATCCTCATCATCCTAAAATAAGAATGGGGTCACCATCATAATCATGAGAGGAATATTTAGATAAATGCATGGCATGTAAAAATTCATAAAAATGAATCTTCATGTCTTAGTGGTCAAATATCACACATAGTTCTGAACAATGGTAGCATCATATTCATGCATAAAACATGTGAATAGACAAAACATCATCACTGCGAAAAAATATATAATAATTTTCATAAATATTGAAAATTATATCATTAGAAACATCACATTATGAAATACATTATAGGGGTATATAATTCTAGTCCCACCCATTATGTCATAACATTTACAAAATCTTGCATTCCATATTGAACATAAGAGAAATGTAACCATGAAATAACTGATTGCAAGGAATGGATTTAAAATGTATTTTATAAATAATTCAATCATGGACGAAACATGAGGTTCTAGTATTTAAAAGGGGAAAAATATTTTTTATAATAATCATAATTTTTTAGTGAATAATTTACAACTCAAGAAGAGTCAAAGATATATTTCTGAAAGAAGATTTCTTTTGGAAAATCATTGTATTTATCAGAAAATAAAGTGGGAAACATTTATATACCAAAAAATTAAATTTAAGAATAATGAGATTATATCTAAGGAATATTATAATATCATTCATTCATAATATTTCATGAAATATGGATAATATGAAGAAAAAGGGTTCTGTTCGATAATCGTCTTACATTAATTCTTACTTAATTTTTTAACTTTTGCACCTCTTGGATAATACTTTTTTTATTAAAACATAGATATAGAAGTGAATTATATTAATTTATAAAAATATTTATAAATTATTAATATTATATTATATTTCTTAATTTCATTTGATGAAATTTAAGAAATTTGATATCAGATATATATTAAAATATTTTTTTTTCTCTTGGATTTCTCAATTTTCTAGAATGTAATTTATAAATTAATATAATTATTTCCTTAAGAATATAATACATGTAATTAAAAATTTATATATTATATATAATTCATAAAATCCATACATGAATTTTGTTTTAATAATTATCTTGGAAACATCTTTGTAATTGGGTAACTGACCTTTCACTGGACGTTGTCGAAAGGGCGGGATAATGAAGTATGACCTTTATATTTTTCATAAATATTATAATCAAAATAGTTTAAAATCATTAATATTATTTTAAATTAGTTTATAATAAATATTTATGTATTTTTTTTGAAAGGAATAGGGTAAAAATAAAAAATAGAAGAAGAAAATAGGGAGGATTTAATAGAGACTTTCTCTCTCCTCGGTGTAGCTTCTCTTGTGCGACACTATAACTCCTTGGTGATTGGAGTAATATTTATCGACAAAGAACCTATGTATTATAATAGGTTTGACATGGAGTATGTGGGAAGATATTTGGTTTTTTAATGGGTGGGATTATTTGTTTTACAAGGGGATGTAGAGGGGTTATTTTTACTTGAAGAGATATGTATTTTTAGAATAAAATATTGAATAAAATAATATTCAAATGGTAAAACTTCTCATAGTGTGTTTTTGAACAAATAAAAAATATATTAATTTTATTTAATTAGTTTAATACATTAAATACCCTTTAAAATTCGAATTCATTAGTTTATTAAAAAGTAAAGTGGAATGAAACAAACATTGTTATATAAAGAATCACATTTGACTTTAGGTTTTGGAATGTTTTTTTAGTTTCAGGAATTGAGTTTATTGTATTTTAGGGATTTTTTTAATTAAATATTCCGTGGACTAAAATAAATTTCTATAAAGTATTAATTCATTATTATATCATGGATTATGTAGTTTAAGATTCACCACTTATGTGAAAAAATATACTTTTACTATTCACCTCAAAATTGATGTATTTCAGACAATTACCAAAAAGAAACCCTTATATAATTACAATGTTATGATTTAAAAAATTGAATTCATTTTATAAAAATAATTTTCTAAAATATTTAAATTTAATTTTTAGAGGAAAAATAATTATTTTTTCAAAATATTTTAAAAGACTGTTTATTTAAAATGTGCTTATATTTTCATAGAATATATTAATCATGATATTAATTTTTATGTAATTATAAAATTTATATTTACATAAATCAATAATGATAAATATTATTTTTATTACAATTTTTTTTGATGTAAAATTACTAATTCAACGGTCAGGCTACTATTCCTAATGTTTGGGTTACTATTCCCAATGCTCACATTACTCTTTAAAATGATCACATTACTACATACATTATACAACTCTATTATTTCACTCAATATTAAAATATGATCCTATCAATATTCTATATTTCTATAAATTATATTGGTTTATTGTATTTTTCTTTACCTCTATATTGTTTTCAGTAGGGGTGATGATTCTAGTATATTGGAGAGATCCATATTTTTCCATTTACGATTTTTTAATTTTTAATTTTTCTCTAGTTTTTATTTTTTTAATTTAAATATGTTTCGTTTTTTATTAATGTAATAGTATTTAGTAATGAAAAAAAATTATTTTCCGGTTTGTATATATTTTATATGTGTATAATATCATATAAAACAGATTAATTTTAGATTTGTTTTACGAAAAAAACCAACTTGTTACATCCTTCCCCCTTTAAAAGTTTCATCCAGGAAATTTCAACTCATATTCTTATTTTTGAATAGGTGAGCGTACTTCTGGTTATTTGTTTCCTATGGTTCTAAAGTCACCTCTTCACACTTATGGTTTCTCTAAAACACTTTAAAAACATTAAATGTCTTGTTTCACAGAACTTTTCTCTATAATAAAATATTTTCACCTACTTCTATTAATATGAGATGTCATTCTACAGTTATACCACCTCCATATTCAATATATGTTAGGGAGCATGTTTGTCCTTCCTCATGAGTGATATGTGAAAAACACCATGAAATTGAGCCATAATTGTTGGAATTGAATGTATATAGGCCACTAATCCTACTTGATCAAGGATATCAAATGGGTCAATGTACCTTAAGCTAAGTTTCATTTTATTTTCAAACTGCACGAATATCTTCCATAGTTATATTCAAAGGAAGACTTTTTCTCCAACATCAAACTCTAATGCCCTTAGTTGATTGTCAATATAGCCATTTTTTATGAATTTGATCATATTTTATAAGTTTTCGGATTCCTTGGACCTTATTTCTATCCTCTTGTACAAGATCATCTCCACGTAGCTTTCGTTACCCAACTTTACCCCCTATAGTTGGAGTTCTACATCACATACCATATAGATCTTTATATGGATCCATTTTAATACTTTAATGGAAATTGTTGTTATATGAGGACTAGACCAATGGGAGATGTTGATTGCATCATCCTATAAATTCCATTGAGTAGGATCATAGCATGACCTCTGGTGTTTAAATTTTTCATTCAGATTGGAAATCATTTTGGGGGTGATATGCCTTTCTGGAATTAGATTACGTAATCAAATAATGTTAAATACATATATTGAAATTATAGGTTAACCTAGGATCATGATATGGGATTTTCAAAAGTGTTACTCCATTTAGACTCACCACTTCCATCACATGTATCTTGGAAAGGTTTTCAAGTGATAAATATTCGAGAATAATGATGAAGTGGGTAGTCTTGGTAAATAATCTACCATAACCCATATCACCTAGTTTACATTGGATTTCTTTGAGAGTTCATTAAAAAGGTCCATATTTACATTCTCCCACATCCACATGGGTATAAGAAATGGTTTCACTATCTCTTTTTTACATGTCATTATGATTCAACTTTCTGATATACTAAACACTTTTACATGTACTAATTAATTTCTTTCTTCAGGTTTTCCCACTAAATATTTTCTTGAAGATCATTATACATCTCATTTTTTTAGGATGGGTGGATATAGACGAGTTATGTAAATTATCTAATAAATATTTCTTTATCCTAGATGATAAAGGCCCACATGACTCTTTCCAAACTAAATCAAACCATAATCATCAATATAGAACTCATTTAGATTCCCTATACTGTATTCACCTTCTTTTATAGCTCAATATCACCCCTTTGTGCCTCCTTGATATTCCATTGTATAGATTATTGGGAAATAATTTTAGAAAGGTAGGATGTATTACTTGATGTTATGATATCTAGTTCTATACCTTTCATATCCCTGAAGATTTGATCTTTCTCAATATGTATGAAGTATAGAGTATTAGGTTTTTTTATGATAAGATAAGAAACTACCATTTTCACATTTCTCAGATGGTAGTGAATAAAGAAATAACAGTACTTTCTTATCGCTAACCATCTCCTTTGATGTAAGTTTTGATCATTCTGTGTCCGACTAAAAGTTAACTTTTTATTACTTTTAAAATATAAAAATATAAATCCTTCATGAAACATAACACCTAGAGGTCAGAAAAAAAGAAAAATAATAGAATCACCCCCAAAAAAATATTTATAGTCCTCCTCGAGAGACCCCAAACCACTGTTTAAAATGAAATACTCTCTTGGACTCCCTTTTCTAGAAATAGAAACCACCGTAAAATTCCCTTATCCCAAATTGTTTTAGACTTGCATTTCCTGATTGACAGGAATTTTAAATTTTAGGATAATATAAAAAATTTCCCTTGGGTAAATTATCTTTTATTTAAGAAAAACATACAACATAGAAGATTCAGATTCAAGATTATAAATTGAATTCCCAAATAACCTTTATATTATATGTCCCATAATCAAATTTCCAACATCTGCATCAATGGAATTCCATGGCCCATTGAATGAACGGAATAAAAAATTCAATGAACTATTACTTACTCTCACCAAACTGCTTCCACACATCAACCCATCTAGACATGAACCGTCTACAATTAATTTGATTCATATACATGGAGTTCTCCATTTGATCAATTTTCCATACTTCATTTGTCTATGGTACAGTATAGAGAGGTGTTTGGGAATCAATTTTGATATGGTAGAAAATGCTATCTATCTAGTGATAAGGGGGACTAGTTACACCACCAAAATTTTCACACAAACCTAAAAGAAAACATGAGACACAATTCTACCCTCTTTTGTCTTAATTCCAAATTCCTAGATAGTCTAACATACTGTTGATAAAATCACAGCATTAGAATTCATATCCACTCATTGAAAATTAGTCCCTTAAAACCAAATTTCTATAACCTACTTTATTTTATCCCCAACCTCGTGAATTTTCATGGAATTCCCAAAAAATATCTACATTACCTTCACCCAGTCTCCCTGGAAAAATAGGCACCACCATGATTCTTGCAACGATAGATCACAACATTAGAATTTAGAATCCCATCTCACTCCCTTCTTATGCACCTTTTAATCAATTGGAAGAAATTCATTCCTAATTCTCAAAATAAGAAAATACTTATTGATCAGAACCTCATTTCATCAAATTCATTTTTCTTAGTTATCCACCACATTATTAACAATCATATCATCTCTGTAATCCTTACTTCTAAAAATACTAGAGTATGAGAGCATAGAGACACTAGTTTCTGGTTCATCTTCCTAACATATGATAATTTATATATTATTTTTTTCATCATTAAATACATACACTACTAGAAAATTAAGCTACTTCCATATTCTTATATCCATGGTTTTAAAACTCTGGCTATAGGTGGTTATAGCCATGATTTTATGGCCTATATCCACAGTTTTAAAACCATGGATATAGGTCTATTTTCCATGCCATGTAGCCTCGGTTTTCATAACCATTGCTATAGACAATAGATATAGCCACAGTTATATGGTATATAACCACAGTTTCAAAACTGTGGGTATAAGCCATTTTATTCAAAGACCTATAGCCACGGTTTTCCAAAAATGAGACTATAGGGTCTCCGCACTTCTACGGGAAAACAATTTCCACCAAATGTTTGGCAGGAAGGACTAATTCCATAGTTTTGTGGCTATTTCCACAGTTTTTATTAATATATATCATAATACATACATATATATATGTTAATAATTCGAAGGTGTAGTTGTCAACATCACATGTTTGAAAACTTGAGGTGCATGGATCAAAACATAGTGGGCACATTTTTATTTAGCTTATTGCCACAGTTTTTGATGTCTATATCAACGGTTAAAACCATGGCTATCGGTCAACCGCCACAGTGGTGAATTTTGAGGCCTATTGCCACATTTTTCAAAACTGTGGCAATAGGAAGCTACTACCATGGTTAAAAATGTGGCAATAGGCCAGGACTTACTACCACGACGATAGCGTCCACAGTTGGCCAAAAACATGGTCGTAGCCTATGACCACGGTTTTGGGGCATATTTCCATGGTTTTGAACCATGGAAATATGCCTTTTTTCTAGTTTGATATATTTGAAAAAATATGGATATCTTTTGGCCTATATGAATAAGATATTTGGTGATGGTTATCCAATAGAAAACAGAGCTTCCCGATCCCATCTTGTTGTCCAAAAATTAATCTCTCCACACCCTATCACCCATATTATATTACTATCAAGAACTGCCAAGTGATTGACCATGAAATGAGCTATATTAGAGATTCCATTATTTCAGATGGATCATTCCACCAATTTCACTCAATATCTTTCTCTCATAATGTGTTCCCATAATGAAATCCATTCAATCTTTTCCACACCACTTTGTATCACAAAACAATCCTGGTTTCCGATATATTCTGCAGATTAATTCCACCTTCATCAATCAATTTTTCAACTCTTTTCTATGATTCCCATGGTAATTTCCTTTCATCATTTGAATCCCTAAGAAAGTAATTCCTAAACATATCTATTTTTATGACAATCCATTTTAATGGTTTAATAATAAATAGATTATTCATGGTAGTATAGGTGATAACAATATTAATAAAGGTGATCCTTACTCCGAATGAAAGGAAGATATTTTTCAAATTTCATTTTCTTCATGTGACCCTCTTGATGATGCCATAAAAAAAGGAATTTTTCAATATTATGTTTTATATCCAGGCCCCAAGATACCCCATTAGAAGGTGCTTCCTTTTCATTCCAATATTATCTTGTATTATGTTGATATACCTTCATGAACATTTATTCTAAATTTAAACACTACTTTTCCCTTTCATGAAAAATTTATTGAAGAAGATACTATAGGATGTCATTATTTTTTTGAACCATTTGACTAATGTTTTCCTTCCATTGATAAAAAAATAACATGTCATCAAAAAATAATATATGTTAGATCATTCAACTCCCAAAACTATTTTTAAAAGGTATGAACCCCCTCCATCAAAACCTCTTCTATTATTTCTAGTCAGTGCCACCTATACCAATATAAATAAACACGAGGTTAATAGATTTAATTGAATTACACCATGAACATACTTAATGAAGCCAATTTTTTTACCGTCAAAAATATATTTAGGCAGGGGGAGAATAAAATCTTAAACAAATATCACAAAACCATTTTTGAAAACCAAATTTCCACATGAATCTAATAATGCAGCTCTATTACAATCTATCATATTATTTTTCTATGTACAACATTACAACGAAATTGGATCCAAATGTCATTTTAGAAAAATCCTCCACCATTTTATTTGCAATACCAATGGGCCCTTTAATACACCTCCCTTGCAAAAATTCTTTTTTATAATTCGAAATTAATATTTGATCAACCCCACTACATCGAAAAATTATAATACTAAACATAATTTTATAATTAAAGTTACATAAATAGTTTGGTTGTTATTGATTAAAAAAATAAGATCTTTCACTTTAGGGATCATAAAAACCTTAGATGTGAAAATGTCTCAAGGAAATTACCCTCCTTGGGAGAAAATCCTTCACCACATCACCCTCATGAGGCTAAATAAAATTCCAATCTAAAACATAGAAAATGTAAGGAAACCCATCAAGACAAGGTGCAATTTCTAGATTTATAACGACCACCAAATCATTAATATAATCATCCTCCAAAAAATCTTCTAACACCCCATTATCATTATTTCCCACTAATAATAAAATGGAGATGATTAACCAGTCTTTTTCTTCATCCCTACCATGACCCCAAGTCCTCCTACTACTATGACCAGCTAGAAGATTTTAAAAATGTTCCAATTATTTCTCCCCTTCCACCTCAACGTCTAATGTAAAAGAGCTATCTTCAAGGTAAATATTGATATTTTTAAAAACTTTATATCCTTTATCCATGTATAAAAATAGGTAGTGTTTAGATCCCCTTCCTTGATAAAAGTTAATTTATACTTTTCCTTATATAACCTCTTAATTGCCAATAATTTCATGGTTAATAAATGCTTTTATTTCTCAAAATATGAAACCAACCATCACTTAGACTATCCTAGAGGTTCTCATGTAGCCTTTCAATGTATTATATAAGTTTCTTTAGGTTTGAATATTTACTTTATACTTTTATGATTGGTATACATATCACACTTCTCACTATATATATAGTTCCGCCAAATATTTAGAGTGATGAATAGAGCTGATAAATATAGATCATGTGTTAGGTAGTTATGATATTGGATCTTAAGCTATCATGAGGAATTGACTATAACATCATCATTATACACTAGTACACAACTATGAACTTTCTTTGAAGGATTAATGTATATCACAAAATCTTATCAAATTTTTTTGTATTGCGAATACAGGTGCAGATACTAGACTTCTCTCGAGATCCTTAAATATGTCCTCACATTCATCCCTCAAAATATTCATCACCCATTTCCATGTTGACATAATTAATAGGCTAGGAAATCTTGATCAATTTCTCATAAAACGTTTATAGTACCGAACCATTCCATGAAAATTATGTATTTTTATGAAACTAGTGGGCCTCTTCAATTCTTAAATTTCCATTTTCTTTTAAGGGTCCATAATAATTCCCTCACTTGTGATTATTTTCCCGAAGAACGTGACTTAATGCATCCATAAGTCATGTTTTTTATAACATTGTGTACGTTTTATCTATCCTTAATATCACAAGAACAATCCTTTGATTCTCTTCATATTCCTCTATTATCTTGGAGTAAATGAGAATATCATCGATAAACACTACCAATTTTGTTTTCCAATGTTTTCTTAAAGACTCTATTCATTATATCAATGAATATTGTGGGGGAATTAGTAAGTTTTAAGGGAATCACTATGAAATCATAGTTACCATAACTTGTATGTAAATGAGTCTTCTGAATAAATTCATTATTCACCTTCAAGTGATGTTATATAGAACAAAGATACACATTTGAGAAGTACTGATCTTTTCTCAGTTGATCAAACACGTCATAAATCCTTGGAAGATGATACATTTTATTTATGGTGATCTTATTGAGATCCCGATATCAGTACAAAATTACACTGATCCATCTTTATTCATGAAAAGTAGCACTAGTGGACCCTAAGGAGATGTACTAGGGATTATGAACCCCTTTTCAATATTCTCTTATAGTTACTTCATTAAATCATCCAGTTCGACTAGGGCCATAATGTAGCATAATTTTGATATTGGAGTAGTTATGGGTATGAGATATTTTGGTCAATATACCTCATGATTTGGGAGAATTTCAAGAAACACATTGGGGAATAAATTAGTATATTCCCTAAAAATGGGAATATTCTCCATGTTGATACCTTTATTTGGATCAGAAATTTAATAAAGTTATTCTTGTTAAGAAGGTATAAACACCCACACAGTTGATGGATTTTCTAAAAGAGGATCATTATCTTACTTTCATATGTAGAGGAGCATTACATGGATCATAATTTTAAGAGATATTTACTTTTCCTGATAGTTTATGAGTGATATATATAATAAGAGGCAATCCATGATTAGTATAGTGTCCAATTACACCAAGGGATTTATTATGATAATTAGTGTAATAATATTCTATCATACACCAGTAGAAGAAGAGTCAAACCCTTGGTTTTTAATGATTTCACCACTCGGTGTTTTTACAAATATCCCTACTTCATGGTATCCAGGATTTGATTCAATTATTTTAAAAAACATGCAGGATACAAATGAATGTGTAGAACTAGAATCAAATAAGAGTTTTTATATACTTGAGTGAATAAGAATTTTACCTTGAATGACTTCATTTCATTTATCTAATTCTATAGTAGTGGTGTCATAAGTTCTCTTTTTCTCTTTTATATTTGGTGGTGGAAGACGCTGATTACCCTCAATGAATCTAGGTTTAGTACACTGGATTTCATAGAACCATGGATCTATACAGTTGAAGCATTGAACCATTGGTGGTGAATTAAGAGTATCCCTCCATTCCTCTATCATGTTGGCCAAATTATTTATGTCCATTCAACATTCATTAGATTGGGGACATTCTCCCCGATATTTGAAGTAATTCCCTATCTCTTTGAGATAATTCCCCTGATGCTTCTTCCCACATTGTTGACATGTGGGTAGTTGGATCCTTTTTCCTCATTTGCCAATTTACCCACCATCTTGAAACTATATTCTTCCATTTTTATCTTAATAACCATGGGACTATTCAATAATCTCCTTCTATACTTTGAGTGTATAGACCCAAAATTAACGTATATGGACATTACATTTCATCTGCAGATATTTAACACATGGTACAAAAAAATCCCAAAGACCGTATTAGTTTAGTTTCTTCCCAAACTCAGAACATAATCTTCTAATCATGGGGAATGATATTAAGAAACTCGAATAAATATCTTCTCCTTTTTTCCTAGAAAAAACCATTCTTTATATCCTGGGGAAAATAAAACATTGAAAAGGTGAGATCAAATTCTAAATAAGGGTAAAAATGGAGAACCTAAAACAAACAATAAACATTTGAACTAAAAATCCTAAACATAAAGTTTAAACATCAAAATCTTGAGCAATGACATAAACCTTGGTAGTACGTAATCCATGGATCATAATAGAACATTAACCTTGATAAAATAGCATTGGCATAAAAATGTTATTATGTAAAACTAATAAGTACATAATATGATTTCCATATTGGCCAAGGCACTATTTCTAATAACAACATAGTGCAAATAGTCCATTACTGAACCGGGTTTAATTTCTATTCTAGCCATGTATTACTAAACTGGATTTACTTACCGTTCTATCCCTACATTACTGAACCAGATTTACATTCCATTCAAGTCATGTCTATATCATGAGATCTAAATCTTTACCAAATGTATTGGAGGGAGATATAGGTCCCACCAATCTAATATTGAAACCATTATTACATGTTCCACAAAAACATAATTTATTCCTTAAAGCATAACCCATGAAAGAAAATGGGATTCTTAAACATCATGTCATCATAACATAATAAATATAAGATGAATGGACTTCATAAAAATAATTCCATCATACACTCAATAAAAAGAAAGAAATAATACGGATATAAACATAACCCTATTTCATCTCAGATGGAAAAATAATTTTGATAAAACACTTGAACTCAGTTCTTGAGTAAAATAAACCTTCTTCTTCCAAAATGTTTTCTATTCTCAAAATATCAAGAAATTTAATAAGAAAAGAAGTTAAATGAAAATAAGAATGATAACCTATAAAGGATGATTCTTGAAAATAATTCATTATAAAATCTTATAAATACACTCATGCAATATAAGTTAAAAAAACATTCTCCTTGTACTATTACCAGAAAAGTTAAAAAGTACCCCGTATGGTAAACAAAAGAAAGATTCCTTACATATCATGTAGTAAAAGCCAAAAGGGGTAAAAATAACTATAATAAAAATATCATAATAGTAAAAATATTATGAATTTTTTTTAGAAAATATGGATATGGATGGTAAATATATCCCCCACATATACTTACGTATAAACAATCTCAGATAAAAATTAGATTGCAAAATTATCCCTTAACTTATGTCCAATTTATTTTGTACATGTCCAAAAATTATGTATAGTGGGTTTGAACATATTATTAACTTGTAACATAACCATAATAATATTTATTATATCATATTTTATTCACTTATGACTTTATATTACCCGTTCAGTTGTCAATTCAATGTTAAAAGAACATTTTGGGTAATAATCGTTTTATTTATCGTACGTGATGAGACTTTGTTTCCTGATATTATTACTTAGATCATGATTTACATAATTACAGAATGTAAAACACTCTTTCTATATAATATATATTTAGTATATAAATATATATAATAGATTAATAAATGGAATGGAATACAACATTCATAGAGACAGTATGTCGTACGTAAGTATGAACGCTGTTTTTATTTCCTTATTAAATTGAATGGAAGTAAAACATATATATATATAAATAAATTAACATTATTATGTCATTTATTTCATGATTATATAATATATATACTTTATAATCATTCTTGAATGGTTAATGTGGAAAATGACCCTCATCGTGTCGCAGAGATGGTAAGCTGTACGTACGCACAAGCGATGATATCGTTCCCATAATTGTTGAACTGTATAGAAGTGGATGGTATATAATATCTCATTATTATTATAATGTTATAATAATAGTATATAGTTATTATTTAAACCATTATATGCATCCAAGTAAGGTGGTGGTGAAAAATATATTGAACCACTTAGTGGAGATGGTAATCTGTATGTACGCACATGCGGTGATTTCGTTTTTCGTTGGATGGATAGAAGGTCAAATAGGGCTATTTCATATTTTTAATAAAATATCAGTATATGATTGATAATTTTTTTATTAATATATAATTAAAAAACTAAATAATAATAGGTATAAGAATAAATAAATTTATAAGAATCAGTAGAACATATTACCTCTTCCTTAACGTGACTACCTTAAACTTCCTCTTAGGGCACTAGAGTTGGTCTTTTGAGAAGACCAGAACCTGTAAAATGTAACTAGGGAAGTTTTGAAGAGAGATGGTCATGTTTTGTCTGATCTTGAAGGTTAAAATTGTAGTGAAGATAATATGTAGGAGTTCCCTTTTATAATAGAGGAGAATGACACTTTAGGAAAGTTCCAAAATATTAATTTATTATAAATTCAATTCTGACATAAAATGGTCCAAAAATTATTTAATTATAATTCAAGATGATTATAGTTTCAATAGAAATCATCCAATAATTTTTTCACATGTTATTAATATTTTTTGTATCCTTATCTTTTTGGTTTTACCCTTTTTAATTTTACCATGATATCATGTTATTTACACATTATGGGTTAATGTAATTAACATATCATGTCCAATGACCCGAAAAAAAGTTATTTATGATATATTTGAACTTATATTAATGATTTGGAGGAATAATCTATTTTTTATGAATTTAATATAATTTAATAATTTATTTTTTGTTTTAAGTTATGAAATATTTTAGTTTTGGACATTCTTCATACTTGACTTTTAAAAAAAATCATAAAAACCTGATTCCTTAAAAAATAAGGCATTACCTAAAACATAATATGTCAATATAATCCATAAAATTTCTGGAGGAAATCAAAATAACCAAATTAATTTATTTTTATTTATAAATTCATTTATTTTAATTCTTTATTAATGAAGTAATCACTATATCATCCTTATGTCATAATTAAGTTTATTTATTTAATGTACAAAAATTAAAAATAAAATATCATAATGTAGAAAATCTTTTTTTCTTTTTAATTACTATTTATAGTCTAAGATATCACTAAAATAACCCCATATAAAAATTGTTTTAGTAAAATATATATGTTTCAGTTATATTTTCCTGAACATTAAATTAAAAGTAATTAAATATCATTATCACTTACAAAGTGGATCCATGTGGTCCCAAAATAGACCCAAGGATGCCCATGGTCTGAAATGTATCATCCAAAAGGGTTATGAAATGTTTTAGTATAAATTAATATTATTACAATATTATATTTTACCCATATTTACCAGATTTACCCTTTAACCATGGTAAATACAATATTTATTAAAGTTACTATTCATAACATCTAAAAATAAAATTTACCCATTACAAAATTTGGACCTCCTGATTACATATATGTAATCCATTTTTCTAAATTAAAATAACCTAATTGGTAGAAATTAATTTAAAATTAATTCCTGTTGTTAAAACCAAAAAGCTTGTTTTTAAGAAGTAAAAACTATCAAAAGATTGACATGTGTTTATGTCCAATTTAAGAGTAAAATTACTTCCAATGATGAAAAATGGATTAAATGGTAAAAATATAATCCAATTAAAATTTAAAACCAATTAAAAGTACAATATAACTTTACAAATAAATTAAATGAAAAAAAGTTTTGACTTAAAATGCAGTATTTTCCACTATTCATTAAAAATGAACATTATTAGAAAAATACTAAAACATTACCCAAAGTAAATTTTGATTTCCTGATTATAAATGAGAAGTTTATTTTTTCAAATTTAAGTCATAAAAGTTTCTATAAACTATATTTAAAATGTGTGTGACATTAAAAGGTGGTAAAATTGCATTTTTTGAAAAATACTCTTTTATCCAAAAAGCTGAATTTGGATCTCATACCATGTTCTAGAAAACGTGTAAGATGAAATCTATTTTTATATAAAATTAAAAATGTGGTTAATACTATTCATAATTTCTAGTTTATATCCCATTAAATAATAATATTTTAATAATATATCAATTTTTAGTGAAACTCTGTATATTGTACAACACAAGCTATGGAGGAAGATCTCTCTTCCGTGTAATTCAAGACAAGTCCATGTTACATGTATTGAAATATTTATTTGGGGATGTTTATAACATAATCCAAACCTTGTTCATTTACAATTTTAAAAAAAATCTATACTTATTGTTTTCTCAAATGAATTCTATCAAAAGAACTTGTGTGCAACACAAGAAAAGAATAGTGTTGTGTATACTACAAGCTAATACAGTGTTGCATATAGCCCAAGATAATATTTTTTGGGCATAAAACACAAGACATAAAATAAAGTAAAAATAATTTATCTCATAAAAGCTTTGGTTGTTACATTCAACCACCCTTAAAATGAATTTCTCTAATGAATTTCATCGGGGTTATAAATTGGTTTCTAATAGAAAGTTTCTTTCATGGAAACCCATATCATAAAAAGGGATACTAAGAAATCATTTAAAAAAATGTTTGGAAAATGACTGTTACCCAAAGTAATTTTTACTGGGTTTCCACATAGGAGAACATAGGTTGAAAGTGAAATCGTGGATATGGAAGAGAAATATAACCATCAAGTTATGATGGATAGTAATAAATAGTAAGTTTTGGAGAATGTTAACTACCAGAATTCCATAAATATATGATGATTTAATGGAGCATATGATTCATCAGATAAGAGGGTACTAGGACAACATTTTTTTAAAATAACATTTCCTTAAAGTTGAATAATGTTTGCTTAAGGATATATAATTACTTGATTTCAATATAGTATCACTATTGGGCATTCCCAAAATAATTTCCACTTCATATCTTTTTTAAATAAATAAAGTTGAATTTTTCATTCATGAAGTGTTATCATATCAGGTAATAGAATGATAGTTCATTCCATTTTTCTCATTAAAAATGTTAGAACATGTTATCAATTATGTATAAGTCCACTAATAGTGAGATAATACATTAATCTGACAAACTTAAAATAAAAAATAATATATACTATACATTAATGGGTAACATTACAATCCTTTCAAAAATATAAAACAAATAAAGAGGTGAACTAAATAGACATAAAATTAATCTCCAATATCTCAAAAGGTAGTTCTTGGTTGTCAAATTACAAATATGTGAATACCTTAATCATGTATTCTATTGAAAGAGGAATTACCATATAACCTTAGTGAAAACATGAATTCTGTCAAAAGTTAACTCTTTCCACATACCAAAATCCCAAAAATTCTATATACTCAAACTATGATATCACTTTTTCCTTATATCAGTAATGATATCATTATTACTATCAAACACCTCATTATATCATTATCCCTTCATTATGTGCATATTATATGAATAACCTTTCAGGGTTACCGGTACCATTCAACATTTACTTTCAAATATTTAAGAAAAAATAATAGTGTAACAATCCTTATAAGTTTCTTTATTACATAGAACCTTTAAATTTCTTATAAAACATTACTCTTGACAAACATCTAATCATTACAGTACCTTCTTAAACCATTAACCGAGCTTCATCATTTTATTCCTCAATGCTTCTTTCATCTCATATATCGTTTGTAGTCTCTTCATCATCATCAACATAAATACTATCCATACGACCATGCAGATTCTATTCATGAGATTTTCCCTTAGGGAATCGATTTTCATAAATCCTCTACATTTCACATTTAAAATATTTAACCATTATTGATGTCTTAATAATACCATTATCCTTGTCTATTGTGTTAACATAACCTTTTCCTTTACAATTACAAGATTTGTTTACTTTTTTCCCACAACCAAAGCATCTTTTAATTACATTGAAGCATTCTAATTGATGTATCTTCCTACATTATTTACATATGGTTAATTGAACTTTCTTTCCTCTATGATCACAATGAAACTCCATCTTTCTTTTATTAGATTCTTTGGAAACTCACCAAAGTTGAGATTATTTATCATATAATGATATTGATGATTGGGCATAATAATTCTGTTTCTCTTTCTGAATCCCATTTAATTTTATTTCTCATGAAGAATATTATTCCATTTTCCATCATATTCTCCATTAATAGGAAACCCTTTATTTCCATCCATTTTCTAAAACCCAAAAAGAATAGTGTGAGAGACAAAAATCATACTAGGAAAACAACATAACCAAGGGGGAGTACTATAAATGTCTAACATATTTGGTTTAATACTAGGTTATTCATGATCATTGTCATAATTCTATGACTATAACCTATACTTCTAATTAACCTTAGGGACATCCCTAGATATACCATAGAAATATCTCTAGGGATCTCACTATTTTTTACACATCCTAGTTTCCAAAGAATTACTAAAAATTCGCTCTGATACCAACTGTTGAGACCCAATCACGACATACATGGAAACTAAATTTCTTTTATGGAATACTTAATACATGACACAAACAAAAGTTAAAAGACCTTATTAGTTTATTTTAATTCGAAACAAGGAACCTAGTCTTCTAATCATGGTGAAAGATCTTCACTATCTCCAATAAAGATCTTCCCCTTTTTGTTTTCCAACCTAAAACCTTTCTTTATATCCTCGGAAATAAACATAAAAAGGGTGTGCTCAAATACTCAGTAAGGGTGAACATTGAGAAAATAAAACAAACCATAAAAAACCATAAATATTTGAACTTAAAAAAATGATCATAATTTTTAAGCATCAAAATCGTGAGAAATGACATAAACCATGGCAGTACGTAAGGCATGGATCATAAAGAAACATTATCCATGATAGAATAGTATTGACATAAAAAATTTAATTGTTGAAAAATAATAAGAACATAATATGATTTCCATAGTATCAATATAATTTATTCTAACACCATCATAGTGGACATAGTCCATTATTAAACCAGGTTTACTTGTCATTCCTTCCATGTATTACTAAATCGTATTTATTTGTCATTCCTGCCATACATTACTGAACTAGATTTAATCGTTGTTCCAGTAATTTCGATCTCATGAGATAGAAATATTTAACCAATGAATTTGAGGGAGATATAGTTTCCACCCATCTCATAATGAAACTATTCTTAAATGTTCCGCAAAAATATAAATCATTCGTCATAGTATAACCCATGAATTAAAATGGGAGTCTTAAACATCATGTCATCATAACATAATCCATATAAGATAAATGGAATTAAAAAAAACTGATTCCATAATAAACTCAATCAAAATAAAGAAATAATAGAGATAAAAAGATAACCCCATTTCATCTTAGAGGGAAAAATAATTTTGATAAAACACTTGAACTCAGTTCTTGAGGAAAATATCCCATCTTCTTCAAAAATGTTTTCTTTTCTCAAAATATCGTAAAATTTTAAAATAAAAGAAGTTAATTAGAAATTAACTTGAAAACATGTGAAGGAATATTCATGGAAATATTATTTATGAAATTTTAAAAATCAGTTCATTCCATATAAGATAAAAAAACATTATCCTTGTACTTTTACTGGAAAAGTCAAAAAGTACCTTGTATAGTAAAAAAAAGAATGATTCCTTCTATACCATGTAGTAAAAGTAAAAAATAAGTAAAAACGAAATTAAAAATAAATAGAAAAATAATAAAAATTTTATGAAAACATTTTTATAAAATATGTACATGGAGGATAAATATATCCAAAGTATATACTTACATATAAACAATCTCGGATAAAACTGAGAATTCAAAATTATCCCTTACCTTAGGTCCAATTTCTTATGTACGAGTCTGAAACTTCTATATAGTGGGTTTAAACATATTATTAACTTTTAACATAATAATAATAATATTTATCATATCAAATATGATTCACTTATGACTTTATATTACCTGTTCATTTTTCAATTTCATGTTAAACCATCATTTTGGGTAATAATCGTTTCATTTATCATACATGTTTGGACTTTTGGAACTTGATATTATTACATATATCATGATTTATTTAATTAAAGAATGAAAAAATGATATATATATCATATATATTAAGTATATAAATATATATAATAGATCAATAAATGGAATGGAATACACCGTTCATGGAGACGGTAAGCCGTACGTACGCATGAACGCTATTTTTGTTTCCTTATTATATTTACTGGATGTAAATAAATGAAATATATATACATAAATCTAGTATAATTATTATGTCAAATATTTAATGATTATTTATTATGTATAATTTATAGTCTTTTTTGAATGTTTAATGTGGAAAATGAATCGCATCGCATTGTGGAGCCGGTAAGCCATACGTACGCCCGGGCGATGATATCGTTCCCATAATTGTTAAAATATATTGATGTGGATGATGTATAATATATCATAATTATTATCGTTTTATAATAATCTTATATAGTTATTATTTCCTCCATTATACCCATCCATGTAAGTTGCTGGTGAAAAACAGATTACACCACGGCATGGAGACAGTAATCCGTACGTACGCATGCGCAATGATTTTGTTTTTCGTAGGATGGATAGAAGGTGAAATAGGGATGTTTCATATTTATAATAACATATAAGTATATGAGGGATACTTATTTTTTTAATTTACAATGAAACCACTAAAGAAGAGTAATTATATGAATAAATAAGTTTGAAAGAATCGGTAAAAGAGATTACCTCTTCCTCATCGTGCCTCCATTAAACTTTCTCTTAGGGCACTAGAGATGGTATTTTGAGAAAACCATCACCTATAGAATTTTACTAGATAATTTTAAAAGACAAATGTTCAGGTTTTTTCCAATATTGAAGTCTCATAATATACTGAAGAGGAGAGGGAGGAGGTGCCCTTTTATAACAGAGGAGAGAGTCACTTTAGGAAAGTTCTAAAATATTAATTGATTATAAATTCAATATATACTTAAAATTTTCCAGAAATTATTTATTTATAATATAAGATAATTTTGTTTCAAATAAACACCATAAAATAAATTTTTGAAAAGTTTTTAATATTTTTTTATCCTTATCTTTTTGGTTTTACCCTTGTTTTACCTTTTTAATCTTACTGTGATATCATGTTATTTACACACAGTGGGTTAATGTAGTTACCATATCATGTCAAACAACCCAAAAAAGTTATTTTTAACATATTTGGATGGATGTCAAATATTTTTATATGTATTATAATTTTAAACAATTTAATATAATTTATTAATATATTTTATGTTTTATGTCATGAATTATGTCATTTTTACACATTATTCATACTTGAATGTTTTTTTTAAAATTCATAAAAACATGATTCTTTTAAATATAAGGCATTACCTTGAAGATAATATGTTAATATCATCACGAAAATTTGTGCATGACATCAAAATAACCAAATTAATTTTTTTAATATTTATAAATTCATTTATTTGAATCCTTTATTAATGAAGTAATTACTAAATCATCCTTGTTTCATAATTAAATTTATTTATTTAATGTCAAAATTTTAAAAATAAAATACAATGATGTATAAAATATTTTTATATTTATAATGAAAATTTATAGTCTAAGATATCACTTAAATAACCCCATAGAAAAATTGTTTTAGTAAATGATATATGTTTAGAATATATTTTCCTTAACATTTAATTAAAAGTAATGAAATGTCATTTTCACTTATAGGTGGCTCCATGGGGACCCAAAATTGACCCAAGTATTCCCATGGTCGGAAATGTATCATCCCATAGGGTTAGGAAATGTATTAGGGAAATTTAATATTGTTATAATATTAATTTTTTACCCTTATTTACCAGATTTACCCTTTAACCGTGGTAAATAAATTATTTACTAAAGTTACTATTCATAATGTGTAAAAATAAATGTTACCTATTTATAGAATTTATACCTCCTGATTCCAAATAATGAATCCATTTTCCAAATTCAAAACTCGGAATTGGAAGAAAATAATTTATAATTAATTCTCATTACCAAACCAAAAAGCAAGTTTTTAAGAAGTAAAAACTACCAAAATAATGACATGTGTTTGTGTCCAATTTAAGATTGAAATTACTTAAAATGACAAATATTTTATTAAATGGTAAGAATATAATCCAATTATACTTTAAAACAAATTAAAATTACAATATTACTATATATATAAATTAGATCAAAAGATAGTTTTGACTTAAAATGTAATATTTTTCACTATTCAATAAAAATGAACATTATCAGAAAAATACCAAAAAATTACCCAAAGTAAATTATGATTTCTCTCTTGTAAATAATAAGTTTATTATGTCCAATGTAACTTATAGTGGTTTCAAAAACTATACTCAAAATGGGTGCGCCATTAAAAGGCCGTGAAACGACATTTTTATAAAAATACTTATTTTATCTGAAAATTTGATTTTTATTCTCATAACATGTTCCATAAAATGTATTTAATTAATTATAATGTTATATAAAATTAAAAATTTGGTTAATAATATTCATAACGGCTAGTTTATATCTGATTAAATAATAATATTATAATAATATATCATTTTAGTGAAACACTGTATCACGTACAATAGAAGCTATCGAGGAAGGTCGCTCTTGCATGTAACGCAAGACAAGTCCATGTTGTGTGTATTGAAAGATTAATTTGGTGCCTCATAAAATATAATCCAAAGTTGTTTCATTTATAAATTGAATGAAATCTATACTCAGTATAGCGTGAGACAAATTCCATCAAAAGAACATAAAATTGCGTGCAACACAAGACAAGAATAGTGTTGAGTATACTACAAGCTAATACGATGTTATGTATAGTGAAAGATAATCTTGGTGTAGCTTAAAACACATGATATCAAAGAAATTATTAATAATATATCTCATAAAATCTCATGGTGTTACATTGAGATAACATCAAATCTATTCATCATAAATCCCAAATTATCAGATTTCTAGAGCCATTAAAGGGTATGATTTCAAACCACTAAAGAAGCTATATATTTTTCAATAATGTTTTACAAGAAACCATGAGGTTTATCTTTAATTACTTTTTATAATTTCCTCACAATTCATGAAATATTCTCCCTCATTTATCTTTAGCTCTATGAATTCTCTTTCCATATTTGTTTCAAGAGTTTGAGGGAAGTACTTAGTAAGAAATAGTTTCTTAAAGTCTTCCAAATAAATATCTTATATTTAATACCTTGTATTGATGTTCCTTAACAACAACCACTATTTATTTACTTACCTATTAAAATTATAAACCACAAGATTCACCTTATCCCTATCAGAAAAAAGGATCGTAGAAAAGTTCTTCTCCATTGTTTAACCCAATTTTCTGTGACAAGTAGATCATATATTCCACTAGTCATTGTTGGTCAATTCAACATAAATGACTCAATGTCTTGTTGAGTTTTCTTAGGTGTATGAGTAAGTTCAACATGATTTAGCTTATTATTCATAGTCTGATATAAATAGGATTCAATTTCAATGATGTTTGGAACTCCACCACCCATAAAACATAGGAAGTCGTCCGGACAATCTTTTCAATTTCCTAGGCATGGGTTGTTGGAATGGTATCTCCTAGTTCACACCATATTATAAAGTAAAAGATGTTTTCACAAAATATATGTTAAAAAAATGAATAAATAATTATTACTTTTCACAATTGACTCTAAAGGAATATCTTATGGGATCCCTATGTCAATATTTTTTTTAAAACAAAACTTCTTGGATATTTACATACACTTTTCATTATCCTAATGGTTTTCACTAATGTTATCTAATACTAGTTCTAGAAATATCTAAACCATTATATTATAACAACTATAGTAGCTCTACCTTTTATTATATAACTATTTCATCATTTTAAAGATAGAAAACATAACAACATTACAAATCTAATAGTAAATGGTATGCTTTATTAGGGAAATTAGGCCCATACATAAATTTTACATAATAAAACATAAAAATTATTTAATTCATAATTATCTAGATTCATAGTGGTCCTTATGTTCTCTTTAGTACATGATATCACAAAAATATATACATCAATGAAAGGGGTGAGATAAAATCCTAGAAAGATGATAAATAAACATATGAATCAATATAACATGGGTGAGAAAAATAATTATCATATAAGAATAGGGTAATCATAATAATTATGATATGATGTATTTGATAATGTAATGGAATGAGACAATGCATAAAAAGGAAACATCATGGCCTAGGGGTCATATACGACACATAGTTGTGAACAAATCTAGCATCAGGTTCACGAAAAACATATGTGTATAATCCTAACATCAAGATTGTAAAAAAATAAAGCATCATTTTCTTGAATATATTAAATTATATGATTAGATACCTCACATTAATGAATGCATTGGATTCATATATAATTCCAACCCACCCACCACACCATAATATTTACATAATCATGCATGGCACATAGAATATATAAGAAATATAATTATTAAATAACTCCAGAAATGGAATAATTTTCACAAGGAATTAATAAATAATAGAATCATTTATGAAATATGTTATTCAAAAATTTAAAATAAAATTACATATTTTTTATAATAATCATCATTTTCGAGCGATGAAGAAGAAACTCAAGAGAAGCCAAAGATGTGTTTTTGAAAGAAGAGTTCATTTGGAAAATATTTTTATTTGTAATAAAATCAAGTAGGGAACATATATTTCCTGATAATAACATTTCATAGTAGTAAAATTATATTTAGGGAAATGTACAATAGAATTGATACAAAAGTTTTCATGAAAGAGGGATAACACAAAGAAAAGGAGTTGGGTTCAAGAATACCCATACCTTAATTACTGTTTAATTTCATTCCTTTTCAACCTCATGATTAATAAACATATGTTTATTAATAGAATAATCCTGATGTTAATCATAGTGATTTGAAAAACTATTTATCAATTATAATAATTGTATTATATTTTGTAATTTCTTTTTATGAAATTGATGAATTTTGATATAATATGTCTCTTAAAAATTTCCCATTTTCTTTTGATTTATCTATTTTATTAAATATAATTTATTTATTAGTAAAATTAATTAAAGAATCATAAAATAAATGTAATTAAATATTTATATATTTTATATAATTTATACCATACTTCCATGAAGGTGTTTATATGAATTTTCTTGTCAATGTCTTCATAAGTGGTTAACCAACCTTTAACGAGACATTTCTAAAAGGGTTGGAAAGTGAAGTAGGACATTTAGATTTTCCCTAAATATGATAATTACAGTAGGTTAAGATCATTAGTATAAATTTTTGTTACTATATAATCATTTTTTCAATATATGTTATTGAAATAAAGAGGTTCAAAACATGATAGAGAAAAATAAAAGAGGGAAGATTTAATATAGACTTACTCTCTACTCAGTGTATATTTTTTTATACAACACTATAACTCCATGGTGATTGGATTTGGATTCCTCCAAAACATCCCTATCGATTATAAGAGTTATAATATGTATAATTTGGGAATACATTTTTATTTTCAATGGGTAGGAGGAGTATTTTTTTAAGGGGAGGGGGAGGGGTTATTTATACCTGAGGAGATGGGTATTTTTAGAATAAAATAATTTATCAAAGGTAAAATTTGTCAAAGTGATATTTTGATAATATAAATCGCATATTAATATAATATAATTAGTTTAATAATTTAAATATACTTTATAATTATAATTCATTATTTTATTGAGAAGTAAAATGGAAAGAAAGAAAAGTTGTTAGTTTAGGGAATTGTTTTTTTCTCTATGTTTTGGGAAGTTCATTTCTTGTTAGGAAATTGAGTTTATTGTATTTTAATGAACCATTTTTGAAAATAAATATAACATGTACTAACCTAAAGATCTATAAAGGATTATTTCACCATTAAATTATCAATGATGTAATTTAAGATACACTGTTTATAAAAAAATGGTATTTATACTATCCACCTGAAAATTGAATTATTTTAGGAAATTACAAAAAAAATAACCATTTGTTAATTTTAATTTTTTAATATCAAAAATTATATTCATTTTATTAAAATAAATATCTACAATAGGTAATTTTAATTTTTAATATAAAAAATATTTTTTTATAAAATACTTTAAAATATAGTTTACTAGAAATGTGCTTCAATTTACATTGAATTTCTTATTCATAATTTTTTTGAATTTTATAATTTTTATTTACATAAATTAATCATGATAATTTTTTATTAAAATTTATTATTTGATGTAAAAGTATTATTCCAATGGTCAAGTTACTATTCCCAATAGTCATGTTACTATTCCCAATGGTCACATTACTATTACCATTAACCACATAAAAATACATATATACTAATATATTATTTCACTCAATATTCAACTCAATTTCTCTCAAAGTTATATATTTTTATCATGTTTCTTGGTTTACTAATATTTTTATTCTTCTCAATAGTGTTTTATATGGGTGTGAAGATTCTAGTATATTGTGGGGATCCATATTTTCCTATTTTATCTTTTCTATTTTTATTTTCTGTTTAGTTATACTATTTGTAATTTTTATCAGTTTTATTTTTGATTAATGAAAAAATATTTAGTAATGGAAAAAGTCTCTAGGGGTTTCTCTATATATTAGATGTGTATAATATTATACAACACAAATTTATTATGGAATTATTTTTAGTAAAAACACTTGGCCATTAGAATAAATATACATAAATGATATTATGTTTAATTAATAACCACTATCTACTTATCATCCATAAGATAGAAAATGAAATTGTCACTCTTGCATAAATTTAGACTACCACCTCTAGGAAGTGATATAAATAATTTTTCATCACTACCTAATATATATAATTATAAAAATGAATTTAATGAATAGATATTATATTTATAACATATTTATGATTATAGAAAGACAATTTAATATTTAACTTATTTTTTAAGTGTACTGAAAATTAAAAATATCACGAGTTTTTACTTGAATACTATCACGTCCATTAATTGACATATATAATTTTTCATCACCACCTTGAATGTGTGGATATAAAATTGTATATTGTTAATAAATATGGGTAATAAAAAATTATTAATATTATAAATATGTAAAAACCATTACCAAGGTCAAAGTACCAAAATCTCAAAATCAGAACATTAACTAGAAAAAAAAAATTGATAAAAAAAATTGATTTTAATCAAGTGTTATTAATTAATAAGTAATTATATATTATAAGGTAATTATAGATAGAAATATAAATATGAATTTGGTTCTCATATATATGCATAATAAATATAAATTTATTACACTAGAGGTTATGTTGCTTGTAATGTAATTTGAATGTGGATGTAATGGTTTATATTACTATCTCGATTTTTAGGATTATTTATGTTTCAAATTTCATTATTGTAAGTTATATATTAATTCTCTCCTAAGACCCATATATTTTCTTATAGTATTTTTATTTTAGGGTTTTTTATGTATTCATTCCACTTTACTCCCTTTTTACTCAAAATTACTGGAAGAATATTTTCTTCGAAAAGCCAACTGTATATATCTTTTTAGTGGATAATATTTTTATTCCATATCTATGAGCATAATTTTTTTTATTGAATTTATTATCTACTAATAAATTATTATCAAATTTAATTTTATAACATTTTATACATTACTCAAAAATTTTATAATAGAATATCCCTATCATTTTCCAAACAAGTCATTCATGTCTTTCTTCACAAAAGTGTGAAAAAATGTATATTTTAGTGTATATGAAAGGATTATATTTTCATATTATAATTATCATTATTAAATATAAATTTTATTTTAAAATATTAAATGGATTTTTCAAATAAAATATTATTCCCATTGTTCTAGTAGTTTTTATTTTTTAAAATTTACCAAAAGAAAAGCATGGTTTCTATTATTTTTGATGCATATCTCTAATGATTTTATAAAAGATTTATTCAACTATCTCAATATCCTTAAAGTATTGTTTGGCATGGGTGGGGATATGATCTTCTGATACCACCCACTTTGTCTTTATATATGTCCTAGGATGATGATGGTTTAATGATGTATTCATGGAATCTGTTTCTTTCAAATGGTTTAGTTAAGATATGATGAAATGATTATGTTTTGTGATACTATTACAGGCAAATGTATGATTATTATTATATAATAAGTATGAAAATAATTATGTAGACCTAAATTTCAGTGGGTAATTATTGATATATATTGATACAATATGAAATTAAATAAGTAGTGACCTAAATACACTATGAGACTCTTTCCATTATGTTTATGGGAATTTGGAGTGATCAAAATCCAGTTTGTGAATCTATCAACCATGTTATGATAGTCTTGGTAGTGATCCATGGATAAGTAAATTAATTTGTAGAAATATTTTCATTCCATCAACTTACATATTATTATTATGATATGCTCTCATGGATTATTATTTATCATTTATAATCCCACACTCTTACGAATCATGTCCTTTATTATGGAATTTTTTACAGAACTATGGATTTATTGTCTAGAGATTTTTGGAAATATTTTCATGATTTATGATCATGTTATTATAACCTTATCATTATCTTATTAAAACTCATGATCACCGATTAATTACTCACTTTTTTTACCTTACTAGAATCTAATCTCATAATTATGTTTCTATTTCCCCAGGTTATGAAGAAATCCATTAAGTAGGATATATCTATGAAGGTTAATATGTGAGAAGAAATTTTTGGGAGATATTATAGATCTACCATTAAATAATTTGATTATTCATATAGTATACAAAGATACTAAACACTTATTGTTATTAAGTTTGAATCATTTTGATATGTATGCAACATTCATCTAAAATTATTTTATATTGATGTATGTTTTTCTCTGGTTTACTCAATTGGTATCAAAGTATATTATAGTTATTTTGGAGATTTTATTATAAGTAATGAGAGTATAGAAACTGTGAAATAATATAATAAACCAATTTTATATATGACGAACCTAAAGTTTCCTTGGTTGATAATATGGTTCCATAATTTATGACATCTTAGGAAGGGGTTTTTATAATACGATTTCTCACATTGATTATTGATTCCTAATACTCAATATTATATATTTTGATTTTGTCAAAGGATTGAACCCGGAGTAATTGTGTGAAGAAAAAATGTTACAACCAATGAAATGACCATTATCATGAGTAACTGAAGGTAACGAGAGTTGAGATAAAAAATTCCTATAGGATTTCGCACCTAATTCTATTAGCCAATAAACAGTTACATTAATTAGTCTAAACTTTCAAACATCCAAAGGAAGTAATAAATTACCATTATGTCTTTTATGTGGAAACAGCCACCTTATTTCATTGGTTTCTCTGACCAACTTATTTCTAAGTAACATTTCAATGATATAGAGAATATATTTTCCATTATCCTATAATAAAGCTGAGAAGTGCTTTTTTGTTATGTATAACTTGTAACATAAAACTGATCAATGGTTAAATATTATAAATAATAAAAGGTAATATGAAAAAATTTACTATTTGGAATGGGAAGAGTTAAAGAAGCTCGTTTTCAATATGGGGTTTTCTTGAACACTTCACACTAAAATGTAGAGGAAATTTATTGATATAAAGTTAAAGGGTGATTACTCCATTTCTACTTATGATATTAAATTAACCAAAATTACAAGGTATTGTTGTTGTTTTATAATCTACCATAAAGTTAAAATGGATTGATTCCTTAGTGTTATAAGATAATGTCTATTAATGTCTTTGGATAAGGAGGCATTGATAGCTATGAGAAACTATTCAATATTCTCTTAACATAGAAATGGAGAGCCGTGAATCTCATTATTCTCATGGTTTTTATACAGGAAGTGAAGAATATATTTTTTAATAGAATTAAATAATAATACCAAGGGAGGAATGAAAATTAATCATTATTTATACAAAAATATTGATAGAAGCATGGATTAAACTAACTTAATAGGGAAAGTAAATGTTTTATGATTAGAAAAGATGTACATAAATAAACTAGAATCCCAATTGATGTGAGGAGGTAATAAAATGAAATATAATAGAGATTAATATCAACCAAATTTCCCACCCATGCACTAATTCTATAATTACAAGGAGTATACACATTATGAAAACAAGTGCATGAATCTAAGTGTTAATGATGACAACCAACTTCATTAACCACTTATGAAAAATATCCAAAAGGAAGGATTATTCAATCATAACTAATATAGTGGGTCACAAGAACTATGTGGTGAAGGAACAATTATCATACACCATAAAATTGAATTTTTTTATTTGATTCAGATTCCACCCACTCTATTATATCTAATGAATTTTATACAAGTATCATATTTCTACATCAATAGTTTGGTATTGAATTATTTTTGAATATTGTGAATGGTGCAATGATTTAATATCAAGAATATATAACCACTCTAACATATGTTTTTTCAAATTCACTTCTTATAAATTTTACTAATATACATCTATATGAATTTTATTTGACTTTGACCATGTATTGGCTCTCACTATACATATAATGTACAAACATCAATAGAGGGGAAGCCGAACATGATATTTATAATTAATATATGAATTTATATTGGTATAAGGATAAATATAAAATTTCATTGTAAATTACTTCCATTGTATGGGTCTAAATACCTATTCATAAGGAATATTTATCCGGAATGGTTAATAAAAACATAAACACTAAAGATATTACATTTTTTTGGGAATATGGTTATGTATATTTTTACAAGTGTCATAATTTTCCCTCTAATCATGATTATTATTTTTATATAATACTCAAACTTGGTGGAATTCCTATTTAATATACGGCTTATATAATGGACCTAATTGTGTTATAGGAATTAATTTTGAATGTTTATAAGAATATGGATAATGAGTTCATATTCCCTAGTGCATCAGCATATAGTGAAACTATTTTTTTTAATAATAAACATGGTTCAACACATATTTTTATTAATTATTGAAAACTTAATAAGATCAATAATAAGAATAAGTACCCACCACCTCATATTGATATTTTTTTTGATCAATTAAGAGGAGATCAATACTAATCAAAGATTTAATTTCAATCACCATATCATTAGTTAATGGTCAAAATAGTGGATATACCTAAGAAAAACTTTCGTATAAGGTACTGACAATATTAATTTATTTTTATTTTATTTGGACCTCTCAATTACCTTATATATTAATGAATATTATGAATAGTTTCTTCACACACTACCCTAATCAGTTTGTAGTAGTCTTTATAAATGATATTATCCTATATTCCAATAGTAAGGAAGAACTTGAAGATGATTTGAGGATTTCCTTAACACCTTAAAGAAGGAAAAAATGTATTTAAAATTTTTCAAGTGTCAATTCAAGCTATAAAATGCATCATTCCATGTTCATGAAATTACATGAGAGGGTATATCGATGGATCCTTCAAAGATAAATGTTTTTGATAAATTTAACAAACCAACAAATGTGAAATATATCAATAGTATTCGTGGATTAGAATGATAATATTAGTAATTTTTGAAAACATTCTCTTGGGTTTCAATTAGACTAATAAAGTTAATTTAAAAGGATACAATGTTCCTTTGGATAGATGCTTATGAATAAAATTTAATGGTGTTGAAGATATGGCTGGTATGTAAACCTATTTTTATACAAAATAATAGTGGATAAGGGTCTGTGATATATATTAATTTATGAAATAAGGGGATGGGTTGTGGTATCGTATATAGTGACATGGTGGTTGTGTATGCCTCATTCTAATTGAAGGTTCATGAGAAAAATTAAACAAATAATGATTTAAAGGTGATAGTGGTACTTTGTTTTAATGAAAATAAAGAGGAATTACCTATAAAGTTAAAGGTGTGATCTATATATTGATTATAAAATCTTAAAGTATATATTCACAAAGAAAGAGTTAGATATGAGATAAATAATATGGTTAGATTTTATTAATTATTACTAGTGCTAAATACATTACCATCTTGGAAAGGAGAGCAAGATGGTTGGTACTATCAGTTGGTACGATCATGTTTGTTTATATTTCATGTGGATTAATATAGATCCAATATTTATGAATTTTTTGTGGATGGACCTCAAAATCATGAGTGTGTAGACATAATATATTACTCAAATGAATGTTCAATAATCTATTCATTTGAAAATTAAAAGGGATAAAAATTAAGATGAGGAGATGTAAAATAAGGTAAGGAATGTTCTAAAGTTAAACTATGACCATGATGGAATGATAAGAATCATGATGAAAATATGAACCCTTAAATACTAGTATTGAAGATGAATTTGTGGGATGAAGCAAAAAACTCATTATTCAACATCAATTATGGATTTAAAAATATGCATAGAGATCTTAAAGAGAATTTCTAGTTGGACCACATGAAAATAGATATTGTGGAATATGAATCTATATGATGGGTATGTCAGTAAGTTAAGGATAATTATTAGAAATATAAGGGTAATATGAAACCATTACTCAAAACTAAATGAAAATTAGAAAACATCACGATGAATTTTGTTTTAGAAATCCAAAATAAATATAAAGGCTATAATACAATTTGGTAGATAACCGATCACCTTAAAAAGTCATCACATTTAATTTTAATGAGGGATAATTTTATACCTGATCAAAATTGAAGAATATACATTAACTGAGTGCTAAGGTTTCTTAGATTACCACTATCAATTTTATCCAATTAATATCCAATGTTCACCCCAAATATATAGATAATACTTAAATATGATTTAAATATGAATATTAGTTTTAGTGAAACCTTTCACCCATATATTGTTGGAAATTTTGAAGGAACTATCTAGACACTTAATGATATGTTTATTTATCTAAATGTTGACATCAATGCTGGATGGAATAAACACCTTCCCCTAGTTGAATTTTCATAGAATAGTAGAAATCAAAAAGGATATCCAATGGCTATTTATGTAGATATTTATGGTAAGAAGTGAATAATTCTTACATGTAGGGATGGAGTTAGAGAGTAAAATATGTTGGGACCATAATGCGATGAGTAAATAACATAGAAGGTACATCCATTAAACATCATATTAGAGAAATTTAATGTTGATTGGAAAAGTTATGATGAAAATTAATGGAGAGATCTATGGTTCAAAGTTGGTTAAAAACATTCTTATGAATATTTTTCAATAATAAATATATGTGATTTAGAAGGAAGGGGAAGCTAACCCCAACAATTATCAGTCCCTAAGAGATTATTGATTGTATTGGGATACTATATTTTTATTTGGAACTTCCATAGAACCTATCCCCAATTCATGATGTGTTCAATGAATCTTTTTTAAGGAATTATATATCTGATCCTTTACACGTACTAAACTTATAGTCTATATAGATGTACCGTGATCTTTATTATGAGGAAACACCAATGGATATTCTAGATATGATCAAACCATAAGTTTGTGGAAGCAATGTGGGTACCTAAGTAATTTATATGGAATAAGTATCCTCATATGTTTCCATTAGACTAATGGAATTTCTTGTGGGAATTTATTTTAAATGTGGAAGAATGTAACACCCTGAAATTTTAGATTACATTTTTAATCAATAAATTTATTATATTTGAACGAATTTAATGCACAAATCACTATAATAAATAAAATAATTCTTTTTTATAATATAATATAGTATATATTATAATAAAGTTAAATAAAACCTAATTATAAAAATTAATTAAATAATTATAAGATGTAATAATTTAATTATTCATTTCAAAATCGAAATGATTTTTTAAAATAATTGGTCTTATTATATATTATAATTTTTTTGTTTCCCAAATTCTAAAATTTTATTTTTTAAAAATTGAATTAATTCTTTAATTTATTAGGTCAAAATTATATTATGTTTATTTGTAGGGGTTTCCTGAAATGGTTTGTTTTTTGGTGAATAGTAAAAAAATAGTCTTTACAAATACCATTACATTTATGACATTATTATGATATGAATATTAATAAATAATATATTGAACATTTCTGTTTATAAAATATGTTTTGTTAGTAAAATAAATCATTTTAAACTATTACGTCGAATCTGGAAACCCATTCTTGATTATTGCAACCTATATTTTATTTTTTTATATTAGAAAATAATTTTAGTTTTTTTCATTTTATTAATTATTAAAAATGAACCATTTGAGTTTTTATTTAATTTAAAGTCATAAAAATTTTATTTTATTTACATAAAAAAAATCCATGGGAATCAATTCTATACATGATTTTTTAAAAATTAATTACATACTTAAAAAGGTATTTTCCCAAAACATATTTTCCATTGAGTTTTTCATAAATATATTGAAAGTAATTTTTACCACATGTAGATATTTAATGTTTTAAATTTTATTAAATATTTTAAATAATAATATTAAAATTTTGTAATAAAGTCCATATCATTGTTTTCCAAAATAATAGTTTCCTTGGTTACATTTAAGTCACCACTACAAAGGAAAAAATGGGATTAATTTGGTTAAACTGAAGGAGAAAGCTTCAAATATACCAAAAACCATATATTTATTTGACTGATTGAGAGTATTTCAAACTATTAACACCTAATCAATATAATTTATCTTCTTTTGTGCCACTTTAAAATGAAAATTAATGTATATTATTATATAATTTAGGGTATATACAAGGGTTCCACTCCCATCATTTATAAAAGTGAAACTCATATTCCCACTTATCCCACACTTTTTGAACCTTATCTTGACCAAAATAATCCCAAAACACTTCTCAAATAACCTATCAATTTCCTATAGGTTTTACCTCGTCAAAAAACCAACCTAATAAGGATTAAAGTGTATTTCAAATGAGTATACCTAAGGAAGAGATAATTATATTCACTAAGTTCTTCCAAGTATATTTATTCTTTCATTTCCCTTGAATCCAATATAAAAATTATAATACAACACCATTTTTTTCATAAATTTAATTAAACTTTATTATGTTTAGGGAATAATAATTATCTAATTACCATATATCTAATTAAAAAATGAATGTGTCACTCTTAAATATGTGAGAACTTCCGTCTCCAGGAAGCGATATATTTCATTTTTCATATCTGCCTTATATACATGGGTATAAAGACAAATTTTATGAATATATATTCTATTTATAACATAATTTGTATTTTTTTATAATTTTTTTATTTAAATTCCTTTTCATTATCTGAATAATGAAAACATCACCAGAGTGTATGTGCATACCACCACCTCTATAGAGTGATGTATCACCTTTTTTATCATATCCCTTAATGGATGGTTATAAAAGTATATATAATTAATACATAATTTCATAATGAAATGATTATTATTAGGAATATTATGAAACCATTACCAAGGTGAAATGAACCAAATTTCTGAAATGAAACATGCATAGAAAAAAAGAGCAGTTGACAGACGAATAAGTATTTTAATGAAACATTATTAACAAATATGTAATTAGAAATTACAAGGTAGTCATATATATTACTATAATTATGAATATCTTTATTTTATAGTTTTTTTGAAAATATAAAATTAATATATTAATATTCAGAGTTCTTACGATGCAATTTGGGACTTGAGGTAGGGGTTTATATTACAATCTTGGATTTTATTAGGATTATTCATATTTCAATTGAAATTATGGTAAATTATAAGGTCATTATCTTATAAAAAATAAATAATTTGTTCTTATATTTTTATTAATGGGGTTTTAAATTATTATTTCTATTTCCCCATCATTAGTACTCAAAATATTGAATTATCATTTCTATGTAAATACGTTCTTTTTTTATTTTTTGTTGGGAATATTTTTACATCAAATACATTTTCTTGAAAATTGTTTTATAGAAGTTATTATTAAATTTTAAATGATTTATAAAGTTATTTTTATAATATATCTTAATTTATTAATATAAATTATATATAAATATTATTGTGGTTTTCCAAATTGGTCATTTTTTACTTCATTTACAAAATATTAAAAAGAATGTTTTTATTATCATTTACAAAATGAATATATTTTACCACTATCAACACTATTCTAAAATATAAATATTACACAATAAGATTCCATGTCTGTTAAAATAAAATATTATTCTCATTGTTCTGCAATTTTTTAGTATTTAAAAGATACCATTAGATTTTGTTGTTTTCTCTTGTTTTTCAAATCATATTTCTAATGACTTTGTAAAGGTAATTTTTATCTACATAAATATCATTTAAGGATTACTATTCTTAACATCGGATATTATTGTATTATTCCATACCATTTATTTTCATCAATGAGTTATGTTTATTTTTAATGATTTTTTATGAAACTCATTTATTTCATATGGGTTAATTAAGATGTCATGAAATGATGACTATTTTACGATTTTATGGAACAATATTTATGATATTAATTATGTGATGAGTGGTTATAGAATTATATGTATGTCCAACACATTAGTTAAATATTCACATCTCAAAATAAAATATGAAATAGACTCGGGAGTGAACCCAATACACTATTGGACTCTATCAAAAATGTTTTTCAGAATTTTGAGTGAAAACTATGCACTATGGGACTCTATAAAATTTTATGATAGTATTTTAGTGATACATGAAGGAGGAAGTAAATTTTTAGGCTTATGAATCATGGATCATGATTTACTATTGATAATTCCATACACTTATGACCCGAGTAGTTTTGTATGAAAAATAATTATGCTATGTCACATGATTTATGGTTTTGACTTGTTGGGTATGCTTTCATAATTTAACATCGTGTTCTTATACCCTTAAGATCATATTATGATCACTCTCTAGAATTTATTAATATCTCTCATGTTTACACTTACGGATCATCCAAGATCATAGTTTCTTATGTTTCTATTTCCCTAGGAAATGAAGAATTATAATAAGTAAAATATTACTAAGAAGGGTACTATGGGATAAGAAATTTATGGGGGATGTTAAATATATTTCATAAAATATGTTTATTATATTTCTAATATATAAATATAGAATACCATTACGGTTCTTTGAGATTCATTTTTTGCACAATATTTTGAATATTAATCTAAAATGATGTAATATTTATGAATGTTATGATTGGGTTTATTCAATAGTAATATTAGTGAAATATGAATCTCTTAGTATTAGCAAATATAGTATTGTTGATATCTCATTATAAATTATATTATGAATTTTTCCTATCCAATAGATACCCTTAACTAATTTAATTTTTGAATGATTGATTGAAAATCAACTTTTTTTATTATCAAAATACTTTTGAGGAAAAAGTGAGAAACCAAGAGATCCATCATTACAACTGCATACAAACAAAACAGAGAACAACCAAGAATAAACTACAGGATATTCCCCTCAACAGCAACTGCACTATGAAGAAGCCTTCCCCAAGGCATGACTGCTCGACTAAGAGTCCCATGTTGGAATGCAAGGGAACCGTACCGATGTAATAACCATACCCTCTCAATCATCCAAATCAAAATGACATGCACCGGTGATGGTTTCCTTCTAGGAACCCCATCTGAAGTAGATCCAGGTAGAGTTCTGGGATTATAGCAACAAATCATCATATCACATCCAAACATAAAGCTAAAGCTGAATGAGAAGAAGACACAACACTAACCCGCCTTCCCCAAACCCAACAACAAGAACCATCCACTAAATAGAGTCATTGAATAGTAATTTGATATTCCCAAGAATCTATTTCCTTAAACAATTTCTAGGAAAAAGATGAAACTTGTATACCTGATGACTCTATTATTTGATTTTAAATCTCATACACCAGATGTTCCTAGGACCATATGTATTCCTCAATGTTAATCTTCTTTTTATTGAACCCTCCAACCACAATTAGGTCCTTCTTATCAATCGAAGAGTTTTTCTCCTCATTTAGAATCATGCTTAGAGGCCTCCCCATTATTTTAGCCTCTTACTCATCTGTTTCATTAAGAAACAAAACTTGTTCAACACTTGATCTTCGGAACATAAAATCAAGTCCACGAATTTATAACCTTAGTCCACTGAATTATTGTGGCTCATAATATCAATGTCTGTCTTCTTGTCATTTACCTTTTTAGCAGAATGAGTCTCTAGAGTAGGAGGTAAAGAGAATTAATCCTTCCTACCCTTCATCCTCTTAAAACTACAATTACTCTTCAAATTTAAAGCTTGATATTCTGAATATCTTGGGTTGTATACCTTGGGCTCCTTCATGCATACCTTGTCAGCATACATCGGGCTAGCTTGGTCCAAGATCAAACCTACCTCATTAAGTCCTTAGAACCTATAGCTCAGGTGAATGGAAGTTAATATTCGAGGGTCCGAACACCCCCTATGCCCCTTACATGAATCTCCACCACCCTAACTAACCACCTCTGCTAAATACACAGCAATAGAAACCTCCTCACCACCTTCCATCTGATCTATGATAACATTTTTCTCCTTCACTTTTTCTTCCACATGAGCATCATACTGATGGAGCAACCCACCTCTCCTGTATGCTATAATTTGCAGGATGAGAAAGGTCCTACCTCAACCTGCTGACCACCTTGGACATCTTTAGATTCTCTTGAGGTACCATTGTCTTCGACATAAGAGCAACATCTGAGAAAGCCTCAAGACTCCCATTTTAGTCCACTGGATGGAAATCAAGGCGAACCTCCTCAACATGTTCATCCCTATAGTGATACATCCGGTATTGAGATCCCCTAATTGGTTTATTTCTACTTTCATCCTGAAAATACCTACCTTGATAAGCCTCCAACATCTTCATACTAGTATTGAGTTTAGCCCCTCGACCACGACCATCACTCGGAGCCCCTACAGTACTCTGTGAATTCATAGTACCGGTAGAGAACCCCACATTTCCCCTCACAATGCCTTTAGCTATAGTGTCCTAGGTATGGTTTAACACCCCCTTCAAATCCCTCCTTCAGAAATTGAGCCACTATAATGCACCCCGAAGGTCTGTCACAAGCAGCACCATCCCCAGGAGCCAAAGGCTACATGTCTATTCCAGAGCACCGGTTCCTAGCTCCACGTCGACACATCATCAGTGAATGACCCAAACTATTGCACTCAGTACATAAAAAATCCAACAATTCATACACCACCTATTGCCGACAATGATAAACCTCTCCTATTGTAATCCAAAAAAACATCATAGGTTCCCTTGAAGAATATACTTCAACACACACCCAAGGATTTAACAGATGAAACACTGTTATGGTTTGATGACCAGAGAATAGGTATCTCTTGGAAAGATTCCCCAACATCGTAATATTAGAGTGATTTTGAAAAGGGAGTGTAATATTAGGTCAGATCACCCATATTGCAACCATAGGTGAGTCCTGCTTCATATAAAAATTGCAAGCCCATCTTTGGAGGAAGAAGTGAGCTCCGTTGCAGCTCCGAGGTGTGCTTGACCACGCTTTGATGAGGTCATCCTCTATCTTGAATAAAATCCGGATACATCTGTTGTAAATCAAAACCACCATAGTCCTCTCTTGAAGATCCCAAGAACCAAACACATACCTATCGGTGTTGTCAACCGATGGTCTTCTCTGCAGAAATCAAGCGATTAAGGACAGATTGAGAAGCATTGAGGCCACATTTAACTCCGCAATCGAAAGCGGTAGATTCAAGTAACCACCACGGAGCTCAAAAACCTTAGGGCACAATGAACTTTGTGGAAAAGGGGGAAGAAGGTCTGGTTTGGAAAAGGAGGAGAAGAAATAACCCACCTATTTAGAAAATTATAAAGAAGATGGTGCCTCCCCCGGTGGAAGGGGAGAGACCGACACCTTGGCCTCCATCATCACGAAGAGTGAGAAGTGGCCTCCATCGAGCTACATTTCCCCTTTGATTTAGCTTTTTGTATTTGATTTTAGAGATATTATTAAAACTACGAGGACACATTTTATTTAAGTGGTTAAAATGAAATGACATAGTTCGTGGAAAACATTTTCATTCCATATAATATATCACTTTTATTATGAAATAGGTTTTTATATATTCTTTTTAAGTTAATAAAATCGATTTAAAAATAATCCATAGAAGATATAAAATAAACTAACAAATATTTATTCATTCATAATATATCATTAGAAAATAATTACATGAAAAAATTACAAATCATGGATTATCATATACCTTGGTTTATTACATATATTATATGTTTATAAACAAAAATTTGATATTAGATATAAAAAAAACATCCTCACATCTTGAGAATTCCACGATACATCTTCAATAAAAAAAAATTACCATTATATAAAAAACATACAATGAGGAATATAAATATTAAAGTATAAATAATTTTGAAAAATATATAACAAGGAATGAGAGGAGTTCCTTGTGAAGTAAAAAATATAAGTTGTGAATTCATTTAGTGAGTTAATATATAATAAGGAGATATAACATTATTAAATATTCTAATTGGGTTAAACATCCCAATACCATCATTTATATATTAATTGATCCTTGTTTTAATATACTTTTGGATGATTATTTTATTGGGGGGTTTCAGATGAAATTTTGTGACTTTTGAAATATCATGGTGTTGTGTAAAATTTGTGCATGGTTAGGGAAAATTGTGAGGTTTGGACTAAAAAATTGTGTTCCCTCTTGTGAGACAATTAAGGAGGGAACATTATTTTTCTACAAATTTTGACCAGTCTATAAAATACATGTAACCTAAGTAAGTGACTTTTTTCATGTTGGGTGCACTATTTTAAAAACCAAGCACCCTATTAAGATAAAATGTGTACCCTACTAGCTAGGGCGCATGGGTTGTTTACATAGATTTTCTAATCACATTACCCTATGAAAAAAACCATGCTTGTGGGTTTTCATTCCCCGGAAAATTTTATTATATATACAAAACAATCCATATTACCACCTTATCACCCATTTTCTCCTCAAACTCGAATCCTTGGTCATTGGAGGTGCCCAAGAGGTCATTTTATCTCCTCAATCCCATTTTCATAGTTGATCAAAGAAATGTTGATCAAACTCAATCTCCTTCAGCAAGTGGATATCCTATTAGGCGGTTTCTTCTAATCGTAATTTATCTCGTTTTATATTTTAACAGTTCATCATGTTATTGATTTATCTATTATTAGTTTTATTGGAATTTGATTATAGGTTTTTTTTTCTTGATCTACATCACCTCATTCTTTATTTTAGATAATGTTATGGGTTTTTCATTAATGATGTGATTAAAGTTAGGTGGTATTAGATTGGATTTACCTATGAATTAAACCTAAATTTTCATTATTTAATTTAAATTATATTATAATATATCTCGAAAAATTATTTTAAAATACTGGATGTATAATTTGAAATGGAATAGAACTTTTAAAGAACACTAATTTTATTAAAATTAAAATGTCGGGTGGATTTTCGAAAAAGGATGGATTTATTTGGAAATTTATTCGATATATTTATTTGATGTTAAACCTTGAGAATAAAATAGATTAATTTGAAAAAAATTTTTGAAATTTCATGAATTCATGAAAACCCTTATTGTGGGTTTGAAATAAAAAAGGCATGTTCAAAACTAAAAAACTGGGAAATTTTAATTTTAGATGATTTAAAATGTTTTGTTTTTCCATTTTCATTTTATTTATTATTTTTATAACAAGTTGTCCTAGGTGTTTTTTGTAAAATTCTACAATCACACTAGGATATTGACTCGATAGAAATGGATTTATAAAGACAACTATTACTTAAGAAATGCAACATAAACGACTAAGAGTGTTCCCCTTTAGGGGTGTAAATGGACAATGAGGGTTCTCCAATTTGGGTGTATACTAATTTAAGGGTGAAAACCTATTTTTATATGTTATCATTATTGATATGTATGAAGATAGTTTTACCCAAATTAACATACAGTGGATATTTTGTACATAGTACTATGATTATTTGAATTGATTATACATTCCAATGATTATTGAACTATTTTATTCGTGCCAAATATTTTATATAATTGTTTTATATAAAATAATAATTTGAGGACATTTTTATATATTTTCTTGTGAAAAATATAACAATTTAAAATATTATAATTATATACCATTCATAGTTTAATTAAAATGAATCATAATTGTTTTACTTAATATGGTATTGATTATGGAACACTTTTTTAGTACCTATTATGTTTTATATCTCACACATTAACTTTTCCTGTTATAATTTGGAAGGTTTCTTATGAAATGTCTATGAAAAGGGAAATTTCCACTTTGAGGTGGTGGATGTTCTTGATCCATGAGACTATGGAGAGATAATGGTGACTAGATTAGTTGTTTTCAACTTGTTACATAGAATATTATGAGTCTTTTATATGGTTGATGTTGTATTTTACTTTGATATATTTATCGATATTTAAAGATAATGTTTTACTTTTATTGGTACATCTCCATTTACAGTGTTGAGAATCATGACATTTGTATTTTTTTTTTCTTCAATTTTTTGTGGAAAATTTGTTCCATAATTGATCTTGTATGATTTCAGGTGCTGGTCTCTATCTCATGGGGATTAGGGACACCCTTTGGGATATGTCGTGGATGGATCAAGTGTCAGGGTACTAGGGTATCTAGGAATTTTTATAACAAATTGGAATCATAGGTGTTGGATAAAAATCTTTCCATGATGTCAGTACATGGTTTGGGATATCTTAATGGGACATATGAGGTTGTTATGTGTGAGTTCCTTGCCATATCTTATTGTAATATGGCTTAAGTCACCATGTGTGTTTAGAAAAACTATCTTTGAGGAATGTTTTCATCTAATTATTTTATTTTCACTACATTTGATATGAGTTTGTTAAATCCAAAAATTATATTTATACTTGATATTACTAAATATTTTTTTGTGGAATCCTTTAAAATATATTTAATTTTTATGTTAATGTTTTTTTTGCATCATGCCTATGAGAATAATGGTGAATACACTCTAGGAGTACATTTTTTGTGAAGTCGAGTGATTGCATACTCTAGTGGACCATAATATTTTTGAGATGATCAAATAGGCTTTCCAATATCTAGAATAATTAACTGAACAAGTTACCATTCAAGTTTCGGTAGTGAAACCTTGAAGAATAAAATATCATGATCATGCTCAAGGTTTTTCTATCTTAATACACCTTCTTTATAAGACTCTAATTATCCTATAGTGGAAAAAAATAAGTTTATAAAGATAGATATTCTTTTTGGGCTCCATGAAACAACCAAATAAACTAGGTTCAAATATAAATACTTAAAGATGGAATGTTTTCGAAGAAGATGATGTGGTTAGATGGTGATGAAGAAAAATAATGAGGTCTTGTAATGAGAAGACATTAGAGTTATTATCACAAATCATTTATATTAACAATATATAGACTTGGATAAATCAATGGAGTTTCTTAATATCTACTAGGGTGACATGACCATGAATCAATTCACAAACTGATGTATAGAAATTGTTTAGTTTGATATTGAGGTGGTGATTAATGAGAAGATTAAGTAATGAAGATTTGAGATGGTCATTCGATCTTAAATCTGATTTCAGGTTTCCCAACTGAATATGGTTTCATATGTCAATGTTATAGATATAGTGTTCATGGTATATCTAGTAATAGATCGAATGTAAAGGTTTTAAGGAGTTCCTTTTTCTTACAGTTGCAGTTCTGTAAGTTCCTTTTAAAGAAATTAGAATTTTGATGAGTCTCATGGTTGTTCTATATAGTATATGTCTTCCAAAACTCCTACAGTTCCTGAAAAAGGCCCGTTGACATGTTTCAAGTGTGGTAATTTTAGGCAGTTGAGATGTGTCTGTAATGAGGTTCCAAAGATATACAGTTCCCTTGGTTTCTGAAGACACCTATATAATTTTTTCAATTTCTTTTCTACACTGCATAATGGAATCCTTTCATCAACTCCAAAAAAGTACCATGGTAAAATTAGATGCTTCATGATCTAAGGGGTTCTAGCCAAGTCCATCTAAAATGAAGCTTCTGCATGTAGTGTAAGAGTCTCTATAATAATAAGATATATGTCCAGCGACTGTGAGAGTTATTATCACTATAGCATCATCTTTAGTTACTAATTTATTTGATACTGGTGCATAATACTAATTTATATCAACTTCAATTGTAAACATGATAGATTTCTCTATTATGATTTTTTCTTATGTGATGGATATAACTGTTCCCCTCAGAATGAATAGTGAGATGGGTCTCTATTATCCATTTTTTGTTTTATCTTTATCGAAAAATGATATTAACAGAAATTTTCTAGTGATCAACATGAAACCTCTTGAAATAATCCTTTGGATGGGTAGAATGATTTAATATAAGTATCAAATTGATTGTAATATTTTATAACTCTCTATCAATACACTGATTGAGTTGTGTTGTGTATTTTATGGTGAATATTATCCAAGTTTGAGTTGATTAAGACCATATGTTATGAAGTTTTTTAGGTTAATATCAGTGTTTTTTTGAATTCATGGGTGAATATTTAGGCGATATCTCCCTACAGTCATCATCAAGTTTCTGAACATTTTCATTCTCGATTTCTATAGTTTTCTATTAGTCTGAGAGGAAAATGTATCTATTGATTTAATACCTTCTAATCATCTAGTATATATTTATTATTACCATATAAAACTAGCACAATTAAAATAGTTAGAGCATCAATTGGATGATCTATTTGAGAAAGGATCGTATTCCTAAGTGTGTCATCTTGGGTGGTTCCAGTTCTCTTTTCAAAGAATGATAACAAAACTATTTTCCTCTTCATTTATTTAAAAAAACCCAATTTACTTACATTAATGAAAGAGTATCCATTAATATGGATTGATGATCTTTTGATCAGTTAAATAGTGAAAAGTTGGTTTCAAAGATCGATCTTCAATCTTGTTATTACTGATTGATAATAAAAGAATCTAAAATTAAGAAGGTAAAATTTAGGAGAAGGTATGTTCAATTTGATTATATTGTTATACTGTTTGGCCTGACCAATGCTCATGTGGTCTTTGTGGACTTGATGAAAAGAATATTTGGTTAGTATCTATATTCATTCATGGTTCTATTTGTTGATGATATTTTGGTATACTATGAAATCCAGGAGGATCATATGCACAATTCTATGAGAAGTACTAAAAATATTGAGAGATCACAGACTTTACAAGAAGATTTAAAAATGTAATTTTTGGTTTTGGGATGTAAATTTATTAGGACATGTGGTGTCATAACATAGAATCATATTCAATCTTATGAAGGCAGAGCCTGTTATGACATAGAGGAAAACACGTGATGTTTTTGAAAAACAATGTATCTTAGGCCAATTCAGTTTTTACCATAGGTATGTCAAATATTTATCAACATTGGATTCTCTAATGATCGACCTCATTCAAAAGGGAGTAAAGTTTTTTTGGAATGAAATATACCATAGTTCATTCAATGAGTTGAAACATGTTATCACATTTCTGCCAATGTTGACATTTCTAGAGTATGTGCAGGGTTATGTGGTCTTGTCTGGAACATTGGGTTCAGGTGTGGTATATGTTCTTTTTAAGGGGGATAAAGTGGTATCATTTGAGTCTATAAATTTTAAGTGAAACACAATGAATTATTTGGAAAATTTTATATAACATGCAATGGTGCCAAATTGTCTTAAAACATTATGGAATTACCTTTTTGGATAATTGTTTAGAATTTATTCTGACAAAAAAAAATCATGTGTTATATCTTCTCTCAAAAATATTTTAACATCCATAAAAGGTGTTGGGTAGAGTTCCTCTAATACTTTTATTTCAATCTTTCCTACACCCTAAATAAGGTTAATGTATTTTTTGATCCTTTGAGTATGAAACATTCAATCCAGAACTTGAAAGAATCATCAGAAGAGTGGAGTTTGATGAGAAATTTTGCATAGTTGAATTTGGGAGTTTAGGAAGAATGGGTCAACATTGTCTTCAAAAGTGTTTAGTTGGCCTCATATAATATCAATATTATTCACCAAGAGTACCAAATCAATGATTAATTCCCCATGCTTAGGGACTCTCTTTATAGTGGGGATACCATCGGTGAATAAACATTCTCTTTTTAGGGAATCTTTTGTTTCCAAAATCAGTTTGTGGTTTATTTTTCCTTATAAAAGGATATGATGGGGGAATTTTAAAGTTCCAAGTATTAAATGAAACCTAGAACCAAAAATATGTTATATTATATGCCGATATGATTTTGGTGGAAAGGTATGAGAAGATACATTGGTGAAATTATTTCTCATTATTATACCAATCAGTAGGTTAATTATGAGAATTAGAAACCATTGAGTTTACTTTATAAACTTCTAGTGGAAACATGGATGTGCGATGAGATCACTATGGTATTTTTGGTTGGGTTTCCATGTGCCCCATGGAAGAAAAATGTGATATGGTGTGTGATAAATTATTTGAGAAAATTTTCCCACTTCACCCATTAATGATAAAACCTAATTTCAGGACATTGGATGTCTCTATGTATAGGGGGAAATCATATTTCATGGAGTCCATTATATTATAGTCTCCTATAGGGATCCCTATTTTACTTCTATTTTCTAGGGAGCAATCCAAGAGACACTAAGATCTCATGTATGTTTGATCATGACATATTATTCTCAAAATAATGGAATGATATAATGAGATATATTGATTCTTGAGGACATGTTATGTGCTTGTGTTATTAATTTTGGTGAAGCTTGGGACATCCATTTAGGAATGGTATGGTTTTATTATGAAAAAATTAGTAGAATATATTTTGGATGGATCCTTTAGAGGCCTTATATAATCATCCTTGTAAATCTCATTTGTATTGGTCAGAGACTGGTAAAGATTCCAGTGATGGAACATCCTTTTTTAGAAGATAATGAATAAAGTATATTTTATTTTTTAGATAATATTTAGGAAATATAATATGTGAAAATATTTTTGAGACCATTTTAGTTTAATGTTTTAGTTTTCAATTTTTGACATGATGTTTTTAAGAGTTCCACCTCGTTTTGGGTCATCAAAAATTTGGGAATCATGGGAAACATGCACCATGGTTTGTGGGACCTTTTTAGGTTGTTGAGTAGGTGGGGAACGTGTTTTATCATTTATCACGTCAACCAATATTGACATCATTGAATACTATGTTTTGTGTATCTCATCTTTAAATGTATCTTTTTAACCCTTATCATGGATTGATTTGAGAAGATCTAGATGTTGAGCTTGATTTATATGTGACTGAGCATCTAATCTAGACTGTTGATTTAGAGAAAATGGTACATCTTGTGGGGGGTGGGGGGGTTGATTCCATTGTTCTTTGCGGTTTGGTAGCATGGTTCTGATTCACATGATACATGGGAATATAGGTTATTGATGAGAGAGTAGTGGCCTTACCTGTTTTTTATGGAGCTTTCATGAAAGGATTTCTGGAGAGATTATGTTTTTATGGTGTGGATGTTGTAACATCTCATTATCTTCACTAAGTTATTCGTTAACCCTTATTTTATTCCCCTTTTTTATGAGATGTTTCTCATGAGTTTTCGGGTGAAGTTTATAGATTTTTTAATCCCAAAGGGATATGAATGGTAGCTGCATGGGTAGGGAAAATGATGCGGTTTGGCGCAAACCATGTGTTCTATTATGAGTCACTAGAAGGGGTCCAACTGTTTTTCCATACCAAGTCTCTAGACTCCCCAAAACATAAAATATTATACATTTATGGGATTCTTGGATTTCACATGGGTAGAAAAACCATGAATCCCTTTGGAGAAACCATGAACCCTACCAGTTGAGACACATGGTTAGGGTGTAAATTTTTTTAACCGCACAACCATACCTAAAAAACTGTGTTCGTAGGATTTAATTCCCTAAAAAAATTTATAAAATCCAAACACTATGATTTATCCCCTAATCACCCTTTTTAACGATAAAATTAATACATGGTCATTAAAGACTCCCAATATGTGATGTTGACTTATAAACCCCCCTCCTTAGCATATCGAAGCACTGCTGACCTCATTCGATCTCCTCTGTGTAAGTGGATCTCCTCTCATATGATTTATCCTAATATCACTTTCTATCATCCTTAGTGTTTAATTTGTCATACCGTTATTGATGGATTTAAAATATGATTTGTGGGATCTTGATTCTTGTTTGTGTTTCATGATATACTTTGAATCATTTTTTATTAGTGATCCTCTTTTGGGTGTTGACTTTGATAGTGCGATTAATTTTAGGTTGTTCTATATTTGATTTACTTATATTGGAACAAAGATTTTACAGATTTAATTGAAATTAGTTTTTAATTAATCTAAAAACACTAATTTTAAAAGACTTCATATGTGATTTTAAATGGAATTGAATTTCTAAAAACACCAATTCTTATGGAATTCAAATATTGAATATATTTTGGGAAAAAGTTTTATTGATTTTGAAATTGATTTAAACAACTAATTTTATGCTAACCCTTGAGAATAAATATATATTTAATAGATTTTTTTAAATGGTATGAATTGATGAAAATATCTCATTTTGTTTTCAAATGAAAAAGTCTTGTTGAAAACTAAAAAAATTAGGAAATTTTAATTTGACCTTATTTAAAATGTTTTATTTTCCAATGTTTTATTGATTGAGTGCTTGAAGAACATGTTATATTTATTAGTTAGTTGTAAAATGAAAAATCATGTTAGGACCCTGACTCCATAGCAATGGATTGATGAAGAAATTTTTTACATATAACTGGGGAATGAATTCCCTATAGGGTTCCTCTTTGGGGGTGTATATAGCCCATTAGGGTTCCTGGATTGTGGTTTAGATATATTTCTAGGTGTACACCTATCATGAGGTAAGATCATTATATAGATGTGTGAGGATCCCTTTACCCAAATTAATACACAAAAATTCTTTTGTACATGGTATTATGACTTTTTGACTTTATTATACATGAAAATGATTATTGAAATGTTTTTTGATGAAAATTATTTTATATAAGTGTTTAATAAAAAAATATTATTTAATTGAATTTTTATATATGTTTTATCTCCTTTGTTGTGAACATATTTCTTATTTTAAAACATTTGAATGATATACAGTTACATATTTTATTAAATTTAATAATACTTATTTTAATTATTATGGATGTGATTTATGAACACTTGATGAGACCCTACTATGGTTTATATCTCACATGCTACCATTTACTTCGGACGTATTTAAACATTATAATTCTAGATCCAAGATAAGTGAAATCTCTTCTTGTAGGTGGTGGATTTTCATGATCAACAGGACCATGGGGTGATGATGGGGAGCAATTGAGTAATATATCCTTGTTACTCAAGTGATCTTGAGTTTTTTTCCTGGTTGACTTTTTTGTTTTCTTTGGGATGTTTATCTATATCTGTGCATAATTGTTTACATATTTTTTATGGTACATATCCTTTTGGAGTGTTGATCACCACAACTTGTACGTTTTATTATCCATTGTTTTTTGGAAAATGAATTATCTATTTGATCTTATGTGATTGAAAGTGCCAGCATCCAACCTGTATGGATCAGGAAGGCTCTCTGAGCTATGTCAGGACCAGATCCATTATTAGGGGAACATTGTATATAGGAAGGCTTGTGACATTGGGAATACAGATTTTGGAAATAAGGGTTTGGTAAATGTGATCATTGGAGATATAGTCATTTGATGTATGAATATCTAATTGGTATACAAAAACTAGGCCTTTTATTAACAAATTTTAGTAAATGTAATAATGGATGAAACACAATATAATATTTAATTTAAACAATTTTCTCAAAAAATATTTCTATTTATTAAAATATTTTTACTTTTAGAATGAAAATTTGGAATTAAAATAATGATTTCAATATCAATACATTTATAAAATTAAAATATTAAAATATGATAATTATTTTTAATTTTATTTGACAATGATTATTTAATATAAGAAGGATACTTTTTAAGAGTTAATTTTTTTGAAAATATCACATATTTTTATCTTAATAAAATTAGTCACAATTAAGAACAATTTTAATGAAATTTATTTATAAAATATAATATCAAATAAATTAACATTCATTTAATTTTTAATAATTGGTTATTAATATAAAAAAACTAATTTCAAGCCTAAAAATAAGTTTTTTAATAAATTGTTTTTATGTTTAAAGCACAATTATAATTCAATTAATTTTTATCACTTATATAAAGGGAAATTTATAAAACTATTTTCATATTTCTAATAACAATATTAAAATTATTTCATAGGTGAAATTTTATTTTATTCATAAAATTAAGTTTATAATGTTAAATATTAATTACCACAGTAAAAGTAAAATGGATACTTCTAAGAATTTATTTTATCAGAGTTGTAAAAAAAATTTTGAAAAAAATTCAATTTATATAATTTCAATAATTAATATATTATTATTCTGAAACATATACAAAAATATATTTAAAATCATTAAATAGGTAACAAATAATAAAAAAGAATAAAAAATCTTAATGTAGAAAGGATAGTTTTCTACAAAAACTATTTTTCTATATATATTGTTTTAATTTTAACATTAAAGATATCGTATTAAGAAACTAAATTATATTTAATAGAGTAAAAATATAAATTTATCATATCAAATTTTTTTAATAAATTTCATCATATATTTTTAGTAACAAAATAATTAACATTGTAAAATTTTAATAATTGTTAATAATGGTAAAAATATTTAATGTATTGTCTCTTGAATTTTAAAAAAAAATCTTGAAAGGTATACCTTATATGAGAAATATGATAGTTTTTAAATTTATAATCACATTTAGCTCTTACATTTCCACAACTAACACATTTAACTCCCATGTGATCTCATTCTCACCCCTTACCTAACATGTATTTCCATGGAAATGTATATCATTTTCACATAAAAAGGAGATCAATTCAACCCATGTTAGTTTACTCATATCCTTGAAAACTCCCTTAAAATCATGAAGACGTTACTCTCACATATTCCTCTTCAAAACATTTATCCCTTAGTTTGAATAAATTGTCCATAGTCTTCTATTTCTAAAAAATCTATTCAAGAGAAAATTGAAGTTCTCAATGTGAGTATTACTCACTCCCTAACCTTTTTCATCTCTATTTTTGTCCTCTAAAACTATTATAACCATACTAATATAATTAATTAGTTATAATAAATATACTTTAAATTAATTAATTTTATTGAGAAACCATTTTCTACTTTCCTCTCATCTATTAGAAAAATGAAAATTTCTCATTTGTTATGTGTGGACTATCACCACAATGAATTAAATATTTTATTTTTAAAAACAACATTTATCGATGGTTATAAAAATGGGTTAAATATATAAATACGATATATATTATGAGATTACTGTTATTTAATTAAAAAGATGTTATTATATTAATAATACCATCTTATAGAAAATGAAAACAGAACTGATTTTACGTGCGGACTACTAACTCCAAGGATGAAATATTTCATTTTAATCTCCAATTATATGGATGATTATAGAAATAAATTTATTTTTAAATATTATTATAAAAATTAAATTATAAATTATTATAATTTTGGTAATTATGAAAAAATGAAGGATCATTCTAAATTAATTCGTTGATATTCTTAACAATTATGAAAAAATTCCCATCATGGACGTCATCTTCATTAATCGAAACTAAAACTCACATGGAATGAAATTAGAACATTATTAATAATTATAAAAAAATATTTTCTATTTCATTAAATTATTTTTTAACCATAAACATATTATCGAATATTTATGATTTAGAACTCTATTATGAAAGATTTATGAATAATCAATGTTATTAACACATGATGATGGAAATAAAAAATAAAACAATAATAAATTTATAATGAATGATTTTTATTTTTGTTTAAAAATTTTAATAGATATGAATGATGTTATTAAATACATTATTAATATGTTTATTGTTGGATCTGAATCTATGGATTACACACAAGAGGGGGGGTGAATTGTGTCTTTTCAAAATTATTACAATCTCTTCAATTTAGACAAATTCTGTCCACTATGCTTTAGCACGATTAAATATGCAGTGGAAAAAGTAAAAGCATGAACACACAGATGTATAGTGGTTCGGGGAACAGAAGGCCCCTAGTCCACTCCACCAACGCTCAAATCCACGAGCTTAACGATTTTCACTATCTGGTCCTCGTTTCCACAGACCTGTCCACAACTGAGTACAGGCAGTTGACACCTTTACAAGTTTCAGGCAAACACAGCCTTCCTGGTTCAAACACGAACCCACACAGCTTAGAACGAGAAGCTGATCACTCAAAAATAAAAAGGATTTCGATAAAGAAAACACTTCTCCAGTTGTTCTTCACAATTGCAACAGAATGCCATTGACAGTAGATAGATCGTCGTCTTCAGAAAATAAATATCTGTAATCAAAACAGTTCTGAGTCGATCCAGTTGCAATAGATATTACAAGAAACTTCACAACTTCAGCAGTAGTAGATTCACAACAGATAGTCGATGTAGAACACGTGAATCTGCTATCAAGATCTTCCTTTGGTAAAAAAGGTTTTTCACTTCTTCTCGATCACCAGAAAAGAACGCCTTTACACAGTCTCTGTTTCTTGCTCGTTAAAAGATCAATCTATATATTTCATCCACTTTCCTGTGTATATATCTATCCGAAGTTTCCAAGATAGAACATATATTCAAATCTGAGAAAATCTTCCGCATAAATAGATCCATGAAAATCTCCTATAGATTCGCGATATTAAAAAGAAATAACAGAGCCGTTGTAACTCCCCTGACGAATCGGCAGAAAAAGCTCCGTTTTAAATCGATCATTAATCCGTTGAAAATCATCTTTGATTCCGTCAAAGTCGTACTTAAGAATCGGCTCGAAATCCGCTTAATAATCCGCCTGTTTGACCGATGCAAAAGGAAATATTGTCTCTCACAAATATCCCGACGCCAAACGTAGGGTTGATGACGTGGCTCCAAACGTAGGGTTCACAAACGTAAGGTTTACAAACGTAAGGTTCACAAACGTATTTTCTCTTCAGCATTCAAACGTAGGGTTGATCATCCACACTTTGTCTTGCTTCAACTCTCCAAAGAACGTACGGTTGATTATAAAAGTAAGGTTGATGATCCATACTTTTGAGAAACAAACTCAACACTGAAAACTAACGTACGGTTTCTCTTCCATACTTGTCCAACAACAAAAACGTAAGGTTCCTTCCAAACGTAATGTTCTTCTTCCATACTTTTCAACAACGTAAGGTTCATTAACCATATGTTTCAAAATAACGTAAGGTTCCTTAACAATACGTTTCTTTTAACATAAAAAGAAAACTTTTCATCCATACGTTACGTTCATCAACGTAGGGTATGAACAGTGATTCCAGTACGCGCTAAAATTGATCTCGCGCTACAGTAATTCCAGATCACGCTAAAATTGATCTCGCGCTACAGTGATTCCAGAACACGCTAAAATTGATCTCGGAATAAATGAAGTATGAAATCTCGTTATATGAAATAAATAAATAAAATAAATTCCTGAAAAATACTCAACGAAATGTTTAGTAAATAATTAATGGTATTTGTGAGCATCAAAATCATCATAAAGAGACAGAGTATTATTTAAAATAATCTCCCCCTTTAAAAAACATTATTTTGAATTGTTTGAAAACAATACATTGCTCAACAATCTCCCCCTTTTTGATGATCACAAAACCCATAAAAATAATAGAACTAATTTAATTGCAATATTCATTGAAAAATTAGTTTTATAAAATTTTAGAATTTTGAAAGGATTAAAACAATATTTAACTAAAATAAAATTTCTCCCCCATAAAAATAAATTTTCATCTAAAAATAGATAAAAGATAAATATCGTATATATCCAAATTCTCCCATATATCCAAATTTCAGGAAACAAATGAATTTAAATGTTGTGTTTATCCAAATTCTCCCCCTTTTTGTGATATCAAAAAGAATGAAAAAATTACGGATTTGAACACATTCAATATTGCACTGAATTACTAGTAAATGCTATAATTAACTGTGTATGAATAAGTGAATTTGTTATACTGGCTAACTTAATCATAAATCAATAAACAACAAAAAAAAAAAAATTCATTCACAAGCTGTTATATATAAATGATTGTGATATACAGAGGAATCAAGGTTCATAGATAAGACACGGAAAAAGGTGTCTATTTCCTTTGAATCGCGGTCTTTATCTCTGTAAACTGTTCTCTGAGTCTCTTCATCATACCATCTCCTAACTTGATGATAAGATCTCTTTTCTCTTGAGTCATATGAATATCTTCAATCAAATTAACTCTGAAAAACTCATGCATTCTTTCTTCTTTTTCAACAAAAAGAGCCAGTTTTTCTGATAACTGATTCAAAAGAATCCTAATCGGTTGCTCTCCAGATGTCAACTGATCCACTAAAAATTTCTGATTATCTAGCAAAACTGACAAAGGGGCACTATTACACTGAAGATCGTGTAATCTGTCACTCATATTGCTCAGTGCTCTAGTAATTGTTTGAAATCTCCGAATCAAATCAGGTGAAGAGCCTGATCCACTCACAACACTGTTTGCAACAAACACAAATTTATTCTCCATGTAAATCTTCAAATCAGATAAATCATCTTTCTTTACCATCTCTGATTTTAACTGATCAACAGCATGCAGCATATCAGTCTTAAACAAATCTACTTCCTGTCTTGAAACAGTACATTCTTTCAGCTTCTGAAACTTCAACTGCTCTAAGTTCAGAGAATTTCTGAGACTCACATTCTCAGATTCTAACTGATAGATACGCTTGTACAACTCAACAACTTCTTCTTTTCTCGAATCAGGGGCACCCTGTGCTCGATTCTCATGTCCATAATTAGGTTGATGAAGCAGGGCAAGTGGTAAAGAATCTGCATCTGACTGTTCTTTGTCCTTGTCCTGACAAGATTGATCCACTGAACTATCTTTTGAAGCATGTAACTCTTCCACTGAAAAATCTTCATATAGTACCTCTGTATGAGCTTCAAAAGTATGTTCATCACGAACAGTAGTCTCTCTGACTTCTACTGATTGGTCAAGAACAATATTTTCATGTAAATCTTGAGGTCCGGCCACTTCTTCACCAGGCACTGCCTCCATAAGTTGTTCTTGTTGAATTACTTTTTCAACAGCCACAGCAGCAGATTGAGGTTCTTCTTGAGTTTCTGTTTGAGCTGCTGGTTCCTCTATCGGTGCAGTCTGCTCCACAACAGCTTCTCTCACAAATAAATAAGAAATTACCGGTTCAGAGGATTTCAAGGCAGGAGAGATAACTTCTTCATCAATTGACCTCTTCCTTCTAGATTGAAGTCCTTCTTGACTTCTCTCTTCCTCAACTTCCTCCATCTCAAAACGAATTCTCCTTGCCACTGTACTAACTCTTGATTCTGCTTGTCCCTCCTTGGACTTAGCCGGTTGAGCCTGAGCACTCTCCGAGTTTTCCTCAGCTCCAACAGGTAAGAGTTTACCTTTAATTGTGCTCCAGAAGTATCCTACTTTCCTTAAAGTTCCAGCATTGAAAACATTACTGTGGTGACATTTCACCCCAGCATCTACCAATCTGATCATTCCTCTTTTAAACAAAAACAAAGAAATGAACCTTCCATAAGGGAAAAAGGTCATTCTTGCTTCACTCTGACAGCAGTAACTCAGATATCTTATCATAAACCGAGGAAAATTAAACTTAATATCACACATCAGAAGATACATTATGTACATGTCAGGGTATAAAATTTTCTCCATCTCATCCATTCTTGGTGCTAAACCAGTCTGAACAAATTTTACCAAAATCTTCTGATCGGGCTCCAAATCCTTAATAAACATCTTCTTTATCACTCTGGTTCCAAACAGAAAAGACATAATGTCTTCAGACTTATGTACAGAATCTCCAATATTCCGTAAATCGAAATGAAAAACTCCTTCATGAGGGCTGTTAAGAATTTGACTTATCTCTACAGATGATATTGAAAAGTCCTTATCCTCTATTTGAGCCAATAAACTATCCTCCGTATCTCCAAGGCTAAACTGAACAGTTCTAAAGAAATGTCTCATTTCTGCCTCATATAGAAACTCAGAATTTGCACTATTAAAAGCTTGCTCAAGGCTTTGAAACGACAACGCTTGCTTCAACAGTAAATTAGTTTCAAACAGCCACTCTAAATCAATGACTTTACCTTGCAGTATTTTCCGACCTACTACCTTAGGTTTCTTTGCAGCACTGCTCTCGGCTTCATCTGGATGCTTAGTCTTTGCCATTCCAACAACGATTTCTGAAGGTTCGTAAGATTAGGGTTTGAAGATTCAGAAAAGGGTTTTGGAGCAGATGTGCGGTTTTAGGTTTTCGAAAGGGTTTCCGAAAAAGGTGAAGCAGTTTAGAAGGTGAAACGGTTCTGACAGCCTTGATTCCCGTGTAATCACTAATCATTACTTTTATTTAAAACAAAATAAAATTACTTATAGCGGGAAACAAAAATTAAGCAGAATTCGAAAACAGAATATGATAAAAAAAAATTATTTAAAATTAAATAAACCTAACTCCCCCTTAATAAATTCAAACCTTGCCGTGGGAAGTGGTTTAGTCAAAATATCTGCTAATTGATTTTCTGTATTTACAAATTCTAAAAATATATCCTTTTTAAATACATGATCTCTTAAAAAGTGATGTCTTATATCAATGTGCTTAGTTCTAGAATGACTAATAGGATTTTTTTGAAATATTAATTGCACTAGTATTATCACATAAAATAGGTGTATTATTGAAATTTAATCCAAAGTCCATAAGAGTGTTTTTCATCCACAACATCTGTGCACAGCAACTACCTGCAGACACATATTCTACCTCGGCTGTTGACAGGGCAACTGAGTGTTGTTTCTTACTAGACCATGATACTAAAGACTTCCCTAAAAAGTGACATGTTCCTGAAGTACTCTTCCTATCTAATCTACAGCTTCCAAAGTCAGCATCTGAATATGAAATTAAATTAAAATCAGAGGTTTTTGGATAAAGCAGAGATTGATAAATAGTACCTTTTAAATATCTAAAAATTCTTTTAACAGCAGTTAAATGGGATTCTTTGGGATTTGATTGAAATCGAGAACAAAGACATACTGAATACATTATATCTGGTCTACTAGCAGTAAGATATAACAAACTACCAATCATACCTCTATATAACTTGTTGTCCACTGATTTTCCAGTTTCATCCAAATCAAGTTTTATATTAGTACACATAGGAGTTGTAAATGGCTTGCTGTTTTCAAGTCCAAATTTCTTAAGTAAATCAGTAATGTATTTGCATTGATTTAAAACATTTCCAAAATCTTTTTGAAATATTTGAAGACCCAAAAAGAAAGTTAATTCTCCATCATACTCATTTCAAATTCTTTTTGCATTAATTCTGAAAATTCATGACAAATAATTTTATTGGTTGATCCAAAAATTACATCATCAACATAAATTTGTACCAACAAAACATTATTTTTCACAGTTTTCTTAAAGAGTGTTGGATCTGCCAGTCCAACAGTAAAATCATTTTTCAAAAGAAAAGAACTTAGTCTTTCATACCAAGCTCTAGGTGCTTGTTTAAGGCCATAAAGAGCTTTAGTAAGTTTGAAAACAGAATCTGGTTTTTGAGAATTTTCAAAACCAGGAGGTTGCTCAACATAATCTTCCTCCATTAAATAACCATTTAAAAAGGCAGATTTAACATCCATCTGAAATAACTTAAAATTCATATAAGATGCATAGGCTAAAAGGATTCTAATGGCTTCTAACCTGGCTACAGGTGCAAAGGTCTCATCATAATCTATTCCTTCTTCTTGATTATATCCTTTAGCTACTGATCTTGCTTTATTTCTAGTTATTATCCCTTGATCATCCTGTTTATTCCTAAAGACCCATTTAGTTCCTATTACTGGATAATCATGTGGTCTTTCAACTAATTCCCAAACCTTATTTCTCTTGAACTGGTTCAATTCATCCTGCATTGCTATTACCCAGCTCTCATCATCTAAGGCTTCTTCTATGGTCTTAGGTTCTTGTTGGGATAGGAAAGCAGAGAATTCAACTATGTTTCCAAGGTTTCTTCTAGTTTGAATACCAGTCTCTAAGTCACCTATCACAGATTCTAAAGGGTGATTCTTTAAGGTTCTAGACTGTCTAGGCATTACATTCAAGGGTTCTTCAGTTTCATGTTCTTCTGAACTGGACTGAATTTCTTTTATATCATTTTCAAAATCATTCTTTAAATTCTCAAGTCTCATGTTTTCATTAGAATCAGGTTCATCTATTGGTTCTATCCTTTTCTAAAAAGGATCAGATTCATCAAATTTCACATGAACTGATTCTTCAACAATCCTTGACTTTTTATTATAGACTCTATAAGCTTTGGAGGTTGCCGAATATCCTAAGAAAATACCTTTATCAGATTTTGGATCAAATTTACCAAGATTATCTTTGGTATTCAAGATGTAAACCTTGCATCCAAAAACTTTAAGGTAATTTACTTTAGGTTTTCTGTTATTCCATAGTTCATAGGGTGTCTTTTTCAAAATAGGTCTTATTAAAATTCAATTCATTATATAACAAGCTGTATTAACAGCTTCTGCCCAGAAATATATAGGTAGGCTATATTCATTTAACATAGTTCTAGCCATTTCTTGAATAGTTCTATTTCTTTTTTCTACAATCCCATTCTGTTGAGGTGTTCTTGGAGTAGAGAAGGTGTGTTTAATTCCCATGTTTGAGCAAAAGGAATTAAATTCCTGGTTCTCAAATTCTCCACCATGATCACTTCTCAATGAGATTATATTAAAACCTTTTTCATTTTGAATAGATTTACAAAAACCTTCAAATAAACTAAAATCTTCACTTTAAAATTTTAAAAAGAAAATCCAAATAAATCTAGAATAATCATCAACTAATACATAAAAATATAATTTACCAGCTAAACTTGCTACTCTTGAAGGTCCAAACAAATCCATATGGATAAGTTCTAGAGGTTTAGTTGTAGCAACTTTATTAACAGATTTGAATGATGATTTGTGTTGCTTGCCAAGCTGACATGCATCACAGAATCTGTCATTTTCAAATTTGAGACTAGGCAAATCAGAAACTAGATGTTTCTTAGATAATTTATGTAAAGCATATATATTGCAATGACCATGTCTTCTATGCCAGATCTAGGATTCACTTATATTAGCAGTTAAGCAGTTTACTTGTTGTTTACACAAGGAATACAAATCCAAAGTATAAACATTATCAGTTCTGGGTGCTCTAAACTTAAACAGTTTATCTTTCGAAACAGTACAACTATTGTTAGTAAAATCAACAGTGTATCCATCATCACAGAGTTGAGAGATACTTATCAGATTGTGTTTTAACCCTTGTACATAAAGTACTTTGTTGATTGAGACTGTCTCTAGATCTCCAACTGTTCCAATACCAATAATCTTTCCTTTGGCATTGTCACCAAAGGTGGCAAGTCCTCCTTCCTTTCGAGTAAGAGAAGAGAAATTAGCTGAAGTTCCACTCATGTGACTTGAGCAGCCACTGTCCATATACCATATTTCCTTCTTTCTTTGGTGACCTGCTACCTGCAAAGACATTCAAACAAATTGCTTTGGTACCCATATTTTGTTGGGTCCAGAAGTGTTAGCAAGCAGTGATCTGGGTATCCAGATTTTCTTTGTTTTCTTAAAATTGATTGAATCATATAGAACATTGGAAATATAAGCTTTCTTAATTCCACATATTTGAGGTTGTCTTAGAAAACAGTTTTTATCTATATGACCTTTTGTTCCACAGAAGTTACAAATAACCTGTTTAATGCTAGGAACAAAATAATTTTTGTATAACTTAGGTTTTTCTCCTTTACTTCCAATTCCAAACCTTTCCTTTTTAATTACAGTTTTTCCAAGTATCTTATTTAAGGTTTTTTCTCCTTTTGTAAAAACTAATGTAGCCTTTTTATAAGATTCTACTTCATCCTGTAGAGTTTTTATTTTTGATTCAAAATTAATTTTATTTGAGTCAGCAGAGTTGTATTTGTCAATTAATTCCTTATGTTGTTTTAGCAAAGTATTTCTCTCATCTGAAATAGCTTTATGCAAGTTCTTTATAGATTTATATTTTTTAAATAATGAGTGATACCTTTCTTCAAGCATATTGCAGTAAGCTGCATGTTTTTTATTTGAGAAACCTTTTTCAGAGTTTGATTCATTATTTGAGTCAGAGGAGTAGTATGAGTGTACCTCATCAGTTTCAGCCATGAAACACATATTTGCTTTTAAATTGGCTTCCTCCTTCTCTGAGATTGATTCAGAATAATTACTTGAGTCTTCAGAAACACTCCAAGTAGCTTTCATAGCTTTCTTGTCTTTCTGCTCATAATCATCTCTTTTGAAGAATTTATTCTTCTTTGTATCTTTCAATTTTGGGCAATCCGGTCTGATATGTCCAATCTTTTTGCATTCATAACATCTCACTTACTTGCTATCTTTCTTGAAGGATTTCTTGAAGTCTTTCTTCTTACTGTAGAACTTTCTGAATTTTTTGGCTAGCTGAGCCAGTTCTTCATCCGAATTTGAAGAATCAGAGCTTTCTGATTTAGCACTTACTTCTCTGTTCTTCATCTTTCTATCCTTTTGTTGAGAAGTCACTTTCAAAGCTGTATTTTCCCTTTTTATATAGACTTTATGCTCATTTACCTCATCTTGCATTTCAGCCTCGTACATCATCAATGTACCAATCAGCTCTCTCATAGTTAGATCTTTAACAGAAGTTGATTGTCTGATTGCTGCAGAGATTCCATTCCATCGAGTAGGAAGTACTCTCAGTACCTTTAACGCTTGATCAGCCTGCTTGATTGGTTCTCCTAGAGCTGTTATATTATTGACAATTTCTGTCAATCTTCCATTCATCTGAGTGATGCTCTCTCCTTCAATCATTCTGAAAGTATCGAATTTTAATTTAGCACTTGCATATCTCATCTGTCTTACATTATCTGTTCCTTCATAAGCAACAGCTATTGTTTGCCACATTTCATATGCAGTCGTGCATTGAGATACTCTGTTAAATTCATCCGGTCCTAAACCACAGATGATTGCATTCATAGCTTTTGAATTCATGTCATACTCAGCCTCTGTAGCAGCACTCCATGTATCGGGATTTTCAGGAATTTCATAGGGAGTCAGAATCTTTGAATAGACACTGTAACCAAGATTTTTCAGATAAATAATCATACGTGATTTCCAGCAGCCATAATTATCTCCATTAAAGTAAGGTGCTCTGACCATTGACATTCCCTCTCTCGTATCAGCCATGATACACTATGTATAATCTTTAAATACTTCTAGCTTGACAAGACTTTAAAAAATAAGAAGCTCCTCCTCTGATACCAATTGTTGGATCTGAATCTACGGATTACACACAAGAGGGGGGGTGAATTGTGTCTTTTCAAAATTATTACAATCTCTTCAATTTAGAAAAATTCTGTCCACTATGCTTTAGCACGATTAAATATGCAGCGGAAAAAGTAAAAGCATGAACACACGGATGTATAGTGGTTCGGGGAACAGAAGGCCCCTAGTCCACTCCACCAACGCTCAAATCCACGAGCTTTGCGATTTTCACTATCTGGTCCTCGTTTCCACAGACCTGTCCACAACTGAGTACAGGCAGTTGACACCTTTACAAGTTTCAGGCAAACACAGCCTTCCTGGTTCAAACACAAACCCACACAGCTTAGAACGAGAAGCTGATCACTCAAAAATAAAAAGGATTTCGATAAAGAAAACACTTCTCCAGTTGTTCTTCACAATTGCAACAGAATGCAATTGACAGTAGATAGATCGCCGTCTTCAGAAAATAAAGATCTGTAATCAAAACAGTTCTGAGTCGATCCAGTTGCAATAGATATTACAAGAAACTTCACAACATCAGCAACAGTAGATTCACAACAGATAGTCGATGTAGAACACGTGAATCTGCTATCAAGATCTTCCTTTGGTAAAAAAGGTTTTTCACTTCTTCTCGATCACCAGAAAAGAATGCCTTTACACAGTCTCTGTTTCTTGCTCGTTAAAAGATCAATCTATATATTTCATACACTTTCCTGTGTATATATATATCCGAAGTTTCCAAGATAGAACATATATTCAAATCTGAGAAAATCTTCCGCATAAATAGATCCATGAAAATCTCCTTTAGATTCGCGATATTAAAAAGAAATAACAGAGCCGTTGTAACTCCCCTGAAGAATCGACATAAAAAGCTCCGTTTTAAATCAATCATTAATCCGTTGAAAATCGTCTTTGATTCCGTCAAAGTCGTACTTAAGAATCGGCTCGAAATCCGCTTAATAATCCGCCTGTTTGACCGATGCAAAAGGAAATATCGTCTGTCACAAATATCCCGACGCCAAACGTAGGGTTGATGACGTGGCTCCAAACGTAGGGTTCACAAACGTAAGGTTTACAATCTTAAGGTTCACAAACGTATTTTCTCTTCAGCATTCAAACGTAGGGTTGATCATCCATACTTTGTCTTGCTTCAACTCTCCAAAGAACGTACGGTTGATTATAAAAGTAAGGTTGATGATCCATACTTTTGAGAAACAAACTCAACACTGAAAACTAACGTACGGTTTCTCTTCCATACTTGTCCAACAACAAAAACGTAAGGTTCCTTCCAAACGTAATGTTCTTCTTCCATACTTTTCAACAACGTAAGGTTCATTAACCATACGTTTCAAAATAATGTAAGGTTCCTTAACCATACGTTTCTTTTAACATAAAAAGAAAACTTTTCATCCATACGCTACGTTCATCAACGTAGGGTATGAACAGTGATTCAGTACGCGCTAAAATTGATCTCGCGCTACAGTAATTCTAGAACACGCTAAAATTGATCTCGCGCTACAGTGATTCTAGAACACGCTAAAATTGATCTCGGAATAAATGAAGTATGAAATCTCGTTATATGAAATAAATAAATAAAATAAATTCCTGCAAAATACTCAACGAAATGTTTAGTAAATAATTAAGGGTATTTGTGAGCATCAAAATCATCATAAAGAGACAGAGTATTATTTAAAATAATCTCCCCCTTTAAAAAACATTATTTTGAATTGTTTGAAAACAATACATTGCTCAACATTTATGTTTTTTATAAAGGAGGCTACATAAATGTTTTTGTAATTCAAGAGTTAATGTAAGGGTTTTAAGTCTCGTTTTTTGAGACTTATTCCATATTCAAAACTTGTTTTATTTTGTCTTGGGTATAAAATACCTTATGGATTTGTTTAATTATAAATTCCATGAAATTAATGGTAATTAAAAATCCATCACAAATGATTTTCAAGGTCTTTCTATTCATGTGTTATTAAATTCGTATGGGTATTCCTAACTCAATAAGTCTTAATTGAGTTATATTTTTTTTTCATATACATTTTTCTTATAAGTTATAAGCATTATTACTTATGATTGAGTTATATTATACTACCTATTTCCTTTGTATGGATTTATAATTATTTATCCTGAAACCACTTTACTAGTATTTTTACATCAATTATTCTTTTTTAATGGATTTATTTATTCATAATGATTCAAAGTTATTGTCATCTTTAATTAATATTCCCCATCCATTTACTTATTATTTATTTCGAAAAATATTTCATTTTATTATTTTGATTACCATATATTTATTATCTCAAATGTATTTTTATTTTTATTCACCACATTTTAAAATGATTTATTTTTCTTTTTTAAAATGTGGGATTCAAATAATGGAATTTTAAAATATTTAAATATATTTTACTTTTACATCCGTATATTTTATCTTCTATCACATTTTTTAAACTAAAAATTAATTCATTTAAAAACTACATCAATGATGCTTCTTTAAAAATAATATTTGAAAAAGGTATTTCTAGAAAAACTGTGAAATAGATTTTTTAAAGTGACTCATTCCACTATTTTTTATGAAAATAATAATATTTATTATGAAATATCATTATGTAATTATAATTAAATCTTTAATTTTAATTTCCACAACATATATCTCTTATGGGTTTTTTTCCCTAAGTACCCGATAAATTCTCTTCTATATTTTTTATTTTTTCACATTATAATCAGGGTATAAAATAAACTAATTCTTGATCACAAATAATGTGTTAAAATTATAATTATTATTAATAAGAAGTTGTTTCTAATCTATGTAATTATCCTTTGGGTTTAGTATGTTTTATATGGTATATTCCTTAACAGTACCATCCACGTTATTTATATGTATGACTTATGATTATGTTATTTTCTTATTGAATTGGGAAGGTATTGACTCTTTATTTGTCTATTATTCTATTGTGGATTCTTATTTATAAATAAGGAAATTTGATTATGTATTGTTCATATGTTAATTTACTTTATATCGATAATGAATTGGAATAAATAATGTTAATGGTTGACACCATAATGACATGTCCCTTTGATCAATTAGTAGGTATCTTGAGATTAAATCAGTTGGGTATTTTTTGCATGCCTCCCCATTTATTAAGATGTCTTGTTTGAAATCTTGATAGTGTGTAGGATATATTTTTGGAGTCATTTATGGTATATAATATGCCTTGGATTTTTTCATGACATTAATATTATGATGTGATGAATTAACCATTTCACCACAATGAAAATACATTTTTTCAATGTGATTAATTATGTTGTTATGTACACTATAGTATTTTGAATATAATATGATAAATTATATGTAATTATATGAATATTATTTTTTTACTATCATATTTATTTATTCTATTATAACTATTTATTATCTTATAATATACATTCCCCCATAGTAGGTTTTTGAGATTTCCCTTTCTATGTTTACATTTAACTTGGTTATGAATACATTTATTACACATGAAATGTATAGAAGAGAATAAGGAGTGGATAATTTCATGTGAGATCTTCAATACATAGTGTAAAATAATAAATTCTTTGTACAATGAGAAAAATTTCCATTGTATGGGAAATATATGGGTGTTGTAGTTTATTTTTCCCACCTAATTCTTTAAATATATTCACCTAAAAGGTCTTTGAGAGGTATGTGATCCAATAATTTCTATTTTTATTTTAATTATTTATGATTATGTTTTGGTTTAATTAGTTGGTATCATATACTATTTGTAAAGAATATGTTTATTCTAACTAGCTTCTAGGAGTGTGGTCTTAGGACCCCTCAAGAGTCCCACTCGACGCATCAATTATCTCACTACCCATTAATAACTAAAACCCATAATATCATGGGAAACAATTATTATATAAACAAAAATGTAATAATTAATCATAAAAGGAACCAATCATCATTATCAGTCATCAAATTAAAATAAACTATTAGGATAATTAATGAGGTCCTGAGGAAAAAATTATAAACCAAATGGATATACCATAATAAAAAAAGTAAAATAAAGAACATGACCAATTTTATAAAATAAAAATCTTCGATATAATGACCTGTCCCATTTCTCCCCACTAGTCCTCATCAGAGATTTTTTCTAGAATACTATCATAGAACTTTTGATCCTATTTAATATGGCATAAGTCATCACTAGAGATGGATCCTGCTGTATGAGAATACATCTCTATAACTTCACATTAATCCATCAATTCATATTCATCATTATCATCAAAAAAATAAAATGTGTCATGGCCATGGTCTTACCCTGGTGAATCATGATGGAAGAAAAAACTCATATACAATAGGTGATATCACAAACAATAATAAAATAACCCTTATATTTTAGAGATAAATCCTCTATTTCATAGTATCCATCATACTACAAGGAAGATAATCCCAAGGAAAGAAATCATTTTTAATTTGGAATATCATCATTTACACATAAATCAAAAAATAAATAAGACATGATTCACTCCGGATAAATAATTACTTTTAGGTATTCATAGATATATTCTCTATATTTGGGTTATATTTTTATCCCTGAGGTCATCCTATACATTTCTTCCAAGAATTAGTTTATCTTCTAAACTAAACACTACCTCACATGATATATACCCAAACAATCTAAATTATTTGGTAAAATGTTTACTGTAAAAAGGTAAAACCACCCTTATCTTATCTAATTATCCCATTACCCATCATGGATAATCATAACCTAGGGACTATCTCCAAAATTATGGATATAGCTACTCATAAAAACAATAATATGTCCAACCTACATCTAGCAAATCTCTACCCTCAATGATTATGCTGAACTCAATCACAATTATGCAGCCAGAAACAAGGTGTCTCACACTATACAATGTACTATCAAAACCTAATCATACACTATGTGTGAATTCTTATTAATCTCACCATATCCCATGAATCACTTCAAGTTGGTGGGATATAAATGGATTACATGTATTCTTATCATATAAAAATGGAATCCCAGGTTTCTTGTGGCCATATCTTAAAAGGAAACATATTTGGTATCTCAATTAAATCAAAAAACCACATCGCCTCAACTAATGAGTCACAAATGGTTTCTGTGATATCATGAATAATAATTAAATAGAAGATAATATAATTGAAAACCATAAATATAGAGGGATAACAAAATTACACATGCTTTAGAAAATATGGACAATACCTCACACGGTCAACAAGAAAAAATCTATTATATGAATAATACGTAATTTATATTCTTAACTATATGATTCAAAAGCCTTATTATAAAACATTTTAAATAGAAAACACATGATAGTTATACATAAATACGGACATTCGGTAAAAAATAATAATATTTTTGGTAACATTTTACTATGTTTTGTAATACTATTTCATAATAATCACATTAAAACATCATTTTCAAGATGAAGTTCCATTAAAACTCATATCAATTTAAAATAAATATTTAATTTTAAAAACATATTCTATTAAAAATAAAATTTCAAATAAAAATTAATTTTAAATCACATTCAAAATGGAAGAATCCATATTTTTAAAATTTCTATTAAAATCCAAAAAAAACTTTTTTACATTAATTTTAATAGTTTAAATAATTTATATTTTATAAAACTGATTAAAATGAAAACTCATACTACTTTGAAATCCCATAAATGGGACACCGACTCTCAATTATACCTTTCACTAATAGTAAACTATTTAAATAGTTTTGGAGTCATTATTTAGTATAGTAATATTATGTGATCCTCCCATTTAGGGATGTATATCATACAATGTCACATAATAATGATTATATCAGTAATAAGAAACCCATGTTTATAAAATAACCCGTGAAATCGATATAAATAATGTGAAAAGAAAACCAAGATCATTCATCCTTCTATTTAACAGCCCTAAACTTGTACCGACAATTTTAGACTCCAACATGAACTTATATCATCAAGATTAATCAAAATATAATAATCCAATAATTCAAAATTTAATCACCCAATTAAAATAATCAATTTAAAATTATTGCGTTGTTATAAATTACTAAAACCATGACCAATGAGGTGTGGGCCAGTCTTTATGAAGACATGATCCAATGCAGCATAAAAAACCAAAATTTTTAAAACTAAATTGATAAAAAAAATTATCCATTTTTTTTAAATAATATGAAAAAAATAACTTGTAAATATAAATCAATTGAATGTATGACTGAATTTTAAAATCAATATTTTCCAAGACTCTTATTAGATTCATATATGAAGTTCCCATAATTTAAAATAAATTCCAACACATTCTTAAGGAATCGAACAACATTTCCCCAACCAAATATAAAACAATTTGTATATTGGAAAGGATTAGAATAATGTAATAAGGTAAGGGAGTTATAACCTCAAATAAATACAATTTGTGACACCAAAATCACACAAGATTAAGTGGGAATCAACTGGGAATGGAAAGGGGGATAAGGGGCAGATCCCCCTTATTCTAGATGACCAAGAAAGAAAGATCCTAGGGTGGTTCAACAAATTCTACATAAAATAACCTCACCACCTCAAGTTAAAATGTGTATTTTTGAGAGGGTGGATAGAGTTTAGAAACACCACCAACACTCCGATTTCTTTCTACCACTACTCAATTTGATTGATACTTAGTGGACTGTCACTAATATTCTGGTTGGTGTTGCAGCCACTAATTGAATCCCAAGTGCTTAAATCTATGATCAATTACTTCCCTTTTAAATTTATATGTCCTGTTATTTTTATTAAAAATTAATTTAATCTCATGTATGAAATCCAAAAAAAACAACCCTCTTTGTCCAAAAAAAATCCAATTCAATAAATCACTATATCACTGAATGTTTTAACCCTATTTGATTCCATTGAAACATGATAGGTTGGGTAATTAAAAAACCCTGATAATAAAATATCTAATACTTAAAAATAATTAAATATAATTCAACAATAAATATCGGTCTATCTTGATTATATATTCCTCATTAAACAAACACATTCTATCTTAAATCACTTATTACACTTCCTCTGTATGGATAAAAATTTAGTGAACTATTCACTAAAACCACAATACCATTTTATTGATACTCTTATATAATTCTTCATGATTTCAACTACCACACATTCATATTTTATCTCTAAAACATCCATACTAAATCTCTCATCACTATTTTTATCACCCATTGAATAACCCTGGGTTTCAGTTACATGACACATTAGAACTATATTTTAATTATATATAATGATTGAGATATGTTTCTGTATGTTCAGAGGGGTTTTGAAGTGTACTGTAGGATTTTATAAAGGTTCATGGTTTGTGCATGATTTTTAGAAACTGTAAAAAATCTCTAAGAAATTTTTAAGGAATGAAAATGGTTACTGAGTAGGCACACAGTTGAGGAGTGGTTTGAAAAACTATGTGAATTCATAGGGGAAACTGTGCAATTCCAGACCTAGGGGATAAGCATAGTTTATGCAAGGGTTTTATAACCAAGTGAGCTATCCTTATGAGGGGCTATATTGAGATAGTACCACTGCATGGTTGGTGTAGTTTTTCCCTACCATACACCATAACGATGAAGTGTATTAGAGTAGATCATAAATTTTTGCATCAAACTCAGATTAATTCTCAAAACCCATTTGTAGTGCCTAATATTTCTTAATACCAAACTCCTTTTCTTCCCAAGTAATGAGTTGTAATTCCCTCACATCAGATAGTAATTTTTATGAAATTTAATGCTTATTGGAGATCTAGATTCAATAGTAATTCTTTATTACTCTTTATTGTTCTTATATATATTCTACTCCTCTTCCCTTAAACTATATATCTAATCCATTGTGGATAAATCATGTTACTTTATGGGAATTGGGATTTTTTCGGTTGGGACTATTGAATGAAAGGATATCCAAGGCCACATCTAGAAGAGTACAATGTAATTATTCATGTTTTCCAACATTCAAGAGGTATGTGGCATCTCACATGGCTCTACCTGATTAGAACATGAATTATTAGCCTGAAATAAATTTTTTTTCTTCAAATAATTGTGAAATTATTTTCCGATTCATCTTGGAAAACTATTTAGTGATTGTTTTGGGAAATTATATAAATTTTATTATTTTATGGGAAATCATATTTTATTATAATTTTAAATTTCATTTTTAATATTATGGGTTTTATTTGATCTATGGAAACTGGCTGTTGAAATGTTGTAAGGGATGAATAGTTTTTTTGTGAAATAGAATGGCATAGATTTTGGAAAACATGGTTGGTGTGTGTTCATTTCCATTAGACATGACCTTATGGAAGGGGTGTGTTCCCTTGTTTAACATGGTATTTTATACCTTGGGGTGACTTGGTAGATCCATGAGAGATGACTCATGAGTATGAAATTATCACCTTGGAATGCATGTTTGGATGCGTGGATGTGTGGAATCATGGATGGGGTATTCCAAATGATATGAGAAATGTTTTACATACATGCTTTATTTATTTCCAAGGAAAACTATTTTTTCATTGATATATACTATTTTAAATATTTTAATTTTTTTCAATAAATTTTGATATTATATTTTTTTCCTAGTTGAGTGAGTTAGGAAGTCATTGGGGAAATCATACCAAGTTTATACTCACCCCTTCTTTTAAAATGTTGTGCATTAATAGAAGTTATCTATTGTGTCACGTGTAAAGGTAAAGTATCTGAATTATTGAGTAATGCTTCTTTATACCCTGGTATTGGATTATAGTGTTGGAGGTTAGAGTAGTTTGGGAGTTGTTGGGTTGACATCACATTGTGGTATTTTATTTTTCAAGGACTTTTGGTTTACTTTTTGTATACATTTTGGTTTCCACTTATACAGTAATATGGTTATTATTTTTGTTATGTTTATTTGTATTTTTTAAGCATGTATCATATAGTGTTTTGGTATTTTATATTTGTCTTTGTTCAGTTGTAATATATTTAAAGGTTAAATCATCCCACAAATGTTTATAAGGCCCTTGGAAATTATTATTAGCATTTGGTTTTTTCGGGATGTCACATATGGACTATTGACACCACCCCCTCTTAGAATGACAATGGGTGAGGGCTGGGATGTTACACTAATTATCTACTCATATCCACCACTATTACATTGGGATGAGGCCGAAACATTCTTGATAATCCCAAAACACTGACGACCAAAGAAAATACTACCTTATAGTTTCCTACTACAAGGGATAACTAGAAAAGAGAAATTCAATCTAGTGGTACTACCCACCATATAAATCATTGACTGAAAATAAAACATACATTTACAAAATGGGGAATCCATCAAAACCCATAAAATCATACTAGTTCCCAACATCAAACACCAATCCCTCAAGCCAAAACCACATGAATATCAATAATAAATGAACCAAATTATAAGAATACCAGGTTACATGTACTTATTTGAAGACCCATTGAAATAATTTTACAAACAAATAACACACCTGAGTTTTATTATTGAACCCCTTTTCATCCAAAGATTTTTTTAAACAAAAACAATTGTCAATTTTAACTATTTTATAGTATTTTACTTGAATAACAGTTATATTTTCAAACCCAATTTTTAAATCTAAATTAAAAACTATTTTCCCAAATTTTATAAAAACCATAAAATTAAGAAATTATTTTTCATACTAATTATTTTTTTGAAAAACCACTTTACACATTTTTTATGCCACCTCATGAGTTTTATTTGGAAACTGTATTTTGTCAATATAAATATCACTAAAAAATGTTACACTATATAATCCAAAATGTATATTCCATAAATAAAATTATTCTGAAACCCATTTTGATTGATATTAACCTAGATTTCACTAATAATCATTTTTTGGAAACAAAAAATATATTATTATTTTTATTTTAATTAATAGTAAAATAAATCAACTTAGGATTTAGAAAACACAAATATTTGGAACATTTATCATACCTTAAGTACGTTACCATGAAAATTCATAAAAAAATCTAAATAAGTCCTTATATGTTACCTAAAACGTATTCTGAGTCCTTCCCATATTTTTATTACAATCAAAGGCCTCACTCAACCTAGTGTGCCTAATTTAAATAGTAGATATCCCCATACAACATTGGTTTAACTAAATATATGATTTCCCAGTCAAAATCAAGAACAATCTATAATATTTTATACCCTTAACACTAAAATAACTAATTAACACTTTGATACCATTTATAACATCTCATATCATTTCACTGTATTGCTTATGAAGATAGAGAGTCAACTAATCTCGGGTGTGCCTCACTATTTTCTATAGGAATTCAACTTGAAATGAGGCCTTAAAATTTCAATAGAGATACCAGGACTATAAATAAAAATAATAATGTTCTTCCCCAAAATTATTAAATTTTTTTGGCATGACTCATCGGCATAACGGATGACCCCCAAACTTAGAGATAGTAAATTAAGAGACAAGTGGGAATCCCATTGTCTATAATGTAAAAGTAAGTAGTTTACATGACATATATAATATAATAAAAAAATAACATAATTATATGAATTTTAATTTTTAATAAATAATTATTTAAAATTATGAAGCATACATACAAAATACTACAAAAGTAAATAAATGAAATAAAATGTTATCTAGATTAACTAATAATAATACCCTACTAAATCATTAACCTCTGATACACTAGTCATCTTATAATATTTCCAAATATTTATTCTAAAAACTATACCAACCATGAAATATAAAAATTACCCACATATATAAAAACTCATGAAATGTATTTATTCAAAAACGTCTAGCAAGAAGATATGTTTGAAACCATTTATTAAAATAAAATAAAAAGTACAACGGAGGCAGATGTGGTCAAACAAAGGTTCATGCCCTTATCCGTCAAGAAAATATATACATGTCATAATAGGAATTGTAATATCCATAATCAGAATCATTAGAATCTCCCTACTAATATTGTGACTTACCCTGGTTTATGATCATAAGAAAACACCTATTTACCTTAACCGACAACTTATAGGATTGGTTATACGTTGTCTAGGGTGTGTAAGAATAGACTTTCCTTGGCCTTATCTTTTAATGAACGTGATTGAGTCCCTCACTGTCATCCACATTACCTTTTCTAGTTAAGACTGCATCCTTAAAACGAAGCATGGCCACTAATATTCATTTACTTAAGGAGGGGGTGGGGGTGAAAGACTCTATCCCTTATGCATCAAAGTTGTTACCCCTCTGTATCTCAAGATGAAAAACGACATGTTGTTGACCATCACCCTTTAAGATATCATGATGTGTGAGAACATACTAGACGTCATCACCACCTAGATTAGTAACATATTCATCCACATACACACTCACTAATCTATGATCTATAACAATAGTACCACCTCCTTGTGGGCTTGAAACATGACCTGAATTGATGATAGGATTTGGAGGGTCAATGAAACCAGGAGACCCAGGACTAGGATTCGTCATCGACGAGGTGTCCAACCACTTTAAAGCATCAGACAAATTCTCAGAGACATGATTATTCCATGATTTAGTTATATAACAATCTATTTGATTCTTTAATTTCATTATATAATCTGTCTAAGGATTACCATTTTATAGGAAAAAAGGAATATACCACATTTTAAGGACATGTGTCTATAAAATGGCCCATTGTCTAAAAATAATAAAAAATTGAGGAAGCCTCTATTATACCACATTTTAAGGTATGTAATCATACAAAGATGATAGAATTATATTACTAATTAAGAACCTTATTAGCTCAACCTCCACCAATATCCTAGAAAAGTTCCCAAATTTGGAAACCTCCTTGGCATGGTCAATTTTAATTAGAGTACCAACATAATATGCTATGTCAAAAAGAATTTTAGGATGCCAAAGTATCCAATTGAGGCCAAAAATTTTAATGCATACCTCAACTCTAATATTCTTTAAAGAAATTGGGTTGAAATGGAAATCACATTCTTGGAAGAAAATCATACATGGCTTCACAGAAATTTGGCGAATCTCTTAAGCCCTATGCTTCATTTCCTCAAATGAAAAAATGATGTGAAAGAAGAATATACCCATGAGAATTCATCTTTTATCCAAAGATTTTCAGAAAAGAGATAATTTTTGAACCAAATCATCCAGTTTCCAATGATTACTTCCTGTAGGAAGAACCAACGTGGAAATAAATGAAAATTTATATATCTTAAATCTATCATAGATATCTTCTTTATTAGAAGTAACATAAGAATTTTCACCCTTCTAGACAATGCTCTCTGGAATAGCATCCTTCAATTGAGTAAATTGAGTACAGATTTAGTCTCTCTCTATAGAAGACTTCATAATAGAAATCAAAGTACCCGGCTTATCAGAATTAACTGGAACTACACTGGTCCCGACTTCAGTAGCACTGGATCTACAGTTTTCAATAGAACCATCCAACGGAGTAAGCCTTTCATAAGTATCCTCTACATGGAAAGGTTCCTTGTTAACATTTTCAACACAACCTAAGTCCTACCATTTCAAGGAAGCATGCTCAATCTTAATATGCTTTGGAGAATTTCAACTCCCGACAGAGATTGACCAATCTCAAATCCTCTTGACAATAATTCCAGAGGATGACACTCACTTATCACCTATATCATCTCTATTCTTTGTTGACCAGTGATTGGTCCAACCACCAAGGGGAAACTAGACCCAGAGATCTCAGATTTAAGTGCATATATGAGTAGTCCTTCATTACCCATATTAATTTCTTCATCATCATCTGCTTCACCATTAAATGAAATCGAACGAAGAAAGTTTGAACCTTCTCTCTCTATCTCGAATCCTCTTTAAATTTTAATCAAAACACCATTAATCCATGCTAAAACCCTCGCAAACACCCATCATGTAACCCTCCACCTCTGCATCCTCCACCATCATGCAATTTATTTGGGTAACTTATGATTCTAACAATATCATATGATTTCCATATTTTCCTTAACACACAGAGTGCAAGGGATCAAGTATATATTTGTGAAATTATAGAAGAATAAAACTCTACCCATATGGAAACATATTGTATACCTACTTATACAATTCTTTAACTATATGACACAAATCGAAGAATAAAAAATCACCCCTAATAACCGACAAACAAAATCCAACTTAGAATAGAGCATACCCATATGAAATAGTAATTGCAGTTCACATTCCATGCACCATATCATTTCACTATTCCTCACTAGATTAATCTACAATACTACCCATTGAGCACCCATAGATCAATCATATATTTAACAATTACCAAATTGAATTTTCTTTTTCCATGTCTGAATAAAATTTATTTCGATGCACTCCTATCACAGGGAATGAAAAAAAACAATATATTTTCTTAATACATCATAGAGGCTGACCATCGTCGTCTCACTTGAGGAGCATCATGGTTGATTCAATCAATCATTCTAATTAAGCTAATCTCTTTTTTTTTGTTTTTATTTATTTATCAATATGATTATTTTTTGGAAAATATGAAATAAAAATGAAATGAAGAAATAAAATATATTAAATTTTGACAATGATGCCGAAAGAATGCTTATTTGAAATAAAGGCCTTGGTCTTAGGGTTGGATAACATGAGTTCATTAATTCTTTATTTGTTGTTTAAATTAAATTTGATAATTTATTTAGTGAAACATCATTAATGAATTAATTTTCATTTATTTATTAAGTGTGTTACTTTAGCATGCCTCCAGCACACCACATGATGCCTCCGCCAATAGTCAAATATTATAAAACCTCAACCAATAATGTCATTCTTAGAATATGAAACTCCATCGAATGTCATTTCATCTCTTCAGAAAACCCCATATCCAACGAATGAAGGGTTTTCTTAAGAGATTTGGGGGATATTGAATCAATGAAAAGGAATAAATTTTGAAATAGTGTTGTGGTGGGAAACCTCCATACCCGTGCAATACTCTCACATCCACCACAAACAGATTTAAAACATTTTTAATATAAGCTCAATAATAAAGGAAACCATGACCCCCCAAGGGATAAGCCTTAGGCTAGTAAAATTATATTGAAAAGTTAATAGAAATCATAATGGAAATATGGAAGAGAGAATATGATATTAAGATTGGAAGAAAAAGAGAGATGGATGAAGAAAATGGAATCACTGTATTAAAATTAAAAATACGTTACATGGGGAAAATAAAAAAAAATAAATATAAATGAAAATGTAAACAATAAATGGCCCTTTTCCTCCTCTCCATGGTGCTCTGGATGGAATGTGATGGATTGGAATGCTTTGAGAGGTAGTATCTCCCCTCCTTTTATAGGCATAATTTATTTTTCATAAAAATTTGAGGTGTTTTATCCCAATTAAATGATCGATTCATGCATTTAATCCTTCATAAAAGTTGTGAATAATTTTTTTTCATTCAACCTAAATAGTTAATCATAATTGGCCACTATATGTAGGGGTTATGGATTTTTATTGACCAAAATACTTTTTGGATGAGATTTTCTAGAAGACTCCTTTAATGTATGCCAATCAATTTCCATCATAATGGATGAATCACTCCATGGAATTTAATGAGAGAATGATTATAGTATCCCTATTCCCTATCCAGGTGGATCAACCTCAATTTATGTTGTTTGTACTGACTTATGATTCCATTACGGAGGTGGGGTCCACACTGTATGCTCAGAACATTTTTGAACTTCATTGATTTTTCAAGCCTCTATTTATTTCAAATCAACTTTTAGTCTTGAAGAAAAAATTGAAGAAAATAATAATAGGAATCCAAAAAAATAATCACTCAAATAGTATTAATATTTTAATCATTATTCCCAAAAACCCATTGTGATTAAAATGTTCCAAAATTATAGATTTAACAAAATATTCTCTTTTAGCTCATTTTAATTCTATAATTAAAATTGCCCAATATTTTATTAAAAAATTTAAATACATGGGTTTTATCATTTAAAATAATGATTAAATAAAAAATCATAAAAATATGTACATAATATTGGCCTATCAAATACCCCCACACTAAAACCATACTTGTCCTCAAGAATAAAATCTCAAAAACAAGTTAAAGGGGCACAATTGTTTTAAATATTCAAATTTCAAAGAAATAAATTAGAAAATAGTCAACGTAAAATAAAAATTTCAAATTCTACCTAAAATATCAATTTACATTACAATTTTTTAAATGAAAAAATTAATCCATGTATTTTACATCTCCCCTTTGAAAAAAATATATTTAACTTCCCCTTTAATTCATTAAAGATCATCAATTTTTTATTATTAAACATTCCATTTCATGATTAATGTAACACCCCAAGATTTCATAGTATGTTATTTCTTCAAAGTAATTCAATAACCTACACTACATGCAACACCGGGTTCGAGTGCACCACTAGATTACCAAACTAGCCATCCAAAAGAAGTTATGGATAGTATTAACTGAATCTTTAACTATATATATAATAATTATAATTTTATAATCCATATTATGAGTCTCTTAGACATAATGTAAGAACAAATTAATTTTTTTCAGATAAAAGAATTATTTATTTCAAAAAATGCACTTTTACCGTTTTTTAATGATAAAACCTTTTTAAATCCAATATTTGAAACATTTATATATTCTATTTGGAAAAATAAACATGTTCTTTAGAATCGAGACATAAGAATTTAGTTTTAATAAATATTTGGTGTTTTTCTGATAACATTCAAATTTGGGTGAATAGTGAAAATACTATATTTTAACTGAAAACAACTTCTTAATAAAAAAAATATATAGTGTTAAATTATAAATTTTAATGGTTTGGAAGTATAAATAGATTATACTTTCACAATTTAATCAAATAATAGTCATTTTAAGTAATTTTACATTGATATTAAACATAAACAATTGTCAATCTTTTGATAGATATTATTTCTTAAAAATACGCCTTTTGGTTTTGACAACGGGAAATAATTTTAAATTAATAAATGCAACATATATGTTTTGAATTTAGTAAAATAGACTTTATTTTTGAATTATTAATATCAAAATTATCTTAGGATGAATTTTTGATATTTTTCTAAAAACATTCAATTGTTGATGAATAATGAAAAACAGGGAGTTATTGTTTAAAACCTACTTTTTATTTAAATAAGTATTTATTTTAAATAAAATTATTTTAGGTCAAAAGATATTCATAATACCAATATATGTTCAATGTATTTAATTGGAGTTAGTTTATAATAATTTTAGATATCTAAAAATTTTATTAAACTTTTCACCTTCTTTTACCCATATCCTTGGAGAATTTGAAAATTCATATAAAACATAATTTTACCGCTTCTATGAGTGGAATTTATAATATCCTAGAGACATGGTTAAAATCAATGAGTAAAATTTTGTTCAATAATATAAAAATAATTTTCGGTGAATAGTAACTTTTTACCGTTATTTATCACAGTTAAAAGTAAATAGGCTAATTAAGGGTCAAAATGATATTATTATTACCCTAAAACATTTCCTAATTATATTGGCTAAATATTATTCGACCAAAAAAAACCATAGGAATAAAATTTTAACCTCTTGGGTCCACTTGTATTAGATTAGGAAATTTATTATTATTTAATTCAAAGAAGAGTTAAAAGAGTTAAAATCAACGTTTAATAACTAAAACATTTTTAATATAGGTTTATACATACGATAAATTCGATTATAAATATTAATTAGAAATCTAAATATATTTTATACATAATGGTATTTTATTTATAATTTTTAGACATTAAATAATTTAATTTATTTATGACACAATTGTGATGCAGTAATTACATAATTAATGAAATACTAAAATAATTGATATTATAAATATCCACATAAATGTAATTTGAGACCTTTTATAAATTCCACTAATTTTATAGGTTAATATTACATATTATGGTTGGTTAGATGAATTGTTTTCAATTTAATAATGCTTTTATGAATTTAGAAAAAACAAAATACCAAATAATGTCAAAATTAACATAAAAGAGTTTTTAAAACAAATATTATATTATTATTTTATATTCTATTCCTAAAAATATAAGGTTCTTCCAAAAAGCTTATATAATGATATTTGTATCATTAATGAACCACTTGGAGTTATCTTGGAAGTATATAATAAGTTTATTAACCATATAATATAAAAATAAAAAGGCACATGGTAAAAGTCAAACTATTTAACTAAGAATTAAATCTAAACGTTAAGGTTAATATAGTGACCTAAACATATACAAAACCTATTGTTTGAGTGGTTTTATACCCATACCCACATTAGACTTTAAATAATCCATTTTTGAGCCATTTTAAATCAAAAATGATTTTATTATAAAATAGCATTTCTAGCTTTTCCTAAGGTGCCCCTCACCCCTCATATAAAAGGGAACTCCCCCTTCACTCTAATTAACACCTTCAAAGCCTTTTGGATCGTCCAAAAAATTCCAAAATATCCTCCCAACTTCCCTAAATTCATCCTAGAGGCCTTCCTTTAGTCAAAAAGCCAACCTAAGGACCCCTTTTGGTCAAATCAAAAGGAAGAACCCGAAGAAGCAGTAATAATTTCACCACCCTCTTTCATGTTCTTTTCTTCTTACACTTATTATTTCTTTGTTATTTCCATTATAAAATAATAAATCTAGTATCTTCTATATAATTTGAATTTATTATAAATGTGGTATGACCATATTCATTATTCCATCCACCCTTTGAATGACATGTCATCATACGTGCGTACGTACAGATTACCGTCTCCACATCGTGGTGTAATTGTTATTCAATACATTATTATTTGGATGGGTATAATATTGATGTGTAATTCATGTAAATAATAAATATAACATTATAATTATTCTTTATATATGATATAAAATCCAATTATATATTATTTTAATATAAAAAAAATGATATAGTTTCTCGTGCGTATGTACTAATTACCGTCTCCACGAAAGCGAGGAGATTAATTCTCCAACGTATCCATTCAATAATAATTTTCATTAGATAATTAAAAATAATGTTTAAAGACATGATATAATTCTGGAAATTAATAAGATACATTCCATCCATAGAAAATATGAGTCACATAATAAAGAATATAAAGGAAAACTAATCTGTTAACACCCGAAACGACGATAACACTAAGATATTATAAACAAAACTGTGTTAAAAGATCATATATGATATCATATTAATGTATATGATTCTTTTATAATTTAATGACAATTATTTAACCATTATATAGAAGGTTAACATACCCTCGACCAAGGAAAAGTACAATGTAAGGGTTAATTTCCCAATGTCTTTATTATCCGAGGTTGTTTATACGTAATTATCTACTGGGACCTCTTTATCATCCACATCCATGTTTCTTAATAATGTCTTTCAAATCATTATTACTATTTTATAGACTATGGGTTAAAGTTATTTATACCCTTTTTTGACTTTTTATAATATGCTTATAAAGGAATCATTTCATCATTTTCCAAACAAGGTCCTCTTAACCTTTTCGACAAAATTAAGGTAAGAATGTATTTTTTTAACTTATACGGTGGGTGAGGCTATTTTATAAAATTATTAAATAGTTGAATTTCCCTTACAAGATTTGAAGATTATTTTCAATGTAAATTTTTTATTTTATAATTTTTTGAATTTTAAATGATTTCAAAAAAAGAGATATTTCTCTCAAATAGATTTGTTTTCATCTATGTCAACATACTTTGATGGATTTAAAGCTTATTTGAAGTTGATTTATTATGATACTAAACTTCCGTATGGTATTCAAGGTTTTGTGATATGTTTGACTATGGATGTGTTATTTTTATACCATTCATGGTTTATAGAGAATGTATTGACATTTCATATTCTAGTTTTAATACGATTGTTTATGTTATGTTTAAACCAGTTCATATGAGAATTGCATTGGACTTAGTAAGTGACGGGTGGATCCCGCTATCGCTCCTCGATGCATCGGTAGGTCTCATGAGACAAACTAGTGTCTTGGAACAAGGCGTTGACAAAATATTTTTTGTATTTTGGGCACAAGGCCTTGACTATGTGGTTATGATAGTCTGGCATTATGCATTCCATCATTACGAAAGTGGTTATTGATATTGCATATGATTATTCAAATAGTAGAATATCAATGTGAATAAGTAAATGGCATTATTTAATTTTATTTTTTTCATATTATGTTTAATTTCATGTTTTAAAGGCTTTTGTTTTAGTTATACATTTTGTTAAATGTTTATGCTTATTTATAAAAGTTTCTGCTATATTGTTATCCTTAATGAGCATCTGAGCTCACCCCTTTCTATGTTTTATTTTTCAAGGATGTGAAGAAGTATTTTATGACTGAACTATTGGAATAGTATGAGAGGATATTAATAAAGACTATGTTGTTGTCTTTTTTCACATTATGATGTAATATAAGACTTATGAATGTATCTAGTGTTTCCAAGGCTACTAAACTAATCGGTCTTTTAAGACTTGATATTTTGTGATCATGCCAATGTTATGTAATAATTCACAGACTCTGGGTAACTGGGGTCTGGACATTACAATTGGTATCATAGGAAGTTTAGTAAAAACTTTGCAAGTAAGATTTAGATAAACTTTGATTAGATAACATAGCCCAAAGATATAATTTGAGGATTAGTATAGATGAACTTCTTAGAATTTTTGTAATGAAAAGCTTTTGTATGTTTTTTGAGAAATACATCCCAGTCTGGATATGATTAGGTCGAGGCAGTTTTGGCACAGTTTTACCTAGGGTTAAAACCCAAAAACACATCTTTGAGCTAGATTCGAATGGGAACTGGTGCACGACAACGAGCCTTGCTGCACTCTTGGTTACAACACTCTCGGGGGATATCCTTAGGATAATTCTCATTTTCTTTACAAACCATTATGAAGGGTTTATGAGTATATAATTCCTCTAAGAATTTTTTTTATGATTATGGAATTTATCCATAAACTTTTCAATATACATTAGGTATTTTACAAGTTTGAAATTATTTATTGCAATTCATAAACTGACCTAGTGTATTCCATTGTATAGAAATGGCGCCCAGTAGAAGGAATGTGAACTACAACAATACGTATGATCCAAAGAGTAAGAAAGATCATATCTTTCATGGTATTAATCCAACATTTATAAGTAAAATTGTCTCCCATGTATTCTCAACATATGAAGAAATAGTATCATGTGTTAATAAGATAAGTAAAGAATTCTCTGAGTCCTATGGCTTTCAAGGGAAGCAAGAAAAGAAAATAATGGAAGATAGATAGATGGATAAAGGGAAGAGGGAAAAGAAGAATTTTCTCATATGTGATAATTGTGGGAAGAAAAATCATGGGACTTTCCTGAAGGGAATGAGAGTTTGTTATAATTGTGGAGAAAAAGGACACCATGTACGTGACTTCAAGGGTAAGAAAAATGATTCAAATGTACAATGCTTTATCTTCAAGGAGTTGGAACACTATGCGAACCAATGTCAAAATCATCCGAGTATGCCCCAAATGATGCTATTGCATAATAATTAAGTTATGATACTACCAAAAATGAGGAGAAATGATTAGTGTTCTTATGTTGTTATTAAAGAATTATTTCATTTAAGTTTTGTATGAATGATGTACTGGTTATAATAATAATGGAGTATATAAGGATTGTACTGCAGTACTATTTCATTAAGGACTTGAGATTGTGTGGAACTAAGAAAACTGAGTCAATAGCAGGTTAAATTTTTGGAAAATATATGGTTGAGAGAAAGATAAACCATAATATGGTTCTGATACTGAGGTAGTGATTTTGGAATAATACATGTTTGATTTGGATAAATTATATTGGATATTCTTGACTACCTTAAAATTGATTAATGATTTGTATATTCCATCATTGTTTGAGTTTACAAAATGTTTGGATAGAAGGTGTATATCCCATATTCTACAATGAATAAGGGAGCATGAATGTAATCTATAAGGTTTTATGGTAATTCAGGATGTTGTAGTATTTTAAAAGAATACATGATGAAAGTGTTCACATGTTATTACGTGGAAAAAAGGATATTCATTGTGTTTCACTTCCTTATAAATTTTGGACTATGAGTTTGTAAAGAATTATTTTGGATAAGTCTAGTTTGAGATTATTTTTGGATTTCCATAAAAAGGACCACCCGGAGGTCAGGCGGAAACCCGTCGTGTTCATCAAGGACACGAGACTTGAACCCGTAACTAAAGGGAGACAAGGGTGTATCACCTACCACTGACCCACATGATTTATTGGATTAAATAATGTAGTTTTTAATGGTTTAGTATATGAATTATACATTCATTTTTTGGAATCCTATATGAATAGGATAAATAGAATATATTTTGTTAGTTCTATTATCTTTTATAGTAAAGGATGAGTTTTTGGTAGAAATTAGTTAAAGGATGGATCTTTACTTGTCAAGTATATATTTTTTTCTTCTCTTATTCTATGAAGAAATTAATTCTTAAACATTAGGTAAGGGATATTAAAAATAAAAATTTCTTATCCTAATACCTTATGTTTTGTGGAACCAATGATATTTTAAATCATCATAGATTGATGGATTTGAGGTCCTTAATTCTACAATTGTTTGTGACTGATGACCTCAATCACTCCCTATAAATATTTATGTTTTTCCTAAAATTATTTGTCTCTAATTTCTACTAATGTTCTTATAATGAAGATCATAATTTTGTGGTTACTTTTTCAATCCCCTTTTCCTCTTATTAAGAATAATTTTTTTAAATCCAATTTCTGATGTGGGTTTTCCCACAAGGTATGTTCTATTTTCAACATTTTATTTTCAAAGAACAATTTCAAATTGCGAGGAGACAATTTATTAAAGGAGGGAAGAATGTAACACCCCATGATTTCACAGTACCTTATTTCATCAAAGTAATTCAATAACTTGCACTAAATGTAACACCGGGTTCGAGCGCACCACAAGATTACCAAACAAGTCGTTCAAAAGAAGTTATGAATAGTATTAACTGAATATTAAACTATATATATAATCCTTATAATTTAAGAATCTATATTATGATTTTCTTAGACATAATGTAAGAAAAAAAATATATTTTTCAGATAAAAGAAGTATTTATTTCAAAAAATGAACTTTTACCTTCTTTTAATGATGAACCCTTTTTTAAATCCAATATTTAAACTTTTATATATTATATTTGACAAAATAATCTTTTTATTTAGAATTGGGACATAATAATTTAGTTTCAATAATTATTTTTGTGTTTTTCTAATAACATTCATATTTGGGTGAATAGTGAAAAATACTATATTTTAACTGAAAACAACTTTTTTAATCAAAATAATTTATAGTGTTAAATTATAAATTTTAATGGTTTGTAAGTATAAATAGACTATATTTTTACCATTAAATCCAATTATGGTCATTGTAAGTAATTTCACTTTGATATTGGACATAAACAAGCGTCAATCTTTTGATAGATATTGTTTCATAAAAATACCACTTTTGGTTTTGACAACGGGAATTAATTTTAAATGAATAAATGAAACATATATGTTTTGATTTTGGTAAAATAGATTTTATTTTTGAATTCAGAATATCAAAATTTTCTTACGGTGATTTTTTGATATTTTTCTGAAAACTTTCAATTGTTGATGAATAGTGAAAACACTGAGTTATTGTTTAAAACTGACTTTTTATTTAAATAATTATTTATTTTATTTAATTTAATTTTTGGTCAGAATAGATAAATAATACCTATATATGTTCAATTTAATTTATTGGAGTCAGATTATAATAATTTTAGATATCTAAAAACTTTATTGAACTTTTTACTTCCTTTTACCCATCTCCTAAAAGAATTAGCAAATTCACATAAAACATAATTTTACCGCTTCTGTGAGTGGAATTTCTAAAATCTGAGAGACATAGTTAATATCAAGGAGTAAAATGTGCTTCAATAAGATAAATTTTTTTTTGGTGAATAGTAACATTTTACTTTTATTTACCACACTTAAAAGTAAATAGGGTAATTAAGGGTAAAATTGATATTATCATTACCCAAATACATGTCCTAATTCTATTGGATAAGTATAATTCGACCAAAAAAACCTTAGGAAGAAAATATGAACCTTTTTTGTCCACATGGATTAGATTATGACATTTATTATTATTTAATTCAAAGGAAAGTTCAAAAAAGTTAAAATCAATGTTTAATAACTAAAACATTTTTAATACAGGGTTATACATATGATAAATTCTATTATAAATATTCATTATAAGGTAAAAATATTTCTTGCATAATGGTATCTTATTTATAATTTTTATACATTATATAATTTAATTTATTTATGACACAATAGTGATGCAGTAATTACCTAATTAATGAAATACTAAAATAATTGATATTATTAATATCAAAATAAATGTAATTTGAGACATTTAATGAATTACACTAATTTTCTAGGTTAATATGACATATTAGGGTTGGTTAGATGAATTTTGTTCGAAGTAATAATGCTGTTATGAGTTTACAAAAACAAAATACCAAATAGTGTCAAAATTGACATAAAAGAGTTTTTAAAACAAATATTATATTATTAATTGATATTATATTCCTAAAAATATATGGTTCCACCAAAGGACTTATATAATGATAGGTGTATCATTAGTGAACCACTTGGGGTTCTCTTGGAAGTATATAGAAATTTTATTAAACATATAATATAAAAATACAAAGAGACATGGTAAATGTCAAACTATTTAACCAAGAGTTATATCTAACAATTAAGGTTAATATATTTACCCAAACCTATCTAAAACCTATTGGTTGAGTGGTTTTCGACCCATACCAACGTTATCCTTTAAATAATCCATTTTGGAGCCATTATAAACCGAAAATGATTTTATTATAAAATAATATTTCTCTCTTTTCCTAAGGTGCCCCTCACCCCTCTTATAAAAGGGCACTCTCCCTTCTTTCTAATTCACACCTTCATAGCCTTTTGGATTGGCCAAACCCAACCCAAATATCCTCTCAACTTCCCTCACTTCATCCTAGAGTCCTTCCTTTAGTCATAAAGAAAACTTAAGGAGCCCTTTTGATCAAATCAAAAGGAATAACTCAAAGAGGAGATAATAATTTCACCACACTCTTTCAAGTTCTTTTATTTTTCTATTTATTATTTATTTTTTATTTCCATTCTAAAATAATAACTCCAATATATTCTATATACTGTGGTGTTATTTTAAATATGGTACAACCATATTCATTATTCTATCCACCCTTTGAATGACATGTCACCATACGTGCGTACGTACGGATTACTGTCTCCACATTGTTGTGTAATTGTTATTCAATACATTATTATTTGGATGGGTATAATAATGTTGTGTAATTCATGTAAATAATAAATATAACATTATAATTATTCTTTATATATGATATACTATCCAATTATATATTATTTTAATATCAAAAGAATGATATTGTCGCTCGTGCGTACGTACAGATTACCATCTACACGAACGCGATGAGATTCGCTCCCCATCGTATCCATTCAAGAATAATTTTCATTAGATAATTAAAAATAATGTTTATAGACTTTATATCATTCTGTATATGAATAATATACATTCCATCCTTAAAACATATGACTCACATATCAAAGAATATATTGGAAAATGAATCTGTTAACACCTGAAATGACGACAATACTAAGATATTATTAACAAAACAAAGTTAAAATATCATATATCAAATCATATTAATGTATACGATTCTTGTATAATTTAATAACAATTATTTCATCATTATACAGGTGGTTAACCTAACCTCAACCAAGGAAAAGTACAAGGTAAGGGTTTATTTCACAATCTCTTCATTATCTGAGGTTGTTTATATGTAATTATCTACTGGGACCTCTTTATCATCCACACACACATTTCTTAAAAATGTACTTCAAAACATTCTTACTATTTTATAGACTATGGGTTAAATTCATTTATACCATTTTTTCCTTTTTATAATATGTTTATAAAGGAATCATTCTGTCATTTTCCAAACAAGTTCCTTTTAACCTTTTTGACAAAATTAAGGTAAGAATGTATTTTTTTAACATATACAGCGGGTGAGGCTATTTTCTGCCGTTATAAAATAGTCAAATCATTCCATAAAAGCTTATAAGAATATTTTGAATATCAGTATTTTCTTTTATAATTTTTTACATTTAAATGATTTCAAGAAAAGAGATATTTCTCTCAAATAGTTTTGTTTTCATCTATGTCAACATCCGTTGATAGTTTTTAAGATTATTTGAAGTTTATTTATTATGATTCAAAACATCCGTATTGTATCAAAGGATTTGTGATATGTTTGACTGTGGATGTGTTATTTTTATCCCATTCATGGTTTATGATGAAATTATTGACATTTCTTATGCTAGTTTTAATATGAATGTTTATGTTATGTTTAAACCTGTTAATATGAGGAATGCATTGGACTTAGTAAGTGAGGGGTGGAGCCTGCTATAGATCCTCGATGCATTGATAGGTCTCATGAGACAAACTAGTGTCTTGGCACAAGGCCTTGAAAAAATATTATTTGTAGTCTTGGAACAAGGCCTTGACTATGTGGTTATGATAGTCTGGCATTATGCATTCCATCATTATGAAAGTGGTTCTTGATATTGCATGTGATTATTCGACTAGTAGAATATCCCTGTGAATAAGTAAATGAAAATATTTCATTTTATTTTTTCCATATTATGCTTAAGTTGAAGTTCGAAAGGCTTTTGTCTTAGTTATACATTGCCTTAAATGTTTATTCTTATTTATGAATGTTTACGCTATATTTTTATCCTTACTAAGCATCTGAGCTCACCCCTTTCTATGTTTTATTTTCCCCAGGATGTGAAGAAGTATTTTATGACTGACCTATAGGGATAGTCTGTAGGGATATGAGTGTGGACTATAGAGACTATGTTGTTGTAGTTTTTCACTTTATGTTGTAATATAAGACTTATGAATGTATCTAGTGTTTCCAAGGCTACTAAACTAATCGGTCTTTTGAGACTTGATCTTTTGTGATCGTGCCAATGATATGTAATAATGCACCAACTCTGGGTAATTGGGGTCGGGGCATTACAATTAACCAGTCTTTCGATTATTTTCTCTCATAACTCTTGATACAATTTATGTATATTAATTCTCATATAATGAGAACATGATCTATTTAAATTTTCTTACAAAATGACTAATTTATCTATTTTTTAAATACAAAAAGAATATAAAATCACGAGGACTTGTAATTAAGGTTCTAATGACCTAGAGGCTTAAGGTTTGTTGGATTTAATGTCTGAAAATAAAACTCATGTAGGAGGATTAACTATTAAATCATAAAGAGTGATATTAAAAGTAAAAAGTTTAATGACATTATCCCCTTCAAATTTTAACAATTTAAAATTTCCATAAGACTGAAAGTAAAGATCTTGATCAGTTTGAGCATAATGAATTATTTCTACCATCTTTTATTTATTTTATTATTTTTTTCAAATAAACATATTCATTTATTTATATGTTATGATTTTGAGAAAACCTCACATCCATCACCAAACTAATTATGAAAAAAAGCATTGGTCTAGTAATGGCTATTTTTTGATTACCCAAATCACAACCCATTTTTCCTATTTTTGGGTTCTTTTTTTCAATATAATTTTTTTATTCAAGAAGGGAAAAACAAAAAGAGTACAATGAATGATTCCAAAACCATCTATAATTCCGATAATAAGCTCCCCAGAATTCTTATTTACATTGTAAATTACCTCATTTACCACAATTCCCTTCACCCCCATAGTTCAAAATTAAAATTTCATACAATTACTAAAAGTATGGTAGGAATCGTAAAAAAAATGTCTTCAAACATGGCTCATACCTAACATGGTAATTCATGGTCTCTATGGGTAGAAGAAGTATTGATGTAAATGGTGGACTGTTAAGAATATTTGGTTTTTCAGTGGATTCCTCAATCATTTGGAATGTGTTTTTTCATAATCTTATCTTTGAAAAGGTCAAATTCATGTTCTAGTAGGTGTAATGTCCCTAGACCACTCAAGGAATATGCTCAAGATAAAATAGTAAGTACTTGGTCTAGAAACCCTATCAGGAATGAGACATATGAGTTGGGGAAATCCAAAAATGCATGAATAATAATAAAAAATTAATTCACATGAATTTCATAAAATCGAATCATAAAAAATGGTTTGTAAATTTCATTTACATGGAAATATTATTTCAATCAAATCATGATTCATCGTTATAATATCCATTCCTCACTTTAATCGTTCAATTTTTCATTTTACTTATTCAATATCATTAAAATTGAAATTTGAAACATGGAATCACAAGATTCTTAAAAACTTATGTCTCATAGATAAGTCATCTGAAAAATTAATTCAAGTGTGGGCATGAAATTCTCACATTAAAGATTAAAATATGTTTTTTGAAATAAACTAAGGAGTTTAATATATAATCAATAAAAATGAAATCCCTTTCTGAAATGGATGTTAGTCCTATTTCATCACTTTTTGAGGTTGCCTTTTGTTAATATGATCATAAAAAATCTAATTACACAATTAAAAACATGGATCATGTATTTTAAGTTCAACAAGATACAGGGAGGGGGATAAATTTTCAAAAACATCATAAACTGAAATTTAAATTTAAATTCCTTGAAAAAAAGTATGAGAAATGCCTTGGTATTATCCCATAAGTAGGCCTTGATGTTTTACTTTATCTAGTGGCAAGTACCATATGTTATCCATAATCTTATGGTGTATGGATCTTATCTATCATGAACCACCACATGTTATTCTTGCCAACATATAGTGGTTTATTCCCATTGAGGAGGAATCCATGGATAGATTACAGTCAATCTTCCCCTTTGTAATGTGGTACAACTTTCATGGAGGGGGATATATGAATTATTGAACCTACTCCTCCTTTGGTTCTACATGTGTAACATATTTTTATTCCTCTTGGACTCCCTCCAGTGAATATTCAATGTCTTATGGTCGCTCTAGGTGTTCTTGAAGTGGTGAAATTAATTTTTCTTCATAATCACCCATGAGTTTAGCCTTAACATCTCATATGTCTTCAATGAAATTAGGAAAGGACAATGGAACTTCTCTACTAGCCTAAAATATTTTCAAGTCAATAGGGATTTTGTCAATCAAGCTCATAAAACATTACAACAAGATCGATGTCTCCTCACCTCTTTGAAACAGCTTGAATATTATCATAAATGAATGACACCTTTGTTCAAGTTCATCCTAAGTATTATTTATTTATTTCTATTAAACCTATGAGTAATTTTACCCTAAATTGATAAATGTTCATTTGAAAACACCATTGTAAAATATTTTTTTAATTATTTTTTAATAAAAAAAATCAAATAAAAATATTTAACATTTTTTGAATTTTGAAAAATTGATCAAAATAACTATTTAGATCCCTGGAAATGGCCCTAGTCTTGATGTATGCCTATCTTAGGGAACAAAAAAAAGAAAATTTATTTTCCTAATATACCATAGTGTCTGACCATGGTCATATCAATTTAGTAGCATCATATTTGATTCAATGACTCATCATAATTTACATAATCTAATTGTTTTTTTGTTTTTATTTATTTATCAAGACAATCCAATTTTTGGGTGTCTGCAAAATATGAAATATAATGAATTGAATATATAACTCTATTAAATGTGGATCCTAATGGAGAAAAAATTATTTTTTGTAAAAAATGTCTTAGCCCTATGGTTGGATAACATGGGTTCATTCATTATCTATTTTCTATTTAAATTCAATTTTATAATTCATTTACTGAAACCTCATTAATGAATTACTTTTAATGATTTATTGAGTGTGTAATTTTATCATGCCTCTGACACACCACACCACACCTCCTATAATAGTTAAATAGGGTAACACCTCAACCGAGAATGTTATTCCTAAAATATATGGCTCCACCGTATGTCATTTCAACAATTCAGGAAACCACAGCTCCACTGTATGAAGGTTTTTCCCAATATAAGGAATGGAAAAATAAAGAATCAATGAAAAGTAATCGATTTGAAAATAGGGTCATGGTGTAAGACCACTACACCAAGGAAACACTCCTGCATGCACCATATAAATCATTAAAATAGTTTTAATTAAAGATCAATAATAATAAACACCGTCAAAACAACCTTAGGTACAAGCCTTGGTTTAGTCACTTTCCATTACAAAGGTAATGGATATCATGATGGAAATATAGAAGATAGATAATGAGATTAATATTTTAATAGAAGGACAGATGAAAGAATAAAATGAAATCACTATAATAAAAATATGAATTCGTTACATAGGAAAAATAAAACTAAAATATAAATAAATGAAATGATAAATACTAAATGGAAATTTTTCTCATCTCCCTGATGCACAGATGGAATGGGATGGATTGGAATGCTTTGAGAGGTAAGAGATCCCATCATTTTATAGAAATAATTTTTCCAACAATAGTTGAGATGTTTTACCCAATTAAATAATGGATTCATGCATTGAAAACTTCATTAACGTTGTGAGTAAATGATGTTTTTATTTCACCCTAATTATTTCAGCATAATTGGAAATCTTATTTTGGAGTTATTGATTTTTTATAGAACAATCCTTTTAAAGGATGATATTTTCTATAAGCTTCTTTATATGTATGTTGTTTAATTTTCATCATAATTGAGGAATCAGTACATGAAATTGAATGGGAGAACGCTTCTAGGTGTTTTATTCCATATTTAGGTGGAATCACCTCAATTAGAAGTGTGTAGCCCAGGTTATGTTTCCATTACGGAGGTGGGGTCCACACATACCACCTCGAACATTTTTGAATTTCATTGATTTTTTTAGTAATCTATTACTTCGAATCAGATTTTGGTCTGTATAAAAAATAGAATAAAATAAATGTAGGAATAGAAAAAAAATAATCAATAAAATTGGAATAATATTTTAAAAATTATTCCCAAAATACCATTGTGATTAAATTGTGTCAAGATTCTATATTTAACCAATTTTTAAAATTTTAGATCATTTTAATTATCTGATTCAAATTTCTCAATATTATAATAAAACCATGAAATAAATGGGGTTTATCATTTAAAATAATGAACAAATCATTAAAATTTGAATAAAAATATGAACATAATATTGGTGTTTCAAATACCCCACACATAAACCATGCTTGTCCTTAACCATAAATTATAAATAAGAAGTCAAAGAACATGTACATGTTGTCAATATTCAAATTTCAGTGAAATAAAATAAAAAAATTTCAATCAAAAATAAAAATTTTAAATTAAACATAAAATATCAATTCAATTTCTAATTTTTTAAATGAAATAATCAATCCCTGTTTTTTACTTTTCCCCTTTGGAAATAAATGATGGAACTTCTTCTTTTAGCAATTCAAGCTCCTCAATTAATTATTATTAAACATGATAAGCCACGATTAACCTATATTTAGATTCTTTTATCTCATAACTCATGATAAAATTCAATTATATTAGTGCTCAAATCAGGAAAAAATTGTCCTTATTCATATTCTTGTAAAATAACTACATTCCCCATTTTGTAAAGACAAAAAGCACATAAAATCATGAGGACTTGAAATTAATATTCAAATGAATATAAGGCTTAGGGTTGCTAGGATTTAATGTTTTAAATAAAAGATCAAGGAGTAGTTGTAACTCTTAAATCATAAAGAATTATATTCAAATTAAAAATTTTATTGACATTCTCCCCTTCAAATTGTAACAAATCTCAACTTTCCCCAAGACCTTATATAGAGATCATGATTAATTTAAGATTAATGAATGATTTACACCCTCTTTTTTATTTCAAATAACCTTTTTCATTTTTTTATGTTATGCTTTAGAATAGACCTCACATCAATCACCAAACCACGCATAATAGAAATCATAGGTCTAGTAATGGTTATTTTTTGTTTACCCAAATCACATCCCGTTTTTATCATTTTTCTCAATCTTTTTATCATTGCCAATTTTTTATTCAAGAGGGGGGAACAATAAAGTAAAATGAATGATTCCAAAAAGTTATAAAGTTCCAAAAATAAGCACTCTAACACTTATTAATTACATTGTAAATCATCCCATTTACAATGATTCCCTTCACCCCCAAACATTATCTTTAGAATATCATGCAATTACTAACAGTATGGAAGGAATAGATAAAAAATGTCTTGAAACATGGATCATACCTAACAAGGACATTAATGGTCTCTATGGGATAATGAAAGATTGATGTAAAAGGAAACCGTTTATGGATTAGTGGGTTTTCAATGGATTCTTCAATCATTTTAATTTTTTTACACAGTTATAGAATCGACAGGTTCATATTCATGTTTTATTGGGTGGAATGTCTCAATATTACTCAAGACATATGTTCAAGATAAAATAGGAAGTACATGTAAAATAAATACTATCAGGAATGATACATATGAATTCTTAAAATCACTCAATGTATGATTAATCATAACTAATCAATTCACATAAATGTTAGAAAATAAAACCATGAAACATTTACGGGAAATTTCATATACATGAATCAATTATTTTAATCAATTCATGAGTCCCCATTTAAATACCCATGATTCAAATAATTTATCCAAATTTTCTTTTTTACCCATTAAATATCACTGAAATTGAACTATAAAACATGGAATCCTAAGATTCTTAAAAAATATATCTCAATGATTAGTCAAGTAAAACATGAATTCAATTGTGGGAATACAATCTTCACTTTAAAGCTGAAAATATGTTTGCAGAAAAAAATTATGTAGTTTAAAAGATAAATACTAAAATTGAACTCCCTTTATGAAATGAATGTTACTATTCTTCATTTAATATTTGAGGATGGATTCTACCATTTTGATCCTACAAAATAAAATTACACAATTAAGCACAATGATCATGTATTTTAAGCTAAAAAAGGTAGAGAGCAGAGGATCCATGCTAAACTACTTCCTAGAATGAAATTGAAATCTAAATTTCTAGAAATAAACTAGGGGATGAGTCTTAGGATTATCCCCTAAGTAATCCCTAAACATTTACTACCTTTAGTGGGTAATATCACCTATTATCCATAATTTTATGGTGGATGGATATTCTTTGACATGAACCCCCATATATTGTTTTTTCCAGATTGCAGTTGTTTGTTCTTATTAAGGATTAATTCTTGGATTGATTACACCAGATATCCCCCCTTCACAATGTGGTACATCTTTCATGATGGGGGTAGGATGAATTATGGAACCTCCTCCTCCTTCGTTGATACATTCGAAATATATTTCTTTTTTTATTATACCCCCTCTAGTGAATATTCAATGTCTTCTGCGAGCTCTAGTTGTTCCTCAATAGGTGAAATTTAATTTTCCTCAACATCCTCCTCGATTTTGGCCTTAACTTATTGGATATATTTAGTGAAACCATGAAAGACCAGTGTTACTTTCTTCTTGGCCATGAATCTTTTCATGTCAATCTGGAGTTCATCGATTAATCTCATAAAAAAATAATTATGAGATACATGTCTCTTCAAATATTTGAAACTATTTGAACATTATAATAATAGATTTACCACTTCATTATAGTTAGTCCTTAGTATAATATATTTTTCTCTCTTACACCTATGAGTAATTGTAACCTAAATTGAAAAAATGGTAATCTGAAAACATCATGGTGAAAAACATTTAATTTCTTTAATAATTAAATTATTTTAAAAATGAAATTTGAAAAAGTGATTGAGATAACTTTTTACCTACCCAGAAATGATAATAATTTTGATGAAAACTTGTCTTAGGTTGTGGAAAAATAAAATTTATTTTCCTAATGCAGCATAGAGGCTGGCCATGGTCTTCACACTCGAGGAGTGTCACAGTTGATTCAATCAATTGTTCTAATTCGCCTAATCTAATTGTTTTTGTTGATTTTATTTATTTATCAAGATATTTAATTTTTGGGTGTTTTTAAAATATGAAATATAAATGAAATTCATAAAATAACAATATTAAATGAGGAAATTGAATCAAAAAAAATTCTTATCTGAAAGAAAAGTCGTGGTCTTAGGGTTGGATAACATGAGTTTATTCATTATTTATTTTTTGTTCGAATTAAAGTTGATAATTAATTAGGTAAAATCTCATTAATTAATCTCTTTTCTTTGACATATTAAGTTTTTTATTTTATCATGCCTCTACCACACCACACCAAACCTCCTCCAATAGTCAAATAAGACAACACCTCAACCGAGAATGTTATTCCTAAAACATCCAACTCCACTGCATGTTGTTTCATATTTTTGGGAAACCCCAGATCCACCATATGAAGGGTTTCCCTAAGATAATGGAGGAAAAAATAATTTATCAAATAAAATGAATGGATTTGGAAATATTGTTGTGGTAGAAGGTCGTCGCACCCATGCAATACCCCCACATCCACCATAAATAGATTGAAAACCTTTTGAATTGAAGCATGAGAAGATAAAACACTATGAAACCACCTCCAAGGATAATACTAGGGTTAGTCACATTCCATTAAAAAGTGAATAGATATCCTGATGGACATGCAACTAAAATTATGAGGACATGCAACTAAGGATCTAATGACTCTGAGGCTTAAGGTTGGAAGGATTTGATGTTTACAGCTAAATCTCAATGAGAAGGTTTAAATCTTATATCATAAATCAAGATATTCAAAGTAAAAAGGCTTAAGGACATTATCCCCATAAAATTATAAAAACTCCCAACATTCCCCAAGACTCAAAATAAATATCATGATCAGTTTAAGTATAATGAATGATTTTTGACCTTTTTTTTATTTTATTCTTTTTTTTTTCAAAGATCCTTTTTCATTTTTCATAAGTAATGCTTTAGAATAAACCTCACATCCAACACCTAACCATGTATTATAGAAATAATTGATCTAGTAATGGTGATCTTTACCCAAATCATATCCCATTTTTCTGATTTTTTGTTTATTTTGGTCATTATCATTTTCTTATTCAAAAGGGGAAAACAATAGTGTACGGTTAATGACTCCACAACCTAATACAATTACAAAAATAATCACTCCCACACTTCTTAGGTACATCGCAAATTACCCAATTTACCATGATTCCCTTCACCCATACAAATCAACATTAAAATATCCTAAAATTACTAATATTAGGGTAGGAATTGATAAAAAATGGATTGAAACATGGATCATCCATAACATGGTCATTCATGGTCTCTATGGTCTAGATGAGGATTGATTTAAAAGGTGTTAATTTTAGGACAAGTGGTTTTTAAATGTATTTCTCAATAATTTTAATTTTTTTCAGAGTCATAGATTCGACAAGTACAAATTCAAGTTCTAGTATGTGGCATATTCCAAGATCAGTCATGAAATGTGTTCAAGATAAAATATGAAGTACTTGGTCTAAGAATCCTATCAGGAATGAGATATAGGATTTGACCAATCACTAAAGACATGATTAATAATAAGAAATCAATTCACATGAATTTTAGAAAATCAAAGAATGAAAGGTGGTTAAGAAATTTCATTTACATGAATCAATTATTTCAATGAAACCATGAGTCTTTATTTTAATATACATGATTCAATTTAATCATTCAATTTTGAATTTTAATCATTAAATATCATTTACATTGAAATCTAAAATATGGAAGCACAAGATTCCTAAAAACTTATGTCTCATAGATAAGTCATTCAAAACATGAATTCATGTGTGGGCATAAAATTTTCACTTTAATGCTCAAAATATTTTTTTGAAAAAAATATAAATAGTTTAAAATATAAACACTAAAAGTGAACTCCCATTAGGAAATTAATGTGAGTAATCTTATTTCATTGTTTTAGGCTACATTCTACAATTATGATATGAAAAATAGAATTACACAATTAATTGTAAGGATTATGTTTTTTAAGGTAAAAAATATAATGTGAGGGTTACTGAATGATGATATACTTTCTAAACAACAAATTGAAATCTAGATTCCAAGAAATAAAGTATGGGATATGTGTTTCCATGATTCCCCAAGTGGGCCATTATTTTTTTCCTCCTCCAATGGGAAGAACCAGCTGTTATCCATGATCTGATGGTAGGTGGATCTTCTTTTGACATTAACCACCACATGTTGTTCATCCCAAAATTCAATTTGTTGTTCTTAATAAGGAGGACTCCGTGGATATAATACACTAGATACTTTCCCTTCATAATTTCATAAAACATTCATGGCGGTGGTAGGATGAAGTATGGAACCTTTTCCTCCTACATTTTCACTTACACAACAACTTCATTTTTTTATTGTACTCCCTCTAGTGGATATTCATTGTCTTCTGGGATCTCTAGGTGTTCCGCAACAGGTGAAAATTATTTTCCCTCATCATCCTCCTGGACTTTGGCCTCAAAATAATGGATGTCTTCAGTGGTATCAGGAAATACCAGTGACACATCCTTTTTGTCCATGAATCGTTCCATGTAAATTTGGAGTTCATCGATCAAGATCATAAAACTATGTGGTGAGATCTATGTCTCTTGGCCTCTTTGCAATAATTAGAAGATTATCATAAGATTATTACCCCTTCATTGAAGTTAATCCTTTGTATAATATATTTTTTTTATTGCACCTATGGGTAAATGTTCCCTTAATTGAAAAAATGGTCATTGTAAAACATCATCAGAAAATAGTTTTTTAAGTTTTTTTATATATAAATCAATGAAAAATATTTTAAAAAATGTAAATTTTGAAAAATTGATTGAAACAACTTTTTATCTCACAACCATCGACACCATTTTTGATATACGCTTGTCGTAGGGTGTGGAAAAACAAAATTTATTTTCCTAATGCAACATAGAGTCTAACAAGGGTTGTCTCACTTGGGTATCATCACAATTGTTTCAATCACTCATTATAATTCATTTAATCAAATTGTTTATGTGGTTCATATTTATTTATCAAAACAATACAATTTTTTGGTGTTTGGAAAATATGAAATATAAATGATATGTAGAAATAAACTATATTGAATGTGGATGCTGATGTAGAAAAAATATTCATATGAAAAAAGGTCTTGGTCCAAGGGTTGGATAACATAGGTTCATTCATTATTTATTTATTGTTACAATTAAATTTTATAATTCATTTTCTGAATCCTCATTAATGAATTAATTTTTATTGATTAAATGAGTTTCTGAATTTATCATGCCTCTAGCACACCACACCACACCTCTTCCAATAGTCAAATAGGATAACACCTCAACCAGAAATATTATTCTTAAAATACATGGCTCCACCATATGTCATTTAAACTCTTTAGAAAATCCCATGATCCCCCATATGAAGGGTTTTACCAAGAGACTATAGGGAAATATAATGAATCAAATAAACTGAATTGATTTGTAAATAGTGTCGTGGTGGATGTCTTCTACACCCATGCAATACTCCAACATCCACCACAAATAAATTTAAAACATTTTTAATTGAACCACAATAAAAAATAACACCCTGAACCCCCCACCCCAATTCCAAGCCAAGTTTTATTCACTTTCCATTTCAAATTGCATATGAATCATGATGTAAATATGGATGAGAGATAATGGGATTAAGGTTGGAAGTGAAAGAGATATGTAAGAAGGAAATGGAATCAGTGTAATAAAAATATAAATGTGTTACAAGGGAAAAATAAAAATAAAATAAACATAGATGAAATGATATATAATAAATGTCCCTTTTATACCTCTCTTTGGTACCCCAGATGGAATGAGATGGATTGGAATTCCTTTATAGGTAAGATATCTCTTCCTTTTCTAGGAAGAATTTTCCATAGAATGTTGTTGCATTTTTGCCCAAATAAATGATCAGTTCATGCATTTAATCCATCATGAATGTTGTTCATAAGCATGTTTCACATTATCCCTAAAAATATCATCATAATTGGATATTGGATGTAGCAGTTATGGATTTTTTTATTGAGAAAGACGTTTTATGTATGATATTTCCTATAAGCTTACTTCAATTAATGTCATTAAATTTACATCATAATAGATGAATCAATCCATGAAATTTAATGGGAGAGCGCTTCTAGGAGTTCTCTTTTATATCCATGTGGAATCACCTCAATTATATGTGTGTATCCCGACTTATTATTAAATTATGGAAGTGGGTTCCATACTCTCTTTTCAGATCATTTTCAAATGTCATTTATTTTTTCAGGACTCTATTAATTCAAATTAACTTTTGGTGTTGAAGAAAAAGATTAAGAATATAATTCATTTAATCCCAAAAAGGAATCAGTCAAATTGGATTAATTTTTTTAACATTATGGACAGAATAGCAATATGAATAAAATATATCAAAATTACAGATTTAAATTTTTTTTTACATTTTAGATCATTTTCATTCATTGAATCAAATTGGCCATTATTTTAATGTTTTTTTTAAATACATTGGTTTTATCATTTAATTTTTTTAATAAATCATAAAAAGTTTAATAAAAAAATACACATAATTTTGGTAAGTTATCTTCTAATTCATTACAGTAAATACTTACAATTTCACATTGATAACTTGGATCACAAATCACCATCATCATTTAAAAACCATTGATTTCTTGGCCACGTTCTAACATTAGTGAAGAATGATGAAATAAAAACATCCTCTATGGTCGGTACTGTAACATCCATCTATTAGATTAAACTTCCCCACCTGACTCAAATTATCCATTATAATATCTCCTTCCACCTATGATAATATGACATAGTACATACATTTTAGAGTCATTTAATTAATGATTATTCATGTTTTATTTGAATATTCACTAGGTATATGTTGATTGTTTCAGAGAATAAATTTCCATGATTCCAATGGAAAAGTTAGGAAAATAGGACAAAAGTACACATTACACTTTGTGAATCACTTAAACGACATGTAGGAATCATTCAAATCATTTCACAAGTTGTGAAGTAAGTCATGAGGAAATTTGAAGTAATGAAATAATTACAAGATATGTATCTCCAAAATAGGTCATGTAAGATTCAGGCCACTTCCAACTTAAATTTCATGTTGTAAGAAGAAGCATGTCATGATTTCCAATTACACATCCTTAGATGAGTCAAATATCATAATTCCAAAGATTCATGCTATGATTATTTCCAAATCTAGAATACATGCATAAAACCATAGATCATAATTACATGATATGAGAAGTTTACACATCATGTAATTTCCCAACTTTTTCTATTCTAGGGTGCGCACAACAGTTCATAACCTTATAGAGTATCAATTTTCTATTATTCTTTCTCAGTTTTCCCCCTTAGTTTCTCTCCCAACTCAACTCTAGAATTTTTTTTGTACCATTTTGATTAAATACAATTTCTATTGATCATTCTACAAAAATTATTCATATTTTTTATCTGTGTTTACCATTCAGACTCCCATATTCTATTATTGTTTATGTTCAATAGTGGCTTCTACATAATGTTGTTCTTATTTATAGTTTGAATTATGTATTTGATTGGTTTATTAAAAGTAATAATTTTGAACTTATTCATTATTTAACCTTCGATTTTAGGTTATCATATTTCAAATGTTTTTTTAATTTTCCAAGGATGTGTACAATTGATTCTTTGATTTTGATTATTACCATCCAGATAAGCTAAACCTCTTAGGGTAAAGGTCGAGAGTATGAGTGTTCTGAACTTAATTAATATCTAAATCATAAATTCATAACCCTAAGAGTAGTAAACAGGAAATATAACAATTTTTTATTCAATTTTTTTTTAAACCCAGACCATGAGATGTTTATATAAATGAACCTGACCTGATTGGAGTGGAGAAGGTTATGACCATTATCCAATGATAATTTCATCCATATAGGTTAGGATTTTTTAATTTACATGGTTATATATATCTATAATAAGTAATATATTAATCATATATAGATCTAGTTGGTTTGACAATGATCAACTAGTTCTCTATGAACTACTTCGTAGCCTTAGTCCTTGGACTATTCCATGTTAGGATTAAGATTGTCCTTTTACCTCAAACCTGAAAATGAAACTCATCCGTATATTATTTTTCAACCATAATACAAACACCATGGTGTTAGTTAAATCTCAAACCCAAACAAATTCATGAGAACTCCTTTATGAAGGGTTCAAAGTCCTGGTTCCTTGTCTTCCAAACATTCCTCAAGGGTTTGACCCTGCACTATCACTATACTACATGATTGTAGAATTATTTGTTTGGGATAGATGGAAATTATAATCTGACCACATCCAATATGAATTAAGTGATAAATCTGGGTGAATAAAAATTTAATCCCATTTCCAGGGACGTTTACTATGCTTAGGCACATGAACCTTTTCCACATCTGAGGATTACCTCACCCAAACCCCATTCAAATTTCATTGTTACTTTTTTTCTTTCGAGAAACACTTCATCCTTATTAATTCTATAATTGTGCATGCATGAAGCCTCGATGAAACATTAAAAAATCCTAGAATTCCAATCACCACATACGTTCATTCCTAAAATAAAAAGGATCATTTCTGAATGCTTCATTCAAGTATGTCAGACCACATCAATCCTACAAGTCCCATCCTAGCCAATATGTAATATATTCTACTTGTACGTCAAGGAGATTTACCCTTGAAACATGAGATTTCCATTTTAGATTAAGGATTATTGTAAATCAATGGTAAAAAATCCAGTATTATGTTCCCTCATATCTAGACACATACATTTCAAATAAAACATGGTCCCATCAATATGATATTGAACATGGTTCAGTTCAGCAGACATCATTGCGACGATCCTCATGAAAACATCTATAACTTCCTTGAAGTCTGTGATACCATTAACAACTATGGAGTATCATTAGATGAAATATATTTTTTTAGGTTTTTTAATTATAGTTATGTGATAGATCTAAGGATTGGATATGTTCAATATCCTGAGTTATTCAAAAATTTGGATGAGATAGCCTTGAAAGATGTAGATATATATTTTATAGCTATATGGACTTGGAAACATCAAATTGAAATCCAAATTGTTCTGAAACACATATATAATTAGCCTAAGATTATTGGGAGTTATATAAATAATTTACTAGGAAATTCCCACATCATAAAAGTGATGTGTGGCACCATCTACAATCCTTTTACCAAGGTCTCCAACACGCCACTCTTACAATAGTAGATGTTCCGTAGATAGAGGTTTATTTTTTTAAAAAAACTTGAAGTAGGCCAAGAAATTGTAGACGAGGATTCAGATAATGATAGTCTATGGTTGATTGAACACTTTCTGTATTAGTGTAGAATCCACCAAGTTGAATAAAAGTCCCATATAATTTCACAAGTAGAGGCCCTGACTACGAATTTGAAATGCTTTAAGATGCCGACTGCACCACCGCCCCTACTAGTCCGGTAATGAATATTCCATCCTAAAAAATGTTCTAAGGCCAACACATATATCAATACTACAGGGTAGAAGTATATTACCAATAAATTCAATATTTTAATTACGTTATTTACAATATTAAATCAAACAATACCAGCAACCGTAATAATATTATCAATAGTGGCTGGATTAATAGACACTGAAAAAGAATAAAGTGTACTTCTACTATAGAAGTGGTAAAATAAAACATAGGAACCAAGGAAAACCTTAATGTTGACCTATGAATACATTTCCTAGGATACCTAAACAAGTACCCCAATATCCTTTACTTCATAGAGTCCATCAAAAAATTTAAACAGATCCGCAATATACACAACAACCGAATGTGCCTATTATGGAAAATTTGGAAAATATTTTCATAGACTTTATTCAAAAGGTAGATCATTGGATGGAGACCCAGGAAAAATAAATGAAAAATTATAGGTCTTCCCTTCTAAATATTTATCATCAACTGGGTAAAATATCCAAGACCATGATAGATTTCTAGGTACACTTCCTTGTAATACTGAGACATACACAAAGTAAGATACAATGGTAGCAGTACTGAGGAGTTGAAAAGTTCTGGATTTTCCAGAACCATATACTGGATAAGGGAAAATATCTGATGAACCTAAGAATCCTACAATATTCATTAAATAGGATGAATATGAAATAGTTCATAAAACTCATCAGGATAAACCTCTAGAATTACCACCCCGTGTGAAAGATCCAACACAGGATAATCCCAAAGAGTATATCTAGATTGTACTACCATATTACAAACCACATTTCTGCTCTTCAGAATGAGTGAGACAATGAGGGACCAAGGGGATATATAATAACTTTTTAGATATGTTCAATAATTTCCACATCAATATCTCATTTACTTAAGCTATTTCAAAAATTCTTTCCTCTAAAAAATTTCTCAAGGAAATTATATTCAAAAAGAGAAAAATGGAACACCTAGGAGTCATTCTTATTAATTAAGAGTTATCTTCTATAGTTCAATATAAAATTCCACAACAAATGATAGATCCTATAAGTTTCTCAATTCCTTTCACCATAGGAGAATGAAACATTGAAAGAGCTCTATGCTACTTAGGAGTAAGTATTAACCACATTACAGTGAGTTAATTTCTCAAGATGGGTCTCTAGGAACTCAATATAACTAGAGTGAAACATTAATTAGCTGACCGATCAATTAAGTATTTGTGAGGGATTCTCAAGGATGTTCTAGTAAAAATCTGTAAATTCATTTTCCTAGTAGATTTTCTAATTTTGGATATGGAAGAAGAATTATATGTTCCCATTATCCTTGGCTAACCCTTTCCAGCCATTGAGAAAGAACTAATTTGTGTGAATGAAGGGAGACACATATTCCAAGTAGGTAACTAACAATATATGTTCAACCTTGAAAGATACAAAAAAATGACACTTTCTTACTGCCAACCTATCATTATCACCAAAGAGAAGAATGAATACATATATGTAAAAGAAAATAGTGATTAAATATATCATATTTAAATGGATGAGTATTACCTTGAGTAAAAAACTACATAAAACCTCTTACAAGGGAAATTATCTTACCTTTCATACCCTCATTCATTCATCCCCCAAATCTAGAGAAAAAACCTCTCTCAAACACACTCATGTATTATTATATAGAAACTAAAACTGCACTAAAAGTCAATATTAAAGTAGAAATGAAACAACCAAAATAGGAAATGTTAATAAAACTCCTATAAAGATAAAAAATTAATCTTTTTGTGTTGGATGATGACAATATTATTATCCCTACATTATGCACTTATACTATTTTATTAGAAGAAAGTGTGAAACTGAAACACCAGCCTCATAGTTGAGTTAGCCCACCATTGAAAAAGGTTGTTCTGAAATAATTACTTAATTTTTTGGACATTGGAATAATGTTTTCATTATCCAATAGCATATCAGTGAGTCCACTATAGGTAGTCCCAAATAAAGGTATCCTCACAACTGTAAAGGATGATGAAGCTGAATTGATCTTTACCCACAACATCACTGGATAGTGAGTATGTATGGACTGTAGAAACATAAATAAAAAACATGGAAAAAAATTCCCCCTTTACTTTTATAGATAATATGAGGGAGATACTCACAAGAAATGGATTCTACTCTTTCAAGGAAATATATTCAGGATACAATTAGATTTTTGTTAACCTGAATGATTACTCTAAAATAATATTAGCATTTCTATTTGGCACCTTTTCCAACAGACTCATGTCATTCAGTATGTGTAATTCACTGATGATATTTAAAAGGTGTATGAAAAATATATTCCCTAATTTGATGAATGATTTCCTGCAAATTTTTAGGGATGGTTTTTCTGTTAATGGAATATCCTTCAATGTATTCTTATGAAATCATGAATTATTTCTCCAACAATTTTAAGATATGTGTTTAGATTTAAAATGGGAAAAATTACTCTATTATTCAAAGAGAGGTATTACCTGAGTATAAAATATCCTAGAATGACATAGATGTTCATCACATGAATATCATGGTGATATAATATTTACCTAAGCCATCAACTGTTATAGTTATAATGAATATTTCAAAGTCATGCATTGTTATTTTGTAAATTCTTGAATTATTTTTAGAATGTTTCCCACATAATGACACACCCGTTATTAATGGATACCCCTTTTCAGTTCACTGAAGAGTGTTAGTGAGAATTATAAATTTTAAAAAAAATCCTAGAGTCACTCCTATTATCATTTCACTGGGATAGGACAATGAATTGAAGTTAATGTGTGATACAAGTGACTTAATTGTAGGAATTTTCTTAAGAAACTAGGTCGGTCAAACATTGAATGATGGTATTGTAAACCACACCACTACTAAAAAATAACTTCATGAATTTAACATTGTTTTTGAAATGTCTTCCTTATACTTGGTTTGGTAAAATTGATTTTGTACACTAGTTATGCATCACTAAAATATTTGATGAGTAATAAGGATTCCAAAAAAAGTCTGATATGGTAGATCTTATTTTTGTAATAATTTGACATTTTCATCAAAGAGACCAAAGTGATGCATAATGGTTTCACTGATTATCTATCCAGATTCTCACGTCCCCTAATTAAATAACATGATAATTTGGACATTGAGGTCGTATTTCCTAAAGAATCTCTCCTCAACTGAAACGTGAAGGAACACCTGTGGTTTTCTGATATTTCAAAATATACAACCATGAGATCCCTTTTCCCATATTACTCTTACCAGAAAAGGAATATTTTTCTGTTGAAAGTTCACAATAATACAAGGATGAGCCGATAATGCTTTAGTAGTATGTTCATTACTTAATAAAACACTGTATCTCAGAAAATGAGAGTTATATTGTTTTAGAAATGTGTCAGATGCCAGAAAGATTTTTTTTGAAAATTTGATCAGTTCCAATGAACTTGAACCATTGGGAAATAAAATTAAATTCTATAAAACCTGAACCTATAATTTGAAATATTTAATATTTTTGGAATAATATTCATTGGTATGTTCCCTAAGTCACATAGAAATTTAAATATCATTATTGCAATGGAGTATGTCTCGAAATGTAACATCCCGGATCCGGGGGCTACTCAAAGGGTGCCCCGAACCCGGTTTGTCACATGAAATCAAGTGCATTTCCACAAACGCCAGAGGCTACCTACTAGAAGCGAGGGCCCAGGTCTGATTATTGGGAAACTATGACCTCATTTGTCAACATGTAGCATATTAGGAAAAAAAATAACACGCAACAATGGAAGTAGTAGATAATATATAACTGAAATGGACAAATGAAGTAAAAGAGAATCAACAGTCATATATATAATGATACAGCATGTCACTAATTATATGAAAGCATTTAGCATAGGATAAACTGCAAAACAACACAATACAACTAAAAATATAAGGTACAACCAAACAAAAACAAAGGAGAGTAAACAGACCACCACCACATCGCAAGACTAAGCTTGGTCACATGCTCTCTCACTCCTCTTCTACAATAAAGTTACTGCATAGGGCCCCTCTCCCATATCCACACCTGTAGAAATGTAATCTATTTGGGCTGAAGACATGACCCAAACAGGGTGTTAGAAATAAATCCCAGCTGGCAACCACCAAAGGCATGTGACCAGCTGTTAGTGAAAATGTGCAACAGCAGTGTGCAGTAGTAAATACAATAAACTAATCAGTAGTCAAAACTAACATACTTTAACAGCCTTATTTCCATTTTAATATTCATTTAACCATTCCAAGACCATGCTTTAACTTGGAAGGTATAACATATAAAAATCACCACGGTGAATATTCATGATAACACTATCCTCAGACATACCATCCTTACCCTCAGGTAACCAGAATCGAAACCTACAGGTGATTGACCATAGAAAAAAAAGAATATTTCCCTCAGGTATATGAAGTGTCGCCCACAGGAATAGAATCTACTACCCACAGGCACAATGGATATTGCCCTCAGGCTAAAAGAACCACTACCCTCAGGCTAAATGGAATACTGACCTCAGGATAAGAATGTAACCGGGTTGATCCCAACACATAAGCAAGAAATTTATATACAATTACCCTCAATTAAAATAAAATGCACAATATAATCATGGAATACCCTTGGGTATCTTGGCCAAACAGCTAAACAGAGGAACACACCATTGGGGTGGTCTTGGATCCAAGAAGTGATCCCAAAAAGAAGATTAAACTTATCATTAGATTATCTACACTATTATAGATATCTTTTCAGTAAAGGCCTTAGCCATACGACACCCCAATCATGGGCTCATAGAACAACGGTAGACAAAAACACACAGCAGTTGGAATTTAAACACCAGACCACATACCCCGATCTCCATAGATCGATATACGTTAATGGCACATCCCGAAACACATGATAAAGGCATAAATATGAGATAATAAACTACATTCTCAACCTCAAATAACTTCCCCTCGGGAAAGAATTGGGAAGAGTGGCTCAAGGAGAAGGAATCTCTTACCTTCGCGGTTCCAACAAGATCGGCAGTAGAATAATCCAATTCCTGATGTGCGGTCAGAGGCTCTCCCAAGATCCAGCCACCTCTCCCATGATCCTTCGTTGTTCTAAGCCTCTTATGTTCAAGGAGGAGGCTACTGCCCATTTTAAGCATAAAAAACAAACTACAGAGAGTGTACTATCAAGTACATAGCATGGATTTTTCATTTTTTAAACAGTTCCTCTGGCTGCATCTTTCCACCACAGAACTATTCATCCATCAACATGAGTACATAGTGTGTATTCTTGAATACACGGTGTGTGCCGTCGCTTAGCTGGTGGCTACCTCCACCGCCTTATTGTTCACCTTCTTACTAATTACACGGTGTGTAAATACCCAGTACACGGTGTGCAGTTGGTTTTTACACCCTTCATCACCGACAGGCCTACACGCCGTGTGTACCAATCCTACATGGCCAAAGTACACGGTGTGTGGAAAAGTACACGGTGTGTACCCATAAAATTTGGCATTTTCCTCCATTTTCCTTATTTTCTCAAAAACACTTATGGAAAAGGGTAATGAAGAAACCCATACCTCAAAAATAAGAACTGTGCTCTTACAAACTTCCCTCCTTAAAACAATTCATCCCCAAATTTCCATTCCAAGGGTGGTGAATATATAACTGTGAACAACTCCCGCCACTGAGCGTGTACTTCGGTCTCCCACTCCCATGTTTTGTCTTGCACTCGGCCTTGCTTCCATAGAACCCAAACGAGAGTAACTGAATGGCCTCGGAGAACCTTCATGCTCCTATCAACAATACGAATTGAATGCTCCTCAAAGGATTCATCGACCTGCAACTCTACCTTCTTGGGCTGAAAAATGTGAGATGAGTCTAAATGATAGTGTCACAACTGAGATACATGGAAGACATCGTGCATGGCCCGGTACCGCTTTGGTAACTGTAACTAGTAGGCAACTGACCCGACTCTGTCCATAATCTCAAACAGCCCCACATAAATCGACAAAAGATTACCCTATCTCCGGATCTGCCTTTGTCCCAACCTCGGTGAAACACGCAAGAAAACCTGATCCCCAACCACGAACTCCAAGGGTCGTCTGCGGTGATCAGTATAAGATTTATGATGAGACTGTGCATTATCCATCCGCTTTTGAATCAAATAGACCTACTCAGATGTCTCCTGCATGAGACGTGGTCCCAGCAAAACTACCTCACTTGCCACTAACCAGCACAAACGTAATCAGCACAGCCTATCATATAAATCCTCGTAAGTTTCCATATCAATAGGTGGCTGAAAATTGTTATTGTAGGAAAATTAAACAAGGGGTATATGCTTCTCCCAAGAGCACCCAAAGTCTAGGACGCAAGCACATAGCATGTCCTCAAGCACCTATATCGTACGCTCTGACTAGACATCAGTTTGAGGGTGGTAAGTTGTGCTCAGAATCACCTGTGTACCCAGTGCCCTCTAAATACTCTGCCATAAACGAGACATAAAGTGGGTGTCTCTATCTGAAACGATAGAACAAAGAACCACATGAAGTCGTACTACATCTCGGATATACAACTTTCTAAGATCGTCAACACCAATGGTCTCCTTGATTGGAAAAAAGTGATCCACCTTCGTGAGTCTAACCACAACAACCCACACGACATCATTGCCTCGAGGTGACCTCGGCAACCCAGTCAAGAAGTACATCACGACATCATCCCATTTCCACTCTGGGATGAGTAACTGCTGTAACAGTATGGCTGGCCTCTGATGCTTCGCCTTCACCTACTGACAGGTGGAACATCTAGTAACAAAACCAGCTACCTCTCTCTTCATACCTAGCCACCAATACTGACGTCTCAAGTCACGGTACATTTTGGTGACTCCAGGATGAACTACCCAAGATGAAGCATGAAACTCATGTATTATCGCCTCGCGTATATCCCTTGGCACCCACACTCGTCCATGGAAGTGAAGTAACTCATCATTTACTATAGTACATCCAGGAGAAGGGTCCTCACTTACCACCAACTCCCGTAGAACTAGGCCTTCTGAATCTGATAACTGTCTCATCCTCACTCTATCCAGGAGTGTAGAAGTCACAGCTAAGGAAGAAAGATAGGTTTTTTCATGAATCTCGTGCACCTCCAAATGCATCTCCGAGAAAAAATCCATAAGCTTCCACTCACCACTGGCCTCATGAACTGCCTGTATCTGAGTCTTCCTGCTCAGTGTATCAGCAACTGCGTTACCCTTACCAGGTCTATAGGCAAGATCAAAGTCGAAGGACTGAAGGTATTCGACCCACCTTCGCTATCTCATATTCAGGTCACACTGGGTAAAGATGTATTTGAGACTTTTATGGTTGGTGAAAACCACAAAATGCTCTCCCAAGAGATAATGTCTCCAGATGTGTAACACATGAACAAATACAGCAAACTCGAGGTCATGCGTCAGATAATTCCTCTAATGTGGCCTCAACTGCTGAGATCCATATGCAACAACTCAATCTCCCAGCATCGACACTGCTCCCAGACCAATATCTAATGCATCATAGTAAACTATATAGATCTTCCCTTGCTTTGGAAGTATCAGGACTTGTGCAGATGTCTTCCTTCCCTTCAGCTCCTAAAAGGATGTCTCTCAAACTTCTATCCAAACGAACTTCACACCATTCTTATTAAAACCCATTAATGGCACTGCTAAGCTGGATAAGTCCTATATAAAGAACCTATAGTAACCAGCCAACCCCAAGAAACTCTGTATCTCAAACACGTTCTAAGGGTGCTCCCAGGAAGCTACTAATCTCACTTTATTTGGGTCTACTGCAACTCCTGCCTCTGAGATGATATCACCCAGGAAGTGTATCTGGTCCATGAAAAAGTGGCACTTTGGGAGCTTAGCATATATATGATGCTCTCTCAGTATACTCAAAACTATCTCAAGATGGGTGGCATGTTCGTGTTGAGTGTGAGATTACACCAATATATCTTTAATGAAGACTTCCACAAAAGAGTCCAGATAAGGGTAGAACAAACGATTCATCAGATCCATGAAAACTGCTGGAGCGTTCGTGAGCCTGAACGACATAACCAAGTACTCGTATAGAACATATCTGCTCCAAAATGCTATAAGAAGTATATTTGATGATCTAAAACATAACTGATTATATTAAGATCTAAAGTCGATCTTCGATAACAATTGCGCTCCATGATGTTGATCAAAAAGATCATCAATCCTTGGTAAGGGATATCACTTCTTGATCGTCAGCTGGTTCAACATCCGATAATCCACACAAAGTCTGAGGGTACCATCCACATTCTTCCCAAAAAGGATAAGAGAACCCCAAGGAGAAGTACTAGGTTAGATGAAACACTTTTCTTGTAACTCCTATAATTGTCCCTTGAGCTCATGCAACTCTGGTGTAGCCATCCTATAAGGAGGAATGGACACTGGTGCTGCTCATGGCAGAAGCTTAATAGAGAAATCCACATCTCACTCCAAAGGTAGACTCGACAAGTCATCTGGGAAGACATCCATGAAATGATCAACCACTGGAGAGAAATCCTGCTGAAAAGTACCCTGATCATCCAGATATAAACTCACAATCTGGGCTGTCACACCACCTCACCCATGATGCTCAGGTCCAGCTCACCTCGCCTGGACATCCCATTCGCCCTAGTATAGAAACTCTCCACCCTCTGGTGATGTGAAACTCATCCTACAATGATTGAAATCCACAAAGGCTCGAAAGGGTACCAACCAGTCCATCCTGAGAATGAAATCATAAGCTGTCATCTCTAAGACATAGAGTTCCCACAGAAAGTGACACCCACCAACCTCTAGGGGGAACTCACTGAACTGACGCACACTAGTCATTCTAGTCCCCAACGTAGTGTCTAGGATCATAATATCTGAAGAAAAGGAAACATATATCCCAAGGCTCTCCACAACGGGCACATATATAAAGCTAGGTGTTACACCAGTATCGAAAAGTACAGAAGAAAAAAACAGAAGCAACTAGAATAGTACCTATGATAGTGGAAGTTCTGGGATCCTTCTCCTGTTGGGTCTTTTGCACTACATATGCATGCCCAGTGTCATGACCCTATGACACAACCTGGATATCTTGAGCTATCCCACCCTGCTGCCTCGGAGATCCCGGTGTCTGGCTACCACGGCCATGACCACAACCTCTTCCTGTACGTCCTAACATATCCCAATTTCCTGACTGATAAGAAGCTGTAGGCCCTGATCCCGTACACGGTGTCTGCACAGAACCCCCCTCAGTAGACACTAGTTGATATTCCCTGAAAAAGTGCTGCAAATGACCCATCTTGTCGTAGGCTTAGCACTCCATTGGGTCTTGTGGACACTGCGGTCTCTTGTGCCCCTCTTTGCCACACTGGTAGCACATGACCTGGCCACCTGACAAATTCCTCCAGCTAGTACTACCACCGTGAGAAAAATCCATCTGTCTCTTCCTCTTATGGGTAAAAAAAGTACCAAAAACTGGTATTGAGCCACCCTATCCCACACCACTAGCTTACTACTAGTTCCGCTCAGTAATCAGTGACTGGTTCACAATGGCATGTACCATGGGCAACCTGAAAGCACTCACAAGTGCTCAGATGTCATACCAAAGACCATCCTCAAAGCGTCGAGCCCTCAAAGCCTCATCACCTACCAGAACGGGTGAAAAAAGCTTAATCTTGGTGATGTGGGTAGAATAATCCATCACTGACATAATGCCCTACTGAAAATTCATGAACTCTCGAGCTCGATCTTCCCGTAGCGTCTCAAGAAAAAACAAGTCGTAGAAAATTTCCAAAAAATATTGTTACGCCATGTCAAGGTGACGCTCAGACTTGGTGGTAACATCCCACCACATTTTGGCGGAATCACAGAGTATGTCGGTAGAGAGTTTGCCCCTCCACCCTGGAGGCATCTCCAGATGCTCAAAAATATTCTGCATCGAACCCAACCAGGACTCCACAGCATGTGGTCTGCCATCCCTTGAAAACGTGGGTGGATGCTGCTGCTAGAATATAGGAGTCAGCTCTGCCATAGATGTGGCAGCTTGGAGTGATTCCTAGAAGGTCTGCATAAACCGCATGAAGCCTTCAAGGAACTGTGCCTCCGCGCCTGTGTCCGCTATAACGGCTGGCACCGCTTCTGGCTCTAGTGGAGGTTCCATTGATATCCCTTGGCCTGTCATATCTGGAGAATACTCGTTGTCACTCTCCTGATGAACAACTCAAGGTTGTCTCAGTGGCATGACTCTATAAGGTCAAATGCACACCTTATATCAGGATTTGTCAATGACTGAAAACAAGGATTGTAAGAAGGGAACAAGGAAAAGAAAACATTCATGTTTTACAAAACAAGACTACACGACATGTATAATAACTACACGGTGTGTTTACTCAAGTCATTCACATGGGTGTGTACTCTTCCAAAACTGTTCGGGTAACACCCCAAACACACGGCGTGTTATCCATACACATGGTGTGTACTTAAATTTTCCTCCCTTCCCGAGTCTCTCTACACGGCTTAGCCACACAGCTCTCTTTTAAACGAAACTACACAGCATGTATATGGTCTACACAGCGTGTATGGAATGAGCTTAACTGACCCATGTTGATCGTCACATGGCCGGGTGCACAGCTCATAGTACACAGGGTGTTCTAGAGAGACATGACATATACGACTTAAATTCCAACTGCATGTTTTGTTAGTGACACGACTGACTACTCATCTGAAACTACACGACCTGTTACACCCGTACACAGCATGTACACCACTCCGTCTTCCTAGCCATATGGCTAGGTCCACATGGTCTTTCCCCATTCAAGACTACACAGCATGTCCCACAGGTACACATTGTGTTCAATAAGAGGAAACAATGACCCGTGTTTGTTAGGTGCATGGCTGGGTCCCCATGTTACACTACATCACGTGTTCATCATTGACACGACATGTTAAAGAATAGATTTTATCCTTCTATGTTTTTAGTTACACGGGCGGACACAGGGCCCACACAACATGATGTGTGAAATAACTACATGGAGTGTGCCCTCAAGAACTTCCCCATCCCGTGTCTCTGCCCACATGGCCTATGACACAGGTAGCAACTACACGACTTGTACATAGGGTACATAGAGAGTACTCAAATTATTTTCTCTTGTTCCCAAACAGAGGAATACAGGGTGTGTATTCAAAACTACATGGAGTGTATTCTGGGGTTTTCCAGATAGCAAGCCTTAGAAACTACTCCGAAACCCATGAAACAATGAAGACAAAACCTAAGTGCTAAATTCTGATCCATGAGGGCCCATACTCACTATGAATCAAATCTTGGAATCGTATACATGTTATAACTAGTTGATGATCTACCAAATTCCGGTTAATGAGGGACCATACTCCTTAAGAACCATAGTTTGGAATTCATTCTATCAAAATCTTACACAACAATACCATATCAAATAGTAGGTATTTATCAAAGTATCTATCACAACAACATGATTTTCTAGAACAATAAGTAACACAACAACATGTAATTTCTAATGCACCTACATGGCATGGAAAGAATGCGTGACATGTGATTTCTAGCATGTTCCTAAATGATGCATGGGATTATATACCCTCATCTCATCAGGTTGCAACTAAATATTACCCATGTATAACATATAAATAGCACAATCAAAAGTGCGTCACCCAACAGTGAAAATCAAGTCAACTATAAAATTGCAAAACCAGTAATAATTTCAATAACTGAGGTAGACTGGATTTTCCCTGTACATGGGTTAGCTACTCTAAGGCACAAATTATTACCAACTACTATTTCTGTCCTATACTTGACTATAGGATCTAAATAGCGAGTCAAAGTAACTACCCCCATTGATACCACTTTGTAACGTCCTGGATCCAAGTGCCACTCAACGGGTGCCCCGAACTCGGTTGGTCACATGACCTCAAGTGCATTTCCCCAAATGACAGAGGCTGTCGACTAGCAGTGAGGGCACAGGTTTGATAGTAGGGAAACTATTCCCTCATTTGTCAAAGTGTAGCGCATCAGAAAATATAAGTAACATGCAACAACAGAAGTAGTAGACAGTATACAAATGAAATGGACCACGGAAGTAAAAGAGAATTAGTAGTTATATATATAAAGATGCAGCATGTCTCTAATTCTATGAAATCAGTCAAAAAATGATAAACTGTAAAACAATACAATACAACTCAAAATACAAGGGATAGACAAACAAAAACAAATAAGAGTAAACATAACACCACAACATCACAAGCCTATGCTCGGTCCCATGCTCTCCCACACCTTTTCTACAATCAAGTACCTATATAGGGACCCTTTCCCTGAACCACAACTGTAGAAATGTAATCTATTTGGGCCGAAGGCATGACCCAAATAGGGTGTGAGAAATAAATCCCATTAGGAAACCACCAAAGGCTCGTGCACAACGGTCAGTGAAAATGTGAAATAGTAGTGTGCAGCAGAAAATGAAATAAACAATGTAGTACCAAAAAGTAACTAACTTTACCAGTCATATTTCCATTTTAATATTCATTTAACCGTGTTAAGCCAGTGCTTTAACTTGGTGGGTATACCATATAAAAATCACCATGGTGATTATTCATGATAACACTGTCCTCAGACATACCACCCTTACCCTCAGCTAACCAGAATCGAAACTCGCAGGTGATTTCCCACAGGAAAAAAGAATATTTCCCTCAGGCGTATGAAGTGTTGCCCATAGGCACAGAATCGGCTGCCCATGGGCACAACAAATATTTCACTCAGGATAAAAGAACCACTGCCCTTAGGATAAACGAAACATTGTCCTCAGGATAAGCAAGTAATCGGGTCATGCCCAATACATAAGCAAGCAATTTATATACAATTTATCTCAAGGAAAATTCAATGCACAATATAATCATGGAATACCCTTGTGTATCCTAGCCAAATGGCTAAATAGAGGAACACATCCCAGGGGTGGTCCTGGATCCAAGCAGTGATCCCAAATAATAGATTAAACTTATCATTAGATTATCTACACAATTCTAGATATCTTTTCAGCAAAGGCATCAGCCATACGACACCCCAATCATGGGATCATAGCATAATGGTACACAAAAACACACAACAGTTGGAATTTAAACACCAGACCACCTACCTCGATCTCCACAGATCGATATACGCGAATGATGCCTCCCGAATGGCACGAGAAAGTCATAGATCTGAGATAAAAAACTACTCGCTCAATGTCAAATACATTCCCATCATAAAAGAATTTTTAAGAATGGATCACGGAGAAGGAAGCTCTTACCTGCGCAGTTCCAACAAGATCGATGGCAGAAGAATCTGATTCCTGATGTGTGGTTGGAGGCTCTCCCAAGAACCGGCCACCTCTACTGAGCTCCTCTGGTGTTCTAAGCTTCCTCTATTCAAGGAAGAGGATACTTCCCATTTTAATCGAAAAAAAACTATACAGCATGTACTCTCAAGTACACAGCGTGGAATTTTCATTTTTTAAACTATTCCTTTGGAAGCTTCTTTCCACCGTGGAACTGTTCATTCATTGACATGAGTACACATCGTGTATTCTTGAATACAAGGTGTGTGTCATCGCTCAGCCGGCGGCTGCATCCACCACCTTATTGTTCATCTGCCGACAGATTACAAAGCCTATAAATTCCCAGTACATAGCGTGTAGTTAGTTTTTACACCCTTCATCACTGACATGCCTACACGCCATGTGTACCCATCCTACACAGCCAAAGTACATGGCGTATGGAAAAGTACATGGCATGTACCCATAAAATTTTGGATTTTTCCCAATTTTTCTTATTTTATCAAAAGCACTTAAGGAAAAGGGAAAATAAGAAACCTGGAACAAAAATATAAGAACCGTGTTCTTGCACAAAACATTTTGATTCTCAAGCTACAACTCATTACATGAAAAAATTGGTGATGAATTTCCTATAAAAAAATGTATTTTCAAGAATTATATTTCCTTGAATACTCATTAGTGATTCGGGAACATATTTTAACAATAATACTATTAAAGGGCTACTGAGAAGTACCAAATATGATATAACATATGATCTCTCTTCCACTCGTAAAGAAAATAGAAAGTTGAATTGTCAAATAGGGAAATCAATAAAATCATGGAAAGTACCATGAATGTTTTTGAAAGGATTGGATACCTATATAAGATGATGTAATCGAGGAATACCCCACTAGATACAAAACACCCATCTACACCACCCTTTCCGATTTGTGTACAGAAGTCCTTTCCATTTACCCATAGAACTAGATCATCACTTTTACATGTAAATTAAGTAGTTGAATTTGAATTCTCAAATAGATGGTGATGTTAGGATATTTTTTTTGGATGAACAGGAAGTGATAAGAAAGGATTCCATTGAAAATTCCAATATTTATAAAGGGAAAACCAACAATGAGTATGAGTAGCACATCTCATGAAATAAAAATTTGTACTAGGGAATAAGGTCTTATTATTCAAATCTTAATTAAAACTGTTACCTGGGATGCTCAAATACAAATGGATAAAACACATTATTGCTATGAAATTATCCTCTTATGGGAACATAAAAATTAAAAAAGTATGAGAACCCCCATTCAAAGTCAATGGTAAAATTATGATGATTTTTTAGGAAACACTCTACGGGTGCCATGTTATCACTTTGGAATTCATCGGAGCACCCCTAAGTCAAGCTATCGATGTCAAAAGAAGTGTTTACTGGGAGGAAATCATGGATAGGTCACTATTGTCTATAATATGAAATAATAGTTTTTCAAGTATCTTGGGGAATATTAAGCTCAAAGTACTGGGGTTTGGTTCACAAATTTGAATGAAACCCAAATGAAACATCATGTCATAAACTACATGACGTGTATAGTTTAGAACCAACAAAATTTAAAATAAAAAAATTAAATTCCCTGTAATATAATACACATAGTGTAATTTCATGACTTTTTTATGCGATGAAACTAGGTCTCGCAACTCTTAACATCCCACTCTCACTACTCACACCCAAACCCACCCCCACCCTTCGGGCGTGTCTCTCCCGGGCCTCAATCTCACCATATCCTTCTCTTACCTCTATATCAGACCCACCACAATCCTCATGTATATATGGTTTTGTTAATTATTCTTAAAATGGATCTCATGAAGATATTTCAACCTCCCCATATTGATTCCACATCATAATGAGAAGATTCACCTCCTTCCAAGTGTTGAAGGGGTCCTCCACTAGAATCACCACCTAGATCATCCTCTTTGAGAACCTTATATTGTTCTAAAACAATATCAAACTCCTAGGAATTCAGTTTGACCTATAGTAGTTCATAAGATGATGATATTCCCCATCATTATCCAATCTTACACCTTTCAAAGCCCAAGAAATAGGTAGCACTAGTATGAATTCATAAAATCCCATTCAGACAAAAAACATTGGATTTGGCTGTTCTCACACACCTGCACATAATACAGGAAGTCCTGCACCTCCTCTACAACCTAAACATCGCTACCATCACTAAATATTGAGAGTATATTTCTAGATATCAGTTCCTAGAGTTATTTTACACTTTATAGGTTTTTGTCAATCACCTCTACTTCCATTTAGGAGGTAGACCCCATGAGCTCTTCAGTGTTGAGTTCAAAATCGAGCAAGCTCTTTATTCTAGCCGACTTCAATACATATGAGGTATCCCCAACCCTTCATCTTGAGTTGAGAAATTTGGATTCCACCAAAATATGGAGGATGATTTTTGGGTACCCTTAGAGAATCCAAGATCCATGAATTAATAAATCCACTCAGCTATGAGGTATTGTGATGTAGATTATCAATAGGGAATCGAATGATGGCTGTTTCTATCGTATTGATGTTTACATGAGCGTCGACTATTTGGATGTTCTCATCCTCACCAAATCCATGGATATAAATTTAGTCAAAATTGAATCTCAGTTCTCATTATGATTTAGTCCATATTTATAGATGGAATGAGGTACACTGATGGGTAGTTCCTTCATCACTCATCTATCATGATAACTCATTGTTTTTGATGCAGCTCTTCCCCTAACCTCTATCGACATGATGAAGTCAATCGACTTACTTATAATTCAAAAAATGTATCTACTAATGATTGATAGAGACATCTTTTTATGGGAACATGGATTCATTGAGGTTGTTAATGAGGAACCCATAGACTATGTTGTTGACCAAGAACATGCTCCTTCTACCTTAGATCTTTCCACTTTTGTTACTTCCTCTATTTTATCTCATACCACTAATACCACCATTCCATCTCCCATACCTTCCCCAAATAACACCAATTTCACTTCCATATCCACCACTACCTTACCCACCCTACCCGTACATGATACCCCAAAGATTTCTCCCCATTACATTTTGATGATCCATCAAAAGATATTTCATCACCTATGAATCCCAGTAATAAAAACACCCTCATTTACATTCCGTATATCCTTATCCACCCTTGCAACCTATCAACCACCACATCCATTAATCCCTTAATCCTATACTATTCCATCACCCACCACCACCTTTTCAAACCTACTTTCGGAGCTGACAAATCTTCATACCCAGGAGGAATTTCTGGTGGAGCAGGACTTGCAAGGAAAGGGAACTACTCCTCAATAATCTTCTGTGGAATCTTTCATAAATCTTACATCCATATCCATGAAAATATTTTGTATTAGTATCTCACCACCTCCATCCACTAAGACATCTTCCTAAATCATGAAAACCCCTCTATCTGTTGATCCAAAAACCCATTTTTCCATTGCTTATATTCATCAGGTGGTCTAGCTGCAGGCACCCTCTATTTGAGAGGGGAATCTAGATGAGCATCTCAATGATTTTAATTAATCAAATAATATCTTAAACCTCCCCCATTTTTAAGATTTTTGTGTGATCATATTTTATACTATGTATATCCCATCTCATTGATGTGCCATTACACTTATTATATACCTGGGATACTGACTTTTCCTCCCTATTTATTGATATAATTTTTATTTCATTACACTATTATATTATCCATTTATAGATTTTATGCCTAATACATGGTAATTAATGAATAACTCCTGTAACTATATACCCTCATAATATGGATGAATCATCTTCTCTTAGATTTCAAACACTAGTTTGAGGATCTTTCATTGGATATCCATGCCCAGAAGCGATCACCACCATGATAAGAAAAAATTTATTTCCTTTAACACTAGATTCATGATAAGTACACTTATTAGGTGGTTAATCCCACCAATAAAACACATGATATTGATGAAAAACTATCCAGTTATTGTAGTCATTAGAGGACTTTTAAGAAGATAGAAGACACTTTCTAATACATTTTTCTGGATGAATAAATATTTTTTGAACTTTATGGGAGCAAACCCATTTTTCATTTATTTTCTGTGTTTTTAGTTTTTTAGATATTATTTCATTTTCATTTAATTATCATTTTATATGGATTACTCTTTCACTAATTTTCACCCCCCATATATGTGTATATATTAGATTTTTTCTACTATTATCTACTATGTTCACCTTCCCATTAAACAACCCTTATTATGTTTCAAACATGTGGAATAATGTTATATCTACTATATGATTTTTCTTACTAAGAGATTATTAAATTAGGACAATTTGATATAAATAATCCCCATGTTTTCCTATGTCTTGGCCCTCTTATAGAGAGCACTCGATTCATTAAAATCATATTCAAAATTTACATTTTATCTTATCTATGTTATATTTGTCACATATCTCCCATTAGGATTTTTAGGATAGTGTAGTCACCATATCATTTCATGTTTGGGGGAGATTTTTTGGAACATAACTATATATAGAATTGGAATATTTTTTGTTTTCATCTTTCTAGGATACATTTGTCACAAGAAGAAAGATTTGAACTTGAAAACTACTTAAACCCATTTAAATAAAATATAATGTGAAGTTGGAAATTGTTTAAATCAATGTGTTACTATAATTTGGTTATTTGGAATTATTTCTGAGTTTATTAAATAAATTCAAATTTAAAAAATTAAAATTTCATTTGATTGAATTATTAAATGATTATTATAACCCGAGTGATTTCTAATATCTTTTGTATACTCCAATTTCAAAGAGGATTCTGATACATTGATTTCATTTTTTTTCGATCATATTATTTATTTACACATGGGACATTTAAACATATGATAACTTGCATTTAGATCTTACTGTGGCTATGATTGAAAAAATAAAACATTAATGTGATTGCAGAAATATTTGGTGACATAATTTTTATGATACCTATCTTTCATTTTCTTCTTTATTTAGAGCATTGTTTCCAAGATAGATTTATTTTGGATACATATATTCTAAGAAAACTATCCCTTCCTACCCTTATCTTGGTTTTATGAATTATTTTCCTTTGAAACTGTGTTGGGGTGATATTTTATCAATAGATACAAGATTATTTAATTAAAAAGATGTATTATGGTACTTTACCATTCTGATTTGTTCTGATCCATGTGTTACATAAGGAAATTTATTATTACGTTGTTATTTTAAAAAATATAAAACAAAAAGAAAACAATTTTGGATTTTATATTATGAAGATAAAAAATAAAAATATCCAGACCGATGAATCCCCTGAATAATTATATGTGGTTGGGGGATAGATGGTAGTTTTTTCCTATTAGTTACATTCAGAAATAAAAATAAAAATAAAAAAAGAATGGAACATTGTAATTTTTATATAAAATTTATACACTCATAAATCTTGTATGTGAAGTTGGAGCATGGAAAATATATGTTCTTAGAAGAGACACACCATTGCACTATTCCATTTTATCATGCATTAAAATTTTAAGATCATACCTTATTTTGATTCGATTTTACATTTCTAAAAACCTCTACTCAGCCTCATTGTCATTTTCATTTTTTTGATGAATCCCTCACAATTAATTCGAATTTGTATTTATGAATTGTATATGATAGTGTAATTCCATGAACCCTCTAGACCGGAGAGAATGCATTAAAAAGTACATTGGAATTGTTAGAAGGAATGAAAATCTTGAACGAAAAATTGGTTTAGTAGTCTTGAAGAAACTAGGTACATAGATGTAACTCAAAATACATTGGAAAAAGTTACAAATTCCAATACATAAGAAAAACGAAAATTGTATCCACAAGAACTCAATAAATGATCTCTTATTCATAACATGTTGAATTTAAAAAATGAAAGGGGAGAGATCAAAAACTTAGTAATGGTAACAAATAGAGGAATAATGAATCAATAATAACTGAATTTTAAGCAATTTGACATAATCAATATGGCATTGTGAACAAATGAAAAACTCACGCCATTAATAAACGGAGAATGAAACTGCATCCATAGATTCTGTCATAGTGAAAAACTCATGGATAGTAGTAAATAATAACTAATAAAGATAATTCTTATTAATTGGATTTCATGTATTTAGAATATGATACCATAATACCATAAAAATGGTTTAGTTCTGTGGGTAGAAACCTCTCTGATTTTTGGAAACAAACTCGAAGGGTTTGTCACCAACTGATTTGTCTCGTGAGATCTACTAATGCATCAAGTGGCTATAGAGGCCCCCATCCACTACTGCATGTCAAAATCATTATTTATTCATATATTCGACACAAGAGGAATATGTATTTACATTATCCATATAGAATCGAGAATGTAGATTCATCAATATTTCCACAGTCGAAACAACATTCAAAATAAATACCATATGTAAAATGGTATACGGTGTAGAAAATAATCATTTACCTGATATGAGAATATGGAAATTTAAAATGTAATTTAACTTCAATTGAAAATTTATCTCAAATGTGTTGTAGGTACACCACAAAATAAAGAGTTGGATCACAATACTAAGCAAGTCACAATGAAGTGAAAATTGAGACAAAGCTCGTTACTATGATGTAATCAATAGAGTCGTATGAAAAAAAGTTAATAACCACCATATGAATCATATAATACCATGAATATAAAGAGAATAATTATAATATATATCAAATTTCAGTACACTTATACCACATATACGAAATAAGAGGTGAATAATGGAGATCCTACACAATTGAAAGTTAAGAGGGAAAACCCATTACAAACATTTCGGCATGCTAATGAGTGTTCTTGCGATTAATTAATGAGAGGTAAAAGGGTATCCCATTATTTATATGTCATAAGGGCAGTATGGGGGAGGTGATAAAACATACCTCATCATTAGTTATAAAAAATAAAAGGGCACAACATAGGGAAGATTCTTGAACAAAAGTGAGAGAGATGAGGATCATTTACAAAGATTGTATCATTAGAGTGATGATAAATCAATGAAATATTTATGTATTAAAAATGAAAATCCAAAAAATATAATTGGATATAAATTATAAAAAAATAAAATTAAATTCCCACATATTCTTGTAAAAATGTAACCAAGTAAATAGATGTTTAACTCAAAGAATGAAAACTGATTTAAGCAATCCCTTACCATATGCTCAAAAGTGTTCTTGATTGTTCTTAACAACCTGAATAATCAAATTATCTTCATTAATGAAAAATTAATGAACCTTATAAACATTTAATTGATTTGGTATAGCCTTATTAGGTTCATTAATGTCCTTTTTGATGGGTTTAAGAGATTCAATTTTATTATTTTGGAATCATTTTCTTACTTGGTTTTCATGATCCGTTTAATTGTATTCATGAATGGAAGTTTCTTGAAATGTATTTAATCATTCAGAATTGTTAATATATAATATTAGTGACATTAAAGAGATATAATTTATCTTATAATTATTCTTGTTATATACCATTAGGATGACTCATTCGATGAGCTATTGATAAACACTTGGATTTGGCTTGGCGGTTTTGTGCACAATAAACTTGTTTTATATTATTATTCCTTATTATGAGTGTGTAAGGATTCCAGAAAAATAAACACAATAAAATACATATATTATGATCTTGTTAAACCATATAAATAGTTTTCATGACCAATATTAAAGATAGTAATGAAAATTGAAAACTCATCTTACTTGAGTGTGATAAATTAACACATCTCAGACGGAGTTTGCATTTATTTTAAAGAAGGTGAGGAAAAGAGATATTATGATGAAATATTATAGTAGCATAATGAAAGTCCAGTACATTTATGTCACCAGAATTGTCATGGAATTTGGATGAGGTTACATAGGAAGAGATCAAAATATTTAAAAAACTTGTAAAACAATTTGAATGAAAATAGAAGAGAGGTTCACCTCTGGAGTACTCCTCCTTGAGAAACTCCTTAAGACCTTTGGTGTTGGCTTTTTGGTGAGACCAACATGTCTTAGAAGTGGGGAGTGGTCTTGGGATGTGTATTTGGAAGAGTTTAGGCAAGTCTTGAAGCTTGAGTGGTGTGGAAGGAAGAGGGGGTGAGGGGTGGTTTATATAGTGGAGGGGAGAGGAGTTTCCTTAATATTATAATCATTAATTTATTATTTCTTCTCAAGACAAGCAATAGTGAGTATTCCATGACCAATAATAGTAATATATTCTTGTGATTTAGATATTTTTGTTCTTAAATCACTCACGATAGTAATATTTAATTTAAATTATAATATATTTTTACGGTAAATTAATGTATTTTACAATTCACCAAAACTTCCAGTACCTCATAAAAATCCGAAAAATTCACCCTAACCATTTTTCAACGTGTAAAATCAGAAAATGAAGCCCATTTTTAAAAAATGATTTTATAAATTTTATTAATTAAATATTTATTTAAAATAATTATTTAATCGAAAAATATAAACACTTAAAATATTTATCTTCATTTTTAAGGTGCTTAAATTCATTTATACAATCAAGGGTATGGATACGATTCATAAGAGTCATATTACTATTCATAAGGGTATATTACTATTCATAAGAGAAGGTGAATATTCATAAGGGTAGGTTAGTATTCACCGTAAATTAAGTTAATTCTATTAGACTCTAAATATCATCTTGAACATAACTGTGTATGTCAAATTTTTAAAATTCAAATCACAGAGCTTGAAAATTTAAGATTAATGGGTAGGTTATAATGAAGTTGGGTTTTGTGGAGACTCAGTGTTTCATGCATTAAGTATTCAATTTATTGGTAAATTCGTGGGGTGTTACATTATTCCCTCCAGAAATTTTGTCCTAAAAATTTTATGTACTTACTCAAAAAAGTGAGGGTACCTTGATGATGTTTTCCATCTGTTTTTATCATCATCTTGATCAAGTAAATAGAATTTCCAAGAACTAGAACAATAATTTAGAGATCCTGCAATATCATTTTTATCCTTCATCTAGATACCCCTTGTATAACTTGGGTCATTTTGGTGTTCATAGAAAAATAGTTTCAAAAAATAATCATGTATGATGTACAACTGCAAAACATCTGATAAAACATGATTTTTATAAAATAGTTGGACCAATTTTGAGTTGAAACTTTCAGTCATTGATCCTTTTTAAATTTTATAGGTATGTTCTAAAAAAAATATTTTAAAAGAATATATAAATATGTTACACAAGGGTCTACTTTTTAGCACCGTTTTAAATATCATAATATGTTTCAAAATCATGTGATAAGGTAAAATATTTTAAAATTACATGATAATATTTACCTCTTTTGAAGATATGAGAATATTGAAAAAATAGGATTTGATTAAAAATAAAACATGATTCGTGATGGTATCGAGGTATAGTGGAGGTGTTTGATATCTCAAAAAAATGCTTGCATGTGAGTTGTATATTAGAAAATGTTTCATTATTTTCAGGGGATTAAATTGAAATAATTATTCTAGGAAAGTCATCAGGAGGGGATAGGAATGTCATTGTAGATCTTCCTCCTTCCATTTGTAACTGACTTTTCTGGATCAGAAAATTTATAAAACAAGGATTTAACTTAAATAATAGACATAGAGACTAACCATGTCTTTAAAAAAATCTCATAATCCCTATAGTTTTCTATGAGTCTTGATTCCCCTTCTTCCATTAGAAATCATTTCTAAATAATGGCACACACTATATTATGGTTTGAATCCTAATTTATAATCTTAACATAAACAAATACATAGCATAAATTGAGATCCTACGCATGGCTAATCCCATAATTAAAAAAATAGTTTATTTGAGGAATAATTTACATTTCAATCCTTTATAATGGATTGTAAATAAAATATGAATTATCCTAAGCATATCTCCCAAGTGTTTCATAACCAAGAGTGCAGCAATACCCTTTGTAGTTTACCAGGATACCATGGGTCAAGCCCAAAACTCCTTGTCAGAGCTTTCACTCCTAGGTAAATTTGTGCCAGAGCCACCTCTACCCGCTCATATCCAGACAAGGATTTATTTTATAGAAAGATTCATAAATCTATTCCTTACCAAAATAACCGGACGTTCTTGTACTTTCATCCTCAAATAATACCTTAGGGCTTTGTTCCCTAATCTATGTTTTCTAATCTAGTATCCATGTTTGCTACTAAACATCCTCTAATACCAAATCTAATGCCCCGACCCCTCTATACCAGATTGGGTGCATTACTAAGTACATTTTCATGGTTAGAAGGAATGAAAATCCCAAAGGAATGATCAATTTATTAGTCTTGAAGAAAATAGATACATCGATGTAACTCAAAATACATTGGAAAAGGTTACAAATTACAATACATAACAAAAACTACAACTGCATCCACATGAACTCAATATATGATCTCCTCTTCACCACCTGTTGAAATTGAACAATGAAAGCGGTGAGATAAAATTGTCAGTAAGGGTTACAAATATCATAATAATGAACCAATAAGAACCAAATTGTAAACAATTTGATATAATCAATATTCCATGGTGAAGAAATGGAAAACTCACGCAACTAATAAACTGAGAATAAAACTGCATCAATAAGTTTTTTCATAGTGAAAACCTCCGGGATAGTAATAAATGATAATGACTAAATATAATTATTATTAATTGGACATCATGTATAGGACACATGATACCATAATACCATAAAAACAGTTTAGTTATGTGGGTAGAAACCCGTCTGATTTTTGGAAACAAACTCGAAGAGTTTGTCGCCAACTGATTTGTCTTGTGAGACCTACCGATGCATCGAGGGGATATAGTGTGACCCAACCACCACTGCATATCCAAATAATAGTTCATTCATAGATTCAACACAAGATCAATATGAAATTACTTTATCCATATAGAACAGAGGATGCAGATTAATCAATATTTCCACAGTCAAAACAACATTCAAAATAAATACCGTATGGAAGATGGTATTAGGATTAAAAAATAATCATATCCATGATATGAGAATATGGTAATTTAAATGGAATATAATTTAAATTCAAAATTTGTATCAAATGGGTAGTTGGTATACAACATAATAATGTGTAGGTGTATGATACTAAGCAAGTCACAATGATGTGAAAATTGAGACAAAGCTCGTTACCACGTTGTAATCAATTGAGTCATATGACCAAAAGTTAATAACCACCAACTAAATCACAAAATACCATGAATATAAAAAGAATCATGATAATATATGTCAAATGGTGGTACACCTATAACACATATAATAAATAAGAGGAGAACAATGGATATCCCATAGAATTGAATGTGAGATGAGAAAACCCCTTAGAAACATTTCGGCATGGTAACAAGTGTTCTTGCAAGGGGTTAATGAGAGGTAAAGGGGTATCCCATTATTTATATGTCATCATGTAAGTATAGGGGAGGTTCTAAAATATACCTCATCATTAGGTATTAAAAATAAAAGGGATAAACATAATAATTATTCTTAAACAAAAGTTAGAGATATGAGGATCCCTTACAAAGATTGTATCACAAGAGTGAGGATAAGTAAATGAAATATTTATATGTGAAAAATTAAAATCCAAAAAATATAAGTGGATATACATTATAAAACAATAATATTAAATTCAAAAATATTTTTGGAATAGTGTAACCAATTAAATAGATGTTTAACTCAAAGAATGAAAAATAAGTTAAGCAATCCCTTACCTTATTCTCGAAGGTGTTCTTGATTGTTCTTAATGACATGAATAATAAAATTAGATTCATTAATTATTAATTATAGAAACATTTGAACATTTAATAGATAGGTTATATCCTTATTAGGTTCATTAATGTTTTTTTATTGGATTAAGAGATTCAATTTTATTGTTTTGGAATCATTTTCTTACTTGGTTTTCATGATCCGTTAACCTGTATTCGTGAATGGAAGTTTGTTTGAAATGTGGTTAAACATTCAGAATTGTCAATATATAATATTAGTGTCATTAAATAGATAAAAATTATCTTATAATTATTCCTGTTATATACCATGAGGATTACTCATTTGATGAGTTAATGATAAATGCTTTGATTTGTCTTGGCAGTTTTGTGAAAAATAAACTTGTTTTGTATTATTATTCCATATTATGAGTGTGTAAGGATTCCAAAACATTAACAATGATAAAATATATATATTATGATCTGTTTTAACCATTGAAAAAATATTTCATGACCAATATTAAATATATTAATGCAAATTGAAAACTTGTCTTCCTTGAGTGTAATAAATTAACACATCTCAGATAGTGTTTGCAATTATTTTATAAAAGGAGAGGAAAAAGAGATATTATGATGAAATATTCCATTATAATAATGAAAATACAGTTAATTTAAGGTAATGGAATTATCGTGACATTTAGATTAAGTGAGGTGGGAAGAGATCAACAAAATAATAAAACTTGTAAAAGAATATGAAAGAAAAGAGAAGAGAGGTTCACCTCTTGAGTACTCCTCTTTGATAAACTCGTTAAAGCCATTGTTTTTTTGCCTTTTGGTTATACTGGAAGGTCTTGGACGTTGGTAGTGGTCTTGAGAAGAGTATTTGGTAGAATTTAGCCAAGTCTAGAAACTTGAGTGGTGTGGGAGGAAGAGGGGGTGAGGGTGGTTTATATAGTGGAGGGGAGAGAAGTTTTCTTAATATTGTAAACATTAATTTATTATTTCCTCTCAAGACAAGAAATAGTGTAAGAACCTGGTTATTATTTTTGATGTACGAGTTTCATCTTTTCTCATTTCTTTAAGTGTTTTTGGGAAAATAAGGAAAATGGGAAAAATTCCAAATTTTGGAACTACACGCAGTGTACTTTTCCACATGTCATGTAATATTTCTATGTGGGATGAGTACATGAGGCATGTGACCAGGTCGGTGACAAAGGGTGTATGAACTGACTACACGCTGTGTAGTGGTTCTTTACATGTTGTGTAGTCTGTCGGCAGGCGAATAGTAAGGCAGTGGCCAGCTGTGAGACAGAACACGCCGTGTACTCAAGGAGACATGCTGTGTAGTCATGTCGGCAGATGAATAGTGCCACGCTGTCAGGAAACCACCATATGAATAGTTAAATGAAGGAAGTACACACCGTGTACTTGGAAGTACACGCCATGTATATTGTTTTTTTCTCTTTAAATGGGAAATATACTCCCCTGTTTATAGGGAAGGCTTAGAACCAAATGGGAGCTCGAGAGGGATGACCGAATCTTCGGAGATCTGCCAGGCACACGTTGGGAATTTTTTTCACCTCAGATGATCTCGTTGGAACCGCACAGGTAAACCCCCCCACTCCTCTTAAGCCGTTCTTGCCAATTCTTCCTCTAAGGGATGTTATTTAAGATTACGTGAGTTTTCTTCTACGTCAGATCTACGTTGTTCTTGGGAATTTCTTTAATCGACATTCACGTATTTCATTCGTTAGTGTTAAAGGTAGGTGGCTTGGTGTTTATTTTCCAACTGCTATGCATTTTGTGCGTTTTTAAGCTACGAACCCATATTATGGGTGTCGTGTGTCTGAGGTCGTGGCTATTTTAAATACCTAGAATAAAATAGGTAATGAACTGTGATAATAAAATGTTGTTTGGGATCATTGCATGGATCCAGGATCATCCCGAGGGGTTTGTTCCTCTATTTAGCCGTTTGGCCAGGATACCTGAGGGTATGCCATGTTTAATTATGTATTACTTTTTCCTTGGGAGGAATTGTGTGTAAATTTCTGTTTATATGTTGGGCATGGCCCGGTTACTTATGCCTGAGGGCGGTGTTTACTATAGCCTGAGGGTGTGATTTTATTAGCATGAGGGCGATGTTCTATTTCACTGGAGGGAAACCTTTCGTGCCTGAGGTCTTGACTTCTGTTCCTGAGTGAGACACTTCGTATGCCTGGGGGCGAGATTCTTTTATGCCTATGGGTGAGATTCTGAATGCCTGAGGGCGTGATTCTGATTACCTGAGGGTAAGGTTTTACTTGTCTGAGGATGATGACTGTTTACAAGGAAATTCACTGTGGTGGTTTCTTAATAATAATTAATGAAATGGATATTAAAATAACAATATAACTGTTAAGTTAGTTACTATTGAGTACTTCTTAGTTTATTGCATTTAATTTTGCACACTGTTGTTGCATGTTTACACACTTTTGAGCACAGGCCTTCGGTGGGTGCCTACTGAGATTTATTTCTCACACACTGTTTGGGTCATGCTTTTTGGCCCAAATAGATTATGTTTCTGTAGGTGTAGATAAGGGAAAGGGTCCTTATACAAGTACTTGATTGCTACTGAGGAGCAAGGGAGCATGGGACCGGGCTGGGGCTCACGATGCTACCGGCTGTTTTGTTCTATTTTTCTTTTCTGTACTTGTACTGCACTGTATTGTTGTGTAGCATGTTCTGGATGCTTTCTTAGAATTTGAGGCATGTTGCACCATTTTATATATTGGTTGGTTATATCTATTGTATTTGTTTATCTCAGTTGTGTATGGTTTACTGCTTTAGTTGTTTCTGTATGTTTTATTTCATTCCGTTGCACTACACTTTGATAAATGAGGGAATAGTTTCCCCACTATCAGACCTGGACCCTCACTGCTAGTCGGAAGCCTCTGGTGTTTGGGGAAATGCGCTTGAGTTCATGTGGCGAACCGGGTTTGGGGCACCCGTGGAGTGGTACCCAAGTCTGGGACGTTACAATGTGGTATCAAAGAGAGGTTTCTATCCTCCGACCGATGTGTTATGGGCCCACATTAACCAGAATTTGGTGGATGATAGATTGTTTATTTTGTTATAACACAGATAAGATGTCAATCTTTGATTCGTAAGGAGTATGTGCCCACACGGGTCATAATTTGACACTTGGGTGTTGTTTTTCAGTATTTTCTTGGATTCAGAGATGTTTCTAAGGCATAGTATCCAGAAACACAGTATACATGCCATGTAGTACCTTAAACACATTGTTTATGTTCTTCTGTTCAGGAAGAAAAATAAATTTTTGAGTACACGCCATGTACCCTAAGTACACTCCATGTAATCTCTTCCCGTGTCACAAACCGTGAGGGCGGTGACATGGGGAAGGTAAGAGCATGGGGAGAACATGCCGTGTACCGAATGTACACGCCTTGTAGTGTGACCTGGGAACCTGCCCATGTAAATAAAAACATGGGTTGGGGTAATCCTTTCGAGTACACGCAATGTGTATATAGAACACGCCGTGTAGGTTGAGCCGTGTATCCGGCCGTGTAACTAACAACACGGGTCGGCAGAGCTCATCTGGTACACGCCATGTACCCGTGGGACACACCGTGTAGTCTTGTCTGAGGTCAGACCATGTGGAGTAAGACATGTGGCTGGGAAACGAGGTGGTGTACATGCCGTGTGCGGGTGTAACATGACGTATAGTGTCAATCCAAGTAGTCGGACATGTCACAAATGACACGGGCAGTTGGAAATTTCACCATACACGCCGTGCATATGTTATACACGCCGTGTAGTTTTGTTCAATGGGAGCCGTATGACTTAGCCATGTAGAAGGACCCGGGCAGGGGAAGGGAAGTCAAGTACACACTATTTAGACAATATACACTCCATGTATTCTTGTTTTGAAAATTTTGGATGCCTTTTTCCTCCTACATCCTTTTGGGTTTCATCATTTTCGGTCATTGTTAATCTTGTTCTAAAGGCATGTTTTTGACCTTGTAGTGTCATGCCGCCAAGACAACCATGCGTTGTTCTCCAGGAGAGCGGTGACGACTATACTCTAGAGATGGTGGTCCATGGTCTACCAGTTGATCCTCTAGCAGAGCCAGATGCGGCGCCAGCCATTATACCAGACACAGGCGCAGATGCGGAATTCCGTGAAGGCTTTATGCAGTTCATGCAGACTTTTCAGGGAGCACCACTGGCTGCCACATCTATGGCTGAGCTTACTCGTATCTTCCAATAGTAGCATCCACCAATGTTTTCAGGGGATTGCAAACCACATGCTGTGGAGTCTTGGCTAGGATCGATTCATACTATTTTCGAGCATCTGGCATACCTCTAGGGAGGAGGCTCAAGCTCGCGACATACATGCTGCGTGATTCCTCCAAGAGGTGGTGGGATGTTACCACCCAGTCAAAGCATCATAGAGACATGCCGTGTGAAGATTTTTAGGATGTCTTCTATCACTTCTTCTTTACAGAGACGCTGCGGGTAGATAGTGCTCAAGAGTTTATGAATTGGTAGCAGGGTGTTATGTCGGTGATGGACTATTCTGCTCATTTCATCGAGCTTCAGTGTTTTTCACCCGTACTGGTGGGTGATGAGATGTTGAGAGCAAGACAATTTAACGATGGTCTTTGTTATGACATCCGAGCACTGGTGAATGTTTCCAGGTTGCCTTCAGTACATGCTATTGTGAACCAGGCACTTATTACAGAGAGGAACTTGCAGGAAGCTAGTGGTGTGGGCCAGGAAGGTTCAACACCAGTTTATGGTACTATTTCTACTGGAAAGAGGAAGATAAAGATGGATTTCTCCCGGGGTGGCAGTACCAGCCAGGCAGTCTCTTTAGGTGGCCCGATCAGGTGCTCCTAGTGTGGTAAGGAGGGGCACAAGAGACCGCAGTGTCCACGTGATCCAGTGGAGTTCTGAGCTTACAAAAAGATGGGTCATCTGCAGCACTTTCGCAGGGCATTTCTACCAATGGTTAGTGGGTGGGGTTCGGTGCAGATTCTGCGAGCGGGAGAAGGACCAGCAGCTTCTTACCAGTCGGGTAACTAGAATATGTTAGGGCATGCATGAAGAGATGGTGGTCGTGGTCATGGTATCCAAACACTAGGATCTCAAAGGCAGCAGGGCGGGACAGCTTAGGGTAGCTTGGCTGGGTCATAGGGCCGCGAAACTGGGCCGGCATATGTAGTGCAAAAGACCCAGCAAGAGCAGGATCCCATACCTTCAAAAGTCAGAGGTACTATTCTAGTAGTTTCTGTCTTATCTTTAGAACTTTTTGATACAGGAGCTACATATAGTTTCATATCTGTGCCCATTGTAGAGAGCCTCAGGCTCCGTGTTTCTACTTCTTCTGGTATCTTGATGCTAGAAACTCCATTGGGGACTAGAACGACTAGTGTGCGTCTGTGCAAGGAGTACCCCCTTGAGGTTGGTGGGTGTAACTTTCCATGGGACCTCTATGTCCTAGAGATGATGAGCTATTATTTCATTCTTGGGATGGACTGGTTGGTTCTCTTTCGAGCCTTTGTAGATTTCTATCGTTGTAGGGTGAGTTTCACATCACCAAAAGGTGGAAGGTTTCTATACAAGGGCGAGTGGGATGTTCAGGCGAGTCGAGCTGGACCAGAGCATCGTGGGTGTGGTGGAGTCACAACCCATATTGCATTTTTATATCTGGATGATCAGGTGACTTGTCAAACTGATTTCCCTCTAGTGATTGACCGTTTTAGGGATGTCTTCCCGGATGAATTTTCAGGTCTACCTCCGGAGCCGGAGGTGAATTTCTCTATTGAGCTTATGCCAGGAGCAGCACCGGTGTCCATTCATCCTTATGGGATGTCCATGTCGGAGTTTCAGGAGCTCAAGAGGTAGTTATAGGAGTTAAAGTCAAAGGGTCTTATCCAACCCAGTACTTCTCCTTGGGGTTCTTCGGTCTTTTGGCAAAGAAGGCGGATGGTACCCTTTGACTTTGTGCGGATTATCGGATGCTGAAATAGTTGACGGTTAAGAACCGATATCCCTTTCTGAGGATTGATGATCTTTTTGATCAACTTCATGGAGCACAAGTGTTCTTGAAGATTGACTTGAGGTCAGGATATCATCAACTGTGCGTGAGACCATTGGATATACTGCTTACAACTTTTCAGAGAAGATATGGTCTTTATAAGTACTTGGTTATGCCGTTCGGACTAACGAACGCGCCAGCATTTTTCATGGCTTTGATGAATCGTGTGTTCCATCCTTATCTGGATTCTTTTGTGGTAGTATTTGTGGAAGACATCTTGGTGTACTCTCACACTCGACATGACCATGCCACCGATCTTGAGATCGTATTGAGTACATTGAGAGCGCATCAGCTATATGCTAAGCTCTCAAAGTGCCACTTTTGGATGGACCAGATACACTTACAGGTTCATATCATCTCATAGGTAAGAGTTTTAGTAGAACCGGAGAGGGTGAGAGTAGTTGTTTCCTGGGAGCAGCCTAAGAACATATTTAAGATAAGGAGTTTCTTAGGGCTGGATGGTCTACAGACGTTTCATCCAGGACTTCTCCCGATTAGATGTGCCATTAACAGGTTTGACTAAGAAGGGTGTGAAGTTCGTTTGATCAGAAGCTTGCGAGACAGCCTTCCAGGAGTTGAAGGGAAAGTTGACATCAGCAATGATCCTGATACTCCCAGAGCAGGGGAAGATCTATACAGTTTGCTGTGATGCATCAGGTATTGGGCTGGGAGCTGTGTTGATGCAGAGTGATCGAGTTGTTGCGTACGGGTATTTGCAGTTGAGGCCACATGAGAGGAATTACCCGGTGCATGACCTCGAGTTGGATGCAGTTGTTCATGCGTTGCGCTGTGGATGACATTATCTATTGGGAGAATGTTTTGTGGTTTTCACTGACCACAAAAGACTCAAGTATATATTTACTCAGCATGACATGAATCTGAGGCAGCGAAGGTGGGTCGAATACCTTTAGTCCTTCGATTTCGAGATTTCTTATACACCTGGTGAAGGTAATTCAGTAGCTGATTCACTGAGCAGGAAGACTCAGATACAGGCAGTGCATGAGGCCAATGGTGAATAAAAGCTTATGGATTTGTTCTCTAAGATGCATTTGGAGGTGCACGACAGTCAGGGGAAAACCTATCTTTAATCTTTAGTTGTGACTTCTACCCTCCTGGATAGAGTGAGGATGAGATCACTATATGATTCAGAAGGCCTAGTTCTACGAGAGTCAATGGCAAGCGAGGGCCCTCCTCCTGGGTGGAAGATAGGTGATGATGAGGTATTGCATTTCCATAGACGAGTTTGGTTTCTAGGGGATATACGTGAGGAGGTGATGCGAGAGTTTGATGCTTCATCTTGGACAGTTCATCCCGGGGTTACCAAGATGTACTGTGACTTGAGATGTCAGTACTGGTGGTCGGGTATGAAGAAAGATGTAGCTGGTTTTGTTACGAAGTGTTCCACCTGTCAGCAGGTAAGGGTGGAGCATTAGAGGCCAGCTAGACTGTTACAGCAGTTACCCATCCCAGAGTGGAAATGGGATGATGTCGCGATGGACTTTGTGACTGGGTTGCCGAGGTCACCTCGAGGCAATGATGCCGTGTGGGTTGTTGTGGACAGACTCACAAAGGTAGCTCACTATTGCCAATCAAGGAGACCTTTGGAGTTGACAAGATCAAGAATTTGTATATCTGAGAGATCGTACGTCTTCATGGGGTCCCTCATTCTATCATATAAGATAGGGATGCCTGTTTTACAACTTGTTTCTGGAAGGGTTTTCAGAGGGAACTGGGTACACAAGTGCTACTGAGCACAGCTTACCACCCTTAGACCGATGGCCAGTCAGAGCGAATGATACTGGTGCTGGAGGACATGCTGCGAGCATGCGTCCTAGACTTTGGGGTCTCCTAGGAGAAGAATATACCCCTAGTCGAGTTTTCCTATAATAATAGTTTTCAGGAAACTATTGAGATGGCACCTTACGAGGCTTTATATGGTAGGCAATGCCGATCAACCATGTGCTGGTTAGAGGTAGGTGAAACAACTTTACTGGGACCACCTCTTGTGCAGCAGACTTCTGAGCAGGTCTAGTTGATTCAGAATTTGATGGATACTACACAGTCTCGTCAGAAATCTTATGCAGATCTCCGCATACGACCCTTGGAGTTCGTGGTCAGGGATCAGGTTTTCTTGCGTGTTTCAATGAGGTTTGGACATAGTCGAATCAGGAGACAGGGTAAACATTCACTGAGGTATGTGGGGCCATTTGATATTCTGGAGAGACTCCGGTTGGTTTCCTATCGGTTACAGTTACCACAGAGGTACCGAGCCATGCACGACGTATTCCATGTATCTCAGTTGTGCCGTTATCATTCAGACCCGTCTCACGTCTTTCATCCTGAGGAGATTGAGCTTGAAAAAGATGCATCCTTTGTGGAGCATCCGATGCGTATTGTTGATAGGAGCACGGAGGTTCTCTGAGGCTGGTCAGTTCCTCTCGTATGGGTGCTATGGTAGCATGGCCAAGTACAGGATGAAACCTGGGAGTGGGAGACCGACGTACATGCTTAGTGGCCAGAGTTGTTCACAACTATATCTTCACCACCCTTGGAAGGGAAATTCAGGGACGTATTTCTTTAAGGGGGAAGTTTGTAAGAACCTGGTTCTTATTTTTGAGGAATGGGTTTCTTCTTTTCTCTTTTCCTTAAGTGTTTTTGAGAAAATAAGGAAAATGTGAAAAATCCCAAATTTTGGAACTACACGCCGTGCACTTTTCCACACGCCGTGTACTTTTGGACATCTGGGATGAGTACACGGGGCGTGTGACCAGGTCGGCGACGAAGGGTGTAGGAACCAACTACATGCCGTGTAGTGGTCCTTTACACACCATGTAGTCAGTCAGTAGGTGAATAGTAAGGTGGTGGCCAGCTGTGTGACAGAACATGCCGTGTACTCAAGGATACACGCTGTGTAGTCATGTCGGCAGATGAACAGTACCACGCTGGCGGGAAACTACCAGATGAACAATTAGATGAAGGAAGTACACACCGTGTACTCGGAAGTACACACCGTGTACATTGTTTTTTTTAATTAAAATGGGCAGTATCCTCCCCTGTTCACAGGGAAGGATTAGAATAGGACGAGAGCTTGAAAGGGACAACCAAATCTTCGATGATCCACCAGGCGCACGTCAGGAATTTGTCTCCGCCTCGGACGATCTCATTGGAACTGCACGAGTAAGACCTCCACTCCCCTAAAGCCGTTCTTTCCAATTCTTCCTCTGAGGGAAGTTATTTAAGTTTAAGCGAGTTTTATTGTATGTCAGATCTACATCGTTGTTGGGCATTTCTAGAATCGAAGTTCAAGAATATCATTCGTTGGCATTAAAGGTAGGTGGCTTGGTGTTTATTTTCCAATTGTTGTGCGTTTTGTGCGTTTTTTGAGCTACGAACCCATATTTGGGGTGTCGTGTGGCTGAGGCCGGGGCTATTTTATGTACCTAGAATTGAATAGGTAATTAATTGTGACAATAAAATGATGTTTGGGATCGTTTCTTGGATCCAGGACCATCATGAGGGGTGCGTTCCTCTGTTTAGCTGTTTGGCCAGGATACCTGAGGGTATGCCATGTTTAATTATGCATTACTTTTTCCATGAGAGGAATTGTGTGTAAGTTACATGTTTATATGTTGGGCATGGCCTGGTTACTTATTCCTAAGGTTGGTGTTTACTATATCCTGAGGGCGTGATTATATTAGCCTGAGGGCGATGTTCTATTTCGCATGAGGGAAACCTTTCGTGCCTGAGGGCTTGAATTATATGCCTGAGGGTGACACTTTGTATGCCTGAGGGCGAGATTCTGTTATGCTTGTGGGTGAGATTCTGAATGCCCGAGGGCAAGATTCTGATTACCAGAGGATAAGGTTTTACTTATCTGAGGACACTGACTGTTTAAATAGAAATTCACTATGGTGGTTTCTTAATAATAATTAATGAGATGGATATTAAAATGGCAATATAACAGGTATGTTAGTTACTTTTTAGTACTGATTAGTTTATTGCATTTATTTTTTCACACTATTGTTGCATGTTTACACACTATTGAGCACGAGCCTTTGGTGGGTGCCTACTGAGATTTATTTCTCAGACCCTGTTTGGGTCATTCTTTTGGCCCAAACAGATTACATTTCTATAGGTGTAGATAAGGGAAAGGGTCCTTGTACAGGTACTTGATTGCTACTGAGGAGTAGGGGAGCATGGGACCGGGCTGGGGCTCGCGATGCTACCAGTTGTTTTGTTCTGTTTTTCTTTTCTGTACTTGTACTACACTGTATTGTTTTGTAACATGTTCTGGATGGTTTCTTAGAATTTTAGGAATGTTGCACCATTTTATATATTGGTTGGTTATATCTACCGTAATTGTTTATCTCAGTTGTGTATGGTTTAATACTTCCTCTATTGATGTATGTTTTATTTCATTTTTCTGCTCTACACTTTGGAAAATGAGGGCATAGTTTTCCAACTATCAATCCTGGTCCCTCGCTGTTAGTCGGTAGCCTCTGGTGTTTGGGGAAATGCGCTTAAGGTCATGTGGCGAACCGGGTTCGGGTCACCTGTGGAGTGGTACCCGGGTTCGGGACGTTACAAATAGTGAGTGTTCCATTACCAAGAATAGTAATATATGCATGTGAGTTCTAGATTTGGGTGCTTATATCACTCGCGATTCAAGGAATAGTTAATTTAAATTATAATGTATATATACAGAAAATTAATGTATTTTACTATTCACCAAAAATACAAATACCTTAGAAAAATCTCAAAAAATAACCATAACCATTTCTTAACATGTAGAATTAAAAAATGAAGTCCATTTTTCAAAAATAATTTTTCTAAATATGATTAATTAAATATTATATTTAAAATCATTTTTTAATCGAAAAATATAAACACTTAAAATATTCCTCTTCATTTTTATGGTTCCTAAATTAATTTATACACTCAAGGGTATGTATACCATTCATAAGAGTCATATTACCATTCATAAGGGTATGTTACTATTCATAAGGGAGGGTTACTATTCATAAGGGTATGTTACTATTCACTAAAAATTAAGTTATTTCTATCTGACTCTAAATATCATCTTGAACACAACCATGTGTGTTATATTATTTAAATTCAAATCACAGAGCAGGAAAATTTATGTTTAATGGATAGGTTATAATGAAGTGGTGTTTTGTAGAGACTCAGTGTTTCATGAATTCTATATTAAATTTATTTTTAAATTCTTTCGGTGTAACAGATTGAACCAATCAAATCCTATGGAAAGGAACATGTATTTAGGGTATGATCATAAATATAGTTACATTTTACCCTGAGTGAAGAGAGAAAATTCATTATGAGGTAAATTGAAAAATGGGTATATAATTTAAGAATCATTATTGAGATTTTAATTAAAAGATTAAGAATGTGAATAAAGGAACTGAATTATGAAACGTGAATTATTGTATATGCATTATTGATTCGGGAGGACCATATTTTTCTTCTTACACTTAGTTTTTCCCTAGTTGTAATGAATGTCTCTTGTTTGTAATTTTTTTTTCATTTTAAATCCCTATTGCAATGTTTTTTTATTTAGGATAGGAAATTTCTAAATTATAGGAGATGTTGATATGATGAAATTGTATATAAATTTTAGAGTCATTTAATTAAGGATTATTTATGTTTTATTTTATAATTGACTAGTTATGTGTTGAACATTACAATGAATGGGATTCCATGATTCCAAAGGAAAATCTATAAAAATTGTCCAAATGGCGACATTACTTGTCATGAATCAATTACATGATTTTGAGGAATCATTAATATCACGTAACATGTCATGCATAATGTTGTGAATAAATATCATGTCATGAAAATATTACATGATGTGAATCTCCAATACACATCATGTTATGTTCAAAATCCAGTCCCCACTTAAATCTCATGTCCTAATAAGAATCATGTCATGAGCTAAAATTACACATCATGAGATGAGTCAAATTTATGAATTCCAAATATTCATGATTATATTCATACCAGATCCAAAATATATGAAAAAAAAATCATGTATTGATATTACATGATGTGAGAAGTTTAGACATCATGTAATTTCCCGACTATTTTTTTCTAGGGTGCACACCATCGTGAATAACCTTATAAAGTTTAAATTTTCACTTATGATCTCTCATTTTCTCCCTTATATTCTATCTCAACTCAACTATATAAATTTTTTATTACTATTTTGATTAAATCTAAATGTCATCAATCATTTTACAGTAACTCTTCATATTTTTCATCATTTTTTACAATTCTGGCACACATCTTCCATTTCAATTTGAAAATGTATTTTCCATAAATTCTTTCTTATTTATTATTTAAATTAAGTGTTTTATTGGTCCATTTGATAATCTAATTGATAAATTACTGGTTATTTCACCTTATATTTAAAAAATCTCATATTTTGACTTTTTTTATCATTTTTCTAACCCTATCAACAATTGTTCTATTTTTATTGATTATTACCATCATGAGAAGTTAAACATATTATGGTAAGCGTAAAAAGAAGGGGTTTTATGATTCAATGACTCTCTAAATCATATATTAGAAACCCTAATTCTAGTTATCAGTTTACATAACAACTATTTATTCAATTCTTCTCAATAACCCTGACCATGAATATTTTAAGTGAATGAACCATAACAGAGTGGAGTAGAGTTTGAAATAAACATTATCCCATGAATCATTATTTTAATGAAGCTATGATTAATGAATATAAATTGTTATCTATTTCAAGAAAAATGAATAGTTTCATCTTAGATATATCTAGTTTTTTTACCATAACTAACTTGTTCTCTAGGCACAACATCATAGCCTAAGTCCTAGGACTATTACAAGTTAGGAATTAGATTATCCTTTAACCTAAACCCTAAAATTTACCTTGATCCCTAAATTTTGTATCAATCATACACCAAACTCCATATAATTATTTAAATCCTAAACCCAAACCAATTCGTGAGGACTCCTACACAAAGTGTTTAAGTAGCTGGTTCCTTGTCTTCCAAACATTCCATATGGGTTCGACCACATACTATAACTATACAACCTCATTGTATGAAGTTTATTTTGGGATAAAAAGAAATTATAATCTTAGAAAATCCCATGTGAATTAAAAGACACAAGAGAGAACATTAACCTATAAATAAGAACTCTAATCAGAGATGTATTATCATCGACTGTCTCCTTATAAAGAAATAAGTCACTCTTTTCATAATATTCTTCATGGTTCCTAAGACCATAAGAGATGTTGGATCCCTATAAGGGTTATATCACAATATTTTTTGTTCATATTATGTTTTAAATTTGTGTATAATGTCTTTTGTGAATCTATATTAAATCTTACTAGTTTCATTCCAATCCAATCTAGCTCAAAAAATCCCATTGTAGGAAAAAGGGAAACCCATTCAACTCATATTACCGAATCCAAGTCCCAACAATTATTATTACACCCCATGTAATATCTCTAAAATTATAACCATAAATTTTAATTAAAAAACCCCTGGTACTAAACAAAAAAAATAAAATATCTATCCTCAAGGCAGATGTTAACCTCACTTACTATCACTCAATAAATAAAGTTTGGACAAACTATCCCATAGTCATCCCATGAATTGATCACAAACCATGGATGATCGTTACAAGTCTTAATGAACCTCATGGTTCACTATAATCATTTAGAGTTACAAAAGAGTCTTAGACTAAATCTCATCCCTAAATTGCATCCCTAAATTATCATATACATACTTCAAAAGAAATCTTATTTAGTCTCTCAATCTGATCTAACCAATCCATCACACATGTCATGGTCCCACCTATAACTACTATGCTATCATACTTTATAATGAAACAATTTATAACATAAAAGGAAACAAGAAAACAATAAATCTAACATGATCAAATAATATATAAAAAGAATTTCTTTTCCCTCATTTAGAAAATAAAACCAAATCTCCCATGAAAATAAACCCTCATCATTTTCATTTTATATTAAGATGAAAAATCAACTTTATTAATCACTTTAAAATGGAATCACGTGACTATAATAAATAAAAGAATATAATAAATAAAATCATGTGATAATTTCTTTAGGAAAACACTTCATTTTTGAAATAACATCTTAAAACTCCCACTTTAAATCAGTTTTTTAAATCTCATTAAAGATACATTAATTTTAAAATAAAAAAATAAAGTTAAAAAAATTCCCATTGGAAATATGTTGTAAATCAAAAATTATTTTAAAAAACATTTATAAAAGGGGAATACATTTTCTTGGAAATTTATATTTAATTAAAATATATTATTTCAAATTGTATTTAAATTTCCAAACAATTTTATTTTTCTAAAATCAATTGAAATGGTAAATCACACCACCGTGATATCCATTAAATGGTACATCGATGCACGATCTACCAAAGTGCTAACAATGAACCATTTAACATGATATGAAGTACTTTTAGGCTATTAGGCCAATATGATTGCATCCCATTTATAGAATGATATTATAAAATTATATACAATCACGATAATAATGTTAATCGTAATAATAATAATAATAATCACATGATAATAGAATAACTGAATTTATAAATATAACCAATTTATAATGGAAACAAATACATTAACAATCCAATTTAATAATCATGATATTTTATTAATCTCCATGAACTCTAATGAGCACCGGTTTGGTCATGAATATCTATAATTTAATAATCTATAAACATTAAATCAAAACCACAAATTAGATTGATTAATGTAATACTTACCAGGAAGTGATTTGATTTTGAAAAATTTAGAAAATAGTTTCAATATAGTCATGATGAATAGAAGAAGTAGAGAAGGAATGATGTTAAATTCACATGACACGTGATAAATAAACCACTACTGAACAAGGAGTAATCAAGTGAAGTGAAATACGGGGCTAAGGGGATGTAATAAATTTTAAGTAAAAAAGAAATAGGGAACAATGTGGGTTTAATAAACCATTATAAATTACCTCTTGACCCCCAAATTTAGTGTTTGGAAAATACCCTAGAAGACTGATGACCAACCACCAAATTGTTTATCGAAGTTGTATTGTGACTTCCCCACTTCCTATCCCAAAAAAATCCTATGGCTTAGCCCCGATATTATGGGGGTTCTTAAAGATATATTTTACTTTTCATAGTCATCTAAAACAATTTGATAACTAGGTTACTACATGATGTGTAGCATGCCTCCTCGCATGATAGATGTTTATAACTAACAATGAGGGTATATCATTAACATGATAAGGCATCACCATATATCCAGTAAATATAAATAATGAAGTAGTAATAAAAATTAACTACCCTTAATAAACATCATTATATTGACATTATTTTAGAAAAAATCCCTTAAGTTCATTTTTTATATTTTTATGTTATGTTTATAGATAAATCAATTTGAAAATGTTTCAGAATATGTAATATTGATGCATCATAGAAGAGATAGTTTATGGAAATGTTTAGAGTGGGATTATTGTTTTTTATAAAACAAAATTTGTTAATGGGGAGTTTCCTGAAGGTGTACAACCTGGACTTCAATAAACCAAATTTGGAAAAAATTATATATTTTGGAATGAACTTAAAAAATGTAGTTCATTGAATACATAAGAGATAGAAGTTTAGGAATTTAGAGGAACTAGAATTTTTAAAACACATGGAAAATATATTTCAATAAATTTTATAAAAATAGACTTCTGAGGACACATAAAAACAAGAATTTGGTGAATGAAAAATTGGACTTATGTGAAAAGGATGTATTATTTGGTATTTTGATAGATTTATGTGAACTGTGTGAATTAGATAAATATTTCTATAATTTTGACCATAGTCACATAATTTTTCATGGAAGAATACTTTTGGGGATTAGTTTCAGTTTGATCACTTATTTAAATGATTTTCATACAAATTTTCATTTTGATGAATTAAATTTATACAAATATGTATTTTTTGTGAATGAAATTTATTCAGATATATATTTGAATGAAATATTGTTTATGAATGGGTATTTATGTGATTATCTATAAAAAATCCATACTTGTGCATAAATTAAAATTATAAAAATAAGGAATAAAAGTCATAAACACATATATTAATGAGGGATTCTCCATGTGGTCTAAATAAAATCTTCATGACACATCAATGCTATTGAAAAACTAATTTCGGATAATTTGTATTATTTATTGATTTATTTGATAGATAATTTTATTCATTTAAGTTGAGGTATATTTTTATTATCTATTATACTTGGATATAATCTAGGGGGTATAGTGTGTCCACTACTTAACTGTGACCAATAATATGCATTAAGGAATTTTGGTACACCAATACATCACCAGGTGTTTACTTCTCAAACGTAGTTTAATGTGGCAAAACCAAGTAAAACTATAGTGTCATTTGAATGATTTAATTTTCTTTATATATTTACAGAGGATAAAAAACAATATTTATTTAAAATCATTATTGAAAATTAGTAATAATTTTTTTTAATACTATCACTCCTTGATTACCCCACTCTTTGGTTATTTTTTTATAGTGACCCAGACTTTTCTTACATTACTATTACATAATTTCAAAGATAAACAACATAATAGTATTACACATAGAGGACCCAAAGGTTTAGTGTCTTGTGAAAACTAGGACCACACATAAAAAATACAACATCAAGCATAAACATTTATTTAATTTCTTCTTCTCTAGCTTCTTATTGGCACTTGTCCTCTCCTTAGTACATGTAGGCAATGGAGGATATACATCAAAAGGGGTGAGCTAAAAGCCCAGTAAGAGGATATATAAGAAGAATATATCATGGGGTGAGAATAATCATGATATAGGCAAAAGATCATGAACATGAGAGGAGCATAAATAAAAGACATGAAATGTGAAAATGCATAAAAATAAAACATCATGTAATAGTGGTTAACTACCACACATACTTGTGAACCAATCTAGAATCTTGTTCACACATCATTTCAAATTTACTTATGAGATTCATCACTTTACCAAATGCATTTGATCTCTGTATAATTCTGGGGGCACCCATCACTTTGAAACATTCATATTGCACTATATAATTCTGGGTGCACCTGTCACATCATAACATTATCCTCATCATGCTTTCCACATAGAACACATATAAATAATGTACATAACTAAACCATGGAATGGAATGGGTTTCATCTCATAATAACACATTCATAAGCTTTGGGTTCCGAAAAGAAAGAGGGAATAACATTCATGTTACCAGAACCGTCCACTTTGAGTGAGAAGTAAAAGGGGTGTTCTTAAAAGAAGAGTTCTTTTGGAAAACATTTGGTTCGACATAAAAACTACTAAAAAACATGTATATCCCAGAAAATTAAATACAATGATGAACAAATGATCTTTAAAGAGTAACCATATCAAAAATATAGTGAAAGAGGGAGAACACGAAGGGAAAATTGGCTTTGAGATTTCCCCTTACCTTGTATCTGAATGCTTCCTTCTCTTTAATGTCCTGTATAATGACATTATATTAATTAATTAGAAATTATATAACCTTATATACATTAATAGGGTTCATTCTGGTTTCATTATGTCATTTTATGTTCCTTTGAATGACTTATAGTGTTTAAAAATATTGTTCGGGGATGTTCGTTTTTATGGTTTTTCTTGGGTGGTTCACTTGTATTCAAAAATTGAAGTTCGGGTAGAAAATGGGTAAAAATTCATAAATGATATTACATGTCATTAATGATATTAAATGAGATTTAATGATCTTATAATGAATTATATTAGATCTATGTGGATGAATCATTTGATAAGATATAAATGGAGATTGTTTGGGTTAATTTGGGCTGTTTTTCGATCACAATGAAGTTGTTTTAATTTATCACTTAGTAATATGTTCATAAGTCAGTTACAAAACTTCAAATAGGACATAATAAATATAGAATATTCTGTTTCAACCATAAAAATGGTTTCATGTCATGATTAGAAGGTAGAAATGGAATCAGAAAGCATGTCGTTCTTGAAGGTGATAAATTAACACCTCACGAACAATGATCTCTTTTATAAAATAAAAGGAAGAGGGAAAGGTGGTTGGATGATAAAATATCCCATTAGAATCATAAAATTATTGTATATGTATAATACTGGAGTTACAATACCTTTTGTATGAATATAGGTGGGGAGAGATCAAGAAATGAACTTGAACTCGAAAGGAAATTATAGGAGAAGAGGGAGAGAAATTACCTCTTCAATCCTTCTCTTGAGAACCTCTTTAAGGGAATAGTCTTGTTCTTTTGATGAGACAAGAATCTATTGTAAGTGGGGGAGTGGCTGGGGAAGGTTTTTTGGCAGAGTTTAGAGATGTCTTGGTGCTTGAGAGGTGTGAGGAAATGAGGGTGTGAAGGGTGGCTTTTTGTTGTGGAGGGGAGAGAGGTTTCCTTAATATAAAATTTATTAGTTTATTAATTTCACCTAAGAAAAATAATAGTGAGTATTTAAAGACCAAGAGTAGTAATTTTATCATGTGATCCCAAACAAAGTGGGCTTACATCATTAGAGCATCATCGATAACTCGATTAATCCATTATTTAGCATTTATTGTAAATTATCGGATTCTACTGTTCATCAAAATTTCAAGTAACTCAGAAAAATACGAAAAAATTTCCCCAACCATTTTTTGACATGTAGAATACAAAAATTAATTCCATTTTTCAAAAATAATTTTTTAAAAATAATTTATTTAATATTTAATTAAAACCATAATTTACTTAAAAAATAGTTTTTATGATTAAAACTGATTTTATAGTGCTTTCAAAAATTACGCAGGGTCTTGTAAAATTATATAAAAACTAAAAGACATTGATTCAATAAATTATTAATACATTTTAGGGAAATAAATATTCATTTTAATTAATTAATTTATTATAATTATTTATTTATGACTTACAAATAAGATAACGTTTACTAAGGTCAAATTGTCACTTTCTAAGATGTCTAAATTTTATTTAATTCTTCATAGGTAATGTTACTATTATGTTGGATGATTTACTATTCATGATTCTCATATGAATATTCATATGTTTATGTTACTATTCATAAGGGTAGGTCACTATTCACCAAAAATTATTTTTGTTTCATTAGACTCCAAGAATCATCTTGAACACAGCCGTGTATGTTAGATTTTCAAAATTCCAAACACAGAAGTGAAAAACTTATGTTTAAAGGTCAGTTATCACTTAGCAATTCATTATTTTGTGATTTCATGTTATTTTATGACATAAATATAAGAAGAGAATTTCCATTGAAAAGCTTTGGGTCGTTACATTCTTCCCCCTTTATGAGATTTCGCCCCCGAAATTTCACAATACACAAATAGGTGAGGGTGTTTCTCCTTAATTGCCTCTTATGGTCCCCAAGTTGCTTCCTCAAACTTATGGTTCCTCCACAATACTTTGACAAGATGGGTTGTCTTATTGCATAGAACCTTATCTCTCTGATCCAGAATCATTACTGTCTGCTCCTCATATGAGAGATCGACTTCCAGCTACACCACCTCTGAGTTTATTACTTGTGAGGGGTCTGGTATGTACTTCCTCAGTAGTGATACATGAAACACATCATGAACTTGATCCATATTCGGTGGAAGTTCAAGATGATAGGTCATGGCTCTTATGCGGTCAAGGATCTCAAAGGGGCTAATATACCTTGGTCATAGCTTCCCTTTCTTCCCAAATCACATGACTCTCTTCCATGGAGATATTCAAAGGAAGACTTTATCTCCAAATTCTAACTCCATATTCCTTCGACGGTTGTCACGATAGCTCTTTTTCCAACATTGAGCAGGTTTGATGTGTTTCTGGATGAATTGAACCTTTTCTGTCATTTCTTGAACAAGATCAGGCCCATGTAGCTTTCTTTCTCCAACATTATCCAACAGGTTGGAGTTCTACATCGCTTCCCATAAAGAGCTTCATACGGATCCATCTGAATACTCGACTGGAAGCTATTATTGTATGAGAACTCAACCAATGGGAGATGTTGATCCCAACAACATTTTAATTGAAGAGAACTGGATCTTAGCATATCTTCAAGCGTCTGAATAGTCCTTTCAGTCTGGCAATCAGTTTGGGGGTGATAGGCCATGATGAAATTTAATTCAGTACTCAAAGCATATTTAAGGCTCCTCCAGAACATAGATGTGAACCTTGGATCACGGTCAGAGGAAATTGAGAGTGGAACATGATGCAGTCTCACCACTTCCTTCACATATATCTTTGCATGTTGTTCAAGAGATATATCTTCCCGAATAGCGATAAAATGGTCAGTCATGGTGAGTCAATCAACCACAACCCATATCGTATTATTTCCTTTTGACATCTTCGGGAGACCCGTGACAAAGTCCATAGTAACATTTTCCCATTTCCACATGTGTATAGGCAGTGGATGCATCATACCCTTGGACTTTTGTTGCTCAGATTTAACTTACTGACATACTAAGCACCTTGATATATATTCCACAATCTCCTTCTTCATGTTATCCCACCAGAAGGGTTCTCAGAGATCACGGTACATCTTGGTACTCCCTGGATGGATAGAAAAAGTTGATCTATGTGCATTATCAAATAGCTCCTTCTTTATCCTGGGTGATGAAGGCACAAAAATCCACGGTCCAAATTGAATCACACCATCATCATAAATATGGAACTCTTGCAGCTTCCCTTCCTTTACTGTATTCACCCTCTTTTTTATCTCCACATCATGCCTTTGTGCTTCCTTAATCTTCTCTTGGATGGATGGTTGCGCAATAATTTGTGAAAGGTAGGATGTGTCCCCTTCCATTATGATTTCTAAATAGATTCTTTGCATATCCAAGAAGATAGGGTCTTTCTCAATCCACAACATGGATAGAGTAGCAGGTTCTTTTCTACTTAGAGCATCGGCTACCTTGTCCGCCTTTCTAGGATGATAGTGAATAGAGAAATCGTAATCCCTGATTAGCTCTAACTATCTCCTTTGATGCATGTTGAGATCCTTTTGTGTGAATATATACATTAGTCTCTTGTGGTCAGTGTATATGTCACACTTCTTGCCATAAAGATAGTGCTACCAGATTTTCAAGGCAAAAATCATGGCTTCCAGCTCTAGATCGTGTGTTGGGTAGTTCTGGTCATGGATCATCAACTGTCGTGAGGAATAGGCTATCACATTGTCATTTTTCATGAGTACAGAACCCAAGCCTTTCTTTGAAGCATCAATATATATCAAAAAACATTCTCCACTTTCTGGTAGTGTGAGTATAGGTGCAGTGATCAGCCTTCTCTTTATCTCCTTGAAGCTTCCCTCACATTCTTCTATATAGACATACTTTACCCCTTTCTTTGTTAACTTAGTTAGCGGGTTTGACAATCGTAAGGATTTTCTCACAAAATGTCAGTAGTACCCAGCTAATCCAGGAAAACTATGGATTTTTGTGACACTAGAGGGCCTGGGCCATTCCTCAATCACCTTTGTCTTTGAAGGATCCAAAAAAATTCCCTTAGTTGTGATCACATGTCCCAAGAATGTGAATTGATTCATCCAAAATTCACACTTGCTGAACTTGGCGTGCAACTTCTCATTTCGTAATGTCAACAACACAAGTGTTAGATGTTCTTCATGTTCCTACTTTCTTTTGCAGTAGATGAGAATATCATCGATAAACACTACCACAAATTTTTTGAGGTAATGTCTAAAAACTCTATTCATCAAATAAATGAAGATTATAGGGGTATTAGTAAGTCCAAAGGGCATCACCAAAAACTTATAGTGCTCATACCTTGTTCAGAAGGTAGTCTTCTGAATATCTTCCTTTTTTACCTTTACATGATGATATTCAAAATGAAGATCCACCTTTGAGAAGTATTGAGCTCCTCATAACTGTCCGAACAAGTAATCAATCCTTGGGGGAGGATACTTGTTCTTTATGGTGATCTTTTTTGAGTTCCCGATAATTGATACACAGCCGCATTATTCCGTCCTTATTCTTCACAAAGAGCACTGGCGCACCCCAAGGTGATGCACTAGGGAATATGAACCCTTTTTCCAGATGCTCTTGTAGCAACTTCTTTAACTCCTCTATTTAGATTGGAGCCATCATATAGGGGAACTTTGAGATAGGAGTAGCTCCGAGTATGAGTTCAATTGAGAATTCTACCACACGATCTGGGTGAATTCTGAGAAAATCTTTGGGAAGTCCATCGCTATATTCCCTCATGATCGGCATTTCCTCAAGGTTAGCACATTCCTTAAACTCAACCATTTGGGTGAGGTATGCTTCTTCGTAGGGAATCAACTCCCACACCATTGAAGGACTTTTCAAAGGAGATTCACAATCTTCCTTGAATTTGTAGAGGAGCATGGGATGGTTTGGAATATGAAATGCTATTTCCTTTTTCTGACAGTTGATAAGTGCTCTATATAACGAGAGCCAATCCATTCCCATTATAGCGTCTAATTCCACCAAGGGAAGTATTACGAGATTTTCCAGAAGAATCTATCCACATACGCCAATGAGAGAAGAGTCAAACACTTGGTTTGAAATGATTTAACCACTTAGTGTTTTTAAAAATTACTCTACTTCTGGGCTTCAGGTCTTTGATTCTATAGTTCTAGCAAACTTGCAAGATATAAAGAAATGCGTAGAACCAGAATCAAATAAGACCTTTTCCATTATTTAGTGAATAGGAATTTCACCTTGTACGACTTCATTATCATTCTCCACATATGCATTAGTGATGTCATAAGCCTTCCCTTGTTCCTTTGGCTTTGGTGGCTGCTGACGTTGATTACCCTCGAGAGCTCGAGGTTTAGTGCACTGGTTTGCATAGTGCCCTAGCTCCCTGCAGTTGTAGCATTGAACCATGAGTGGTTCTCTTCTTTCATCGACTACATTCTTCTTCTTTTTTGTGTCTGTTTAACAGTCTTGAACATGGTTTCCTTCTTTCCCACATTTTATTCATTTCCCCGTCCCTTTGAGGCAGTTCCCATTGTGCAACTTCCCACATTTTTTGCATGCTGGTCGTTGATTTTTCATCCCACCATTATCATTAGATCCACTAGCTTGAAACTCCATCTTTCTCTTCTTATCACCATATCTGTGGGACCATTCTTCAAACATCATCTCTACTTTGAGATCACACTGAAAAACTTCTTCATAACTCCCAAAATCTCGAATTTCAAGAGCCTTTCGAAGGAGTGGTGTTAATCCACTAAAGAATCTTTAAATTTTTCTATCATTGTTGATAACAAAACCTAAAGAATACCTTGCGAGCCATGTGAAATTTGCTTCATAGTTTATGATAGATTATCCTTCTTTTTTCATGAACTCTATGAATTCTATCTCCATCTTTGTGCAAGGAGTTCGTGGGAAATACTTATTACGAAACATTATCTTAATGTCTTCCCATTCCATCTCTTCAATTTACTTCCCTTGGCATGGGGTTCTTAATCAAATTCCACCATTGCTCATCTTCTACATCTAGATGATAAACAACTAGATTCACCTTCTCCATCTCAGAATTGTGAAGAAAATAAAAGTTCTTCTCCATGGAGTTGACCCACTATTCCACAACTAGTGGATCGAAAGATCCACAAAACATCGGTGGTCGTTGCCGCATAAAACATTCGATAGACAGTTGCTCCCTCTTTGGTGAAGGAGGACGGTCCACATTATTATGGTTATTATTCCTAACCTGAGATAATTGGGTAAGCATCTCCATGAATTTTTGAACTCCACCTCCCAAATCATTGGGGATGTCGTTCGGGCAATAGTTACATTGTCCCTCGCATGAGTTGTTGGCCTGATTTCTCCTGGTTCCCACCATTTTCTAAAAAAGAAAAGGTTAGAACCAAACATATGTAACAAATTCATGAATAAATTATTCATTTAATAATTTATACCAAAAACATAACATATAGGATCCCTATTTAAATATTCTTGTATACATATTTGTAATTAATCTCATACTAGAGGTTTTCTCTAGGGTTCACTAATCCTAATTCCCAAATTAACTAATCCTTGCCTCTACAACCAACTATAGCGACCCGGCCTTTTATTATATTACTATTACATCATTTCAAAGATAAAAAACATAATACTATTACACATAGAGGAGCCAAAGGTTTAGTGTCTTGGGAAAACTAGGACCACACATAACAAATACAACATTTAGGATAAACATTTATTTAATTTCTTCTTCTCTAGCTTCTTATTGGAACTTTCCCTCTCCTTAGTACATGTAGACACCTGAGGATATACATCAAAATGGGTGAGAAAAAATCCTAGTAAGAGGATTGATAAGAAGAATATAGCATGGGGTGAGCATAATCATGAAATAGGAAAAAGATCATGAACATGAGAGGAGTATAAATAAAAGACTTGAAATGTGGGAATGCATAAAAATGAAACATCATGTCTTAGTGGTTAACTACCACACATACTTGTGAACCAATCTAGAATCATTTTCACACATAATTTCACATTTACTCATAATATTCATCACTTTACACAATGCATTGGAGCTCTGTATAATTCCGGGCGCACCTGTCACTTTAAAACATTCATATTGCACTATATAATTCCGGGCGCACCTGTCAAATCATAACATTATCATCATAATTATTGCCACATAGAACACATATAAATAATATTCATAACTAAACCATTAAATTTAATGGGTTTCATATGATAATAACACATTCATAAGCTTTGGGTTCCCAAAATAAAGAGGGAATAACATACATGTAACAAGAACCGTCCACATTGAGTGACAAGTAAAAGAGGTGTTCTTAAAAGAGGAGTTCTTTTGGAAAACATTTGGGTTGAAATAAAAACTAGTGAAAAACATGTATATCCATTAAATGTAAAGAAAATGAAAAAAAAAATTATCTTTAAGGAGTAACCATATAAAAAATGGAGTGAAAGAGGGAGACCCTGAAGGGAAAAATTGGGTTTGAGATTTTCCCATACCTTGTATCTGAATGCTTCCTTTTCTTTAATGTCCTCTATAATGACATTATATTCATTTATTAGAAATTAAATAACCTTTTATAAATTAATAGGTTTCATTCTGGTTTCATTATGTCATTTTATGTTCCATTGTATGACTTATATAGTATAAAAACATTGTTCGGGGATGTACGTTTTTATGTTTTTTCTTGGGTGGTTCACTTTTATTCATAAATTGATGTTCGGGTAGAACATGGGTAAACATCCAGAAATGATATTACATTTCATTAATGATATTAAATTATTTTTAATGATATTATAATTAATTATATTAGATCCATGTGGATGAATCATTTGATAAGAATTAAATAAAGATTGTTTGGGTTAATTTGGGCGGTTTTTCGATCACAATGAAGTTGTTTTAATTTATCACATAGTAATATGTTCATAAGTCAGTTTCAGAACGTCAAATATGAAATAATACATATAAAATATTCTGGATCCACCATAAAAATGGTATCATGACCAGATATGAAGGTATAAATCGAAGAAGAAAGCATGTCGTTCTTGAAGGTGATAAATTAACACCTCACGAACAATGTTCTCTTTAATAAAATAAATGGAGCAAGGAAATGGGGTTGGATGATATAATATCCCATTAGAATCATAAAATTACATTATATGTATAATAATAGAGTTACAATACCTTTTGGATGAATATAGGTGGGGAGAGATCAAGAAATGAACTTGAACATAAAAGGAAATTATAGGAGAAGAGGGAGAGAAATTACCTCTTGAATCCTTCTCTTGAGAACCTCCTTAAGGGCCTAAGCTTGGTCTTTTGATGAGACCAGAAGCTCTTGTACATGTGATAGGGGCTAGGGAAGGTGTTTGGGTAGAGTTTAGGTAAGGATTGGTATAAGGCCCCAGCATTAAACCTTACTTAATATTGAATTAAATGAATAATTCACATTGAGGATCTTTTCAGGTTTAGAGTTTTAGAGAATTAGAACATAACTATTACATCTTAAAAGATTACAAAGTAGACACTTCTACTAAGTCTCCATAAAATAAAAACTCTTAAAAATAAAGATGTCTAGATTCCATGTTTTAGATAGCATGAAATTCCCTTGATCCCATCCTTGACCTTATTCCACTTTAAGTCCTGTGAAAAATATTTCGAAAAACTTGGGGTGAGCATAAAAAGCTCAGTAAGGGATACAAAAAGAATGAAAGCTGTTAGTTTTTCAAACATCAAGTAAACCATGTATACTATATCAAAGTAATACATTCACCTTCATGAAGTAGTAAAAAAAATCTTCACTGAATAAAGTATCATTACTTACCTTTTTGTAACCAAAGGATTACCATAAAACCCATATAAAGAACACATAGAATATATAAAGGTAACTTGGGACATAAACATACTTAAGTGGAATAACCGTACGGTTGACTTCCACACATATCACTTAATGGAATAGCCATACGGCCAATTTCCATACATACTTAATGGAATAGCCATACGGCCGACTTCCATACCCAATGCATTGGAGGTTATAACGTAACCACCCATCCTGGTATTCACGACACCACCCGTCATATGGTTTATAACGTAACCACCCGTTAAAATGTCCAAGTACCAGTATAAAATCATAAAACATAAAACCAATATAAAGGAATGATAACATTTCCACATTTCAATCACAATATATCATAAATATATTGACATAATAGAATCCTTTTTCAAAACCATTTTCAATACCAAAATACATAAAAGAGTATATGGTATTTATTTTATTCTAAAAACATTACGGCTTGTTGAGAAAGCCAAAGATCAAATAATACTCGCGGCGGCGGAAAAGGTCGTTGTCACCGCGTACATTAAAAAAAACAGTCCTTTTTGTCGTTTAGTAAAACGCTTCGTAGAAAAAGATTCCTTTTGCATAAAAGTAAAAGTAAAATGATTTTATACACCGTATAAAAGAAATTTGTCTATAAAACGAAATATGCCTCAATGAAAGGAGATTGAGACAAAGTCCCTTACCTTGGGTCCGACTTGACTCGATTGTTCTTTAACGTCCTGAATAATAAACTTGAGTTAATTTATACTTGATTAAGAACCTTTTTAAAGTCAATTATTCTTTTTATATCACTTACTGCCATGTTATAAACATTATTTAACCATTTAAGTTAATAATGTTTGTTTTGTCAATATTTGGTTCTTAAGTCGAAAGTTGACTTCTTACAATTACATGTTGTTCATGTGGTCAAATGTTCTTTATATCCAGAATGAAATTCCCGATTTGGATATAATATGTATCATATATATCCAGCATATACATGTATTTATAATATTACATAATCATTTAGAGGTAAGAAATGAAATGCACCGTTCATGGAGACGGTAAGCCGTACGTACGCATGAACGCTACTTTCATTTCTTTGTCATGTTAATGGAATTAAAACTAAATGAGAGTTATGTATATTTTAATTCCAGAATTATATTCATCATTTAGATATATCATTCATTACATATATCCATTATATACATGTACTTTTAATAGTACATTACAATTGGGGATAAGAAATGAAATGCACCGTTCATGGAGACGGTAAGCCGTACGTACGCATGAACGCTACTTTCATTTCTATATCATACTTTAATGGAAGGAAATAATAATGATATAGAGGTATATTATAATTCCAGTATAACATCATATATAATAACTTTAAATCCATCCTTTACATGTCCCACATATGGCATAAACGAATCACATCACTTTGAGGGGGCGGTAGTCTGCACTTCCTTAAATGATGATATCGTGTTTACCCATAATGGAAACCATAAAGGTATGACCAAAATGAAAAAAAAACAGAATCTTAAGGAAAACATAGACATATTATATATCATATATAAAAATAGTGACATCATAATGGCCACCTTTGAAGGTGTTAAATGAGTATTGAACAATCATCGTTTCGGGAGGCAGAATTTCGCCATCCACGGAAACCGTATGTTCTTTAACCATTTGATGTAGTTGTGTGAGAGTGTTGCTCGAATAAATCATATAACAACATCCTAGTATATTGAATATACTGGTGTTGTTACAAAAGAAGTAAATAAAAATATTTTAGAGGGTTGGAGAAGCAAAATAATACAAATGAACAAGAGAGAATGAATTACCTTTAAAAGTGTAACTCCCTTTTGATTTGAGCCTAAAGGCTTCCTTTGAAAGGATTATGCCCAAAGGGAATCCTCTAGGATGAGGATAGGGATGTGGAGAGAGTAATTGGGCAGGGTTTGGCCGAGACAAAGGCTTGAGTTGTGTGTGTAAGGTGGTAGAGGTGGGGGCCTTTTATAAGAGGAGAGGAGGGGAACTTTTGGAAAGTCAAGAGATATTACATTATTTTGAAAATGTGTTTCGGTTTTAAAAGGTCCCACATTGATATAATTCGTGGATAAGGTGATACGGCTTAGGAATCCACTCATCCAATTGGTTTTGGACATGTGTAGTTCATAGATTTTACATTATCTTTCCATTTTATTTAAATCGTCAAATAATGATGTCATCGCTGCATCATTATTATGTCATAAATAATTTTTTTTATTTAATGTCTAAAAATTAAAAAAAATACTATGATGTAGGAAATATTTTTATCTTTCCAATGACTATTTATAATAAAAATTTGGACTTGTATAACCCCACTCAAAAATTATTTGAGTAAAACAAGTTATGTTAGTGTCATTTTCACTTTAACATTAAATAAAAATATATTAATGTCATTTTCCAACTAAAGTGGCTCCATGGGGTCCCCAAGTTGGACCATGGCTTGTCTTGGTCGGCCATGACTCACTCAATAGGTGTAGGACAAGTGTCATGGTGTTTTCACATTTTTATAATATCATTTTTACTTTAAACTACACTAATTACCTCTAATCGCGATTAAAAACTTAATAAATTACTATTCACCAAAAAATTATTTTTATCTCATTGAACCACATTTTACTTCTTAATGACAACCATGTATGTCGGATTTTTTGAAAATCAAAACACAATGATGGAAAAATTTCATTTAAACGGAAAATCAGTTTTTATAAGTACCACTTAGTGGTTTCACTATTCATCAAAAATTGAAGTTTTTCAGAAAAATCCCAAAAATTCACCCTAAGCTATATTTGATATTCCGAATTCAAAAATGAAGTCTGTTTTACAAAATTCAAAACATATTAGTCACATTATTTAATTTAATAATTAATTCCCACTGTCAGAGCAAATAGCGTGTTTTTATAAAACAATAAGTATCAAAAGATTGACACTAGTTTAAGTCCAATTTCAAAGTGAAATTGATTCCAATGACCACCATTGGATTAAATGGTAAAAATATATTCTAATTTCACTTTAAAACCAATTAAAATAATAATCTAATCATATAAATAATTTAGATTAAAAAGAAGTTTTGAATTAAAATACAACATTTTACACTATTCATAAAAAAATGAACTTTATCAGAAAGGTACCAAAAATTTACACAAAGTAAATTTTGATGTCCCGATTCTAAAGAAGAGTTATTTTTGGTCCAAAATAAATTATAAGAGTGATCAAAACTATATTTAATGACGGTTCACCATTAAAAGGTGATAAGTGAACCTTTAGTGAAATTAGAGTATATATGCCCTAAAATTGAACTCTTTCCGTATTTTAAACCTTTATCTTTTATTGGGTAAATGTATAAACATTTAAAAACATATCTAATCATATTTTAGTTATTTCTATCCATTCCCGCTAGTACAACGGCTACTTGTTAACTATCATTTAAAATAATATTATTTTATTACTAGTGTGCTACGTAAGTTTCAAAGAAACTCATTGTTGTGTATCGGGTACGCTATCGAACATAGCAACCACTTTAAAATAAAATTAATATTTAATTTGTAAATATTAATAAATATGAAAATTATTTATTCTTTATTTACCTGGGATGTTAAATCCTTCCCCCCTTTTGGGAATTGCGTCCTCGCAATTTTATTCACTTATCAAAATAAGTGGGGGTATTTATCCCTCATAGCATTTTCAGATTTCCACGTTGCCTCTTCAATCACATGGTTTTTCCACAAAACCTTTACCTGATGAATCACCTTATTCCGTAACACTTGCTCCCTGTGGTCAAGAATCTGGACCGGTTGTTCCTCATAAGATAGGTTCTCTTCCAGCTAAACTACCTCTGGACTCAAAACATGAGATGGATCTGGCATATACTTTCTCAACATTGAAACCTGAAAAACATTGTGTACCTGAGATAACCTCAGAGGTAAAGACACCCGATATACAACTGATCCAACTCTCTCCAGAATTCTATATGGTCCAATAAAACTTGGACTCAACTTTCCTTTCTTACCAAATCTCATCGCACTTTTCCAAGGAGAAACTTTGAGAAAAACATGATCACCTACCTCAAAAAAGAGATCCTTCATCCTGTTGTCCGCATAACTCTTCTGCCTGCTCTGAGCTGTTCTCATGTGCTTATGAATCAACTGAACTTTTTCTGCCATCTCTTCTACCAATTCTGGTCCCATAAACTTCCTTTCACCCACTTCATCCCATAATGCTGGAGTTCGACACCGCTTCCCATATAATGCCTCAAACGGTGCCATCTGTATACTGGAATGAAAGCTGTTATTATAAGAAAACTCAACTAAAGAAAGATGTTGGTCAAAACTTCCCTAATAATCCATCGAACAAGCTCGTAGCATATCCTCCAAGGTCTGAATTGTTCGTTCTGACTACCATCTGATTGAGGATGAAAAGCTGTACTAAAATTTAATTCAGTACCCAATGACTTCGGAAGGCCTTTCCAAAAGTTAGAAGTAAACCTGGGATCACGATCCGATACAATAGAGAGAGGAACTCCATGTAACCTGACTATCTCTTTAATATACAAACGGGAAAGTTGAAAGTATCTCGTATAGAAAGGAAATGAGCAGATTTGGTCAAGCGATCAACAATAACCCAGATTGCATTATTACCTCGAGATGTCATCGGTAATCCCACAACAAAGTCCATGGATATGTTTTCCCATTTCCACTCTGGCACTGGTAAAGGCTGAAACATCCCTTTCGGTAACTGCCGCTCTTCTTTAACCTGTTGACATATCAAACACTTCATAGTAAAATCAGAAATATCTCTTTTCATTCCATCCCACCAGTAACACTCCCACAGATCTCTATACATCTTAGTACTGCCAGGATGAACTGAAAACGGAGAACTATGAGCCTCACATAACAACTCATTATTCAACTGCGAATCACAAGGCACACATAATCTCTTCCCAAACCTCAGAACACAAACACAAAATTATCCAAGAACTCATGGAAAATTTTATTCATAAGGTCCATGAATACAACAGGTGAATTGGTTAACCCAAAAGGCATAACTACAAATTCATATTGTCCATATCTAGTACGGAACACAGTCTTCGGAACGTCTGCTTCTTTTACTTTCAACTAATGGTACCCCGACCTCAAGTCAATCTTCGAAAAATACTGAGCTCCCTGGAGCTGATACCACTTCATTCGATGGCCCAACATCTGCTGAAGTTGTTGCAAAGGATTTCGCCACCCCTTTCTACTTGTAGTCTGGCTGCATTCTCCCAGTTGAGTTCTTCATTGGACACCCGTTTTCATAATGACCCATTTCATTACACTTAAAACATCTTACCATTGGCTTTTCATTTCCTGCTTGATCATCTTCCTTACAGTTACGAGCAATATGACCAGACTTACCACACCGAAAGCACTTACCATACTTGGATAAAAATTCTTCAGTATGCATTTTACCACACTTCTCACAGGATGGATATTTTGTTTTCTTACCTCCTTGCTTCTTTGATGAATTCTTCCCCTTTTCCTGCCAACTAGATCTCTTATTTTGTTGTTTTTCATAGAACACCTGATCATCGGCAAACTCCATTTCCACCTTCTCTGTACATCGAACAAGTTTTTCATAACTTTTGAACTCATGAGAAGCTAAAGCCCTTCGATACTTTGGCTTTAACCCTGAGTAAAAACGGTTTATTTTACTATCAAGATCTCATATGAAGTTTGGAGAATACCTTTCCAATCGAGTGAACTTTTCTTCATAAGTAGCCACTGAATCATCATCCTGCCTCAATTCTAGGAACTGTTTTTCCATCCTAAGACGAACCAACTTAGGAAAATATTTCTCAAGAAACATACCTTTGAATTCGTCCCAGTGAAGATCCTCAATCTCATCACTATCCTTTATATTTTTCACCATCGACCACCACTGATCAGCTTCACCTTCAAAACGGTAAACAGAAAGACTAACCTTTTGATGTTCTGAACACCCCATGACATCAAAAATCTTCTCCAGTGCTTTAATCCACCCTTCAGCTTGCACAGGGTCAGATGATCCTCTGAATGATGGGGGATGTTGCCTCATGAAATGTTCCACCACTGACATGTTCCTCTACGATTGATCTGGCTGATCTCATGCATGGATACCACCACCATTTATAGCCTGAGTCAACTGTGCCATCACTGTAACAAACTGTTCAGTTCCGATTCCGACCATCTCAGGTTGCTGATTTGGATGGTTATCTTCCTCCTGATGTCGTCCCAACATAGCTGCTTTTTTTCCTCTGCGGAAAACAATTCTGAACACAGAAATATCTTAGGCGAAGGAACATGGTAATCCGTAAATGCTATATCATTTCAATCATATTATAATTTAACACGTTTCTAATTCCTAAAGTTGTCTAAACCGACCTCTGATACCAACTATAAGGCCCCAGCCTTAAACCTTACTTAATATTGAATTAAATGAATAATTCACATTGAGGATCTTTTCAGGTTTAGAGTTTTAGAGAATTAGAACATAACTATTACATCTTAAAAGATTACAAAGTAGACACTTCTACTAAGTCTCCATAAAATAAAAACTATTAAAAATAAATATGTCTAGATTCCATGTTTTAGATAGCATGAAATTCCCTTGATCCCATCCTTGACCTTATTCCACTTTAAGTCCTGTGAAAAATATTTCGAAAAACTTGGGGTGAGCATAAAAAGCTCAGTAAGGGATACAAAAAGAATGAAAACTGTTAGTTTTTCAAACATCAAGTAAACCATGTATACTATATCAAAGTAATACATTCACCTTCATGAAGTAGTAAAAAAAATCTTCACTGAATAAAGTATCATTACTTACCTTTTTGTAACCAAAGGATTACCATAAAACCCATATAAAGAACACATAGAATATATAAAGGTAACTTGGGACATAAACATACTTAAGTGGAATAACCATACAGTTGACTTCCACACATATCACTTAATTGAATAGCCATACGGACAATTTCCATACATACTTAATGGAATATCCATACGGCCGACTTCCATACCCAATGCATTGGAGGTTATAACGTAACCACCCATCCTGGTATTCACGGCACCACCCGTCATATGGTTTATAACGTAACCACCCGTTAAAATGTCCAAGTACCAGTATAAAATCATAAAACATAAAACCAATATAATGGAATGATAACATTTCCACATTTCAATCACAATATATCATAAATATATTGACATAATAGAATCCTTTTTCTAAACCATTTTCAATACCAAAATATATAAAAGAGTATATGGTATTTATTTTATTCTAAAAACATTACGGCTTGTTGAGAAAGCCAAAGATCAAATAATACTCGCGGCGGCGGAAATGGTCGTTGTCACCGCGTACGTTAAAAAAACAT